>JAWNNQ010001736.1:0-708342 GCA_035044765.1 Leucophenga montana
ACGTATTGCTACTATTATTCAAACGACAGCCGCCGAACGAGCGAGTAATAAAACGTAAGCGCGCAACGTAAGAACAGCAAGCGTGTAGTGCGGTCGCACAAAAAAAGAGAAAAAAGCTTGTAAAAAATATTTTAAATTGGCGCGCGAGCGCCTTTTAAATTTAAACAAAAATAAAATAATATTCCAGTGCATAAAAAGTAAAGTGTTTTTTTTTTCAAATTCAAATGCAAATAAAAAATTAATTAGTTTGCATTAAAAATTTTTAAATAATTTTTCAACCTACCACCCAAACTAAATTTAAAAGAAAAAAATGAGCGAAACACATACTGCTGCGGCTGGCAGTGCTACACGTTTACGTAAATTTGAACGCACCGACAGTGAACTCGCCTGCGAGGAGGCAGCACGTCTCACAGCGGAACAACAGGAAGGCGATGCCGACGATGATGCACAGAGTCCCAATGAGGACGACGACGATGACGATGATGATATGAGCGAATATGGTGAATTACCGCCACCGCCGGACGGTGGTTACGGTTGGGTCATATGTTTTGCATCCTTCATGTGTAACATGATTGTCGATGGCATCGCATACACTTTTGGCATATTTCTGGAAGAATTTGTTACGTATTTCGGTGAGGGCAAAGGTACCGTTGCCTGGGTTGGCAGTCTATTGAGCGGTGTCTATTTGAGCGCCGGTCCAATTGTTTCCGCATTGGCTAATAAATACGGCTGTCGCAGCGTTTGCATAGCGGGCAGCATTATCGGTTGCATTGCGTTTGCACTGAGTACGCTTAGCACAAATGTTAGCATGCTAATGGCTACATACGGTGTACTCGGCGGTTTCGGTTTCGGCATGATCTATTTGCCCGCCGTTGTTGCTGTCGGTTATTATTTTGAAACAAAACGTTCACTAGCCACGGGCATTGCGGTTTGCGGTTCCGGTTTTGGTACATTCGCCTTTGCGCCGCTCGCCTCATATTTACTCGAAGAATATGGCTGGAAGAATGCGTTACTCATTTTTGCCGGTTTGATACTTAATTGTGCCATATTTGGTGCTATGATGCGTCCGCTTAAGTATCCAAAGAAAAAGAAGGTTAAGTCGCTCATGCAACGCATGTATGAGGAGAAACAATTACAAATGGAACGTGGCTCATTTGCTGGTTCACATTTTATGGTACAACATCCGGATGGTTCGATTGAACGTAAACTAAAAATGCCACTCAATGCCGATCCGGGTGTGCATTCGAGTTTAAATCTAGAGCTGTTGGCACAACAAAGTGCTATGGGCGGCGGCGGTGGTCTACATCCTGTTTCAACGCTGCCCACTATAACCGAAGCGAAAGTGGTCGATGTACATCGTAATGGCGGCGCACAAAGTCCACCGCAAGACAGCAATGGCCAGTTGAGTGTACAACGTCCCGGTGCACGGCGCATGCATCGTAATTCAGAAACAGATACAAGTCCCTATCAGTCGCAGGATGCCATGACACGTAATGCCTCACAACCGGCCTTTATGGCTACGGATTATCAAAGTCTTCCAAAGAATGGTTCGGTGCCGTCCTTCGTTGCTTCGGCACGTGTACGTAAAACCTCCGGCAGCTATCAGCCATCACTTGCTGCTATACGCGCCTCATCACGTGGTGATCTTGAAGCCGGTGGTGGTAGTAATGCTAACTTTACTACATCAAAAATGTCCTTATCACATCGTCACGATAGCACCGGCAGCAGCACCGGTAAAATGGTGCGACCCATGTCACGTAAGGATATCTTTTACTCTGGCTCTGTCACAAATCTACAGCAATATCAATCACAAAAATCGCTTGCCAGCTATCGTCAATCTGTGCTATCGCTGCCTAAATATGAGAAAAGTATGCAGGCACTTGATCCGCTTGCTGACGCCGAAAAACATCGCGAAGATTATGATCTGTGTCCATGTTTGTCTATACCACAATCGGTGAAGTCGGTTGTTAATACAATGCTCGATGTTAGTCTACTCAAGGATCCCGTTTTTATGCTTATTGGTGTCTCTAATGTATTCGGCATGGCGGGTCTGTATGTACCCTTCGTCTATCTTGTGGATGCTGCACGTGCGGATAATATTGCTAAAAATGATGCTGCCTTCTTGCTAAGCATCATTGGTATTACAAATACAGTTGGACGTGTTGTCTGCGGTTATGTTGCCGATTTGCCACAAGTCAATTCACTATTACTCAACAATATATGTCTGCTCATTTCAACAGTTGCAGTTACCCTGACACCATTCTGTCACACATACGGCGCATATATAACCATGGCCGTATTCTTTGGTATTGCCATCTCCGGCTATATTTCGCTCACGTCAATTATACTCGTCGATTTGCTGGGACTCGACAAGCTCACAAATGCCTTCGGTTTGCTCATACTCTTCAGAGGATTTGCAGCGCTCATTGGTACGCCGCTGGCCGGTGCCGTTTATGATGTTACAAAATCCTACGATATACCCTTCTTTATGGCGGGCGGTCTATTTGCGCTCTCGACAATTACCAGTTTTCTGGCACCATGTCTAAAACGTTGTTCCAGCAATGGCGAAACACCGGTACAAGGTGAAACGCTAACACCTATCGATGAGGAACAGGGTGAAGATGAAGATGAGGAAGATCAACCCATAACAATTGTACCGAAAATTATAAAAACATTGGCCAGTCCACAGCAGGAAGAGGCACAGCTACAGTTTCCAACAACAACAACAACAACAGGGACAAAAGCAGAATCAAGGCTCTAAGCGTGATGTGTACTGTCCAAAAGAAAAAAAAGAAACTAGTAGTGGGGGAAAACAACGTTGGGGGGGTCTCTGTCTCTGTCTAAAGAGTTTTGAACTCAAAAGTGCGCAAGAATTGTTATTAAGTAACCAAATAAAAAAAATAAAACAAACAAAAAATAAATGTGAAAATTTAAATTTCAGAGCGATATTTTTTTAGTAACTTATACAAAAACAAGGAAGGAATTATAAGCAAACGTTATTGCAATGAAAAAAAAAACAAAAACAAAAAACACACAAATTATATACATAAAACTATATACTTGTATTATATACTAAACTATATAAGTAAATAACTATTCTGCAAATGCGAAATAAATAATAAATTATTGCTTTTTTAAGGCTCAAGCAAGGCAAAAATACAAAAACAACAAAATGCAAAAAAAAAAAACAAAAAACAAATAGCTTAGCATATTTAAAAAATAATTTAAAAAAAAAACCTGCGAAAAATTTAAATTTAAGCTGCAAAAAACTCAAAAATACAACAAAAAAAATAAAATTATTAAGCGCTGAGTAAGCAAATCTTAATTATAATATTAAAAACAAAACAAAAATCAAGAAGCAATTGGCGCCAAAAATATGTGAAGCAAAAACCCAAACCAAATTTTTATAAATTATTTTGTTTTTGATTGAACAATTTTTTATTTTGTTGTTCTTTTTTTAGTTAAGCGCAATACTGAGATCGATGAAAACTTTTTGATGATGAATTTTTGTTAATTTTTTTCTGCTATGTCAAACAAATGAAAAACAGTGTTGCCAAATCAACATGAAATACTAAAATCAGATATTTATACACACATTTTGATTTTTCTTTGGATTTTTCTGACGGAGTTGCAAAAGGTCACACTCTTTTTGTCAGCTGTTTTTTTGTGTATATAAAGTGTTTTCGGTAGCAAACGTTTTTGTTAACCGAGTACTCGATGTAAAACAGTTCATGCCGAAATTTTTTGATTGTTGTTTGACGTTTTTTTTTTATATGTAGTTTTTTTGATATCAAAAATTTTCATCGATCTCAGTATGCAGCTTTAAATGAAAAATTATTGTAAAATACTTTTTTTGTATTGTTATTATTATTATTATTATTATTGTAATTAATATTATAATTATATTAATTTTAGTTATTACTATTAAAAATTATATTGTTGGTATGCCTGATAACAAAAATTGTTGATTGTGAAAATAATTTAAAAAAAAAAACAAACAAAAAAAAATGCGAAAAGTATGTGGAATGATGAAGCAAAAATTGGTAATAGATATATACGAAAGAAAAAAAAGAAAACACTGGTAGTACTACGAGTATATGTAATAACATGTGGCGCAGAAAAATTTTGTGAAGAACAAAAACTTAAATAAAAAACAAAAACAAATTCAATAAAAACAAAACCATTTATATACTATGAAATCAAAACAAAATGGCTGCAAATAGTAGTTTGGGTGATGCGACTATATTTGACACTGCACAGCTTTCTTGGGTAACGTGGCACATTGAAGTAAAAGCAATGAAAGCAAAGTTACAAAAATTGATATTGTTTCAGAAAACCGAGTTCGAGTTTTTTAGCGACCTCAAAAATGAAAATTCTTAGCAATATTTTCCATTTTTATCTATGTTCACATGCACCGCACCACCGACTTCGATAATGCTTTGTTTTTTTTTTTTTCGTGAGAAAGTGTGTAGCTTAGGTTTAGTTAGTTCCATACGAATTATGTCATTTTCGTATGGGATGCTTTTAACTTTCTATGATTCGAAGGGTATTTTTCACAAGTAATTTGTTCCAGAAGTTCAAACTGTCAATATCGAATATTATTTACAAGTTTGACATCGTTTCTGGTCGAGAGTGTTACGTGTTAGGTCCATCCGAATATTTCAAAGGCAAGAGCAGCTGTTTTTATTGCATGAAAATGCACCACCCTACAAGACCATAAAAGTCAAATGAATTTTTGATGAAAAAAAAAAAAACAGATTTGTCACATCGAACACTCGCCGTATTCGCCTGATCTAACACCGTGTGATGATTTTCTCTTCCCAAAAATCAAAACTGCAATGAGCAAGGAGCTTTTTACGTTGACATTCCTCCAGCCATACAAGCAGCTGTGACACAGTCGCTAAAGAACATACCAAAAAGCCAAAAAGCGAGTTTGAAAAGTCTATGGATAAATTGGTTGAGCGTTTCAAAACGTTGTATTGAGTTTAATGCAACGTATTTTTAATAAATATTTGCTTAGAAAAACATAAGAACATGCTTGTTGTATTTTATAACTAAAAAGTTCGCTTATTTTTAGATCACACCATGTAAGGTGGATTTATGATCACAAAAAAAAATAAACAAAAAAATCTTCACCTGTTTTAATACTTTTTTTTCTGCTAAACTCGGTACACATGTGTGTGTATCTATCAAAATAAACCTATTTTTCAGAAAAATGTAACAAATTTTTAGACAATACATATAACTCTAATGAGGGCAAACGCTTTTTACAACTTAAATATAGTACTCAAACATTTGGAGTAATACAACTTATAGCATCAACCGAGCCGCTAACCTGCCATATATTACATATAGCAAAATATGTTAGAAATACAAAAAACGCAAAATACCCACAACCCAGAAAGTGCAGTGTTACAAAAACAGCAAATTGAATTTTTTTTGTTTTTTATTAATTTTAAAAACCAAATTAATTATTACACTAGTTAACAAATTTGAAACTCATTTCGAGAGCTGGTTTCTCATAGACCTTTTTCCTATATGTACTTTAGTGCGTAGATTTTAAAAATTCCAACTATGTAATCTTCTTTCTTCTTAAGAAACGTTTTCGAGATACAGTGCACTCGCGCTAACTTAACAACGTAGCAACTTCTTGAACAAATTTTTGAATACATTGATTTATTCCAAAAAAAAAAAAAAAAAAAAATATCATGTAAAACTAAAGTGGATCGATGGTTTCAGCATTAAAAAAATGATAGACGGAAAACGTCTAATAACTATTATATATACTGCGGAAAAGCTATACTGCAGTCGATTTTGGTATAAGCATTTACATTTTTATTGCTTAAAAAAAAAAAAGGATAAATTGAATTATGCGAGAACTAAATATATAAAGCTGAAGACGCTTTATTATATTGGAAACTTGCATCTAAAATGTAAACTCAATTAATATTGAAAAACCAAAAGGCACCAGTTGTAAGATCCGAAAACCAGGCTATCTCATTTTTGACATGTGTCAATGTCAACTTGGAAAAAATCAACCCGTATGTCTTTGAAATTTTTGAATATACGTTGGAATACAATATAAGTGCTTCAAATTAGCTCTGCAAGACACGGCTACTTGTTCAAAAATGGGTTGAAGGCGTAAACATTTTTAAAGCGGCAATTCAATGGGGCACAGTTAAAAAATAAGCTCGAAAAAAGTTCTTTAATTAATCCGCAATAATATTGTGTCTCGTCAATGAAAGTCATACGAAAATAGCATGCTTCTTTCTAAATAAAATGTTTGTTGATTCAGAATGTTTTAGATAATTATTTATAAATTTTGAACCAAAAACATTTAAAACTATTAAAAAGTAACAAAATTTGTATTTAATGCGTTTCCAATTTGACATACGCTAGTGTGAACAACAATAAAAATTTGATCAAGTTATCGCGAGTGCACTGGAATTCTTTTCAGTTTTTGCTCATGTCTCCGTCTCCATCAAATTTTTTTCTGAAATGCATTAATTATATATTAATTAATCGAAAGTTATTTTTCCAACGGTTTTGTGCATCGGTTAAGATTTTATTATGGAATCAAAGTTCAAAAATTTATAAACCCACTTTTAAAAATCCCAAAATAATGTGGAAGTTATTCAAAAATGAGTGAAACAAATTTAACTGCTATATTTTCACATATTCATGATGCTACTACATCATATAAAATAAAACTTTTTGTTCCAGCTTCTTCATTTGTGTACCGTGAAATCTTCGCGAATTTTCATCCAGCTATAGTCAGCCATAATGGCTTGCTTCCAAAAGTCTTCATAAGGCTTTTGAATTGTTATTATCGGTTAAAAACGTTTTCTCCACACCCAAATTCGACGGGAATGAATCGAATATGCAGAAAATTGGAAACATCCGTTTATTTTTAGCAATATTGTTCGTATATCCGTACAACTATATGAGCAAATAGCTGCAAAAGGTGACCAAAAAAAAAAACTGTTCTTTTTTTTGGGGATAACTCGAAAACGAATTTTTAAAACAAACAGTGGGAATGAATTTTTGGAATCTTCGCCACAAAATACATACAAAACTAAAAGAATCGTATAAGAAATCAACTCTAGTATTTTGTTGTAAACTAGTGTTATTTAGTAAATAAAATTGAAAACCATTTTCCAGATCTAAACATAAAACTTACATGAAGTATCAAAACATAAAAGCAAAACAAGAATGTACAAAAATATGTCCGAAAATCTCTAAAAGTCTTATTACAAATAATTCTATTAAATCAATTCTTTTTTTATTTTTTTAACTCTTTACAAAAGAAATACTTTAAAAAGCAAAACCATTTTCAATAAAACAACAGAAAACTATCTATTATCGCATAAAACATAACTACTGACAAAATAAAACAAAACAAAAAAACTATTTAATTTTTAACGATTTATGTATACTACAAGAAAAAAATATTATAAAAAGCTGAACAACAACAATAAGAAAAAATCAATAAACAAAAGCAAATATAAACGCCAGTCAACTTGAACAAAATTTAATAAATTTGCCATAAAATTTTCAATGGAATGAAATATAGACGACTTTTTCTTTAAATGATTTTGCATTTGAGTGTCAAAGAACAAAAAAAATCAAGAAAAAACGTTAACTTCGGTTGAACCGAAGCTCTAATACCATTCACACGAAACTTTAAATTGTATTGTAATACATAAAAGTGGGTGTTTAAATAGGGGCTACCCCAAAAAGTGGGTGGTACACGCTCACTGGTAGATGTGTATGAAGAGATGTTCTGCGATCTGTAAGATGCTGCCATATCGAATTTCAAGTTGATATTGACGTTTTCCATACAAATGCATAAAAGTGTACTGTGGGTTTATGTGGGACTACCTCAAAAAGTGCGCGGGACACGTCCCTTTGTATATATATATATATGAAGCGGTTGTCCATTAAAATCCACAAAATCAAGTTGCAAGCTAATATTGATCTAAATGAAGGATTTTTTCATAAAAAACACAAAATTGCACGTTGGGTTTGTATGGGGGCTACCTCAAAAAGTGGGCGGGCCACGCCCAATTGTGTATGTAAGTTTAGCGGCTGTCTCTTAAAAGGCACCATATCGCAGTTCAACCTAATATTGACTTTAATAAAAAAATTTTTCTTACAAAAAGTCAAAAGTGAACCATAGGTTTGTATGGGAGCTACCCCAAATAAGGGGCGGGCCACGCCCGTTAGTCTATGTATGTTAAGCGGCTGATCATAAAAAGGCACCACATTGTATTTCAACCTAATATAGACTTTAAAAAGAAGTTTTTCTTACAAAAAGTCAAAAGTGGGCAGTAGGTTTGTATGGGCGCTACCCCAAATAGTGGGCGTGGCAGGTCAATATTCATACTCTATTAAACTACAATAAAAAGAAGTATATGTGCAAACATTCCACTGGATAGCATAAAAATTGGTACCCAAAAAATGCGCAACAACATACAGGCGGACAGACAGACAGACAGACGGACATGACTAGATCGATTCGTCTCGTCGAGCTGATCAAGAATATATATACTTTATGGGGTCTACGATGGCTCCTTTAATGCGTTACAAACTTTCAGACAAACTGATAATACCATTTCACACTATGTGTGAATGGTAAAAAAAATAAAAGAAAAAAAAGAAAAGATATTAAGAATACCGGAGGAGGTGCTTTAAAATCGATCAGTTTTTCTTAATTTTTTTTTTTCAACGATTTAGCCTTGGAAACTACAGTCGCACGCCATGCTAGCCCAACCAAATCTAGTTTAATCAGTTTTTTATTTTTTTATTTTATTGTTAAAAACCTTCTTCTGCTTATCATCAGCCATATCAGCAAAGTGTGTGCAAACCTTTAGTATACACGTATCTAAAGTTTTGTCATATATGGAACATAATACTTGAAGGCGCTATAGCAACAGAACAGACATTCAAAGATTAGCCTAGCCACTCTTTAAAGATTAGCGTTTAAAAACAACAACAACAAAAAAGGTGTTGTAATCAAAAATTGTCGATCTACAATAAATCAACAGAGTAGGAACATGTGAGAATGCATGCCTGCGCTATGTTCAGAAGGAAGTACGAAATAAAACTGAAATTGGGAATTTTAATCTTGATAAGTCTGTGTGCATTATGTAAGAAGAATAGGTGAACCAATAAGCTATAAAGAATTTCGTTTAACTAACTAGAATGTAAAACCGTCATCGACTTAAGTCATTAAGGGCCGTTCTCACGACTTGCCGATACATAAGAAAATACGAAACGGCAAGATATGCTAAAGGCGGAATAATATTGAGTAGTGCATGTCACGACATCACAATTATAATAAATCAATTTTGAGTAGCCCTGGTGAATATTTGAAGAGGTGGACAGTCCAATTGCAAAAAAGTAAACACAATAAAATTATAAATTAAAAAAAAAAAATGGATGAGAGTGAGCGCCGCCGCTGTAGAAATATACGAGCCAATCTATGAATATAATGTGCACGTTTGCATTTAAAATTTTAATACAAAATTTCAATTTTGTTTTTATTTTCATTTTGCTTTGGTTTTTTATCGATCGAGTTGGCAGTTCACTTTGCAAAAAATTCTGATACAATTTATCGGCGTTACGGTTATAGGCTTAATAAGAGTCGTGACATTGAAAACTAGCATAACGCCTGAAAAATATGAGCGGTAAAGTTATAGGCAAGTCATGAAAACGGCCCTAAATTTAATAGCACGACTTCCTGAAGATTTTTTGAAATACTTTTAAAAATCGAAGCAGTTTCCATGCACTAATTTTATCTAATACCACGTGTACTTAGAATTGAAATCTTCGTGTTTTAGAAGTTTGACATCGATTTTTGACATCTACTATAAAATTTTTATAGGATGAGCCATCTCTCTAAATCATTTGATATTTTGATTCGCACCGATTTCCAGCGTGAGCTTGCTTTGCACGTTTGAGAAGTGCAGTTTGAGAAGTGTAGTGAACTTGCTTTGAACGTTTGAGAGGTGCAGTATGAGAAGTGTAGTGAGCTTGCTTTGCACGTTTGAGAAGTGCAGTTTGAGAAGTATAGTGAGCTTGCTTTGCACGTTTGAGAAGTATAGTGGGCTTGCTTTGCACGTTTGAGAAGTGCAGTTTAAGAAGTATAGTGGGCTTGCTTTGCACGTTTGAGAAGTGCAGTTTGAGAAGTGTAGTGAGCTTGCTTTGCACGTTTGAGAGGTGCAGTATGAGAAGTGTAGTGAGCTTGCTTTGCACGTTTGAGAAGTGCAGTTTGAGAAGTATAGTGAGCTTGCTTTGCACGTTTGAGAAGTGCAGTTTGAGAAGTGTAGTGAGCTTGCTTTGCACGTTTGAGAGGTGCAGTATGAGAAGTGTAGAGAGCTTGCTTTGCACGTTTGAGAAGTGCAGTTTGAGAAGTGTAGTAAGCTTGCTTTGCACGTTTGAGAAGTGCAGTTTGAGAAGTGTAGTGAGCTTGCTTTGCACGTTTGAGAAGTGCAGTTTGAGAAGTGTAGTGAGCTTGCTTTGCACGTTTGAGAAGTATAGTGGGCTTGCTTTGCACGTTTGAGAAGTGTAGTGAGCTTGCTTTGCACGTTTGAGAAGTATAGTGGGCTTGCTTTGCACGTTTGAGAAGTATAGTGAGCTTTCTGTGCACGCTTAGGCCGATCGTGCCTCTCTATCGCTTGCTCCGCGCTCTCGCTTGCACGCACGGCTCAAATGTACGTGACAAATGAGTCATGCTTTTCCGTACGTGCAGCCGGCGTTCATCAATTTATAAGACGTTATCACGTCAAAAAAAAAGAAATTAAAAACGCATGATGCAAAAGTGCAGATATTGAGGCTAGGTTATGAAAGATATATCAAACTTCTGTATAGCTTCCTCCAGTTTATGTTCAATCAAACAAAACGCGGCTCACATAACTGGACTCTGCTCCCCCTTCATATTTCGGAAACGGTACCATACACAAAAAAAAAGTTACATAAGCTTTGATTTGCAATCTTGTTAAATACATACATAAATACTCGCTGTCTACATTACACTTTAGTTGCAATCATATAAATAAATCAACAAATTAACGCATTTGTACTATACTATATCAAACAAAAATCTCGTAACTAAAAATGCAAACAAGAATTATTCGCTATTATTTACAACAGCACAATATCAACTGCAATACAATACAACTATTTCGAAATAAATTCGTAATGGACCAAACAACCGAACCCATTAATCTAAATATTAAACGATTGATGACCGATAAACAGATCAAGGTAAACAAATAACGGTACTCTGACTATGAGAAACGAAAATCCCTCATGGGAAAATATTTAATTGATTATTACACACAAATTGATTTCTACAATCAACGGACAACAAAAATTAATTTACACGAGCAACAGAGGCGACAGACAACCAATGCGAACCAGTTAAAATGAACTCATCGGGAAAAGCGTATGCTGTCACAATAATATAATGAGTAAATGATAATAAATCGACTGCAACGTATAATTTTATTATTACAACTTTTTTTTTTCAAAGACAAAGGCCGTCACAACAACAATGTAAGAAATTTAATGCAATTCAAACCAAAAAAAAAAAAAAAATAATAATAATTATGATAAGAACAATTGAAATACAAAATAAAGAAAGAACATATGAATCATTTAAATATGTACATGAATTGAAAATGTCAATGACTTCAGAATTTATGCCGAAAAAAACAAAAATAGTTATATAGTAGCCGCCGCCACTAATCATGTTCAGCACAAATGACCGACCATCGAATGGCGACAAACCCGAAGAATCAATAAATGACGGAAAATGCGTTGCAATGCATTTTTTTTTTTATTCATCAATATCTAGAGCATGACAAATGCATGGAAATATAAAGAAAACAAAGCATTGTTGTTGCTTGATAAGCGTGTAAAACAAAAACTAAAATTAATAGTTCACACTTGACAACAATAAAGTTTTTGAATGAGTGATTATAAAAAACAAAGAAAATATTCAGCAAATTAGAGTACAGTTGAGATTGAATAATAAAAACTGCAAAATGTACATCATTTATATTTTGAAGAGAAAATTATTTTTAGTGACGAGGCTCATTTTCATCTCAATGGCTTCGTACGTAACAGGCAAAATTGTCGCATTTGGGGCTCAAAAAAATCCACAAATGATTTATGAGAAACAAATGCATCCACAGCGTGTCACTGTTTGGTGTGGATTTTGTGCTGGAGACATCATCGGTTCATTTTTCTACATAAATGAGGCAGGTCAAACACAAACCGTGAATGGTGTTCGTTATCGTGAAATGTTAACCAGGTTTTTTCTTTTTTTTTCCGAAACTTGAAGATATTTATGTGGAGGACATGTGGTTTCAACAAGACGGTGCCACATGCCATACAGCATGCGAAACAGTTCAATTAATGCATCAGTCATTTCCCTGTCGTGTCCTCTCGCGTTTGAGTGACCAGAATTGGCCGCCTAGATCATGTGATCTGACGCCTGTAGACTTTTTTCTTTGCGGTTTTTTGAAGTCACTGGTTTATGTGAATAAGCCCACGACATGTCAAGCATTGAAAGAAGAAATTACACGCTGCATCAATGAAATACCGCAACATTTATGCAAAACGGTTATGAAAAAAATGTCACGAAAAGAGCGCGTACATGCCAGCAAAGCAGAGGCGGCCATTTACCCGATGTATTATTCCATGCATAACCTCTTGATGTCTACTTTATGTTTCAATAAAAGTTTCACGAATTTTCAAAAAAAAACAACAATTTTTTATATAAAAATCAAATCCGGCGTAAATTTTGAGACACAAAAGGCATTTAAATTTAAATATGTGACCAAAATAACAAACAACTTTTACACACCCACAAAAGTCTTCCAACAACTTTTGCACCACCTGTAAGAATCTTGAAAGAATGCATCGATGGGAGATGCAATCTGCAACTGCGGTGCAAGCGAGATAGCAGCTACACGTGCATACATCAAATAATTCAGCAGGCTGGCAGCGCTGCGCAGCAAACAGCTGTTTTTATGGAATGCAGACGGGTAACTATTTTTTTTTTTGCCGGTCTCGAACAAAATGAGTTCGTTTAAATTAGCCGATTTACGCGTAGAATTGTTCGCTTTGTTGTTTTTGTTGTTTTTAATGAAAACAATCAATTATATTATTTCAACGCAGCTCATTTAATTAAAGCATTTGAACAACAATAAAGCTTCGACACATGCTTCGATCGAATGGCCCCAACACCATGCTGTCATCAAAAACATTTGAGATCATCAAATAAAAATCCAACGACACACAAAAAATGAGACATCGCCCTTAGCAACAAATTAATTCCAAACAATAAAACACAAGCAAACAAGCAACGGTTGGGCAATGGGTTTGATTTTTGGAGAGAGCGATATGACTCTGGTATTTTGAAGTTCAACTGAAGTTGAATACTTAGGAAGTAGAGTATATTACATCGCATTCTTTTCATTAATCGAATCCATTCGCCTATATATGGTACAGTTAATCAAAGAAGCATTGAACTGCATGAAACTCCAGTAAATTCTTCATCCACAAATAATAAAGCATATGCTATTAAGAGCGGGGCGAAAATGGAGGAAACACACCACACCAGGACCCTATCTCCGCCGTGCTTTACTGTTTTAATTATTACATTATATTTTTGCACTTTTTGTTCAGTTTTTATCCAAATTTCCTGTGATTTCGTCAATTTGTTTTTCACTAACACAAGCTTCCACAGCTGGTTGAAGTTCCTCAGCCTAAAATAAAAGAAGTTTCTTCATCGGACAAAGGTATAAAATACCATTTTCATGCTTCTGAGTGAAGTCTTTTTAAATCAAATAGACTGAATGGCAATATTTTAGAATAACGCTGTGAGAATTGCCAGTGTTTGTTTTTAGATGGTTCATGATATCAGCATATTGAATTGACCTGGAAGCTATTTTTGCTGGATGCGCAAACTTGACAACCTCACTTATGTTGTACAAATGATGACATCAGACGTTACAAAACGATATCGAATTGTACCTCCATAAGAAATCAGTTGAAGAGTCATGAAATTCTTTTAGGCACAAAGTTTTCGAGTGCTACGCGTATCGGGACTACTTAACCTCATCAAATGTTTTCCTAATTCTTGACACATACGGGGGATCACAGATAACGCTTTACCCCCAAAATCTTCAAAACCCATTTATAAAATTTAGTTTTCCTGTAACAACTCTGTATAGGTTTTTTGATTAAATTTCTCTTACATAGCTTTTTACCATGTACTATTTTTTTATTATACCCCCAAACCTCCAGACGACTGCGTTTACGCCCCGGACCGATCTATAGAGGGAGAACTGTGCAGTCAAAAGTCGTCCAAATCAGCCTAAGTGGCTGTACCAGCCCGAAAAAAAAGATGTTACAACAACAATTATTTTAGGAAGCTAAGTTTGTAAGCTACTTATGACTGCAGAAATTTGAAATTCGATATGGGACAGTTTAAATAGGTGTTTTGTTTTATTCCTTAATCCAGCTTAGATATTGAAATTTTCAGATAAAAACAATAAGATTTGTTTTGTTTGTTCCTCAACGATAAATATGTTTGTGTGAATGGTATGCTTTCAGCAGTTTTGAATAAAAGTTGTTCTGGTACATTCGTAATATTTTGTGGTGGTGATACATAGTTTTATTTGATATTCAGCTCAGAGCTTTTCTCTTGAGTGAGGGAATGGTTCTATATTATGGTGGAATGTTTTCATTCTTATGTATCCCAACTTCTCAAAACTCTTTGCGCATTGAATGGATCATGATAATGGTGTGATTTTTTCGACAGTTCTCCAGTGAATTATATGAGGAAGCTGGTGGCTCATCATCCCAACTGTCCTTGCAAGATACGGGCTCGGTAAAAGAGAACTTTCTTTAGTTTTGTTGTTAAATGTTTTTGAATTGTTTGCACATAGTCGAAAGGGGATTTCCCCGTGCTAGAAGTGCTCAAAAAATTGTTTAGAGTATAGTATTGAACGCATCAACATTAGAAACTAAATGCAATCTAATGGACCGATTTATGTATATAACAATAAATACAATAACTTGCCAAATCGAATTGAGTACCCACTTGTGACCCACTTCAAATATGATCTAATAAAAAAGCGAGGATAATTTCTAAACCACCTCCTTCAACTTGTTAAAATATTTTACCAATTAAACATGAGTTTACTTCTATTAACGGCAAAACATAAAAATATGTTATGGAAATGTTATGGAAACTTATTAAAGGAGCTTAAAAGGAGATTCATGGAGTTCCACATGCCATGTGGAAACAATTGACTTGATGACAGGATCACAAAATGCTTATATCTATGAGAAAAACAAGAAAGAACACTGCTGTTGAGCGTGCTTAGTTCAAGTTTCCCTTGTACCTTGGCTAAAGGTCTGTAGTTGAACCATAGATTTGAAAATACATTCTACAGTAATCCGATTTAGATTTATATGGCATATTTTATTCGAATTGATTTAAGATGCACTAAATTTGGCGTTTCTAGCTTAATTACAACAAAAATATTTTCTTATGAAACTTATAAAAAATGGGTACGGGGGATTGATACCCCTTGTATCATCTCGACATTCATACGAACATGTCTATATCGATGCGACTTTTGATGATGATCAAGAATATATGTATACAGGGGACTAACAGAAGTCAGGTAAGTAGCTGATATTTTATTTGCATTAGAAAACCAAATGTCTTACGTCATTTCACTGCTTTACTTTATGAAGATTGATCGGCATGGAGACGAGTTAACTTAAAATTACTAATACAAGATCGGAAAAAATACCACCACCAACACAAGAACTCATTATGTGAGTCTTTACGAAACTCAAGCCAATACAAATTTTCAATGAACGCCAAACTGCATGTGAAACAAACAAATGTATCATTTCTTAAAACTTTTTCCAAGTGGTTTCGAAGATTCCTGACTGAATAATTTTCATTAGAGAACGAGCCTTGAGAAGGTCGGCTAAAATCTTCGACCGTCTGGAGAAGTAGAGCTCTGGTAAAAGCTAAAGTTAATGAAGATTCACTGTTGGCACAAGAAATGATTACTGAGGAATTGGGATTAAATGGAATGTTTGAAAAAAAATAAAGGACAAACTACAAAGCTACTTATTGCTCACACTGCTGAAAGAACTAGTAACTTTATTACGTTTCTCTGGATTTGGCGCCTTGTAATTTTTGTTTAGTAACAAAAGAAATTTAATGGAAAAATCTTCGGTAGCAATGCGAAGCTAAATTGATGCAGTTAATATAGAAATTGAAATACTACAAAATCATGTTGTTCGGCACTGTTTTAACAGGAATTCTATTGAAATTCATGGTGACTATGTAGAGAAGTTAACAAACACAAAACTTAATGGTATAAAAACCTACATGTAATAGATAGATTAAAAGGCGTAACGAAAATTTATCGGGTCAATCAACTACAGCTACCAATAATAATAGAATATTGTGCCTATAGCAATTTCGTGAAGTGTAGAAGCGTTTATTTGAGGCAAATATTACATGATATTAGTTTTTTATTACAATACTTCAAATTTTACTGACTCGCTGAATAATTAAATAGCAATATTCGTGGAAAAAACAACGCAATATATGCACTATTAAAGTTGAACCCAACAAAATGATAATGTAATAATGAAATAAACCCAAAAAAAAAAAATATATATAAAAAAAAAAAAAATGAAAACAGCGCAAACGTGTTGTAAGCTGAAACCCTTTCGACGTAAAGAAAAAAGTTTTATGTATATGTAGATTCAACTGAACCAACCTGCGGTTGCTAGCGGCACATTTCAGTACAGTAGACAGCAGCACATACTTATTTAAATTATAATTATTAAATCACAAACATTTCATACGTGTTTGTATATAATATACAAAAAAAAAAGAAAGAAAAACGCAAGAATAACAGCAAATAACGAAATGGAAATGTGAGCAGGTGATAAATAAACGACAAATCGTTTTGTGGTTTTAAACCACGCCGTCGCCGATGTATTTGTTTCTAAGAACTAAGCAAAAAAAAAAAAATGAAAAATCTGTTTCAAATCCTATACAATGGACAGTACTTAAAACCAGAAAAAGTAAAAAAATTATAAAAACGCATGCATTTCAATTGTAAAAACAATTTAGTACAAATTTAGACATAGAACATAGGAAACCTTTGAGCGCTTATCAAAATGACACGCTGCTGCTTAAGGACGGCGCTATCTAAATACATTTATGCGCTTATAGAGCATTAATATTATTATTAGTATTTGAAAAAGTAAACACACATTTTAAAATGTGTTATCGAACATATTTGGCAAGAATCTTATCGTTGAACAGTGGTACGTGTATTAACAAAGAATGTTGAAAATCTCAAATTAAAATTGATTTTTTTAATCGACTTACCGGAAGTTTGTTGATCTGACTGTTGTTGTATAAGTTGTTGTGGTGGTGCTTGTTGTTGTTGTTGTTGTTGTATTTGTGTCTGTTGTTGTTGTAGTTGTGGTGGTGTTTGTTCAAATGTTATTTGTTGTTGTTCGTGTAATTCTTGCTGTTGTGCTATATTCTGCGGTTCCAAGGCAATTATTGGCGCTGGTTGTTGTTGTATGATATGATGTGGTGGCGGTGGTGGTGCAACATGTAATATCGTTGTTTGTGGATCGTTGACAGTTATTGGTATAGCACCAGGCGGTGGACCGGCAGTGGTCCATGTAACAGGTATACCACCAGCAACAGGTGGTCCAACACATTCCACCAATTCATCATCATACTGAAATTATAAACATTTATTTGTCAATAGTAAAAAAATGTATAAACAATTCCTTTAAAAAAAAAACTTACTTGTTGCACAGTTGCGCCGCCAGCGGCATGCAACGGCTGTAATTGCGCCAACTGTCCATCATCGTAGATTTGCACTATGCCCATTTGTTGTTGTAGCTCATGCATTTGTGTCTCATATATCGGATAATTTGGACTAAGCATACTCGAGGTTTCCGACGATGCAAGCGATGAGTTTTGATTGTGATTCATTTCATCTATAGTAACACCGCCACCAGCACCAGGTGATGCAGCTATAAGCACACCGGCAATTGGTCCAGCTTGTTGAACAGCTGTTTGCATATCTTCAGGATTCATACCGTATTCTTCGGCATACATGGGTGCTGCATGCCACATTGGTTGTACAAGCGTTGCACCAGGTGGTGCCATACCTTCTTGTACATGACGTTCATCAGCCTGCATACCACCTTCATTCATATCAGGCACATATTGGTATTCTGGTGGCATAACCTGTTGATAGATATAGCCACCCATATAATTATACATTGGCTGTCCATTGTACAATGGCATCGGTGCCAAAAATAGCGGTGTGCCAGTAGCCTGTTGTGCTGCAGCTGCTGAATTTTGTTGCGCCTGATTTAATGTTTGCGGTGGTGGTGCAGCTGTAAAGTACGCAGGATATGTACCATAGGCATAGGCCTGTGGTGCAGCATATTGTGTTTGATACGTGCCGGGTGGTATACCAGCAGCAATCATTTGCGCATCGAGCGGCTGTGGTTGCTGCTGCTGCTGCTGCTGTTGTTGTTGCTGCTGTTGCTGCGCTTGTGTTGGCATTTGTATAGCTTGCAACATTTGTTCACCAATTTGTTGCTGTGGTGCTGGACTAGCACATTCAGGCGGCAATTGATTTTGTTGTATTTGCTGTTGCTGTTGCAATTGCTGTTGATATTGATGATGTTGTTGTTGTTGTTGATGCAGCTGCTGCTGCTGTTGTGCATAACGTGAACCATGATAATCACCACGACGTGCACCAAAACCACCGCGACCACGTCCTCGCCCACGACCGCGTGCAAAACCGCCAGTTATATTCGGACTACCGTTGCCATTTGTGCTCAAATTAAGAGGCACTGGCGGCAGTTGCTGTAGACCGGTAGCTGCAAGCTGGATATATAAGGAATTTATTTAATAATTTGTTACAATTTGCCGCCGCTATATATGTATGTACTTACCTGCTCCGGTGGCAGTTCACCGTGTATATAATGCGGTGCCGGATTCCCAGGTATATAGGTGGTATGTGGCCAACCGTGTAAATTAACATTTGCTGTTACATTATTCACGTAGACATTATTTGAGGCGGGCAACATGGTAGGATACATTGAACCATGCTGATGTGGATGGTGCGTATGTACAGCGCCGGTTGTTGGCATAAAAATTGGCTGTTGATTGTATAAGTGGTGTTGTACACCGGTTGCTGCGGCTGGTGTAAATGCGGCCGGCGGTATGGACGCAATGGCATTGTTATTGTTATTATTTGACGTCTGTTGCAGCTGTTGGGCGGTTACTAAGCTGTTATTGTTGTTGCTATTATGTGGCTGCGGCGTTGTTGAAGTCGAAACGTGTTGCGTTGCTATTGTTGTAGTTGTTGTATTTTGCTGTTGCTGATGATGATGTTGTTGTTGTTGCTGCGCAACTGGCTGCGTTTGCTGTGCCATAGTTAAACGCTGGCAAAGCGCAACTTTTATTTTAATTCACGTTTACGTTGTTTATGAGCGTCTTTACGTTTTACGTTGTCTATTAAGTTTTCAATTTGGATTGCACACTTTTGCCAATGCGCAACAAAATTAAATAAACAACAACAAATCTATTACGTTAGGCGCGCCAAACATTCGAGTTTCTATTATAATAAAAAAAATATAAGCATTTAAATTTTTGACCAACTTTTAGGTTATAGATATACATGTACATATATGCGCAAAGAAAAAAAAAACAAATGAATTCCAGCATGGCAACACTTGCTTTTTAAAAATTGGCAACACATACAATAGCACTGCCATGCTTGCTCTCGCTCGCACACACATGCTACTGCAGCTGAACAGCATTTTTGCTACAGTGCATTAATCAAACAAAACAGCCTCTTGAAGAGTTAAAAACCAAGTGACAAAAGCCGATTTGATTTGCAGCTCACAAGACTTCTGACGATATATTCATATATTTTTCATTTGAATTGTTTAAACACTTGCTTTTTAAAAATTGATTGTAATATGTAATTGCGCGTTCGCCATGTTGCAAAATTCTTTGTTTTTAATATAGTTTTCTTTTTTTCTAGTTTTTACAATCAATTCCAAAAATACATATCATTCGGCACAAAACTGATATCAGAAGAGTTGTGAGTTGATAGTTGGTTTTCGTCCTGTACCTTGTTTAAACATAAGATTTGAATGGAGCTATATTCTTAGTGGCTCCTTCTGACATATGCGGGACATTGCAACAGAATTGACTAAATAGAATAGAAGTTCGTGGTGTTCTCAAGACATTTTCATAAACTTTACGGTCTGAAGAGGGAACATGGAGAGTCTAAATATAAAAAACTTGAAGTTTCTATCTCTTATAGTCTACGAGATCTCTCCGTTATATATATATATATATATATATATATATATATATATATATATATATATATATATATATATATATATATATATATATATAAATTAAGGAATCTATCACGCCTCCTTCTACCTGTTACAAAGGGTATATATATAATAAATACATTATGAATTTTTGGTAATAAATGTGAAAAGTTAGATAACCAAATTCTACGTAAAAAATATAACAGCTTTAGTATGACACATTAGGACAAATAGATAAAAATGCACTATCTCAATTTCATATTTGCGGTGCTATATCTCGACACACGAAATTTGCTCAGAAAAGTATAATATATTAAAATTGGCACAAGCTCACAAAATAGTATCCCTCGAAATATGAGCACAAAATATTGGTCTGTTTTTTTGAATAGTATTTAAATTATTTAAAAGAGCATTCCAGCCCAACATAACACTTCAAAAAATATTAAGACGTTTGGTCATAGTAGCCAATTGAAATCGGAGTTTTTTTTTTTGTTTTTTTCTTTTCCCTGCACAAACTCTAATTCACCATTTAGCAAAAAGCTTTGGAATAACAATTTCTTAGTGTTTTTGTGTACTATAACCCTGTAACAAATATTAAGGTTTACAAAAGGATTCAAACAAACACAAACTACTGGAATTATCAGATTTTGTATGTTTTATCAATTTGTGAATGTGCGTTTTAAGACATTTTCATTCAACGTCTCGATTTTCTAGATCCTTTTGCTCCTGTTGCCGTTTACATATGTACCAAATCTCATTTATTAACGTCAAATAATTGCCGAGTTATAACTCATTGGGTTTTTCGCATATCCCATTTGCATGGGAACGACTTTTTTGACTATTGAGACTTTTTCTCCCTATACCTTTTACCAATTACCATCTTTCAAAATCAAAAAATTTCATAGATACGACTTTACTTTTGGACAGTGGTATCGCCGAATTTTCTAATGGATTTTATTACTTCCGTTGTCTTTTACATATGTACCAAATCTCATTCAACTGCCTTAAATGGTTGCTCAGGTGTGTACAACTTTTTTTTTAAATTTGGGGCATGACACCGGCAATTTTTCCAGTGGATCATATTTCTTCCGGTTTCTTTCCCGATCGATAATAACATGTTCTATGAATTTTCTAAGGATCTGTCAAATAGTTGCTGCGATATTACGAAATTTGTTTTCTCTTGTATAGTGGATAATTTTTTTTTTTTTTTTAAATAATATTTCGGTTTTTTTCTCTTTCCCAAACTGTAATTACTTCGAGGCACCCGTCGATAAAAGATATAAGAGACAATTTACGGCGAGAACTGAAGTCGGTTTCGAAAAAGTTGTTTGAATTACTCGTTGGCATAAGTGTATTATTTTGAGTCTACTTTAAAGGTGATACAATAAATTTGAATAAATAATAATAATCATTTTGTTTTATTGTCCAATTCCCGGTAATTTTTTTTTAAATAATGTACAGTCTATAACACTCACGAATTTTTAGAATCGATTCATTGCTCTCAGAGATTACCCCAAACAATTAAACAATTTTTAACCTATCTGAAATAATGCAAATTTCAAAAAGTTCAAGTATTTTTTTTAAAAAAACTCCGGGACGGAAATTATATAGAAATTTTTAAAATCCGCTTCTATCTCTTTATATTAGTATAGATTATTACTTTGATATTACAATATCAACAAAAAATTTAGATATGGATATAATCGTTTGAGATAAATATATAAAATTATCTAATTTTTTTGTTTGACAAATCACACTGAGTTGGTCTTTAGTCACTTGCGTGGACTACCGTCCACAGTGATATGTTTTAAGCAACACACACACACACAAGCATAATCAAATCTTCCAAAACTAAACAAAATATGCGTCGGCACTTGACCGGCGTTTTCTGTTTTACGCTAATCTTTTGTTGCTTTGCTAAGCAGCGCTGCTCAAAGCAAAATGTGCAATAATAAACAGCATAAGAAAACAAACATGCAGCGTGTATTGCAATGGTGAGGGTGGAGGCGGTGTGTGTAAGCGCGAAAAACACCTGACAGCTGATTACTGAAAAAAAAAAAAGAAAAGAAAAACGCCTACGTGCAAAATCATGTTTGAAAAACTGAAAATGTTCTCTTTCTAATATTTGCTGTTTTATTTATTCCTAGAAATATATGCGTAGGCTCATCATTGCCATACATAACCTAGAAATGTCAAATTCAATTTTTTTTCTTCTATTTTTTGTGACTTGAATAAGATGCGTAATTAGGTTTTTATGCAAATTTACGCCGCACACCGTAAGCAACACATTACGTTTGTGCTAAACACTATGTTAATCGACCACCGGGCATGATCAGGCGGAGCAGCCGCAACTCCGGCGGTGTACAAAGCTCAACACACAAACACACACATATATATATATACATATTTAGCATAAATTTCGCAAACAACATAATTTATCATTTCATTATTTATTTTTTTTTTTTTTTTGAATTTTCACTTACCTTTCTCTTTCGCTTTGGGAATTTCTTTGTTTAGCCGCATCCGCATTAAATAAAAATTTTCATTTTCACTGCGTGCAAGCGGGCGGCGTGTGCTGCATCGTTGCCACTTGTGCGTCCGTCGCTGTTCACCGCTCACCACCGCCACCGTCTTCTATAGTTGTCGTCGCACGTCGTGGCTTATGAAGCTAGCTCTACTAATTTCTAACCTCCGCCGCGTTGTCTACAAATTCTTTCACTTGCCGCGCCACCGCTATTGAATTTTTTTTTTCTTTTTTTTTTAATGACACGACGTTTCTTGCAAATATATATAAAAAAAAAAAAAATAAGCACTGCTGCTATACTAATTAAAAAAATTTAACAATGCATTCTAAGCGTTTCGACACGCCCAATTGTTTGCATTTTATTGTTTGTCTTTAATTGTTTAATGTACAGCAGCACACACGTTTGTTCATTTATTTTTAGGTAATATCTTCGTTGCGAAAATTTTTTTTGTGATGAGAGCTCGACCAGCGCAGTGTTGGTAAACACCAATGGTCGACAGTGCAGTGCTGCCAAACGCAAGGGTTTTTATGCTGCTTGACGAGGGCTGCATACGACACACAAAAATCGTCACTTTGGATTGTTTTCGTGTTACCTTATTGGTCTGTTTGTCATCAGTAAAAAAAAAAACCGATTAATTCAAATGGATTTTTATATTGTTCACGAAGTGTCTATGGGTTTCTGTACGCTCTGTACGCTCTATGCCCAAAATGCTTCAAATATTGGTTTGAAAGTTGGTATGAAGACTTTTTATAAACAGAAGTAACACATATTAAAAAAGTCCTCGATTTATACACTAGGTGTTTGAATTTAAGCAATTGTTAACGTTAAAATATAATTTATTACTATTATCATTTATAACGGTTCTTAAGGCTGTTTAAATGCTTACAGCTCAGTTTAGACTATAAAATGGTTTCGATAGCTCAAATTTATTCTACAGTATAAAATTTTTGTCATTTGGTAGAACTCTACAGAAGTTCTGCGCTCTATCAAACTGAAAGTCTTAACTGTTAAAAAACAAAAACAAAAACAATTAATTTGCTATTTTTCTCAAAAAATATTCTGTCCGTTTCAAAGTTTTCCCTCTCAGATATAATACACTTATGACAGCGCCTTTTCCAATACTTGAAGCAGGTCTGATATCACTTTTCCAGCTATGCTGTCTCTATCTTCTCAATCGTGCCAAAACGTCATCTTCTTATGGGTCTCTTCATATTTAAGAACAGGAAAAAGTCGTATGTTGAATGTAGATTATTTTGTTTGAAAATATGACACTTTGTCTTTTTGTTATTTTGTCAGTTCGAACATTTCAAACTTTTTAATTTATTTTCTGTACAATTAGTTAGGTGAATAATGAAATTTATTGGAACTTTAAGGCCAGCACTCACAAACTATGTTGTGTGTGCTGGTCGTTGCATATTTCAATCAGCTGCTTTTGTATATATAGTATCCGATTCTATCAATAGAAAATTATGCAACGCATCGATTGCCAAAACAAGTATTGCGAGTGCATCATCTGTAACAATAACAAATGGGACAGTCGGTCCATTTTCTAGCAATGATCGCGCTAGTGGAACATTAAGTGTGTTGCTTGCCAATGTATCTGTCAAAGCGCATTTAGAAAACACCACCATCAGATATGCGACGTTTGTTTCCAGCATTCATGTAAATGATTTTAAAGTTGGCGTAGACAAGAGACAAGAATATTTATAGCAAGAAATCTCAAGGTTACGGCCAACTTTAGCGCAGCAAGAATCGATCTCCTCAATTGTGTATCTTGCTTCTGTACTATTAGAAAAACTATTGGCAGCAACTTTTCGAAGTAAGAATACGACATAAGCAAAAAGTTTTCATATGCACTGTGATCACCTACTTTCAATTCTTTCAGCATATTCAGTCATATTCAATCATTTTCAACCTACGAGTGATGGTTTAAACAGTTTAGAAGTGTTGATTTTGGCAGCTAAAAATGTTAAAATATAATGAAAAATTGCCCATGGTGTCTGAGAAAAAATGTTACGAAAATACATGAAATTGTTACAAATTTGATTTTTAATTGCATGTTCTGGAGTAGATTGGCTCAAATGACTTTGATTAATTAGATATGAGCTTAAACCAGCTCAAGCACATTTTTATTTTGACAAATATTTACATGATTTTCAATGTGAAGAGAGTACAATAATAACAACTTTTTTGTTTCACAGAGAATGTTATGCCACGGAGACAACTGTATCGAGTTCAATCTCGAGCCTTCAGTATTTTGCTATTTTTTGATTAATATAATAAAAATCAAAAAATAATTATTTAAAATTATTTTTATAAATATTACCTGTTTTTATTTTTTTATATTATATATATATATTTTTTTTTAAATCCATTTGAAGTAACCTTCACAATTTTGCCGATAAAAAACAGACCAATAAGTGCTATGAAAACAATCGTAAGTGATAACTTTTTATTTAGATACTGCAACCCTGGCGGGCAGATCAACCAGACACGGGTACAATAATAAGTTGGATTATTGTACCATGAACGAGACGAGCTTGTACTGCTAAGTCCATCTGTATGTCAGTGTGAGTTTTATAGATTGCAAATCCCACTGTTTATATCAAATTGTTCCACAAATCGATATAGAGATTATCTGTTGCCGGTATTCGTTCTTCAATCTCCAAATTGGTAAGCAACGCCATGCAAATCCATCTTTGGATATTTGTAAAAAAAAAAAAACGGTCGTATTACAATCAGTACCAACTTAAAATCCAAATATGTAAGTATAAATTTTCATCAAAATGGTCTTACTTTACCTTTCGGTTGCTTTGGTTTAGTTTTTTTTCTCAAGTCAGTTGGAATTGATGGAGTGGGAAGTCAGTCGTCTGCGACCAACCGGAGAGTAACGTCAGGCGTTTCTGTGAAACTCGATTAACTATATTCTTTAGCAATCCGATCTGGACATATGTTGGTTATTTATAATAGAATTGAAATTGAGCTATCCCTTAAAGTGGTTTGATCGGGGCATATATGAAATATTTTCTAAGGATTGACTTAAGATACGCCAGTTATGGAATTTCTAGCTAAATTGAGAACAAAAAGAAAAAAAATTTCATACAAAAACTTAAAAATGGAGAACAAGTTTGTTTAGCGGTATACCTTATAGTGGTCCGATCTGTAGCTATGCGGTATATTCCAATAGGATTTACGTTAGATATACAAAATCAAAACAATTTATATACAAAACTAAATAATGGGCAGATTTGTATGGAGTCTACATCGTAAAGTGGGGCTGGTGTGTGTTTATTTAATGCTAGTTATCTAAACTTGAAATCTCTATCTGTTATAGTCTCCGAGATATATTCGTTCAAACAGACGGACGGATGCACTTAACGACATGTCTATATCGACTCGTCTTCAGATGCTAATCGAGTATAAATATACTATATAGCGTCTGCCACGCATCCTTTTTCGGCTGTGTACACAAACTTAATATGTACTTTTACCCTATGATTACGGAGTATACAAAAATATCGATCAGATTGTTAAAGCTGGGAGAGGAACTACGCAGGAGTCTGTATTTAATCATTTTAATGTTTCGATCATATCATTTTGGGGTATAGAAGATTTATATCTGATCAAAGTGTCTGATTACTCCATGAGATGCCCGCCAGTTTTTTAAAATGAGTACTAGATCTTAGGCGTACTCAATGGGCTGCATTAGCGGGGCCGCTTGCTGACAGTTTCAATCACTACACCGTGTCTTCGTTATGGTTAAATACCAATAACATTTTTGTTAAGTTTAATGAGATTTATTGAGAGCCTTCTCTGCTGAGATAGGGAACTACTTAGCCCTTCAGCGAGCAGTCAGCTGCAAAGACATCTTGCAATTTACTAATCCTTTCGCTATATATAAAGTACATGAATTCCCTTAATACATAATTCAAATGTCGATTCCTTTACGCTATTTCTTAAATCATTTTAAAATTTACCAAATATGAGGTATATTTAATATTAAAAAAAATATATATATATATACAAAAACACTCTGGGAATGCAGTCTACAATTTTGATTTAGTTTTTCGCATAGCAAAGTCCAAAATGGCTTGCATAAATTCTTCTGTGTAAAAACGCTTGAGCAACTCCGCGCTTTCTGCATCATTTGCACGTACCAGCGATTCGCGTTCATGCAGACACATTAATTTTTTGCTTATCAGCAATGAACCCGGCGACAGCTGCGAGAATTCGTGTATTTTAGGCCAAATAACGGTGTCCAATTCGTCTGGTTTAAAGATGCGTGAAACGAAGTTAAATTGATAAGCTTCCTGCGCGCTCATCGGTTCATTGAGTAATAAAAGTTCGCTAGCCTTGGAGCGACCAAGTATGCGTGGCAGTACATACGAGGAGCAACCTTCCGGTACCAAGGCTAGTTTTGTGAAGGGTGTATGGAAATATGCCTAGAAGGATAAAGAAAATAGTAGAAAATAACATAAGTCATCGTGCATGCCTGCCCGTCGAGAGTGGGAGTGCGGTGAATCAAGCCGGGCACGGATTTTTATAGATCGACGGCCTTGCAAGCCCTTACATACAAACCTTTTCAGCACACCAAGCAACATCGCACAGACCCACTATGGTTGCACCGATGCCAATACCGGGCCCATTAACGAGTGCCACCGTGACCTTTGTACAGTTGATAAACGCCGTAATCATGCGCTTGAAGATGACGTTTTTCTCATTAAGGAAGGCTTCCATATCGCTGATTTCTGCCGTTTGCGTTAGATCGTTGCCCGATGTAAAGAAGTCACCCACACCGGTGAACACCAGCACGGTCACCGTTTCATCGTTATTCACATCCTCCAGCACACGCGCAATCTCCTTGTAGGCGTCGCCACTTAATGAATTCTTCTTTTTGGGATTGTTGAATTTTACAATGACGACTTTTTTCTGCTGTTCGACGAGCAGCGTCTGATATCCTTGATACATTTTGTGAAATGCGCAGCAAACACAGCCAAAACGAAATGAAATTAGTTAACAAAGTCCACCGGTTAATCTAAGATATTTGTTACGAGATTAATTGTTTATAATTGGCGGAATGAAGCGATAAGAAGTAAACAAAAATTAAAGAAGAGAATGGCGGAAGAGAGAGAGAGAAAGCGAGCGCAAAAACAGCTGTGAATGCCAAGCGCCAGCACTGCCAACTGTTTTTATTTACATAAATATAACGGTTATTTAAATTTGAATCTGTTTGTATAGCCTGGTTTTTTTTAGAGGTGTTTAACATTGAATTGAATTAAAATACTGAGATTACATAATTTAAAACTGAAAATTGCTTTATTAGAAACACAATTTTATACCATTTGGGTTTCAAAATGATTTCGTGCGAAATCCTATAAAGCTAAAATGTGTAGCTTTCTCGCTGCCAATAACGAGCCTTGCGTGTATTCAGAGTTTCTAAAAATTACGAAGTTCTGTTCCCGTTTTTGGTCTAATGGATCTGATTGCTAATGCTCATTATACAAAACATACTCGTATATATATATATATATATATATATATATATATATTTATGTATATAATTAATTACTATTCATATACATATGTATTCAGTTTTATTCGCTGATCTCATCGATAACAGGCACATTCTGCAGCTCGGAACATTTTCGTTTCCACATAATTAGTTGCTCCTTCAGTAATTTTTCCTTGGCAGCCGAGCGCGTTAGCAATGCTTTGGCCTTCTGCAAGAGTAATACCTTTTTGTTCAGCTGTTCCTTAACATATTCCAGCTCCTCGCTGGGTCGACCGTGGCATTTACTGCATATCGTTGACTTTGTAACGCCCAGTTCCGTTTGTAGTGCAGCTACCTTTCCCATAGCATCCGCGTACATTTGCTGCAAGCGATACAATTCGGTTGCGCCTGTTGTCATTGTATCACTAGTGGAACTGCGTGAATCTGTAGAACGGCGTTCATCTTTTAGGTACTTATTCTCCGAACGCAATTTCTCAACAAGATTTCGTAACGAGAGTATAGTGTGCTCTGCAGATTGACCCTGTTGTGTGTTCACCTTCAGACCGGAACACTTGCAGAGATCGCGACGTGAATCCATGCGCGCCATTTCCTCCTTAAGCACAATTATATATCTATAAAGATATGTAAATCTAAAGTGAAACTCAAAATTTAGAATAGAGTACTTACTCCTCTAAGTGTTTTATGCGACTCTGATTCCGCTCCCTTGCATCGCCTTGCTTCAGCACATTATTCTCCAATTGTAACTCCAGATTTTTTGATTCGAGTCGTAAGTTCTGCGATTCAATTGCCTGAAAGCGCTCCTCCAGCTTCTCCATTTCTGTAGTCTGTGCACTTGAAGACTTGCCTTCACTTTGCATGGAGTTTATTTTGCGCTGTTGCAGCTCTATGCGCGCCTTAAGCGCATCGATTAGTTCAATTTGGCTGTTGTCGTAGTAGTAAGCCTGTGCGGATGCGGATGTAGCGCGATGCGTCGGTGAACTGCATTCGCTGCTTGGGCCCGTACATGTTTCGGGGCTTTCAGATGGTGTCGGCGTAAATTTAGCACCTACATGCTGTAAATTTGGACAAGATGGTGTACGGCAACATTTTAGTCCATTGTATTTGTTAGTTGGTTGTACTTGCAAGCGCGTATCGCTACCACCAACGCATCCAACACCAACACATCTTCCACCATCGTTTGCAGCTACAATGCCCTGCGCCGCCTGTGCTCTACCCATTTTCTGTTCCAGCATATGTTTGTCTTTTTCCAGCCGTGCAATTGTTGTGCGTGCTGCTTGTAGTAACGTACGTGTTTTCTCCAATGCCAGCTCTGTTTCATCTAGTTTGGCTTTTAATTTCTCAGCGTTCTGTTGCCAACGTTTTTGCTTCTCCCAGAGTCCAACCTCATTAGCGCTACGTGTACGTTTGGCCTCCAACAGCGTTTCTTGACGACGCAATCTAGCTTGCTTCTCTTCCAATTCCAACTCCAACTTTTGCACACGCTTCTGTAGATTTTCGATCTTAACGCGTGAATTGAGTTCAGTTTTTATGGATACAACCGGACACTTGTTCAACTGACTGCGTAATGATTGATTCATTTCGCGTGCCTGTTTCTCGCGTTGTGTCCAAATGGATATCTGCCGATTCAGCACTTCGACTTGGGTTTGGTATCTTTTATTTGTAGCCTCGCTACGATTTAGATCGACTGCAAGCTTTGTTAGCTGATCGGCGGAGTAGTTAGTTGTATCGTTTAGATAGCGTTGCTGATCTTCCTAGAAATGGAACAATATGGATGGGAATTACACTGTTGTAGTTTCTTAGCTTTTTTTGTCCGTAGGAGTTGTCGAAATAGTGATTTTTTCACTAATTTGGCTACGCTGAATCGAATGGTGTTTGCCGTTTTGATGGAAACCGCATGTCTCCAAACAAAATTACCAAAACAAAGTTTTTTGACAAAATGCCGTGTTGTTCACTAAATACGTCTATATAGTATGTCTATATTTAGCGTAGAAATCCTCATAAAATATTTGTTTTGCAAATTCTGTTTAGAGACATGCACTCTCCCAGCAAAACGTCAAAAACCATTCGATTCAGCGTACCCAAGTTATGCAAAAAAAAAAAAAAAAATGGAAAAATTTGAATTTAAAAATACAACTTACATGGAATGTCTTCAGAGTTTCCATTAAATCATGTATATGTTTATCTTTCTCCTCCAACAACAGACGAAAGCCGCTTTCAATTTCTGAACCCGAACCATTATCCTGCGACTTTTCGCGATCTTGATAAAGTTTTAATCTACAAATTAAATTTAATGAATTAAGTTGAAACCGTAATTTTTTTTACCAAAACATACTTCTCTTTTAATATGTTAATCTCATCCTCCTTTGCCAGAAACATTCTTTCGTTGTGAGCAATCTTATCACGCAGCTCTTTAATTTGTTTCAAAAGTGTAGGCACTTCCTTAAGTTCTTCAGTATCTTGCTTCTCCTGCTCACCATCATCCGCTTCAACTGCAGTCACCACCATTTCCGTTACCACTTCGCCTGCATTAGATACACTATTTGTTTCTATTGCGCTTGCTGTAGCCTCAAACATTTGTTCGATTTTTTCATCGGTCAGTTCATTAAGACTATTATCACCACTTGCATCGGAATCCAGACTAATAGAAGCCATAGTGGCAGGCGCAACTTTTGCACGTTGTTCTGATATGCGACTTCGCTTTTTACTACGCCGCATGCTGTACACCTCCAGTTTGGCTTTTGACTCAATTATTTCCATATCCTTTGTTTTTATATTGAAATTCAGATTGTTCACAGTACTACGCAGCGTTTCATTCTCCGTATGCAATTTGGTTTGCGTTAATTGATTCTGTTCGCGTTCGGATTGCAGCAGATCCTGATATTTATTTATAGCATTATCCTTTTCCATAAGTAGCGTGTGCAAGGAGAGTATGGTTTTCTGCAATTAGAAAAAAATATTATGGTTTAAAACTGTTTGACTTAATAAAGGCTTAACTCAAAACGCACCTCAATCACACCCACTTCTTGCGTCATTTTGGGCTCACTTGAATCTTCTTTAGCTGACAAATGCAATTTCTCCAATTCCGCAATGCGTTTGTTGGCATCTTGTAGACTGTAATATGAAACCATAATTAGACTTGGGAACGAAATTGATCTTATTTTAATGGCCTTGACTAAAACAGACTTTATCTGGTAATTTGAGCTAAAGGTTGTTTCACTGTTCCTGAGTTATGCTCGATTTACGTATTCTGTTCTTGTTTTAGCCAAGGTCATTTTTTTATGTTTCCTACTGTGTTATATATAGTTCTATTATCTTTTACAAATAGATCTACTTACGCTTCTTGCATTTGCTTCAGTTCCGCATTAGATTCTTGCATCACAACTTCTTGTTCCAACGTCTGTACAGCTTGTGTATTTAATACTATTAGATCAGATGTCTGTACTTCTGTATCTATAGTATTCAGTACCTCACGTGCTGGTTGCTGCTTCACATTCGCCGTTGTTGGACTTGCTACTTCAGCAGCAATCGGCTGTCGCACAGGTGTACCACTTTCTGCAGGTGTTGCAATTGGTGAAGTTTGCTTATCAACCATTTCTACGAAAGTAGAGCGTTTCGTAGGCGTATTTTTACGTGCTGCTGGTACTGGTGTATTTATTGTGATTGCATCATGCTCCTGCATTACTACTTCAGCAGCTACGCTAGAAACTTCATTCGCCGGAACTTCTCCAGCAGCTTCTCCACCAAAAAGCGCCACTATTGTCTGCCAGTGTTCAGTTTCAGTAGCATGTTGTATACGCACTTCAGATAGTTCATTTTGCAGTTGTACAAATTTAAGTTGTAAATTCCGATAGTTCTCCTCCAATAATTTGTGCTGTGTCTCCGCTTTGATGAGTTTGATCAATTGTTGCGATTCATCGGTCTGCAAAGCGTGCTCAGCTAATTTAGCTAGTATTATTTCTTCAACTTTCTGCTGCAATGCTTGCGTCAGTGTGGGATAAGCTTCATTTTGCTGTTGCTGCTGCTGCTCAGCAACTTTTTGCATAAACTTCTTATATGCAATGACAAATTTATTCAGGAAGATTAATGGCGTAAATTTGGCATATTTTTCCCTAAGCGTAAAAAGTGATTTTTGTAGAAATCTGCAATTGAAGCAAATAATGGAGATTGAGTATTTCGCATAAAATAAGTGTATAATAATAATACTTGATTTTAACATCTCTATTACGACGTTCATTCTGGAAGTCCTTTTGAGTTTGTGCAGCCACCTGCTCTGCCTCTTTGAGTTGTGCTTGAAGTGCTACCACATTCAACTGTAGCTCGTTGCGTTCCAATTCAATGCGTGTGAATTCCGATTTAGCTAAAAAAAAGGAAACAATATTCATCAATCGAACGATACCAGGAAGTCAAACTGCAAAGTTGGTTGTGATATATATTATGAAGATGGAGTGATGAGCACCTTTAAACCATTTAAGTACTCGGAATAGGTTTCCTGATAAAGATCTTTAGAAGTAGTCTAACACTCGAATACATTCTGAACTACTGGAGGGAAGCAAAGGTAGTCTTTATGACGAAGGCGGGTAAAAAAATTGTTTTCAACCTTGGTCCTTCAGTCTGATACGTTTTAGCTCATTTATGCTCAAAACCTTGGAAAAGTTGGTAGATAACTATATCAGAGCTAAATATTTAGTGAAAACACTACAGAAACGTCTTTATATCAATTAAATTCAAAATCCAATAAGCAGCCATATGCTCTTTTATAAATATTGGGGGTGCTTTTCAAACACATTCCATCGGTATGTTGCTAGAGCACTTTGTAATAAAGGGATAGACTCCGATCCTGCCAGTTGATCTTCCGAAAATCCAATAGATATGATTTTCGGCAAAAGTATCACCGTCAAAACAGTAAAAGGCAGTTCACAAGGGAGTGTACTATCCTCATTCTTATGGGGCCTGGTTATTGACGTGATCAAATTAGACTGGACATTGAAATTACACAAAATTGGTCCACAAAAGTCGGGTTGAGCATTAACCCAGCCAAAACTATTATTGTCCCATTTACAGGGACGTAAAAATTAAAAATACTCAAACCTATAAATGTAGATGTTATGGTAATAGAATTCTCCAAAGATGTTAACTGTCTTGCGGTAACCTTGGACCAACGGACCAACGGACCACGTGGACATTATAGTAAGGAATGGCGATGATCATATGTAGTTTTATTGCACGAAATATGGATATACCTATTCACGGTCATGCCCTTGGTAACATACGGAAATGAGCAAAATTAATGGCAGAAAGCAAACAACAGAACACATGTTCAACTTTGGACGTCCTCCTGGACGCTGTGTTGGACCTATACAACATCAGCCGATACTACTATCGTTTAATATAGAACACAGCGAGAAGAATCGATGGAGGAATTTAAACCTCAATTATAATATTATACAAGGGACAAGAAACAGGTACACAAACGGGTCCCTAATGGATGAAGCAGCCGGTGTTGTGGGCTTCGGACCTCGCATGAACTACTTCGAACCTTAAGGGAAACTAGTCAGTATTTTTCAGACAGAAATCTATGCCATAGAAAGATGTGCTGACTTCAATATAAGCAGAGAGTATAAGAACCAAAATATTGCAATATTCTCCCCCAGGCAGATGGCCAGCAGAGCTCCAAAGTCTTAATCAATCAATATAAAGATAGCTTTGAAATAAATAGAATAGCTTAAGAATCTAGGAAGGTTAAATAATGTAACTTACCACTATCCAAATCACGTTGCATTTTGGCCAAGAGCAGCTTCTCCTCGGTGCTGCTCTGCAGATCTGCTACTAAATGACGCAAATTGATGTGATTATCTGTAAACTCATTTAATAGTTTCTGCTGCGATTGTATCTGTTCACTGGAAACCCCCATTAAACCTTCGAGTTGTTTGTTTTTCCGCAACAATTCAGCATGTTTTTCACGCCATGCACTCAGCTCAGCACGCTGCTGTTCATATTCTGCTGCAGTTATATAATCCAATTGATAGTTGTCCTGTATAATGCCATATTCCATGCTGATATCATCCGCTTTAATATCGCACAACAATTCCTCAACCATGTGCGCCAATTGCATGCTCAGGATTGCATTACGTTGCTCCAATTGTTGGTATTCTTCCTCGTTGTATTTCCAACTGCGTTCGTCATAGATGGCCTGCAAGGATTTCAAACGATTCAATTCCAGACGTTGTTCTTCCAGTTGCTGTTTTAATGCTGCTGTATCGCTGATGTACAACATATCCTGCTGCTTCACGCTGCTGAGTAGCTTATCGTAATCCACACGCATATAGGCATAAGAATTGCTCTGCTCCAAGGCGCTCAATTCCAGCCGGGTAAGCTGTGCCGTCAACTCACAATTGTTGCGTTTCAGTTCATTGCCATCGGCAGCCAAATGTAATTTCAGTTCCTCATAGTGTTTCCGATAGATTTGCAATTCCGCAACTTGTTGCTGTAGTTCAGCGTTTGCCGTGGCCATTGCGGGCGTATTATCTACGATATCCATTATGACCGGCAACTGTCGCTCATCGAACATATCATTTGGTGTTGTTGGACGTGTTGCGGAGTCTATAATTTCCGGCAATGTTTGCTCCTTTGGTATATCCGGTATATCGCGCATACTTTGCACCGATGATAGTTCACCAGTTTCGCTCTCATCCGAATTCAGTACGTGATTTTGTGTTAATAGCTCACGTAGCGCCTGTTCACGTGTTCGAAGCTCCGCCAATTCGTGCTGCAGACGCTTGGGTGTTAGTATGCTGCTAGCATTACGGTTTGGCAGTACTTCAATTATACGTTTGAGTAACTCTGCATCGATAGTAATGTGATCGGATGAGCCTGTAATGAATAAATTATGTTCAAGCAGCGCCATTTGCAAATTACTTCATATAGAGTGTTTATGCGAGAGAGATAACAAGATAGAACACTGCAGTCGAGAGTGCATGACAAACTTAATGATGCAGATTGCTTAAAATATGACCATTTAACAGATGGTAGTTAACAGAAGCAGTGTTGCAATGACTTATCTAACTGCCCTCGTATGTAAGTGCTTTGTACTGTGCGACATTTTATGCGAACCTTTAATTGACAAAATCAAGTTACGCTTAGCAATGATAGACCACTCTTGTTACTATATAGCATGGTTAATTTATACTTAAGTTCACTTATTCCCCTCAGCTGCGCTCTTTTCATTTATTAATTAAGAAAGTCACCACAGCGGAATATATCACCTAATAGATAAATCCACCTTGCTCTAGAGCATCAAGCAGCCAACTTCGGCAGGAGTGTGTGTTCGAGTGTGTGTTCGAGTGTGTGTTCGAGTGTGTGTTAAAACCAGAAGAAGTTCGTTAATCTGTGTTTATGGCTGGACAGCGTTGATTTAATATACTTTATCATAAGAGGCAAAAGGAGTGTCTAATTATCAAACACTTGAACACTGGCCGGAACTGGCTTTTTAAAAATAATTCCGTGAGGGGCCCGGGATATTTTTTCTCTAGTACATCGTATAAAAAAGTACGCTTATGCCGTGTTTAAGGCATTTGATAAACTCACGAAAGTTGAGCATGATTTTCAACGAAATTAAAAATGAATTCTCATGAGTTTGTCAAGCACTTTATGAAAATCCCAATTATCTCACTCGCATAAACTCTATATGTAATATATTACCATTATATTCTCGCAGTTTTTCCAATATTTCATACATGCCGGAGCGTAGCGTTTCATTCTCGTAGAGAACCTCTTCGTAACGCGTTTGTAGCTCAGTACTAGCAGCGCCGTCCCCTTGGCCACGACATTGATCACAATTATGCGGTGCATGCACTGTAATGGGCGAGGTTTGTAGTTCCTTTGATGCACTATCCGGTACTTCGCCTATTTCACTGGCTAAACTTTGTGCCACAGAAGTAGGTGTTGAATTGACGGCCGATGTGGAACTCTTGTGCAAACGTTTCTCTAAATTTAATATTTCCTTTCTGTAAAATTGAAATTCAATTTATAAATACTTCACCTTAATTAAAAAAAAAAAAAAAAAAACAACTTCTACTACTGACCGCAGTTGACTCTTTTCCAGTTTAAGCTGCAGCCGCAGTTCCTCCGAAGAGGCTAACTTCAATTTCAGTCGCTCAATCATTTTATCCTTATTACGTTCTTTGGCTAGATGATTCTTTGCAAGCACCTCCACGTCCTCCGGTATTTTCAAACGTTTACGCAGCACACTATTCTCCTGTAACACCTCGTGCATAGAATTCAACTCCATGACGTAGCTACGCATTTCTTTCTCACGCGCAGCCAGTTTTTGCTCCAAGGCTGCACATTTTCGTAGTGCCGGAACCAGACCATCATCGCCGCGTTTAAACGCTTCCAATGCGTTCATGGAGTGCAGTGCTTGTTTGGATTTAACAAGATTATCGTCCTCGGCGCGTTCCAGCAGCTCTGTTAGCTGTTTACAGCGTTCGTTGGCAATGCGAAGGTTCTCCTCGTTTTGTTTGCAACATGCGCGCGGTTTTTTTGTATCCAGATCGGCTTCACGTTCAGCGCTGAGCTTGTTCATTAGCTCAGTGGCAGTCATCATTTCGGTAGCCATAGATTTTAATTTGTCCTCGAGATCTTCAATGTTTTTGTTGCGCAATTCGAGTAGCTTTAAAGAAAAATGTGTTACTATTTTAATTTATTGTAGAGAATAAAACACATACATGCCGCATTTTTGTAATTTCATGTTCGCTCGGAGCATCACTTTCGCTTCTTGTGGTCGTAGAACTCTCACTGCTATGCTCTACAGGTTGGCTTTCGTCTTTGGCACCACGCAATCTTTTCAACTCTTTGTCCTTTTCATCCAATAATTTTTTCCACGTTAATTTTTTTGCTTCGAACTTTTCCACAATTGACTGCAGTTCCTTCTGATTTTTCTCACGTTCCTCCTCCAAATATGTTATATTTCCCTCGAGTCGTGTAACTTCCATACTGGAATCGAGTTCTCGTTGCTTAATGGCTTTGCGTTCGCTATCTAGCAAGGATATATCAGCACTGAGCTGCAACATTTTTTCCTTTACGTCTAACAATTCACGTTCATTAAACATGATGGTCTTCAACTGCTCGCTGTTCTGTGCTTGTAATGTCTGTGGTTGTAATGTATTAAATATAAATTGCATGATTCATTAAGGACAAAAAAAAAAAATTTAAAGAAAAAAACCTCCACCAAAGTACCTCATTTTCACGTAGTAATCGCTTAATGAGTTTATTCTTAGCATTGTTTTTACGCAGTAACTCTTCTTGCTTGTCCAGTTCGGACAGTGGATCCGACGAGTCCTTATCGCTAGCCTCTGCCTGCTGTGCGACTTCTTGCAGACGTTTTTGTAATTGGAAGATTTCATCGGTCAGTTCTTTGATTTTCTGTTTGTAAGTTTCTTTCTCCGCTTCTAGCTTTTCCAGCATGCTTTGTAGTTTATCGTTCTCATCGTTAAGCCGACGTCCAAGATGTGCATCTAGTAAAAATTGTGACTTCTATATATTATTTATTGTATAATTTTTATTATAATAATATTAACCTTTCTTGTCCAATGCCGTTTGATAATTCTCCGCCTGCACGCCTTTGTACTCCAGCACTGCCAGTGTCAGCTCTAATGTCTTGCGCAATGATTTTCGCGGCAGTTCATCAAGTGCTTCTCCAATCTGCAGCAGCGTTTCATACAGCTCTTGCTTCTGTTCGTTATTAAATTCGCGAAATCTTCGCACGGATACGCTACCCGGTAGTTCCATAATTTCCTACGGTTTGCATGCGTCCAACCGTCTGTACGTTCGTTCTGATCATTGGCAGCAATCCTTTTCCGCGTCAACTCTTTACAACGGGAAGCTCGAAAATGAAAACTCAAATGAATTTTTGCTTTCCTCAAGCCTGGGCGCTTTGCAGTTTTTGACATAGAAGGTGTTGTCGTCGCTATGACAGCAAAAGCAAAACAAACGAATGAATGAAATTTTATTTTAGTATACTCGTAGTACACAGGTGTATGGTGCTAGTGCTTCTGATTATGGTGGTGGTGGTCGCTCACGTGCTGCGTCGGAAGCGTCGCCGGTGGTGGTGAATGTCGTTCAAATTCTTTACGGGTGGAAATTTCTTGTTTTTGTCAGCGTTTTGTTTTGGTCGCTGCTTCTTGGGTTTCGTGTTGCTTTGGTGCGTATGCCTCACACACTGACAAATGGCGAAAAACTTTGACAGGATAATTGCACAAGTGGCAATGTCCTTTGTATGCATGGTATATGCCGTTTATGTTTGAGTTGAATTGACATGCGTTTGAGCGTAACCAGGAAAGTGTTAATTGGCAAAGTGTCAAAAATAGAAAAATTGAAAACATTTTTGGGCATAGTCTTAACTGCGAGTTGTGCATATTATTTAAATTTTTAGTGTGGAGGGACAACGTATTGGGGCAGATCATGCAACGAGGGCTGTATGACAAATAATTTTATTAGCGAAAATATAAATTCGGTATATTTTTAATATTACAATATTCAAACTGATATCGGGTATGGAGACTTTCTATATTTATAGGCTGAACATAAGTCACAGTGTCAATGCCACGTCCACTTTTAGGGACATCCCCCATACCAAATCACCACCCACTTTTCCGTTTTTGTAAGAAAAACTTTTTTATTATAGTCAAGATTAATTTGAAATTCGATAAGATAGCTGCTTATTGCTTCTATGGCATACATACATACACTAATAGGCGTATGCCGCCCACTTTTAGGGGTAGCCCCATTTAAACCCGCCGCCCTCATTTAGTTTTTGTAAGAAAAACTGTTTTATTACAGTCAATATCAACTAGAAATTCGAAATTTTAGCTTCTTCTTCACATATACATTAATGGGTGTGTCTCGCCTACTTTAAATTGTAGCTCTCATACAAAGTGACCGCCTTCTATTTAGATTTTGTATAAAAAACTTTTTTATTAAAGTCAATATCAACTTGAATTCAATATGGTGGCTTCTAAAGGACGGAAGCGTCACATTATTATTAATGGGCGTGTTCTGTCCACTTCTAAAGGTAGTCCCCATAAGGAACAACCGTCCACTTTGTGGTTTTTATATGTAAAATATTATTATTGGGGCCCGTTTAAATATTAGGTTTCTAAGGTAATGGTTTCTAGTTACAGTGTCTGTGTCTATATGGGGCGTGTCATTCCGACTTGGAGATACTGAAAAAATGCTCCGCTCATTGAGTATCCGTGCTGATTTTTAGTAGTATAAAAACTAAGAAACTAATTCCCCTACTCTCACACACAGATGGACGGATAGACAGACTGACAGGGTGAATCGATTCTTCTTGTCGAGTTGATCCAGAATAAACATATCTTCTCTAATATATAAAATTGTCGTGTCACAGTGTTTGTAACCAAACTCCTCCGAAACGGCTTGACCGATTTTTATGAAATATTTTGTGTATATTTGGTAGGTCTAAGAATAGGTCGTAAAGTACTTTTCACCCCTCTTACCCCCAACCCCCATTTTTAATCACGATTTTAGTATTTTTGTATGATTAATCTAGAAAAATATTGAATATACATACTAATGCGGCCGAAAAGAAGTGGAAGAAGTGGTATGAGACGTGGTGGTAGGGGTACCATTTAAGATAGACGGATGAAATTTTGTATACATGTTAATGGGATCGATGGGGGCAGGGAAAAGGGCTGGTAAAGTAAGGCGAAGAAGGGGAAGGGGGCAGAGGAATGGATTAAAGTACATTTTATTGAAAGAAGGCGTTTTTTTAAGAAGCACAAAATATTGCTGAATTTGATCAAGAATTTTGACCTGATTGTGCCCGGCAAGAGTTTGTCGTATGTTACAAATGAAATACCCTACGTTTATTTTTTTCATTGGAACTTTTTCTAAATATTAAAACTAAAATTTATCACTATAAAATGTTGCGCCTGATACTTGCTACGTATAGCTTACAGTCCAAAGAGACATTTGTGGGTAATTGTTGGCCCTTTTTTCCAACTATCTCTTTCCAATGCCTTATCTTCCATCTCTTGCATGGTTGTCTTTTTAATCGATTTCCTATTCGCCTATTTTCGCTCGAGGTTTTATATAAAAATTAATAAATATTAATTACTGAAATTCAATTAATTTTATTCTTTTGATCGGCTCCGAAAACATCTCATATTAGCTTCCATTTAAATTTTGACAGTTTACATATTTCTGTCGTAACATTCATCATGCAACCCTCGTTGTTGGACTTCTAAGGTGTCAATTCAAATTTTGATTTAAAAGTTAACAAATATTTTATAGATTACTATAATTGAATTTAATATGAAACGACATCGGTTGCACTCAGTTGTGGATTATACTACAAAGGTTACAGTTCCTGGGAGCTACAGCAGCTGTTTGACATTTATGAACTTTTATATTTGGTCTAAGTGCATAAATCGGGCAAAACCGCTTTGTGATTCTTTGCATCGAGTTGTAACAGCATAAATTCATATGTAATAATTGTGGCAGCAAACTGAAAAATTTATAATTAAACAATTATTAAATACGTAAAAAATTTGATTAGACTTACACCAAATAAACTTTGACGTGTAACATAGAACAGTCTATGCCCAGATAGACCAACTACTTCTGTTGTAAGTTGTTGCATAAATCGCTGAACTTCTTCGGTCCAATAGGCACTGGGTACCAAATATAACACGTTCAATGGCAATCTAGCTGCATCGTATATCTTTGAAGCACACATATACACACTGGCAGTGCGTCCTAACAGAAAGATCAATGAGCTCCAGAAGTAAATGTAGTTTATGGTGTAGCGTAAGGTGCTGGTGAAATAATATTTGTTTAATATTTATAATAATATGTAAATTGGTATAACAGCATGCTTACGTGAATATATTTAATAGTAGATTGCATATAAAATACATATTATTCAATGAAGATAATAATATTATGGTGGAGAAATTTGCATCAATATGCTGCATAAATTCGCAAAGTTTTATATGATCTTGACGTAAATTATACCAAAGCGCATCGGGCACATACTAATACATCAAATATAGATGCATGAGATATTAATGAAATTATAATTAATAATTAGTAGATGAATATATACTGAGTTATGGAGAAGTTTTTAATTTTCAAGCCATAGAAAATGTCTGGAACACTTCTTAAGATTTACTGTAACACATTATCTTATAACCGCTCAGTCAAAAGTTGAGTTTTGTTGATTTTAAGAAGATTTATATACACTTATATTTTACTCAGGGGCGTACTGAGTAGAGTAAACTATTATGCATATATAGTACATACCCTTCCCACTAACGCAAGTATACGCGCAGCAAATTGTTGAAAACGCAACGAAATCGCCAAACTATTCAGCATTATAAAAAGATCCAAGTAATTCCATATAAATGTAAAACTGATATTCAGAAACTATAGCAAAAGGAGAAAATTTATTTAAATTTATATAAACTATTCAATATTTAAATTTTGCTTACAAATGCCCAGACCACAAATATTGGATGATATGGTAGCACTTTAAAATAATCACTATACTCCGCATTAACAAAATAATCCTTTAAAGACACACTAGAGTTGGGCTTACATGCCAGCGTATGCATGCGATAATTGTAGAATTGGGAGGCATGATACAAAGAATGCTCAACTGCAAGAAGGAAAGTCTTTATTGATAATTACACTAGTTTACAGCAGAAATGTTCCATCAATTCCAATATATTTTACTAAATTATTTTAGAACGCTAAACTCGTAAATAATTTTTAAAAATTGTTTTATGCATAGGTTTTTAAGAAATGAGTCTTCAAATTTTCATACCTTCACTAAATTTGCTCATAACTGCCTTATTTAACCATAGATTTTCTTCATCGAAACCTGGCTTTCTTTGTAAAAATACAATACGAGGGGTACTATTTATATTTCGGGAATAGCAAATAATAACAAACATTTTTAAATGAAAATGGCTTTATTGTTTTTCAAAATATTCCCCTTGATGCTCAATACACTTTTGCATTCGTTCAAAAAAATGTTCATAGCAGTTTTTCCATTCCTCTTGAGATACCTCCCCAAACATGGTTTTTGAACGCTTCAACTGCTTCTTCAACGGCGCTCGTAAATCGTTGACCACGCAGTTTATCTTTGATACTCGGGAACAAGAAGAAGTAATTCTGTGTCAAATCAGGACTGTACGGAGGTTGAGTCATTAATTCGATGTTTTGACTGCTCAAAAATGCACTTGTTTGACGAGATGTGTGAGAGCTCGCAATGTCATGATGGAGAATGATTCGTCTTTGGCGGTTGGTTTTACGAATTTCTGCGAAGGCTTCCGGCAAACAAATGATCGTGTACCACTCAGAGTTGACCGTCCTACGTTGCTCAAGCGGAACAGTGGCCACATGACCCATTCGGCCGAAGACATTAGTGTTGACATTAGTGTTGCCAATTCCCGACATATAAATAGCAGCCCTCGTATATACGTAAACAATAAGAAACTGCATGTTTATGAAATGAATTTTAAATTTTTATAGTAGCCATACAATCTTCGTTTCACATATATTTGGCGCATAACACTAAAACGACTGAACCGATTGGCAAACAATGATAAAAACATTTATTAAAGAATGAATTATCTTCAATTTGGCATCTCCCTCGACCCAATCGTACGTTTCTAACTCATGATAAGGTCTAACAAATTGTTTCAATGTAATTTTAAAGTTTGGCAGACCAAAAAGTGTAGAAAAATAGTGGTATTGATAGAACACATATTTCTTTTTCATTTTAGAAACCAGCATAATTGAGCTTGTTTCAATACTTACACATAGCCAACACACCAAATACGCTGGCAAAGATACCAAGCTTCAGCTGTAGCGTTTTGCGTGACATTTGATAAGGTGGTAGCAGTAACATTAAATCTATATGCATCCAATGTCTGATGAGCCCCGGCCAGCACTTGGCCAATGCCATAAAATTTATACATATGATTAAAGTGATGCAGTGAAAGAATGTGTTTACTTGAGAGACACATTATAATAGCTAAAGTATGTTTAGATAAAATTTAGCTTACCCAGATTCTTTGAATTAAAACCGATTGTAATCAAATTCGTGGTAAATTGCATGGTACGCAAACTGCCAAAGAATAGAAATATGCCTGTGAAGAACATGCCCCACGAACGCATGCGAAATACAATGTGACTGGAATTCGAATGCTGTATATTCGCCAGTGGCATAACGCCGAATATCTGCGCAATACACATGACTGCAAATTATAGAATAAGAAGAAATTTTTAAAACAACAACCCGACTGCAATACAAAATGAGGTATCAGGGAACGACCGACAGAAGCAAAGCTTCTACACAAAACTGCAAACAAGAAAAATGTATGCCTGCATATTCTTTGATACACTTACAAAGTCTAAACGGATTGATAGATTTTCACATATAACATGTTATAATATTTTTATATAATAGTTTTTGTACATAAAGCGGATGGGGGGTTAATTTTACTGTAGCCTAATCAGCTGACGCTAAATAAAAATATTATAGCCTATGTAACTCCTCCAACCAAGACGAATGTAACGATATTTGTGAAAATACCTTAAGCCGTTTAGGCTATATACCGTTTCAAATATACAGGCATACCTACATACTGTCAAACAACATAAACTTTCTTAGTGGTAAACTTACTTGGTTTTATAGCACGGTGAAATGTATCCAGTTCAGCAAAATCTTTTTTACCTTGAAGGTATTGCCAGCGACGAATGATAAGTGCATGTTGCGCTTGTCTTTTGGCTTTTAGTCGGCGTAGTACATTTGGATTACTGCGAAATACATTTGTAGTTGCTGTTCCATCGTCGTTAATCTGTGCCGAAATTGTTGGTAGTAACATCTTTCCAAATTTATCTTCAGCGACAGAGACAAATTCGCACAAAGAAGTGACATTGACAACGACATTGCTACTGCGCAGAAATCTGTGTTATAGAATTATTGTTGTAACCGTGTAAATACCGCATAATTGCTATTTATGCACTTTTAATACAAAACACCCACTTATTATTGAAATTATAAACAATTTGCGTTTTGAAAGTGGCTGCTATGTTTGTTTTTTTCTAGCTAAATCGCGTCAATTCATTCAACAAAATTGCACATTCATTCCATACACGCAAAGTTACAAAGGCTGCTTTATAAGTTCAAGAATACGTTAAGAATATCCAATCTATTAAATCCAAACTATTTAAATTCGAAAAAAAAACCAAACATATATATATTTTCGATTAACGAACGGATCATTTTTTAGGAACTGTGAAAAAAGGAAACATAAAAAATGTCATGTAATCTTTTTTAAAGTATTGCGTCTAAGGTACTCTCTCTCTCTCTCTCACACACACACACACAAAGCTCTCTTCCTCTCTCTCTCTCTGCTCTCTCAATTTTCTATAGCTTCTACTTTTTTTTTGTTTATTTCGTTTCCTTTGCTTTCAGTTGGAAGAATAGAGAAAAAGATATTCTCTATCTCTCTGTTGTGCTGTAAAGTGTGATTCAGATTGTAGAGCATGTCGATCGAGCAGCTCGACGTTAGGCTCGAAACTGTTGTGCGCGCACTTGCAAACATGTTGCCCATCATCAGTGGAGTGTGTTTTTGATAGTATTTTAGTTGGTAAAATATTAAAAGAGAAATCAAATAAATATTAAATACAACAAAACTCTTTTATAACTGCGCCTTAATTATCGCAAATAAATTGTTTACTTATTGCCGTTCTCTTTATGGGTGACCCTTAGAGCAGGGTTGTCCAAAAGAAGAACACCCAAAGTGTGAATTCATTCTGAGTCATAATTTCTACAGCACCAATGCAGCGTAGCTTATTCAAAGTTTTATTTCTCTTTAGCACCAAGCAGCAGTGTGAAAACACACATACGAAGCCATAGGCCCATGGATGCCAGTAGATTTTGGAGTGGTTAAGGAGTTAAACTCATGAATACTCAATACCCAAATACAAAATTAATGTTATTTGAATAATAGTTAAAAAAGTAAAAAAAAAAAACAATACAAATTAATAAAAAAATTGAGTTCATGGCCGTATCTTACGAGATCGACTGTTCGTAGACCAAAACTGTCTGAGAAAAATTTCGATCGATTGGTTCGATTGGACTTACTGCTCACGACTCTCGAAACCGATCATTTTTTAAATTGGCTACAAAAAAAAAAGTGTTTACTTAACATGTGGATTCAGCGACCCTCAGTTTATCGGATAAAGTATGTTTTAGCCAAGGGTGTTTTTGCTGTTCACTGTTGTTACTAGAGCCTTTCACAAATGCATTAATTTCATAAATCGAATGCATTTGTGCAAGGCTCAAATATGTATCTATCTGTTGCGCTCGCACTAATTATCTACTTCGACATGAGGCAGACATGGCCACTTCAGGAAGTTCTTAATCGTAATATATAAGTATACCTTGCACGAATGCATTCGTTTAATACTATGAAATGATTCGTGCCAGGCTCTAATAATTATGTGTTGGTTTAGAACTAGTCAACTGTAAGTTCAATTAATCAACATAAAATAAATAATAAATGCCACCCTCTGTATTAAAAAAAAATCTTTATTAAACCTTTTAAATCATACCATCTACACACTGACAAACAATTTAACTGGGTTTTTTTGTTTTTTTTTTTTTGCAGAATTATCATTACGATGCATTCATTCATACTTTCATTCGACCATCACACGCGAAAATGTTCAGTCGCAACAGTTTGCGCAGAATTTTATCGAAGCACAAAGAAAAACTATTGCAAACTAATCAAGTGAAATTTAAAAATGAAATAAATAATTTAAAAACTAAATACAATGCGCACAAAAACAGTGATTTTAATGCTTCCGACGAAGCAAGTGTGTCGCACGATGATGACACGTTAGAAATGGAGACAGCAATGGACAGAACTGAAAGAACACCACCACCGGCCTACGATATAGATTTGCCACTTAAAATTGTACCCAAAAAGCAATATGATTATGAGAACCTGGATATATTTCATCGTGCTGTGAGTCCCAGTGAGTAATCCCTCTTATAGAAAGTAAGGTTATGTACTACTGTAACTGCTTATGTTTTTCGTTTTTCAGTTATGTTGCTAGCACAGTGTTTTGCGCTGATGCCCATAGCCAATGTATGGCATGCTAATCCACGACATATGCGTTTCGGCTTTAAAACATTACCAATGTTGGTCACCGTACTATTTCTGATAGCAAGTACCACACTAACACTTTCTATGCTCAAACATTTACTGAACATTGGAGTGGATCCCAAGAATTTTGGTATGTAGTTTTTAGAAGCAATTTTAATAAAATTGTATTAACACTTATTGTTGTAGTGGGCTTGGTGTTTTTTCTTAGTGTGCAGTGTACGTCTATGCTATTTTTTTCATTAGCGCGACATTGGCCACGTTTAATACGTTATTGGACAAACACCGAGCTGGTGTTCACGCAAACACCGTATGAACCACCAAAGCGTAATTTAGTCAAACGCGTACAGTTTGCAGCAATTGTTATTATAGCATTATCCATGGGTATGTTGCCAGTATTTACATAGCTATATAGTATTTTATATGCTCCATTTGTTTTTTATATGTCACAGGAGAACATGCTCTATTTTTGACATCCGCTGTGCTCAGCTATAGACGTCAAAGAGAATTATGTGCAGCTGTATTTACAAATGCAACATATACCATATCCTTCGCCGACTATATGCAAAAGACCTACGTTTATGTTTTTCAAATATTACCATATAATACATTTATTGGTATTTATATATTGTTGACCAACGGTTCGTGTACATTTGTCTGGAACTATGCAGATTTATTCATAATGATGGTGAGCAAAGGTATTACATATCGTTTTGAACAAATAACTATGCGTATAAAGAAACTGGAGCATAAGGTGAGTGTGGTATTTGGTAAATAAAATAGACATATCTATACACAGCGTAGCTCAAACTGCTGGAAGTGATTATAGTTATTTGTACAACTTTTTGTATAAATTGAAATCTATTTTGGTACTCAATTTTCGAAAAACAGTTTTAATTAGTACCAAAAAATTAAAGCGTATTCACGTTCAAGAGTTGCTTAAATATAATCAGTTTGAGCAGTTTACGCTACATTGTGTATAAATAACATGAGTTAGTATTCCAATTTTTATGAAAATTCAATTCCTATTTTCAGGAAGTATCTGAATCTACATTTATGGAAATACGTGAACATTATGTAAAACTATGTGAGCTATTGGATCGTGTTGATGAACATCTTTCGGGCATAATATTGCTCTCAAGTGCAAATAATTTGTATTTTGTTTGCTATCAGTTGCTAAATATCTTTAAGTAAGTGAACTTTACGCATATTTTTCAGTAGATCTATAAAAAATTTAAGTCACCTGCCGTTAAGGTCTGTATGTTACCTTCAATGCCAGATACTGTTGAAGAAATTTTCAATTACTTACTTAAATGACCCTATCGGCCATGACTGCATGCTATAGTCTTCTGCGTATCGGTCCTAGTCGTTGGAAATAGCAAGCTTGTTGAGGTTCTTCCAGATCTGGTACATCCAACATGCTCTCGGACGTTGTCTCTGGCGCCCATAAGCTATAGAATGCCTTCGTTCCGTGTAGGAGCTTTGAAGATTTTCAATTGGTTTTCACAATTAGATTGGCAGGTTTTCGAGGAAGGTTTTGATATATATTAGGTATATATTAGGCGGCACAACGTTCATTATATAAGAGAAAAACGAAATCTGAGCAACTGTTTAACGCAAACGGATGAAATTTGGCACATATGTAAAGAGCACTGGCACAAATGAAATACTACACTGAAGAAATAGGGACTGGCACGAACTATCTATCTTCCTCCACCAAAAAAGGAGAACAACTAAATTTGTTATATCTCACAAACTGTTGAACGCAGCTCGATGCGATTTGGTACATAAGTAAGAAACACTGGTATAATTTAGATCAGTGCACCGACCCCCCTCCCCGTATAATAGAAACGCCAATTTCGTTATATATCATTTGTAATAGAAATATTTTTGGTGCAAGAACATAAAAACTTAGCAACGCACGCCTGGTAAGCTAGTAATCTATATAATTTCAAATGTTTTTTTTTTTTATTTTTTTCAGCAAACTGCGTTGGCCCATTAACTATGTCTACTTTTGGTATTCATTGCTCTATCTCATTGGACGTACTGCATTCGTTTTTCTGACAGCCGCAGATATAAATGATGAATCGAAGAGCGCCTTGAATGTCTTGCGTCGTGTCTCGAACAAAACGTGGTGTATTGAGGTCGAACGTTTAATCTTTCAGATGACTACACAAATGGTGGCATTATCCGGCAAGAAATTCTACTTTCTAACCCGTCGTTTGTTGTTCGGTGTTAGTTAAAACGTGCCACAATTGTTTTGTTTTGTTTTTTGTTTTTTTTTTTTTTTTTTTGATTAATGTTTACGATTGTAAATTCTGTTTACATTTTATTTTATTCTCATTTTTTTAGATGGCTGGCACGATTGTCACCTATGAACTTGTGCTTTTGCAGTTTGACGAACCTAATCGCCGGAAAGGTCTTGGGCCTTTGTGTGCCTGAAATGGGGAGGCGTGTACAACAGCTTATAATTTATTTTGACACATGCTTGACAAGCTTTTACTAAATGACAACAACAGCAGCAGCAGCATTAAATTAACTAACTAAACACGATATAAATAAAATGAATCGTGAAATATATTTGCACATGTCCTAATTAGAACTAAGTCTACACGAATGCTATGCACTTGAGATACACATACATTTACTTGTTTAGTAGTTCCTTTTTCGTAGCCATTGATTCAGCATGGTTGAACTGCAAGGCGAAACATTTAATGACGCTGTTTCTAAAAGTAAATACCATGGACATTTTTATATAAATATTTGTTTTTCCCATAATTTATTTGTTTTTAGTTAGTTTTATTACACAACTTTTTGCGCTGCTGCCAGTCAAAAATATACGCGCTCGGTATGTCTACGATATCTCCTATAAATGGCTCAGTTTGCGCACTTTGTATGCCAGCATAATATTTACATTGAATACTTTGGAATTTGGCATTGCCTTAAATTATGTTCGAAAAACTGGTTTGAATTTTCAAAATTCTGGTACTGTATCCCTATATACAACCTGCATGCTGGAGCATATCTTCTTTTGGCGTTTGGCCGTAAATTGGCCTTCGATTATGTGTTGTTGGCGTAGTGCAGAAGAGATATTTCTACGTGTACCTTATCGTTACTATGCGGATTATAGAATGAAACTACGCATTAATGTTGTCTTTGGATTTGTTATGCTATCGGCACTGGGTAAATTGATATAACATAATAAATAATATTTATAAGTAGCATCTTACAATAATATAAATAAATATAAATCTTCGATTATTTCAGTAGAACACTGTTTGCTGTCAGCCAATTCCTTTCATCTGAGCGCTCTACAACATAAACAATGCAAACTAAATGTAACTTTTATGGAGACTATCTATAGATGGGAGCGGCCTCATTTGTATAATGTGATACCTTATCATATAATGCTGCTACCATTTTTAGAGGTAGGCTATGCATATTTTCTAATTAATTAGTAAACAAAAAGAAATTCTAATTCACACACACACCCACACGCACACAATACAAAATCGTTTCATAAAAAATCAGTATTATTTTATGTATATTCTATATATATTTTTTATATTTTAACATATCAATTTTTTCTGTAGAAATACTTGACCTTGTCTAACAAAATACATAGATGTACATATAATAAGAGTACTCAGTCGTTAGTGCGTGTAACGTATTGACGTGTTAACGTATTAACGTATTAACGTGTTAACGTATTAAAGTGATATACTATTAAACAAATTTTAACGTGCAATAACAAAACAAATGACGAAAATTTAACAACTATATAACTAGCGTATCCTGAAAAAAATAGTATTAAGTGTGTTAAGACATTACTAAAACTCCAAAATGGCAACACCATTAAGGTATTTTTAACAAAAAATTCTAGGCCTACCCTGTTTATAAAAAGATGTAATCAATTGCGAAATAAGCTATTAAAAAAAAAAAACAAGAAATAAAGTTCACATCTGTGTAACCGAAGCTATAATATCAAATACAACAAGTTTGAAGCTGTGTACTTCGGCTGTACATATACGCTAAGTGGCTAAAAGGCAGCATTTGCATGTTTCCTGTTAGTAACTTTAAAAAAAAATATTTGTAAAACGTAAAATTTGGGTGGTAAGTTTGTTGTGGCCTACCCCTAACAGTGGGTGCTACACGCCCCTTGATAATTAATAGTGTTATATTGCCTATAATGAAAAAGTTTTCATGCATGGTGGGTGGGTTCACGGTGGGTTTGTATAGAGGCTACCCCTTAAAAGCGGGGATCATACCTTTTTACGTATACGTGAAGCGAACGTCCATAAGTAAACGTATCAAATGTTTAGTTGCTATTGACTGCAATAAACAAGTTTTTCATAGAAAAAACAAAAGTGGGCGGGTGTTTTGTATACTATACTACCTTAAGAATTGAAAGGATCACACCCAATGATGATCGTCCATAAGAAGCAACCATATCATAATTGATTTTGCCTGTAATGAAAAAAATTTGGGCCGGATGCTTTAAATATACTCGTATGTGAAGCATCCGTCCATATGCACCAGTTGATATTTGGGATATCCCAAAATGTGGGCGTGGCATTCAATATAGATACTCTATTTTACTGTAATAAAAAATAAAATGTGGATGTCCTTCTAGTTGTATCGTTATATAATTTGTCATATTCGTTAACCTAATTTGCCTTGCAAAACCCATTTTAAAAATTAAGTGTGTTTTATTGAAGTTCTACATCGGCGATAAAAACATTCTCCTCTTACATATATGTATATAAATGTCTTTAAAATAGAAAACGTTTAATAATACATATATACATAGGAATACCTTCATTCATTTATCTCTGTTCAGCCGAAACACCTGTAAAGCTCATCAGCTGAGTTCGTTTAATAGTGAAATTGCTCACTAAGGCGTTGTTTCCAGAAATTTTTTCATTCGAACGTCTTTCTATATGGTGAATTCAACGCCCGGTAGCCTATTAGTTTGTAAATAATACAAGTGGTACCTGGAACCTTATATGTCTATATACTAAATTAAATGTTCCGGTTTTTTACAGACTTATAGAAAGTACCATCTATAAGTACAGAAGAAGAAAATACGTGCGCCTCGTTGAGATGATTTTTTTAATATCCTGCACAAAAATACTTCTAGAAAAAACTTAGGTATTGAGTTTTTAGAAATGTCAAAATTTTTATAGCATAGCAAAGTAGCAATTAGAAATTCCATAAAGAATATATCCATCTAGCCCCGTCTGTCCGTCCGTCCGTTCCACCAACTTTGTTGGAGATTAGTTGTCACTTAGAGGCAAAAAACTCTCGGTATAGAATCTCTAGCTACTGCACTAGTGCAGAATCTGGATATCGTTTTATCACAATTTACTTTTGTGTCGCTACAAAAGTTTATATGTCGTTAACGCACGTAGGAATGCGGACCAACCGCTATCGTAAAATTTTCGCTGGTACCAGTTGTTGGTAAAACCAAGTTTACGGAGGTCATCTCAGACTCGGTCTTAAATAAATAAAAAAAAGGGGTACCGTATCCGAGGTTTTCTCTGTGTCTTCAATGGCGGGAACCAAGTACAGCACACCAACTCTTAACCATTCCCAAGTGAATGGCAATTAATAACTTTTAGCTCTAATGTGGACTTTTGGAAACTACCTCATTCCCCAAATGATCTATAACTGTCATAGTATTGAAGATATAGTCTTCTGAACTGTTAGAAAGTTCTCATTTATACATTTCGAATACAAGAATAGTCATTTCGATAAGCTTACTAGCAGATACAGAAGCATTATACCAACGATACTATATATACATATAATTGTTATTTTTCTTTTAGTGGATGAATCTTACCTTGGCCTATCCACGATCCTTTACCGATGCCTTCATAATGATCATCAGCATTGGACTTGCGGCGCGTTTTCATCAGTTACATAAACGTATTAAAGCAGTTCACACAACAGCGATGCCTGCCGTCTTTTGGACTGAAGTGCGTCAACATTATTTGATTTTGAAGCGCTTGGTGCGAATTTTGAATGCACAAATGGCGCCACTCATATTGCTGGCCTTTAGCAATAATATGTACTTTATATGTTTTCAGATATTCAATAGTTTCAAGTAAGTAAAAAAAAAAAAAAAAATGTTTAGGTTGCACCCAGCTTTAATTGGAAGGATACATTTTAATTTACAGAAACATTGGCGTTGATTTTATGGTTATGTTCGCCTTCTGGTACTCATTGGGCTTTGCTGTGCTGCGTACGCTCATGACGCTTTTTATTGCTGCTTCGATTAATGATTTTACAAGTAAAATCACCTCCAGTTTGCGTGAGATACCCTCGAATTCATGGTCGCTTGAGGCACAACGTTTTAGTGAACAACTTGGTAATGATTTGACAGCACTATCGGGTTGTGGTTTCTTTTTTCTGACGCGTAAACTTATTTTAGCGGTGCGTATGTATACAATTGACATATATTTGAGTAGTATGTATTTGAAAAGTTATTAATTGCAGATGGGCACCACCATTATCACATATGAACTCATGATCTCGGATGTCATAAATCAAGGTGCAATTAGACAAAACACCAATTATTGCAGTGATTATTAAATTTTGCGCATTGATAATGCCAGTTTCTCACAATTTTGTATGAAATAGTTGTTTTAAATACATTATTATACCAGTGCATACGAGTATATAGACAGCTTTAAGCGTATCTAGCTATTAAATCAATACAATTGCTTAGAAAAACTGCTTATTACTTATATGCCATGTAGCTTGATTGAACTACAAAGAGATTGCTATCTGACATGAATTTGCAAAAACTGTTAAGGCGTATGTTGTACCCGCAATTTAATGAAAATAAACTCGACAGTTGGCAATGAAGCGGCCAAAGGATAATAAGAACACGCTGCACCATGCCATAGGACCCTGTAAAAGAAATTAAACAAAGCTAATTTTTGAATTTTGTTGCAGTACTTAATACATTTAATTTTTTATATATAGTTTTGGTGCTGGCGCAATTTTTTGGTGTACTACCCGTTTGGGGTGTTTGGCCCACTAAAAAAGTAGAGCAAGTACAATTTCGTTGGCCTTCCTTAGGCTTTGTGGTAGCTGTGGGACTTTTACTCTTTTCAATATTTGATTTTGGACTATCGACAAAAGTTGTACTAGATCATGGCTTGAAGATCTATACAATAGGTAAGTTAATATTCTATATCATACTATATCTTTTGAACAAAAAATAACCGGAATTTCTCATTAAAACGAACATCGTTTGAGATATTGTCAAATAAATCTATTCTCGTTGTTGATACAACTGTCATGTGTAAATTTTGGTACAACTGTCAGACATTCTGTCAGATGATTCGTGCAGAATAACTTGTTGAAGAGGTTAGTGTTTGGTACGTTTGAAGTTCTTTTATTTTTGTGCGAAGTTTGTGGTGTAGCTTTAAAGATTTCAAAGCAATTCCACGGAGAGTCGACAATGCCAAAAACGCAGGCATACGCGTGTTACAAAGAGTTCAAATCGGGCCGTAGTGTAGCTGATGATTTGCATCGTTCTCAACGCCTATTTACCTCTTCCACTGACAAAAATCTCCAAAAACTAAAAAAAAAGAAATAAAAACTTTAACTTTGGTAGAACTGAAGCCTTAATACTCTTTACAAACATCTACGAAACTTACTTTCCAGTCATTTGACTGACACCTTTAATTCATTTCTGATGTGGATATCTCGAAAAAAAAAAAATTTTACCTACAATATGAACACCACAAAATCGGCGGTTGGTCTTTATGAGGACTACCTCTAAAAATGGACAGAACAATCCCATTAATGACTATGTCCGTCCATAAGAAGTCACCATATCGAAGTTTATATTGACTAACAAAAAAGTTTTTCATACAAAAACCGAAAAGTGTACGGTGGGCTTGTATGGGTACTACGCCTAAAATTGTGAGGGAAACGTCCATTAATACATACCTATGCAAAGCTTCCGTAAATAAGAGACCATCATATCAAATTTCAAGTTAATATTGACTGTAAAAAAAAGTTTTTCTTACAAAAAGCGAAACCCGGGCTTGGGTTTGTATGGATGCTACGCCTAAAAGTAGGAAGTCAGGTTAAGAAGATAAAAAGTTCCATACCCGATTTCAGATCGATATATTAAAAACTGAAGGACTAGTTTCGATTTACACATACAAGGTACAGACGGACATGGCTAGTTCGATTCGCCTCGTCGAGCTGTTCCAGAATTTACATACTTTATGGGGTCTCCGATGCTTACTACGTTTGAAGAGATGGAAGATAGCAGCCAACATTGGGATCTCGTTTGGATCGATCAAAGCATTATGACCGATATTTTGGGCATGAGACCAATTTTAACGCAACTTATGGTGATATTGCAAAATTTTTTTTAAAAATAGACCCCCAATGTGTACTAGACTATTGGACCAAAGACAATGTTAGTATCATTTCGCAAGTTCCGTATTGATTTGATATGCTCGCGTATGATTTTTCTGCTATCACGAAACGAAAAGCGTTTTGACCCGATTAGATAGAAAAAAGCAAATTCGCGGAGTGCTCTGCTAGTTATTCCAAAAATCGGCCGATTTGTAGTGTTTCGAAGATTGGAAGAAGCGTTGGAACATGTGTATTGCAATCATTGGAGATTACCTTGAAGGGTGCAAAATAAATATCACAGAACAGTTGAACCATTTTCGTTTTATAACAAAATTCCGGGTACTTTTTGATCAGAAGTTATAATTATCTATTTATTTTCATTTCCAATCATCAAAATAGGTTCCCTCAGCTTCAGCGTCATCAGCATTGCTTGTTTTGCAGTGTTTTTGTCACTATCGCGTCATTGGCCTATGATTATAAAGCAAACGGCAAGCTGTGAATTGGTATTCTTACAGAAGAACTATGCCTGTAAAATATCACAAAATTTTAGTCGTCGTCTACGTTTGTGGGGCTTTACTTTACTCTGTGCTGCACTTGTTGAACATTCGACATATATCAGCAGCGCTATTTACAATAATAATTTGCAAATTAATGAGTGTAATCTGACCGTCGACTTCTGGCAGAATTATTTTCTGCGTGAAAGACAACAGATTTTTACTATAATAAACTTTCATTACTGGATAATTCCTTTTATACAGGTACAATACTATCAAGCCTATTTCGGTGCTAACTTTCGGGAAGATTTTGCGAAAGTGTATTCATTAAAATGTTGCATTATTCACGTTTGACAAGGATCGTAAAATTTTCTCCAAACGTCAATTATGAACGAATTTTACAAAATCAATTCCGCTGAATCTTCGCGATAGTGTGAACTGGAATCGTTCAGCTAATAACATTTTATTTGGACGATTATTTATGTATACTTTTCCTTAGTGGACTACGCTCTCTATGACGTTCGCCTGGAATTTTGGAGATGTATTTCTGATACTGGTTTCTCGCAGCATGGAAATGCGTTATAAGCAATTACATTGGCGCATAAAAATGCAGGCATTTGAGGTAAATTATAGATAAGTTTATAGATAATATTCATAAACTTCATTCTTTATATTTACAGCACTTGTCCAATGAATTCTGGCACGAAATGCGCACAGATCTTTTAAATCTTACCGATCTACTAAAATCCTACGATAAAGAATTGTCGGGTTTAATAATTCTTTGCTGCTCACATAATATGTATTTTGTGTGTGTACAGATCTATCATAGTTTTCAGTAAGTTATGCTATCATTATTCGAAACAACTAAAAGCTATATATTTTTAGATCTAAAGGCAACTTTATGGATGAGTTATACTTCTGGTTTTCACTGCTCTATGTAATTTTACGTTTGCTTACAATGATGAATTCTATTGCCTCAATACATGAAGCAGCAAATGAAATTTCTTATACATTGTATGAAGTACCTACAGTATATTGGTGCGTAGAATTGGAACGTTTGAATGAGATTGTCACTTCGGAATTTTTTGCATTAAGTGGCAAAGGTTTCTTTTATCTGACAAAAGGTTTAATATTTGGGGTAAGTTTGAAATTCAGTTAGTTAAAAATCTTTTATGAGATGAATTTTTATACCATTCACACATAGTGTGAAATACTTGTAGTATTATCAATTTGTCAGAAATTTAGTAATGTATTAACGGAGATAGGCTCCATAAAATGTGTTTCTATATTAGTGAGCAGCACGATGAGGTGAATCGATTTGGACATGTTCGTCCGTCTATTTATGTGTTGCTGCGACTTTTTTTTGTATGAAGTTTTGATATATTTGGCCGAATTGGGCTCATAAGCAGATAGAGTATCCATATCAATGCGCCATGCCCACTTTTAGAGATAACCCCCAAACAATACCACAGCCTGCTTTTGCGTTTTTGTATGAAAAACTTCTTTATTAAAGTGGATATCAACTTGGAACTTGATATGGTGTCTTTTAAAGAACGATTGCTTCATATATATATATACATATATACATCAATAGACGTCCCACGCCCACTTTAACGAATAGCTCCCTTATAAACCCATCGCACACACTTTTGGGTTTTTGTATGTAAAATAAAGAAATGTATAGTTAATATCAACTTGATTTTGAATATGTTGGTTTCTTATGGACAGAAGCTTCACAAATATATTAATGGGCGTCTACCAGCCAGTATTATGGATAGCTTCCATACAGAAGATTCTAAGGTTTTAAAACATTCGTTTTCTTTATAACTTTTAAGTAAACAATTTGAAAATTCGTGTGCATGGTATAAAATCTTCAGTTTCATCGAAATTTATGTTTTCTTGTTATATTCTCTTTAAGATGGCTGGTACACTTGTTGTCTACGAGCTTGTGCTAATCAGTCAAATGAAAGGCGTTGAGGTGCAAAAAAGCTTTTGTGGCTCGGGCGTCGGTTCATCGAAGAGCATTTTTTCTTAGAATATTGATAAATATATACTTTCAAATCAAATAGAAAATTGCGTTTTAGTTTTTTATTGTTATTCAAAAATTCAGTTGGATTTTGTTATAAATAGTTGTACAACAACACGCTTTAAGTTGTTTAAGAAGAACCATATGAAAACCATAAAGAATTTTCAACATATTTCCGGCACATTTCTTTCACTTTATGCGTTTATTTCTCATGACCCTGTGGACCAATCGGAATGATGATTTTTTATTCAAAATATAAGTAAGTTAATTTCTAAAGCAGTCAATTTTACTAGCGCAATACATTTTCAAACTTTGGCAGTTATGCAATAAGTGTTCAGTTTAGGAAAACTTGACTCTTGTGGACTAAATTGATGCTCAATTAGTACAAGCCCATACAATTGTGTAATAGTAAACCAATTAACACATACGAACAGATATGGCCTGATCAAATACCTTGTCTGATCAGAAGCATATGCACTTATTACATTTCGATCAAACTTCGTCCGTCGGAAATCTTCTTGCTAATGCGTGAGAGGATATTATTGATAGATTTGATTATCGTTTGCGAGACATTATTTACATTAAAAACTATGAAAAGATAAAATTATGTAATCGAAAAAGTATACAAGTGTATACATACAGGGTGTTTTTTTAGAGGTTCGATTTTCCTGTCATAAATTGAGCAGATCTAGCAACGCTATTTATTTCGAAAATCGTAGTTCAGTTAGCAGACAGAATATTACCCTGAGCTACATCCATTTTACAGTCGACACAATCGTACATCCGAGTGACTAATTCGATCGTTTTCGCACCACTTCCAGAATACGCCACATCATATTTAAACACAAAACGCATAAAATTATCTTTCAATTTTCGACAACCATAACAGTTGACAAAAATATGTGTAGTTCCCACGTTTTTTTTTAATAAAATTTCGTATAAGACTTCGCTCTCCAACTATCTCCGTTAAAAAAAAAAAAAACTCACGTCGATTCAGCCCTTTGTTTCGACGTTATTTTTGTTTAACAGATATAGAACTGTAGTACATATTGATGTACACGTTCTAGAGAAGCATCATACCAATTTTCAGAACAATAACTGCGCATTAGAATGAAGTTCGCCGAATAAGATACAATATATCTTTTTAATCTATGAACTTTTTTTTTTGTTTCGTTACACACACAAATCCTAGATATGTTTCAAGTACAACGTCTGCTTATTTATGCAGGACTTTGTGTTTCGATATCAAATTTACATCAATATGTTTGTATCGCACGTGTTCCATTTCAATAAGATACTTTTGTATCTCTCCATTGTAATGGGTCGCTTTGCATATTTTATGAGCTTTAACTTTCAACTTGCAAAACACATAATTTGCAATTGCCATGACAGCCTGTGTTCAATTACAGCAAATAGTGAAATACTTTAGTCTTGTATTACTAATCGTGCGCTCAACACATGTTTTTATTGCTTCGGAACCAAAAAAATAAGCTATGAAGTTAACTAATAATTCTAAAGATTTTAACAACTCGCAGCGGAAAAGTAGAGAAAAAATGCACATAAGATTTTGGGAAACGTCAAAAATTAATACGGAGTAAAATCTCATATTCCATAGTTAGGTATCTTTCGAAATAATCTTCACTTTCAGATTAACACTAATGAAATTACAGAGTCCTGCAATTGAGAAGAAGAAAACTCGCATACGTTTTCCGAAATGTACTATAATAAATGCTAACTAAATGTTTCTGTAATTAAATTAATAAAAATTTTTTAGTTAAAATCTTTAGCGCAGATTTAACTTGCAATGGTTCGTTTCAGGAGGCAATAAAACCTGGTAAATTATTTACTTAACACTAATTTTTACGATAGTAACATTCTCCTAAACTTTTTCAGAGTAATTTAGTTACACTGAACCCAAAAAAAAACGTACTGTTTTTTGTTTTAACTAGATAACGGTATATTTGTGTTTTTCGATGTATTATTTCCAGTGTGAATGACACGCCCGATCGAAATCTGTATGGTTTTTAATGTTCAACGCACCTAAATTACTCTGCAAAAGTGTAAAACAAAGTTTCTATTATTTTCTGTAAGCAAGTGTAAACAAAAAATCAATTTATGCCATACTGATGCCGAATTTTCTCCACATTAGTACTCGTTTTAGCACAAATCTTCGCACTTATGCCAGTTAGAGGCATTACACATCCTTTGGCACAGGATTTGAGCTTCTCATTGTTCAATATGCGCACTTACTACTCATTCATTGCAATAATAGCTTTTGGTGTATCCGGTGGTTTTACAGTGGCATTCGCTTTGGAGCGTTTTGACTTTGATTCAGTTGGTAAGTGTGATGTGTTTTTATACTAAATAACTTGTTATACTAAATTTAGCTTTCACACAGAGACGGTCATATTCTACGTATCCATCTTTTTTATATCAATCGGTTTCTTTAATTTGGCACGTAAATGGCCTACTGTAGTGCTTTTTTGGCAGGATGTGGAAAGTAAGCTGCCTCCTTTGCGTACACAAAGTGAAAAATCTGCGCTGGCATATCACATTAAAATGATAACCTTGTTTTGTGTTGCGTGCTCTGTGGTTGAGCATGTGTTCAGCATGATGGGCAATGTTTACTTTGTTAAAAAATGTCCCGTTATACCGAATCATGCGCTTGAAAGTTTTCTCTATATCAATTTTTCGGCGGTATTTCATTTTATAAATTATTCGAATATTATTGGTATTATTGGCAAAGTGATAAATGTGCTGTCCACATTTACATGGAACTTCAATGATATTTTCGTTATGGCAGTGAGTGTAGCCTTAGCAGCTAGATTTCGTCAATTAAATGATTATATGCAACGTCAATCGGCTTTGGGTGTAAGTTAATGTAAAGCAACATTTACCAATCACTGTGCAACGGATTCGATTTCATTAAAATGGTCTGTTTTATCACCCTCAGAGGTGAATTGGCACTATGAAATACACATTCTCAAGATCTGTGAAATCAAATCTTCTGCAAGTGATTCACGCGAACCATTTTAACGAACTCGAATGCAAACAATCTATACGAATACGAAAAGAGAAGCACGGGTGTATGTCTTTTAAAATATTAATTATCTAAACAGCCCACAACAGAAAAATTTTGGATACAATGTCGCATTAATTATCGTAATCTGTGCAAGCTGGTCGATGTTGTAGATGATGCTATATCAGTCATCACACTCTTTGGTTTCTCCAATAATTTGTATTTTGTATGCAGCAAAACTTTACGAAGTTTACAGTGAGTTGTAGTATAGCTCAAATAAATTATAGTACCTAATTTTTTATTATTATTTACAGAACAAAACCATCCTTCTCGCATGTGCTCTACTTCTGGTTCTCATTAATCTATTTATTGGGTCGCACATTTATTTTATCGCTTTATTGCGCCAGCATTAATGATGAATCGAAAAAACCACTAAATATATTTCGCAGCATTTCACGTGTATATTGGTGCCCAGAGGTACATAATTTCTATAAAATATTTACTAACCAATAAGTTCGATTAATATTTTCGAAATTGACAGCTTAAGCGTTTTTCAGAAGAGGTTACTATAGATTGTATTGCATTGACTGGCATGAAATTCTTTAAACTAACACGTGGAGTTGTCATATCGGTATGTGCTAATCGGTGGCGTAGCACTAACTATTGGAACCGGGTGCGGATTGTTTCACTTTGTGGACTGAAAAAAAAAAAAAATAGAAATTGTTCATAAACATTCGACAATTCCACGGTGCTACAGAGATTTTAAACTATAAAAGTGACCTAAAGTAGGTTGTACAAGATGTTTTGCAAAACAAGCAGGACTTTTTCAAAATGACAGTATCTTTTTGAAAATAGCAGTTTCTGGTGGCGCCACCTATTGGTTGGTACATGCGTTGCAAAGGTAAAAATTTTATGACAATCGGACCACTACAAGCGAAGTTATCGGGCTAAAAGAGACAGTGTCTTATGGACATCGGTCGAATAATGAATCTTCCTCATAATCCTCCCTCAATGTCCTCATAGCGGTGTCCTTTCATCGGCAAATGAAGTTTCCCAAATAGATAAAAGTCACACGGAGCCAAATCAGGCGAGTATGGTGAATGGTTGATGGTTAAAATGCCATTTTTGGTGAGAAAAGCGATAAAAGGTGTCGACCGATGAGACGGTGCATTATCGTGCAACAGGCGCTAACTCCCTGCTCGAACAACTCGTAAAATACAGCATTAACCGTTTGGCCAGGTGGGAAACACTCTCGGTGTACAATGCCCTCGGAATCGTAGAAACAAATCAACATTATCTTCACTTGACTTCAACATTGATTTTGACCGGCCCGACTTTTCATCGTCACAGCGGTCTTCACGACCTTCTTGAAAACGTTTAAACCACTTGTGAATATGGCTTCGGGATAGACAATTGTCGCCATAAACTTGTTTCATCAATTGGAACGTTTCGGTGAATGTTTTACCAAGTTTAAAACAGAACTTAATATTTGCTCTTTGTTCGAGATTCATTTTTCGACCGATGCTCAAAAGATACTGTCAGTTTTAGTGCGATAACTTCTATTGTAGTGGTCTGATTGTTATAAAATTTTTACAAGCTGTCAGTGAAGGATGTAAGTGAGCTGTGGGTTTATATGGGACTACCTCAAAAAGTGTGTGGGACACGCCCAGTTGTATATGTATATGAAGCGGTTGTCCACTAAAATTCACAAAAGCTAATATTGATTTAAATGAATAATTTGTTCATAAAAAACACAAAATTTCACGGTGCATTTGTATGATGGTACTCCAAAAAGTGGGCGGGCCGCGCCCATTACTCTATGTATGTTGAGCGGCTGTCTATAAAAAGGCAACATTATGCATTTCAACCTAATATTGACTTTAATAAAGAAGTTTTCATAAAAAAAGTCAAAACTGGGCAGTAGGTTTGTATGGGGGCTACCCCAAATAGTGGGCGGGTCCACTTGATATTTGTATTACCTCTAATAATGCAAATAGGTTAAATTTTGTTTATGCCGAAAGTTTTTTCTATATTATTCATTGTAATCCTGGCATTCAGATGAATGCGTCCCACCCATCAATGTATATGCGTTACAAACTTTCAGACAAACTGATAATACCATTTCACACTACTTATGTATGAAAATTGAAGTAATAATTTCAGGCTCTTTCATACAAAACACTACTTATTTTCATTTCAACACCAAATTATAATTTACACAAACGAAAAACATATCTACTTCTTCTTTTCAAACTGTTGAGATATTGAAAATTTACTGAGTTATTGGTTGGTTGAGGGCACATTGGTTTACCAATAACTTAAAAATTTGCATGTATTAGAAATTTTTACAAAATTCAGAAATTTTACAAACCTACAATCTAGATTAGGTTGCTTTTTGTAGCGATTATTAAGAAACAAAATCAAAAATATTAAACACGGATATTGGGCACCTCAAAAAGCAGAGCCCGAGTGAGTACCACCGCTCCGCTCCAACCTTGCTACGCCACTGATGCTAATATATACTAACTGAAACATTAATTTTTACTATACACACATACATACATAATTTACTAGGTCGCTGGAACCATTGTCACCTACGAACTTATATTACTGCAATTCAACAAGGACGACAAAGTGCCCGATTGCTAAGCATACAACAAACACACCCGCAGGCAGAAGTTTATACATATTTTTGTTGTTTTTGTCAAATGTCAACTTATAATTATGAAGATTTTATGCCGATAAACAGCTGTACCTAATGAGCTTGCTGCATAAACTGCAGCAGTGCATACAAAATTTTGACTCATTTGTATTTGGATTCCATAGTGTTTTGCTTTGCATACAGCTTTCTTTGTCAAATATGAAATATATTCCAAAAATGCATTTTAAATTTCGCAAAATAAAAAAATCTCAAAAAGCAAATATTGTGCGTAAACTGGATATGAAAGAGCAAAGGTATATATAAGGATTATAAAAGTGTAAGTTCCTGAAAGTTTTTAAGAATATAGGTTAATTTTTTATTCAGCACTAAGCGACAGTTTGTAGTGCAAAGCTGTGACGATTATATTGCTGAACTGGAAGCAGAATACGAGGCAAGAAATCATACACCAAGTAAGTCAGATAATTTTTTGACGTATGCTTATAGAGACTAATTTAAATGAACCGAAGTAACCGAAAGAAACTAGTTTTTCTTGTCAATTTCGGAATTTATTTTTCCATTTTTTCAAACTTGACCCAAAGAAAGCATTTTTAAGTAAGAGTGCTTGGCTCGGCACGTGTCAATCAAGCGTAACGCATCACACACTGATATTACTTATTATACTCTTCATACATTGTATGAATGGTAAGTGCATACATTTATTTTGACACAAAGTTTGTAACAACAAGAAGAAGGGGGCGGTAAATTGATGTTTTGGAAATTCGCATACTTAGCTACGAGTTGTCATGAGAAACATGATAAAAATGGCAAAAATTTACAATGACCGGCCAGCGGACTGATGAGCTCTAGTAGCTGAGTTTGAAAGACGTGTATTTTCTTTGTAAACAAAAAGTTTTATTATACTCGCTTCACATTTAGAATCATGTACACAAATATCTCAATATAAAAATTGACCTTGAGCCAGCTAACAAATTATATAATTTCATAATATAGGTCGTTAAATAAAATTTAAACTGTATACATAAAATATATATATATATATGGATTCTTAATCAACTCGATAGACGATCTAAGCAAAATGTATGAAATTATTTTTTTATTACAATGAATATTAACTTAAAATTAACTTATGTAATTGCTCCTTATAAACGTACATACTATACCGATAACTATTTTAATGGGAGTATCCAGCCTAATTTATGGTGTAGTCTCCCTACAAAAGCACTGCTCACTTTTACGTTCTGGTATGAACAAGTTTTTTTTTTAAGTAAATTTTGTGTGTATGTGAAGAGTATTCAAGCTTCGGTTCTACTGAAGTTTTCACTTTATGCGATTTTCGAGTGAATTAGATGACCGAATCTTACTTAGATGACTATCGTGTGTTGTGAAATTCAGAAAATTTCGTCTGCTTATAAACCGGTGCGTCACAGAAATCTCTAAAAAATGTTCGTATAGTTTTTATACATTTACAGACTATTTAAATGAAATTGTTTGCAGATTTTAGTAAAAAGCATTGTGAAGTTCCATATTTGGTGTGATGTAAGTAATTGGTGTCTGTAAGTAATTTTCCATTATTAAAGTTAAATACATTTTGAGAGCCAGGAGTTTTTACGTAATGTTTCTCGTAATTTACAATAACAGAGAAGTTCAACATGCAAGCCTAATTTTTGAAAGCTCAACTTTTAAACATATCGAAAAAAAAGTGAAAAGAAATTTTACAGATTCTTACGGAAAAGTTTTTATACCCTGTCTATACTCAGTTTGTGCAAATGTATGTAACAGGAAGAAGGAGGTGTAGCAGACGTCATGAAGTGTCTATATTCTTTATCAGCATTGAAAGCTGAGTCGATCCAGCCATGCCTGTCTGTCCGTCCATACTTCGTATGTTTGAACTGGATCTCGGAAACAAATGTTGAATGTCACGCCCACAACAGAGCTATATATCATTGAAATCACGTTTTTCAAGGTAAACCAGATGAGCATATTATTTTTTAATATGTTTGTTGCAAAATATTGGAAGTTTTAGATATATAATATCTTCAGTCTTCGGAAGATTATTGGCAGAAAGACCAAGAATGTTTAACCTTCAAATTTAGTCATTTAGTCATGGCATAATTTATTGTGCACTTAGCCAACCTTAAAGACACATAGCAAATGAAGTATAGGGTTTTGAGAGTTTTCTGTTTTGTTTTTGTTTTCAATTTCAAGGCTTTATCAATATGTTTGTATCGCACGTGCTCCATTTCAATAAGATTCTTTTGTATCTCTCCATTGTAATGGGTCGCTTTGCATATTTTATGAGCTTTAACTTTCAACTTGCAAAACACATAATTTGCAATTGTCATGACAGCCTGTGTTCAATTACAGCAAATAGTGAAATACTTTAGTCTTGTATTACTAATCGTGCGCTAAACACATGTTTTTATTGCTTCGGAACCAAAAAAAAAAAAAAAATAAGCTATGAAGTTAACTAATAATTCCAAAGATTTTAACAACTCACAGCGGAAAAGTAGAGAAAAAATGCACATAAGATTTTGGGAAACGTCAAAAATTAATACGGAGTAAAATCTCATATTCCATAGTTAGGTATCTTTCGAAATAATCTTCACTTTCAGATTAACACTAATGAAATTACAGAGTCCTGCAATTGAGAAGAAGAAAACTCGCATACGTTTTCCGAAATGTACTATAATAAATGCTAACTAAATGTTTCTGTAATTAAATTAATAAAAATTTTTTAGTTAAAATCTTTAGCGCAGATTTAACTTGCAATGGTTCGTTTCAGGAGGCAATAAAACCTGGTAAATTATTTACTTAACACTAATTTTTACGATAGTAACATTCTCCTAAACTTTTTCAGAGTAATTTAGTTACACTGAACCCAAAAAAAAAAACGAACTGTTTTTTGTTTTAACTAGATAACGGTATATTTGTGTTTTTCGATGTATTATTTCCAGTGAGAATGACACGCCCGATCGAAATCTGTATGTTTTTTAATGTTCAACGCACCTAAATTACTCTGCAAAAGTGTAAAACAAAGTTTCTATTATTTTCTGTAAGCAAGTGTAAACAAAAAATCAATTTATGCCATACTGATGCCGAATTTTCTCCACATTAGTACTCGTTTTAGCACAAATCTTCGCACTTATGCCAGTTAGAGGCATTACACATCCTTTGGCACAGGATTTGAGCTTCTCATTGTTTAATATGCGCACTTACTACTCATTCATTGCAATAATAGCTTTTGGTGTATCCGGTGGTTTTACAGTGGCATTCGCTTTGGAGCGTTTTGACTTTGATTCAGTTGGTAAGTGTGATGTGTTTTTATACTAAATAACTTGTTATACTAAATTTAGCTTTCACACAGAGACGGTCATATTCTACGTATCCATCTTTTTTATATCAATCGGTTTCTTTAATTTGGCACGTAAATGGCCTACTGTAGTGCTTTTTTGGCAGGATGTGGAAAGTAAGCTGCCTCCTTTGCGTACACAAAGTGAAAAATCTGCGCTGGCATATCACATTAAAATGATAACCTTGTTTTGTGTTGCGTGCTCTGTGGTGGACCATGTATTCAGCATGATGGGCAATGTTTACTTTGTTAAAAAATGTCCCGTTATACCGAATCATGCGTTTGAAAGTTTTCTCTATATCAATTTTTCGGCGGTATTTCATTTTATAAATTATTCGAATATTATTGGTATTATTGGCAAAGTGATAAATGTGCTGTCCGCATTTACATGGAACTTCAATGATATTTTCGTTATGGCAGTGAGTGTAGCCTTAGCAGCTAGATTTCGTCAATTAAATGATTTTATGCAACGTCAATCGGCTTTGGGAGTAAGTTAATGTAAAGCAACATTTACCAATCACTGTGCAACGGATTCGATTTCATTAAAATGGTCTGTTTTATCACCCTCAGAGGTGAATTGGCACTATGAAATACACATTCTCAAGATCTGTGAAATCAAATCTTCTGCAAGTGATTCACGCGAACCATTTTAACGAACTCGAATGCAAACAATTTATACGAATACGAAAAGAGAAGCACGGGTGTATGTCTTTTAAAATATTAATTATCTAAACAGCCCACAACAGAAAAATTTTGGATACAATGTCGCATTAATTATCGTAATCTGTGCAAGCTGGTCGATGTTGTAGATGATGCTATATCAGTCATCACACTCTTTGGTTTCTCCAATAATTTGTATTTTGTATGCAGCAAAACTTTACGAAGTTTACAGTAAGTTGTAGTATAGCTCAAATAAATTATAGTACCTAATTTTTTATTATTATTTACAGAACAAAACCATCCTTCTCGCATGTGCTCTACTTCTGGTTCTCATTAATCTATTTATTGGGTCGCACATTTATTTTATCGCTTTATTGCGCCAGCATTAATGATGAATCGAAAAAACCACTAAATATATTTCGCAGCATTTCACGTGTATATTGGTGCCCAGAGGTACATAATTTCTATAAAATATTTACTAACCAATAAGTTCGATTAATATTTTCGAAATTGACAGCTTAAGCGTTTTTCAGAAGAGGTTACTATAGATTGTATTGCATTGACTGGCATGAAATTCTTTAAACTAACACGTGGAGTTGTCATATCGGTATGTGCTAATCGGTGGCGTAGCACTAACTATTGGAACCGGGTGCGGATTGTTTCACATTGTGGACTGAAAAAAAAAAAAATAGAAATTGTTCATAAACATTCGACAATTCCACGGTGCTACAGAGATTTTAAACTATAAAAGTGACCTAAAGTAGGTTGTACAAGATGTTTTGCAAAACAAGCAGGACTTTTTCAAAATGACAGTATCTTTTTGAAAATAGCAGTTTCTGGTGGCGCCACCTATTGGTTGGTACATGCGTTGCAAAGGTAAAAATTTTATGACAATCGGACCACTACAAGCGAAGTTATCGGGCTAAAAGAGACAGTGTCTTATGGACATCGGTCGAATAATGAATCTTCCTCATAATCCTCCCTCAATGTCCTCATAGCGGTGTCCTTTCATCGGCAAATGAAGTTTCCCAAATAGATAAAAGTCACACGGAGCCAAATCAGGCGAGTATGGTGAATGGTTGATGGTTAAAATGCCATTTTTGGTGAGAAAAGCGATAATAAGTGTCGACCGATGAGACGGCGCATTATCGTGCAACAGGCGCTAACTCCCTGCTCGAACAACTCGTAAAATACAGCATTAACCGTTTGGCCAGGTGGGAAACACTCTCGGTGTACAATGCCCTCGGAATCGTAGAAACAAATCAACATTATCTTCACTTGACTTCAACATTGATTTTGACCGGCCCGACTTTTCATCCCCTTCTTGAAAACGTTTAAACCACTTGTGAATATGGCTACGGGATAGACAATTGTCACCATAAACTTGTTTCATCAACGTTTCGGTGAATGTTTTACCAAGTTTAAAACAGAACTTAATATTTGCTCTTTGTTCGAGATTCATTTTTCGACCGATGCTCAAAAGATACTGTCAGTTTTAGTGCGATAACTTCTATTGTAGTGGTCTGATTGTTATAAAATTTTTACAAGCTGTCAGTGAAGGATGTAAGTGAGCTGTGGGTTTATATGGGACTACCTCAAAAAGTGTGTGGGACACGCCCAGTTGTATATGTATATGAAGCGGTTGTCCACTAAAATTCACAAAAGCTAATATTGATTTAAATGAAAAATTTGTTCATAAAAAACACAAAATTTCACGGTGCATTTGTATGATGGTACTCCAAAAAGTGGGCGGGCCGCGCCCATTACTCTATGTATGTTGAGCGGCTGTCTATAAAAAGGCAACACTATGCATTTCAACCTAATATTGACTTTAATAAAGAAATTTTCATACAAAAAATTCAAAACTGGGCAGTAGGTTTGTATGGGGGCTACCCCAAATAGTGGGCGGGTCCACTTGATATTTGTATTACCTCTAATAATGCAAATAGGTTAAATTTTGTTTATGCCGAAAGTTTTTTCTATATTATTCATTGTAATCCTGGCATTCAGATGAATGCGTCCCACCCATCAATGTATATGCGTTACAAACTTTCAGACAAACTGATAATACCATTTCACACTACTTATGTATGAAAATTGAAGTAATAATTTCAGGCTCTTTCATACAAAACACTACTTATTTTCATTTCAACACCAAATTATAATTTACACAAACGAAAAACATATCTACTTCTTCTTTTCAAACTGTTGAGATATTGAAAATTTACTGAGTTATTGGTTGGTTGAGGGCACATTGGTTTACCAATAACTTAAAAATTTGCATGTATTAGAAATTTTTACAAAATTCAGAAATTTTACAAACCTACAATCTAGATTAGGTTGCTTTTTGTAGCGATTATTAAGAAACAAAATCAAAAATATTAAACACGGATATTGGGCACCTCAAAAAGCAGAGCCCGAGTGAGTACCACCGCTCCGCTCCAACCTTGCTACGCCACTGATGCTAATATATACTAACTGAAACATTAATTTTTACTATACACACATACATACATAATTTACTAGGTCGCTGGAACCATTGTCACCTACGAACTTATATTACTGCAATTCAACAAGGACGACAAAGTGCCCGATTGCTAAGCATACAACAAACACACCCGCAGGCAGAAGTTTATACATATTTTTGTTGTTTTTGTCAAATGTCAACTTATAATTATGAAGATTTTATGCCGATAAACAGCTGTACCTAATGAGCTTGCTGCATAAACTGCAGCAGTGCATACAAAATTTTGACTCATTTGTATTTGGATTCCATAGTGTTTTGCTTTGCATACAGCTTTCTTTGTCAAATATGAAATATATTCCAAAAATGCATTTTAAATTTCGCAAAATAAAAAAATCTCAAAAAGCAAATATTGTGCGTAAACTGGATATGAAAGAGCAAAGGTATATATAAGGATTATAAAAGTGTAAGTTCCTGAAAGTTTTTAAGAATATAGGTTAATTTTTTATTCAGCACTAAGCGACAGTTTGTAGTGCAAAGCTGTGACGATTATATTGCTGAACTGGAAGCAGAATACGAGGCAAGAAATCATACACCAAGTAAGTCAGATAATTTTTTGACGTATGCTTATAGAGACTAATTTAAATGAACCGAAGTAACCGAAAGAAACTAGTTTTTCTTGTCAATTTCGGAATTTATTTTTCCATTTTTTCAAACTTGACCCAAAGAAAGCATTTTTAAGTAAGAGTGCTTGGCTCGGCACGTGTCAATCAAGCGTAACGCATCACACACTGATATTACTTATTATACTCATCATACATTGTATGAATGGTAAGTGCATACATTTATTTTGACACAAAGTTTGTAACAACAAGAAGAAGGGGGCGGTAAATTGATGTTTTGGAAATTCGCATACTTAGCTACGAGTTGTCATGAGAAACATGATAAAAATGGCAAAAATTTACAATGACCGGCCAGCGGACTGATGAGCACTAGTAGCTGAGTTTGAAAGACGTGTATTTTCTTTGTAAACAAAAAGTTTTATTATACTCGCTTCACATTTAGAATCATGTACACATATATCTCAATATAAAAATTGACCTTGAGCCAGCTAACAAATTATATAATTTCATAATATAGGTCGTTAAATAAAATTTAAACTGTATACATAAAATATATATATATATATATATATATATATATATATATATATATATATATATATATATATATATATATATATATATATATATATATATATATATATGGATTCTTAATCAACTCGGTAGACGATCTAAGCAAAATGTATGAAATTATTTTTTTATTACAATGAATGTTAACTTAAAATTAACTTATGTAATTGCTCCTTATAAACGTACATACTATACCGATAACTATTTTAATGGGAGTATCCAGCCTAATTTATGGTGTAGTCTCCCTACAAAAGCACTGCTCACTTTTACGTTCTGGTATGAACAAGTTTTTTTTTAAGTAAATTTTGTGTGTATGTGAAGAGTATTCAAGCTTCGGTTCTACTGAAGTTTTGACTTTATGCGATTTTCGAGTGAATTAGATGACCGAATCTTACTTAGATGACTATCGTGTGTTGTGAAATTCAGAAAATTTCATCTGCTTATAAACCGGTGTGTCACAGAAATCTCTAAAAAATGTTCGTATAGTTTTTATACATTTACAGACTATTTAAATGAAATTGTTTGCAGATTTTAGTAAAAAGCATTGTGAAGTTCCATATTTGGTGTGATGTAAGTAATTGGTGTCTGTAAGTAATTTTCCATTATTAAAGTTAAATACATTTTGAGAGCCAGGAGTTTTTACGTAATGTTTCTCGTAATTTACAATAACAGAGAAGTTCAACATGCAAGCCTAATTTTTGAAAGCTCAACTTTTAAACATATCGAAAAAAAAGTGAAAAGAAATTTTACAGATTCTTACGGAAAAGTTTTTATACCCTGTCTATACTCAGTTTGTGCAAATGTATGTAACAGGAAGAAGGAGGTGTAGCAGACGTCATGAAGTGTATATATTCTTTATCATCATTGAAAGCTGAGTCGATCCAGCCATGCCTGTCTGTCCGTCCATACTTCGTATGTTTGAACTGGATCTCGGAAACAAATGTTGAATGTCACGCCCACAACAGAGCTATATATCATTGAAATCACGTTTTTCAAGGTAAACCAGATGAGCATATTATTTTTTAATATGTTTGTTGCAAAATATTGGAAGTTTTAGATATATAATATCTTCAGTCTTCGGAAGATTATTGGCAGAAAGACCAAGAATGTTTAACCTTCAAATTTAGTCATTTAGTCATGGCATAATTTATTGTGCACTTAGCCAACCTTAAAGACACATAGCAAATGAAGTATAGGGTTTTGAGAGTTTTTTGTTTTGTTTTTGTTTTCAAGGCTTTATGGCCAAAAAGTGTTTACCAATGAGTTATTCGAATTATTGTCCATCGCTAGCCACATGAATAGAACGATTCTTCTTGGGATACAATCTATGAGTCTGAGTCACAAAACCAGACCAAAATTCTTCGATCGGAACTTGTGCTAATCCGAAGGAGCAATGTCTAGTGAATATAGCGGGTGTTGTAGGACTTTCCATTTGTGAGTTTCCGACTTTATTTTAAATGTTTTTATACCATGGAGCCGAGAACTGCCATCTTGGAAAATCATTTTATCATGTGTCTGCTCGCGTTGTGGCTGTTTTTTTTTTTTCAATACTGGGCTCAAATGCATCAATTGTTGATGGATTTGAGCCGATGATTTCATTGAGTTTTAATTGCTCATAATGCACTGCACCCAGCTGATCCCGCTAAATACACAGCAAGAGCTTCGAACCATGAATATTCGGCTACGCCGTCGATGTTGATTGACCAAAAACCCACTTAACCAAATCACTACAATCTTTTAGATTGCAGGCATCCAATTTTCCTCACTTTTCTCAATCTTCAACAAAATTTTGCAGGATTTTGGCCCAGAAGAACTAAGGAACACTTTTTATACAATGGCACCTTTCAAGAGGCCATGGGTAAAGGTATCAACTCATACAATTTAGATTTTAAATAACGCTTTATAATTATTCTGATTGAAATTTATAGTGCTCTTAGTAGCCGAATGTTTCGCCATAATGCCAGTGCGTGGTATTACTGCACCGCATCCGAGTGCGCTCTCTTTTGCCTGGACCAATATACGTACTTTTTATAGTATGCTGTTTATATTTGTGTTAATGGCAGATTTGGGTCTAACTATGAATAAAGTTTTTCATAGTGCTATAACTTTTAATAGTGTTGGTGAGTTGGACTAAACTTTCTTCAGACAGCTTCATTCAAATTGAAACTCTTTGCAGAGCCCATGATATTTCGCTGTTGTATACTGCTATTTTGTTGTAGTTCCTTCAATCTGGCGCGCAAATGGCCAACATTGATGATGTATTGGCATGAGGTCGAAACAGAGCTGCCGAAATATTTTACACAACCGGAAAAATGGCGCATGGCACACAGTATACGTATGGTAATGTTTGTGGGCATGATGCTATCATTGGGTAAGTTATATTATCTGTATATTATCATACTCTAACAAAATCATAATCAAAATTCTATACTCTTTGTTATTAATAGCTGAGCATCTGCTAAGCATGATTTCCTCCATCAACTATTCCAACTTTTGTCACAAGACAGATGATCCTATTAAGAACTTCTTTCTCACAATAAATGATGAACTCTTCTTTGTATTTTCGTATTCAACTTTTCTTGGTCTGTGCGGTAAAATACTCAATATTTATTCGACCTTCATGTGGAACTATATGGATATATTTGTAATGGTTGTCAGCATTGGATTGGCATCCAAATTTCAACAGCTCAACGATAATCTGCTTAAATTCAAGAGCATGGTTTGTGTATACGCTGTGAGCAGTGGTGGATCTAAAGGGGGGGGGGATTCCAACCGAATTTACTGAAAATACTTGAAATGTTCGTAGAAAATCAATCTTCCGAATAGCGAAAGGCGATGTTTTTTCCTTTTTGAATCGGTTGTACCGCAAAAACCGTGCTCAAAAAAAAAAAAAAAACTCTGTTGCAGAATTTTGATTCAACTATCTTCAATTATTCGGATAGAGAAGTCTCAGCAATGAAGATTTTTTTTGTTCTAGACTTATCGCTTTTAGAATTTGAACAGCATCAGTCGTTTCACCGGCGACATTTTTACTCTCTCTCTCTCTCTCTCTCTCTCTCTCTCTCTCTCTCTCTCAATTTATTTTACAGTGAACTAATTTGCCAATGATTTCAATTGTTTTGTTCTGTATATTTCTGCTGATAGGAGTAAAATTTCAAAGAGGGGTGTCACTTGTGTACTTGTGCGACTTTACAAATTGTGGTCTACCACATTCATGTGAAAGCCTAATGGTCCAAATAAAGAAAGATGAGTACGTTTTTAGTATTCAACGTATCCAACGTTATAAAATGCTAATCCACCCTTCCTCCAAACACTAATTCTAGATCCTCCACTGGCTGTGTGGTCTCACGATATTTGTTCAGTTTTATAAATACAATATTTCCTTACAGCACATGACGTCATCATTTTGGGCCGAGCGACGCTTACAGTATCGAAATCTTTGCATTCTATGCGATAAAATGGATAATGCTATCTCTCTAATTACCATGATTGCATTCTCGAATAATCTTTACTTTATATGCGTGCAGCTATTAAGAAGTTTGAAGTAGGTATATGAAAGATGTATGAAATATTGCTAAAAATAAGTGTTTTTTTTTTAGCAAAATGCCTTCGGTCGCGCATGCCGTCTACTTTTATTACTCCTTATTTTTCTTGATTGGACGCACATTGGCGGTTTCACTGTATTCTGCCAGTGTGCATGATGAATCACGGCGTCCACTACGGTATTTACGTTGTGTGCCCAAGGAATCATGGTGTCCGGAATCAAAACGATTTGCTGAGGAAATTACTAATGATATGGTGGCCTTAAGCGGCATGAAATTCTTTCATTTGACACGAAAATTAGTGCTCACTGTAGCTGGAACAATTGTCACTTATGAATTGGTATTAATACAATTCCATGAAGACATAGATCTGTGGGATTGCAAACATGAAATTACTGCTTAAGTTCTATTTTGTGTATCTCTAATAAATAAACTGAAAAAAAAAACTTGAGAAGAACTTTTTAATGAGCTTTCTCACTTCATCTTGCACGCTATCAGCAACCCATAATGTAAATATTGAATTATCAGAATTTCTTTCTGCGTCTAACGCTGGCGACAATAAAAGCGCGAAAAAGAATGGAAAAATCTCAGTGTTATTTTGAAGACCAAGCGCTGCGCATCATGATCAGCTACTTTCTGCTTTTACTGCTCAGCTTTGCTTGCTCAACAGAAGTAAATGAAGATCCGTGTATAATTGAACTACCAAATGGAAAACTACGTGGACGAAATAATGGTTACTATTACAGCTATGAATCAATACCCTACGCGGAGCCACCGCTCGGAGAGCTACGCTTTGAGGCGCCCAAGCCATATACACGCCATTGGAAGTACGAAATTTACAATGCCACAAACGCGCCACCAATTTGTATGCAGTGGAGTCAATTCGGACGGAATAAGCTTATCGGTGTTGAGGATTGTCTTACGGTCAGCATCTATAAGCCAAATAATGCTACCCGCATCAGTTTTCCAGTGATGGTGCAGTTACATGGTGGTGCATTTATGTACGGTGGACCACATCAAATGGGACATGAACTCTTGATGCGTAGCGGTAATTTTATAGTGGTAAAAATCAGCTACAGACTGGGTCCAATGGGTTTTATTAGTGCAGAAGATAAAGATTTACCTGGTAATTATGGACTCAAGGATCAACGTTTAGCATTACAGTGGATTAAAGCAAATATTGCGCGTTTTGGTGGTGAGCCGGAGAATATACTAATGGTGGGTTTCTCTGCTGGTGGCAGCTCAGTGCATCTTCATATGCTGCAGCCAGAGTTGAAGCAGATAGTCAAAGTGGCAGCATCCTTAAGTGGAACTGCATTCAATCCATGGGTCATTATGCATAAATCGCGTGCACGAGCATTTGAGTTGGGTCGCCAAATTGGTTGTGGCGTTAATATAACTAACGCTTTGCAACTGAAAGCCTGTCTAAAAGCTAAACCAGCAGCAGAAATAGTGACAGCTGTGCGTCATTTTCTGGTGTTTGGTTATGTACCATTTACCACTTTTGGACCGGTGGTGGAACCCATCGATTCAACAGATGCCTTTCTCACACAGTCACCTGCAGATATTATTGCATCCGGAAATTACACACAAGTGCCCTGGTTTGTTTCATTTGCAATGGATGATGGTGCCTTCAATGCCGCTATGCTGCTGGAACGGCAGCCACATCATGGCGAAGAATTGATCTATGAGCTTAATGATCGTTGGCATGATCTGTTGCCATATATGTTATTCTATAGAGATGCGAAGCAAACTATCGAGGAAATTGATGATGTCTCCATTGCACTGAAACGTAAATATTTGCAGAATAAATCCTTTAGCGTGGAAAACTATAGAGCTGTGCAGCGCATGTTTACTGATGTTTTGTTCAAAAATGGTGTAGTGCAGGCGCTCGATTTGCATCGTCAATATGGTAGTAGTCCGTTGTATGCTTATGTTTATGACAATCCTGCTGATCAGGGAATTGGTCATGCTTTGGCCAAACGAAAGGATATACATTTGGGTGAGTAAACACTCTCATTCATATTTGTTAAAATATTTACTTACATCTTAATTCATTTTAACTTCAGGCACTGGACATGGTGATGACTATAATTTGATGTTCTCCAATCTAGAAGGTGCGCGAAGGCAACGTAAGGATGAGCAAAAAATTTCTAAAAAATTTATAAACATGTTGGAAAATTTTGTGCAAAGCGAGTCAGGAACACTGATCTACGATGATTGCGTGTTTGTGAATAATGTAGGCCAGAAGCAATTTCAACTTATGAGCATTACACAAAACGCTTGTAGCAATAATAAGCTTTCCCATTTTGCGTACTAATTTAGCTTATAAAATAGAAGAGTACTTTAAAATATTTAAATAAAACAATTAAAACAATAAACATTTAGAAATATTTATGTACAATACAATAAAATAAATAAAAAACGAAATAAAATGAGAAACAATAGAGCAGTATTGACTACGAAATACCTTTTACCCAGTATAAGTGTCTTTATAAAGATCAAAGATTTGTATTGGGTGAATTTTATAAAGTTTGTTCGATAGGTTTGTCCGAAGACATTCTTCGATGTTTGTGTTCTACCATAGTTAGCATTTTTATATATACGTACGCTGATAGAGCTCTTGATCAATTGGAAACCTAGTTTTGGAGAAAAAATCATTTTCAGTGATGATGGACATTTTTGGTTGAACAGCTTAGTGAACATTCACAATTGCAGCATTTGGGCAGAAAGTAATTCACAGTAGTATCAAGAGTCTCTATGGCATCCGGAGAAAATTATTGTTTGCTATGGATTTTGGTCAGGCGGCAACATTGGGCCATACATCTTCCGAAACGAGAACTGTCAATTGTGAATATCAATGGCGCACAGCACCGCCATAATTGAGTATTATTAGACTCAACTGGATGACATGGACCTGGATGACATGGTTACAACAATACCGCGCAACGTGTCACACATCGGGCGTTATATTGGAGTTATTGCAAGAAAAGTTCGCAGAACGTGTTATTTCCAGAAGAGGCTATGTGCAATGAAAGTCAGGATCGTGTCGTTTATGGCAACAATATCATTCTACCCGACTTATACAACAGAGTCATACAAAATTGGTCCTCTCAGATCGAGTCCAGTAAATAAAGCCGCGGATGACATTTTAATGATACCGAAACACAAGTTTCGGAAGGTATCAAAATCGGTTTTATTCGCTGATATAAAGCTAAAAAGTTTAAAAATTGAGTTTTCATACTTATGCCGAGTACTTATCAGCTCACCCTCGTAGCTCATCGAATGCGGGTGATAAGAAAAGAACTAAAAAAACATAAATAAAACCTTTCACTCAATACTATTTTGAAGACCAAGCGTTGCGGAACATGAAATCTTTAACGGAATACATTCAAGCTGCGCTTATCAGCAACTTTCTGCTTTTTCTGCTCGGTTTCGCTAGCTCAACAGAAGTAAATGAAGATCCGTGTATAATTGAACTACCATATGGAAAACTACGTGGACGCAATAATGGTCACTATTACAGCTACGAGTCAATACCCTATGCGGAGCCACCGCTCGGAGAGCTACGCTTTGAGGCGCCCAAGCCATATACACGCCTCTGGCAAGACGAAATCTACAATGCAACAAACGAGCCACCAATTTGTATGCAATGGGATCAATTCACTGATGGAGACAATAAACTTATTGGTGTAGAAGATTGTCTTACAGTTAGCATTTACATGCCGAAAAATGCTACCCGCGCCAGTTTTCCAGTGTTGGCGCAGATACACGGCGGAGCATTCATGTTCGGTGCAGCACGTGATAATGGACATGAACACTTAATGCGTAGCGGAAACTTCATAGTGGTGAAGATCAGCTACAGGCTGGGTCCATTGGGTTTTATTAGCGCAGAAGACAAGCATTTGCCAGGAAATTATGGACTTAAGGATCAACGTTTAGCACTTCAGTGGATTAAAACAAATATTGCACGTTTTGGTGGTGAGCCGGAGAATGTACTGGTGCTGGGTTTCTCCGCTGGCGGCAGTTCTGTGCATCTGCAAATGTTACAGCCAGAGTTTAAGCAGATAGCCAAAGTGGCAGCTTCATTTAGTGGTACTGCATTAAATCCATGGGTCATTATACATAAATCGCGTGCACGCGCATTTGAGTTGGGTCGCAAAGTAGGTTGTGGCGATAATATAACTAACGCTTTGCAGTTGAAAACATGTCTAAAAGCTATACCAGCAGCAGAAATAGTAACAGCTGTGCGTCATTTTCTGGTGTTTGGCTATGTACCGTTCACCACTTTTGGACCGGTGGTGGAACCACGCGATACAACAGAAGCATTTCTCACACAGTCACCTGCAGATATTATTACGTCCGGAAATTACGCACAAGTACCCTGGCTTGTTTCGTATACAACTGAAGATGGTGGATACAATGCTGCTTTGCTGGTGGAGCGGCCTCTACATAATGGCGAAGAATTGATATATGAACTCAATGAACGTTGGCATGAACTATTACCATATCTGTTCTTCTACAGAGATACAAAGCAAACGCTGGAGGAAATGCATGAATTCTCCAAAGCACTGAAGCGTAAATACTTGCAGAATAAATCCTTTAGCGTGGAAAACTATAGAGCTGTGCAGCGCATGTTTACTGATGTTTTGTTCAAAAATGGTGTAGTGCAGGCGCTCGATTTGCATCGTCAATATGGTAGTAGTCCGTTGTATGCTTATGTTTATGACAATCCTGCTGATCAGGGAATTGGTCATGCTTTGGCCAAACGAAACGACATACCATTTGGTTTGTAGAAATGCTAATATTTATTGAATTATTTGTGTCAATTTTAATTTCATTTAAACTACAGGCACTGTACATGGAGATGACTTCTTTTTGATATTTTCCAATCCAGCGCGCAAGCAAGATCTGCGTCGAGATGAGCAAATAATTTCCAATAATTTTATAAGCATGCTGGAAAACTTCGTACAGAGCGAGTCTGGAGCATTGACCTACGATAATTGCGTGTTTGTGAATAATGTAGGCCAGAAGCAATTTCAAGTTGTGAACATTACACAAAACGCTTGTAGCAACAAAGAGCTTTCGCATTTTTCAAAGCTTTAGGCTATTAGAATAAAAATTTCAGAACACCTTTAGATATAAACAAGATGAACGACACGCAAAATTAAAATAAGCCACAAAAAAAAAAAAAAAAATTAACCTTTGAAAGTAAACAAAATAAATGAAATACGAAATAAAACCAGAAAGAATGGGAGTGGTCGAATATGAGATACTCTGTATACAGTCTAAGAGTCGGTTCTACCTGCTTCTACGGGTATGTGGAATATTTCATCGGGATTAATTATATATGTGTACACAAACTTGGATGAATCTTCATCAGAGGTGTCCAGGCCGTAAGCTCTTCATGTAAATTTGCACACAGACCTTTCTGCATGTAGTTAAAACAGTTTCGCATGCTACGTATTTAATTTTGTCTTTTTGCCTATTGACAGTACACACACTCAGCTCTTAAAGACAACCAGCGAATTTTATTGGGTGTACAAATAGTAAACTAGTATCAAATCGTATCGAACCTTCTTGTTACTACATTCATGTTAAAGCGTCATAATTTCCCTCTAAAAATCAGTATGTGTCATTTCGCTGTAGTGTAAACAACATACTCTAACCATGTCAACCATTGTAACAACAAAATACAATATGCAGGAAGCGCTAGTAAAGTTTGAGGATGCTGAGTTGGAGGCGTTATTGAACCAAGATTCATACCTCGCTGGAGCTTTGGAGTGACTCAACAAGAAATTTCAAACCGTCTCAAGGTCATGGGTACGCTGCAAAAACAGCAAAGCAAATTGGGTTCGGTATGAACTCAAGCCAAGAGACTTCGCATGCCGTGCGAACTTTCCACGTGCGGACAACTACTTTAAAGCCAAAATGCCCCCAATATGCCAAAACACATGACAAAGTGATATTTCAGCACGACAACGCACGGCCACATGTTGCAAAAGTTGTCAAGTAAACTTTGGAGGTGCTTCAATGGGATGTTCTAACCCACCCGCTGACTACCACTTCTTTGTCATTGAATCATGGCCTGGCTGAGCAGCACATCACTTCTTACGAAGAAGCCTAAAACATACAACTTTCTTGTTCACCGAATAGGAAAGCAATAAAAACTTCGTATGTATTGGTGTACACACTTCAAATTGAAACTCTTGGATATCCCTAATTTAAGTAACAAAAAATTTTTTCAATCAAAAATATGAACATGGAGATATGTTTGTATGAGAGCTACTTACTTATAGTGAAGTGTGCTCCTCTTTATGGTAGACTACTTAGAACAGTATAAATATTCAAGTTTTTAAGCTCTAACTTTCATAGACTTCGAGTTCTCCATGCGGAGCATATAGGCAACCACACCTTCTTTCGGCTGTTGCATATATTTGCATAAACTTAATATACCCTTCTAAGCTGCGGCTACAGAGTATTATAAAGCACTACTTAATGCAGTCAACAATCTGGTTCAAGTTAAACAAGTAAGTAAGTGATACCATTTATAAGTAGTAAGTATAATGAATATTAATCCACGTGCATTCATATGAGCATTCAGTTTCATTTCACACTTTGACCACAACGTTACGAAAAATGCTGTGTAACCGTGCTTTACCTCAGCAGCTACGTTCTATCAGCTTCATTTTACTGTTTGTGACCTCCGCCGTGATCGCTACTGATAAGTTATTAACAAATGATCCGCTTATAGTACAACTGCCAAACGGCAAAATTCGCGGAAGTGAAACCATTGACTACTACAGCTACGAATCTATACCATATGCTGAGCCACCAATCGGCGAGTTACGCTTTGAGACACCCAGACCTTACACAAATCACTGGGAAGATACTTTCAATGCGACTAAGCCGCAAGTGCTCTGTATGCAATGGAATCAATTTAGGCCGAGCGATGATCAACTTGAGGGTGTAGAGGATTGTCTGACGCTTAGTGTCTACAAACCCAAGTATGCTACATCCCGAACATTTCCGGTACTAGTGCTGATACATGGTGGTGCATTTATGTTTGGTGGCGCAGCATTAAATCAACAAGATCGCTTTATGCGTGGAACACAAATGATATTGGTGAAGATTAGCTATCGGCTTGGTCCGCTAGGATTTCTTAGCACTGAGGATGCTGCACTACCCGGCAATTATGGTCTGAAAGATCAACGCTTAGCGCTGCAATGGATTAAAACGAACATTGCGCATTTTGGTGGCGAAACGGAGCATATACTGGTACTGGGACACTCTGCTGGTGGTGCTTCAGTGCATTTACAAATGCTACAACCAAATTTTAAACAATTAGCCAAAGCAGCCGTATCCTTGAGTGGTGTTGCATTAAATCCGTGGGTTATAACACAGAAACCGCGTGCAAATGCGCTTAAACTTGGTGAATTTGTTGGTTGCGATGCAGAAAAGGATTCATTGCAGTTAAAGAAGTGCTTGAAATCCAAACCCGCTGAGCAAATTGTTGCTGCTGTGCGTAAATTTCTTGTCTTTGGCTATGTTCCCTTTACAACATTTGGGCCTACAATTGAACCTGTCGATGCGCCCGATGCATTTCTAACTCAAAATCCAGCTGATATTATAAGCGCTGGGAATTTTGCACAAGTACCTTGGTTGGTTTCATATACAAAAGACGATGGTGGTTACAATGCAGCTATATTACTGGAACGCCAACCGCACAATCAAAAAGAGTTAATTGAGGTGCTCAATGAACGCTGGTTTGAGTTGGGACCGTATTTACTATTCTACAAAGATGCACTAACTTCAGCCGAAGCGGAGCAAAAATACTCAGAAGATTTAAAGCAGCATTATTTGGGCGAGCGTACTTTTAATTTGGAGAGCTATCGTGCTGTTCAGCAAATGTTCACAGATGTATTGTTTAAGAATGGCACGCAATTGGCTGTGGAGTTGCACCGTAAGCACGACAGTAGTCCGGTCTACGCTTATCTTTACGATAATCCGGCTGTACGTGGCGCCGGACATTTGCTTTCAAAGCGCACTGATATTGAATTTGGTAAGGTGTATTTAAATAATGCGTAAATATGTATGAAGTTATATTTCATTCGACTTTTATAAATAACAGGTACAGTGCATGCGGATGATTTCTTTTTGATATTCTCCAGTCCTGCACATAATCAGAAACTAAGTCCAAGCGATGAGCGAATTTCAAATAACTTTCTCAAGATGCTTGAATCTTTTGCGCAAAACGAGAACGAAAAATTGGAGTTTGGCACTTGTCAATTTGTGAATAATGTTGGAGCAGATCTATTGCAGTTAATGAACATAACAAAAACGGATTGTGGTAATGAGGAAGTTAAAGTTTTTCCATAAATGGTTTTTTCTTCTTAATTGATGCAAATCTTATAATAAATAGTTCAATTGAAAAATTTGATATTTATAATCAGATTTTTTTTTTTCAATCTACACTAATACGAGTATTATAAAGTTAGGTTTGTAAGTTTAAGTGTAGAACGTAATATCGGAATCTACTCATCCGATTTTATTAAATTCTTTCAACAATAGAAAGCTACGCTATCCCACAGTTTGCCATTACTGAATGATAACTTTGATACAGTAAAAACTGTATACAATTTTATTTCTGTAAGTAATACTGTTCATTAGTTCTCAAAAAATTTGAATCAGTTTTGCCAGTACTTCTTATAACGACCTGTATCACTTATCAAACATCTATCAAACCCAAAAAATCTTGTAAAAAAGACATCCCTTGTAAAAAAGACATCGCATAATATATAGCTACTAGCTTTAAGGATTCTCATAATTTAATGTTGTATATGTTGCGTTTCAGATCATTCTTCACTAATATTATATGAAATGTACTACGAATTGGTTGCTTATTCAACATTTTCTTCTTGCTCGATGGAAGAAGATTTTTTCTGAGCCTAATGCATATTTTGAGTGTCTTGATGGAACGTATTTTTCGAATAGCAACAAAAATTGGCTACTTGGTTCCGTATCTATCTAAAATGTGAAAATAAATTTTGTGTGTTTCTTCCCTATGCCGATTAGTTATCATTTTAAACTCGTAGCTCATTCAACTTGGGTGATAAGAAATCCAAAAAAAAAAACATAAATCTAAGCAACACCTATTATATACTCAGTACTATTTCGAAGACCAAGCATTGCGGACCATGAAATCTTTAACAGAATACGTTCAAGCTGCGCTTATTGCCTACTTTCTGATTTTACTGCTCGGTTTCGCTAGCTCAACAGAAGTAAATGAAGATCCGTGTATAATTGAACTACCAAATGGAAAACTACGTGGACGCAATAATGGGCACTATTACAGCTACGAGTCAATACCCTACGCGGAGCCACCGCTCGGAGAGCTACGCTTTGAGGCGCCCAAGCCATATACACGCCATTGGAAGTACGAAATTTACAATGCCACAAACGCGCCACCAATTTGTATGCAGTGGAGTCAATTCGGACGGAATAAGCTTATCGGTGTTGAGGATTGTCTTACGGTCAGCATCTATAAGCCAAATAATGCTACCCGCTTCAGTTTTCCAGTGATGGTGCAGTTACATGGTGGTGCATTTATGTACGGTGGACCACATCAAATGGGACATGAACTCTTGATGCGTAGCGGTAATTTTATAGTGGTAAAAATCAGCTACAGACTGGGTCCAATGGGTTTTATTAGTGCAGAAGATAAAGATTTACCTGGTAATTATGGACTCAAGGATCAACGTTTAGCATTACAGTGGATTAAAGCAAATATTGCGCGTTTTGGTGGTGAGCCGGAGAATATACTAATGGTGGGTTTCTCTGCTGGTGGCAGCTCAGTGCATCTTCATATGCTGCAGCCAGAGTTGAAGCAGATAGTCAAAGTGGCAGCATCCTTAAGTGGAACTGCATTCAATCCATGGGTCATTATGCATAAATCGCGTGCACGAGCATTTGAGTTGGGTCGCCAAATTGGTTGTGGCGTTAATATAACTAACGCTTTGCAACTGAAAGCCTGTCTAAAAGCTAAACCAGCAGCAGAAATAGTGACAGCTGTGCGTCATTTTCTGGTGTTTGGTTATGTACCATTTACCACTTTTGGACCGGTGGTGGAACCCATCGATTCAACAGATGCCTTTCTCACACAGTCACCTGCAGATATTATTGCATCCGGAAATTACACACAAGTGCCCTGGTTTGTTTCATTTGCAATGGATGATGGTGCCTTCAATGCCGCTATGCTGCTGGAACGGCAGCCACATCATGGCGAAGAATTGATCTATGAGCTTAATGATCGTTGGCATGATCTGTTGCCATATATGTTATTCTATAGAGATGCGAAGCAAACTATCGAGGAAATTGATGATGTCTCCATTGCACTGAAACGTAAATATTTGCAGAATAAATCCTTTAGCGTGGAAAACTATAGAGCTGTGCAGCGCATGTTTACTGATGTTTTGTTCAAAAATGGTGTAGTGCAGGCGCTCGATTTGCATCGTCAATATGGTAGTAGTCCGTTGTATGCTTATGTTTATGACAATCCTGCTGATCAGGGAATTGGTCATGCTTTGGCCAAACGAAAGGATATACATTTGGGTGAGTAAACACTCTCATTCATATTTGTTAAAATATTTACTTACATCTTAATTCATTTTAACTTCAGGCACTGGACATGGTGATGACTATAATTTGATGTTCTCCAATCTAGAAGGTGCGCGAAGGCAACGTAAGGATGAGCAAAAAATTTCTACAAAATTTATAAACATGTTGGAAAATTTTGTGCAAAGCGAGTCAGGAACACTGATCTACGATGATTGCGTGTTTGTGAATAATGTAGGCCAGAAGCAATTTCAACTCATGAGCATTACACAAAACACTTGTAGCAACAAAGAGCTTTCACATTTTTAACCGACTTACAAAAAAGGAAGTGGTTGTCAATTCGTCTTGAATAGCTCGACAACACGAGTTGATCTAGCAATGCACGTGTAGCTATCGGTATGTACGAATACGGAAACAGTTATAAACGAATTTTTCTAAAAATTGGTATAGAAACTATCTGATTTTGGTATGCCACTTCCAATTTTAAGCAAAGTTCCTATACAAATCCACTTTTTTATTTATGATGTTTCTAGATTAAGTAACAAAATTAAATTGAAGCGGAGCAAAAATACTCAGCATATTTAAAACAGCATTATTTGGGCGAGCGTTCTTTTAATTTAGACAGCTATTATGCTGTGCAGCAAATGTTTACAGATGTCTAGTTTAAGAATGGCACGCAATTGGCTGTGGGTTGCACCGAAAGTACGGCTGTAGTCAGGTCTATACTTATGTTTATGAAAATCCCCCAGCTTACGGTTCCGGACACATGCTAGCTAAACGTAATGATATGGAATTCAGTAAGCTGTATTTAAGTAGTTGCTATCGAAATTAGATTTTCAATAAAATTTGGTTTCATTGTAACAGGTACAGTGCATGCAGATTATCACTTTTTGATGTTTCCCCGTCCTACACAGTATCAGGAGTTAAGTGCGAGAGATGCGCAAATTTCAAACAACTTTCTAAAGATGCTTGAATCTTTTGCATACAACGATAACGAAAAACTACCTTTCAGCACTTGTCAATTGGTGAATAATCTTGGAGTAGATCTATTTCAGTTAATGAATATTACAGGACATGGTTGTCGTAATGAAGAAGTTAAAGATGTTATATAAATATTTTTTTGTTTGTTTTTAATACATACGTACATAATAAAGTGTTTAATTTAAAAATTTGCTATTTATAGTCACATTCTAGTTAATAATTTGCAAAATTAAATAGACTTTCACTCTTTATTACAAAATTTCCGGTATACATAAGCATTTGCAGCCATTCACTTTGTTATTGTTTACTACTTAAAATGTTTCGCGCTCTTCATTCGCTGTGATTGGCATCAGCTGTGAGTATTGCTAATCTCTACACTCGTATTACCGAAACACAAATTGCGGGAAACTGCGTTTCTGAAACCATTTGAAGAAAATTGATGCTGAAGCGTAGCGATTAATTTTGGTGAATTATATTGCATTAATTTCAAACAGCTAGAAATGTTTTCAACGGTTTTGTGATGATTTTGGCACAGAGCAATAGGAAAATGGTCATAGATGAGAAATTGGAGGCATTATTGAATGAAGAAGCATTTTAGTTACTCAATAAGCCGTTTCATGACGCCTCGAAGCCATGGAAGTGGTTCAAAATCAAGGGAAATGGGTGCCATACGAACTCAAAAAATAAGACGTTGAAAGGTTTTTTTTTTGTTTTGAAACAAATAAAAAGTTTTTGTATCTTTTGTATTGTAACTTGGGATTTAAAATAGATTTGCTATAATATCAATATAGATTTGAACAATCTCAAGCTAAACATACTACTAAGTATACCCGCCTATGCAACAATAAGCTCTTGCTCTGTATTTGGGAACCTCTGGCAACAACAATTGGTACGTTTGAGCCGCGTTTTGTAGGGAAAAAGCCAAAAATATGAGCAGACACGATAAAGAACGAGAATTCTTTGGCCTTTGTTGGAAAACCAGTTTAAACCAACTTCCCATCTGCTGCATTCAGCAGACATTGCTCCTGTGCTGTTATTTTTGCGATCTGTCCTAAATTATGCTGCTTCTGTCTGTACTCCTTATTTCAGTGACTACGGCTAAACCTGATGAAGAAACCAACATAATCATTTTCACTCGAAGCAGTTTTTATTCGTTGGGTATAAAAGTAATCTCTATCATGTCAGTCACACGTGAGTTACTCCAGCTCGTATTTGTGATGCCATCAGATGTTACAAAACGTGCATAACTCGATTCGCAACTCAAGACCAAATCAAGGAGCGTATTTGCTCGTATAGATATATATTGGATGGGGCTCGATTTTTACAAAGATGCAGTTAAAGAGCCATTAAACTCTCACATGAACAATATTGTGCTTGGTGGCACCTACCGACGAGAGTGAAAAATGTCTTCCTCGTAGCAACAGGTTTAAAAAAACACAATTAGCACCAATGATTGTTGTGCCGTGTTCTCAATCGTCGTACAACACGACTCAACTCTACCTCTTCGTCACATTCGATGCAGTTGCACTCTGTATGGTAGCCTCGTATTGAAACTCAACACCCAGGGTAACGTTTCAGTTTATCTTTCACTTACATTATGAAGAGTATTAGAAGGAATAATAACTACTGCCACTTTTAAAATATAACATCTTATTTATGTATAATTGTTAAGAATCAAAACTTTTTCATTATCGGGAACTTCTAAGTTCAATTAATAGTTATCAGGTCAAATAATCATTATGTATTTATACTCGAATGCGTAATTCCTGTTCTTGTTATCAAATAAAATTAAGTAAAATGCTTAATCAATATCACTATCATACTCAACTTCTTCTTCGGACACCGCCTCCTCAATCTCGGGATCAACATTGCCGTACAAGCCAATCTTGCAATCCAGATAGCGAAAGTCCTTTAGTATGTGTAGCTTATTACCAAAACCAGCGATGGACATTAATTTGATCGGCTCCGACTGCCAAACTATGGAATAGCATGCAGTCATTTCGATGGGTATATTCGCACTAAGTTCTCCATTAAGTTGATATAGCTGTGCATGATCGTGTTCACCGGCAACAATGACACAGTCCTCGATAAGATCGCATTCATGCACGCGTCCCGGAAAGGCGAAATCATGTGTACACTCCATAGAACCTAAATGCCACATAGATAACTTCGGTCCGCCGCCGCAAACAAGCCAGTTCTCATTTGCCGCAACGGCACCAATCCATTTACCCCAATCGGGACGCAACAATTCTGGTTTTGTATGCGGCTCAATAAGCGCAGTTGATTCCTTCTGGCGATCGCACCAGAAGCGTACGGTACCATCCTCCGATGCGCTATAGATGCGTCCATCGGCAAGCCCGGTGACAGCATGTATGTAGTCTGTGTGGCCACGATATTGCCGCACTATGCGTCCGTCCTCAAGACTGATCTGATAGACAATGCTGTCGCCACATGCAGCATAGAGCATATCACTGCCGGGTCGCAACCACATTGAGTTCACATCAGGCACTTCGACTGCATCCACTTCGAGTGGTATTTTTATTTCCCACTTACGTTCACTGCCCAACGTCTGCGCCTCCTCGTCCCATTTGAGGCCGTAGATGCACGCCAATGGCGCCGACAATTAAGAATCGCGATGAAAGCACAAATAGTTGATCTCCACATCGGCGCCTTGGTTATAGAGTTTCAGCCGACTGGGCGGTTCATCGTCGTTTTTCTCCAGCTCTTTGAGGCTGCATAAAAAGTGTGTAAATTGTGTTAGAAAATTAGAATTTTATTTATTAAGCAAAAAAAAAAAAAAACAAAAAAAACTTACTCTTGCACAAATATATCGCCAGAAACGATTGCCTATAAAAAGGAATCGTCGCGATTCAGAGAATGCTTGCCCCAGCACATTGTTATAGGCACACTTTAAGTCTTTTTCTTTCATTTGTATTCCGTGTAAATGTTTATGCAGAAATAAAACAAATGCAGCCCGGCGGCAGTCGCTTGATTTGACAGCTGAGCGAGAGCAATACTGCAGCACTTGTATACATGTGTGCAATGAGTGAAAGAGAGATGCTGCGTATAGTTTGTACAGTTGCGATGGCGCTTAAGAATGAGCAGTATAGTTAGTGCCTGCTATTCACAATAGATCAAAACTCGCGAGAAAATATCATTAAATATTTCATTTCACATATTCCTAGCGCAAAGTCGATGACCGTTATTGGCGCGAAATTCAAATAAAATTGTATGCTATTTTTCATTATATTTTTATCAGAGACCGAAAATAACGATTATATATGCAATATTTAGTAATAAAAAATCATTATAAATCACCAGAACGCTCTCACATTTTAGGGGGGAGGTGGGTAGGTGAGGTTTATAAGAATCAGTCTAAAACATGCTGATTACCCATCGAACGATACGCAACGAATGAATAATAGTTGATAAAAATTCAATTTTCATGCAATTTATATATTAAAATTTGCATATATTTTTCTCATTCGAGTACCTTTTTTTAACAACAAATAATTCAAATATCGCATGTTTCGCCTCTTTAACCAACAGCTTAAGCAATTCCAAAAACTACAAGTCCTAGCAGACCAAGTTCAGATAAAAAATGACAACGTTATAGAAGAAAGAAAAAATAGCTACGCTATTAATTTGCAGCCAAACTTCTGTATTTTGCATTAATTTAAGTCAATATATGCCATATTGTACCTTGTTTATGGCTCCTAAAATGAACGGTAGATTATATTCTTTAGTGTTCCGACCTGGACATATGGACAATACTTTATTACGATTTACATAAGATATACTAAATTTTACGTTTCTTTCGTAATAAACAATAAAACCAGAAAAGGTTACATACGAAAACTGAAAAATGGGAGAAAGGTTTGTATTGGGGCTACGCCTTAAAGTGGTGTTGGACTGTTCATTTAATACTAGTTATATGAAGAGAGGAAAAGGAGAGTCTAACTACTCATATCTGAAGTTTGCAACTCGTATAGTCTCCGAGATCTGTTCGTTCAAACGTACTGTCGGATGGAAGGACGGAGAGATGGACATGTCTATATCGACTCGTCTTCCGATGCTGGTCAAGAATATATACACTTTATAGAATCTGTCATGCCTTCTTCTTCCTGTTACATATATTTGCAAAAACTTAATATACCCTTTTACCCTATGTGTTCAAAGTATAACTCATAATCATTACGTCCGTGATTTGTATTGTTTATTATTGAAAACAAAATGCTTTCAAACTTTTTTGCTGTGCTTTAAATAAATAATTTTGAAAGTTGTACATATTTATCAAAAAAATTTAATAAGGAAAAGATTAATGTAATAATTTAAAATGTAATCTTTCGCTTTGAGCGTTCATTTTGTGCGAAATTAAGTTGCAATTCGTTTAAACTTTTGGTATTTTTATGGCATTTGCATTACTTTGTATAACATCTGATCGCCAAAATTTGAAGAAAAAAAAAAAAACAAAAAATCGAACGTAATTACTTGTGTTGGTTCAGCGCACTCTCAAATTTGCATATTGCATTCAAGAAATTAACGAAAATAAAGTCGCAAATTCGCTGTTAGAGGGAAAATGATTGTGCTTTATATTTGCTGTAACTTTGGAAGATTCCACAAAAATTGCAATAACAAATTCAGGTTTTAAATATTTGCTTGATTAGATCAGAAAAAAATTGTTAAGCAGCAAACTGCTGATAAATGGTTTAAGTACAAAATTTTATTTAAGTGGAACATTCAGATAAAAAAATCAATTTTTTACATTTGTTAAAAAAAATAAAAAAAGAGTAAGGGTCGTATGCCGCGTGCTTACAGTCGTAAGCAAAGTAGAGTGAGAGAGAATGAGAGCTTCTAAGCGAGCCAAATTATAAATAAACATAATTCGTCACCAAATCGCGGAAAAATTCCGTTGATTCAAAAATAATTTGTGCAAATAAATTATTGAATTGCATCACGCACATTCCAAGCGAAGTTAAAACTTACATTAAAGTACATAGAAACAGCGAAAGTCTACTTTACACAAAAATGAAATATTGGTTTGGCAGCGAATTCAATTAGAATTAAGGTTGTAAACAAGTGATATTAAATTCAAAAAGCATAATTTACTGGTTTAGAACCGATACTTTGTAGTGAGTTTTTCTATCGCTTGTACTTGAACAACTTCCATAAGTTTACTAGATCTGTATTAATCTAAAAGTATTAAGCAAGTGACATACGTTAAGCAAGTGGCATACGACGGGCGAGTTTTTTAAACTTGGTCTAAATAATTTAGAACAATAATTCTCTATTTGCTTTTGGGAAGTGATTTTCATAGAAACAAATTGAAAAACTGCTCCCAAAATTGGATTGAAATCAAAACTCATGGCAATTTGCAATGCTTTTAGTGAAAGCAGACTCTACGGCTTGCAAAATAAGGTCAAGAAAGTATTATTGATATGTTCCTTCGACAAAAGTACCATATTACAATTTTATAAGTCTGTGTAACTATTTGAATTACGAATTATATTGATTTGAGGGTAGTCCCTGAAGTATCCAGTCTGCATTATTCAGTTTGTATATGAAAGCGATTTAATGCAGACATGAAAAGCAGACAGACGGGTAGAAACCAGAACGGTAAAGTGTAATATGAATCCATTGCAGCACATCAGCGATCAAGCAGTAGATACAAACCAGTGGTTTTCTTTGGTTGGATCGGCGCGGCAAGCTACTGATTTCTGTCCGTCTGTCTGCCTTTCATATCTGCTTTCAATGGATGTCAAACACATACTTAATGATGAAGATTGCTTAAAATTTGACCGTAGTCTATTAACAGATTGAAGTTGAGCAGTATTGTATTTAAAGTTACTACGGGCTTCAACCAGGTGTAGGAACATGTACTTATGTTATTTAATGTAGAGTATTCATAAGTTATCTATAAACTATATATAAGTCGTAGCTGTAATAATTACTAACTGTCGTTACCTATGCATGAGCCCTAACTGTAAACTAGAATTAAGCTAGTCAAGACACAATAAATTGGATCGTTGAACGGAGCAGACGTGTGTTTTATTCTGAGCTTATTCCTGACTAAACAGGGAAAACATAAATTTGGAACAGTATTGGATGCTATTTACGTTTGTACGAATGTGCGATCAGCGGATCTTGTATTAAAATTAACGGAAAAGCGAATCTCCACCGATTTTAAGCATTTTACAATATAATTTACACATCAGAATGGCCCTATATAATTATAATTCAAAGTGAGAAAGTACTTCACTCAACTGGAATCAAACAACTGCATTATTAAAAATAATTTTGCTGTTCAATACATATTCTATATATAGACCTATATATATTCTGTAAAATCTATAAACAAAATTTTTTCTGCGATTTTTGAAACTATTTTTTTTTTCGATTTGTTTATACACCAAACAAAATATATGATGGCCTTCATTAGACAAAGATGTTAACACACTCATATAATTTGTTCTCTGTAAACATGAAAACTTCCTAAGATTCTAGTTAGCAATTTATTTATACTTGTTTTTGTTTATAAACAAATAAAATATTTAAAAATAAAAAACCCTTAAATTCAATTCAAGTTGTGATTCAAGTCATCAATATAATAAAAATCGTATTTAATTTTGATATTCACGAATAAATTTAATTACAAACAACAACAAAATGCGATGATTCAGTAATAATATAAACAAATAATGATAATTTGCAAAGAAAATGTATAGAAACTAGACGAAATATGCTGAACTCTGACGTCAATGGATCAAAGTTCTAAGTAAAGAATAAAAAAAAAAATATATACTTTGAACAGACAACAGAAGTTCGCGTGCATCAAACCGATTTTTAAAATACTTCTTATGTATTTTTATTCAAACACTCGTGCCAGCGATTATATAATTTATATATGAGTATATCATACAATATATGCCATGACATACGAGTATAGTTTTTATACCATTCACACATAGTGTGAAATGATATTATCAGTTTGTCTGAAAGTTTGTAACGCATTAACAGAGGCATCGTAGACCCCATAAAGTACATATATTCTTGAACAGCTCGATGAGACGAATTGATCTAGCCATGTCCGTCTGGCTGTCTGTCTGTCCGTCTGTATGTTGTTGCGCATTTTTTTGGGGACCAATTTTAATGCTATCCAGTTGAAATTTTGCACATACACTTCTGTTTATTGCAGTTTAATAGAGTGTTAAGATTGTCCCGCCATCCCACTTTTTGGGTTAGCCCCCATACAAATCCACCGCCCACTTTTGACTTTTTGTATGAAAAACTTTTTTATTGTAGTCAATATCAACTTAATAATTGATATGTTAACTTCTAGTGGTCGGATGGTTGACATATACGTTTATGGGTGGGGTCCACCCAATAATTGGGGTAGACCGCATACAAAACTGCTGCCCACTTTTGACTTTTTGTAAGAAAACTTCTTTATTAAAGTCAATAATAGGTTGAAATGCAATGTGGTGCCTTTTTATGGTCAGCCGCTTAACATACATAGACTAATGGGCGTGCCCTGCCAACTTTTGGGTTAGCCTCCATACATACATACTGCCCACTTTTCTGTTTTTGTAAGAAAAACTTCTTTATTAAAGTCAATATTGGGTTGAAATGCGAAATAGTACATTTTTATAGACAGCCGCTTAACATGCATAGACTAATGGGCGTGGCCCGCACACTGTTTGGGGTAGCCCCCACATAAACCTTCCGTCCAATTTTTTGTTTTTTATGAAAAAATTCTTCATTTAAATCAATTTTAGCTTGAACTTTGATTTGGTGGATTTTAGTGGACAAACTCTTCATATACATATACAAATGGGCGTGCCCCGCCCACTTTTTTAGATAATACCATATAAACCCACAGCTCACTTTTATGCATTTGTATGGAAAACGTCAATATCAACTTGAAATTCGATATGGCGGCATCTTACACATCTACTACATCGACTGTACCGCCCACTTTTTGGGGTAACCCCTATTTAAACCCCCACTTTAATGTATTACAATACTATTTAAAGTTTCATGTGAATGGTATTAGAGCTTCGGTTCAACCGAGGCTAACGTTTTTTCTTGTTTTGCTTCAATTTGCTATTGCGCATATTTTTTTTCATTAACTCTTTCTGTGATGTTAGTAAATTAAATTTCAAAATTGATTTCATATTTATTTAATGCGTATAGTAGCATTTAAAATTAAAATTGAAAAAAACAACAACAGAAATAAATAACATAATTTTTGTTCTTTGTTCCAGCATATATGGAAATCTTCGTCCAACGTCTTTGTTGGTGTCGTCGTTGAAATTGCTTTAGAATGTTCTAATTTAAATGCTAATGAAACGAATTTTTTTTGTATAATTTATTATTTCAGTTTATTTTTTATTGTTTAAATTAAATAATTTGATAAAATTCCAACATAGTATTTGGCGTCAAAGTGACGCCTATCTAAACAGAAATATGCACATAAATCAAATATGAGAGCGAAAGATTGAAGCGGGATTGCGACAATCTTTAAAGACTCGTGAAAACAAATGTTTAACGATCGTTAAATGTCAAAATAAAAATCATGCACACGTATGTTTTTCCTGCTTGCTACAAGCTGTTTGCTTTATTTGATAAGCTTAGCAAATTTATTTAATTTATGCAAATTTTATTTGACATTTTATTTGCGTTTGACGAATTGTTGTGACTGCCACTTGTAGCAATTTAATTTCAACGATTTAAAGATTTTGTTTAAAGACACAACAACGACGACACCGAAGACTTTCTTTTCTTCTGTGAGAATTTGGGAATTCCGCGAGTAGCAGACAAAACAATAAAACACTTAGAATGCATTTGTTTGACAGTTTTAAAACAGGGTGATTTTTTGAGTTGAATTATGAAAATATCATTTCACATTATACCATCTACCCATAGGGTAAAAGCGAATATTAAGCGTGGCAGATCGAATCACTTAAAGGGGTAACCCCATGCAAACCTCTACCTCTTTTTGAGTTTTTGTATGAACATTTGTTCGGATCACTAAAGAATGTAACACATAAAGGGCCTTAAACAAGGTACAGGGTCTCTCGAGTGTGCTCGTCTGTAACGGTCGCTCTCTTGTTTTTTAGTATATTTATGTGAATCGATCATAAAAGCCACCATGTCGAAATTCAAGCCAACATTGACTTAACTAATAGAAAAACGCAAAAGTTGGCGATGGTGTATATACTCTATAAGGTCTACGATTAATAGCAGTTCGATCGGCTATTTTATGACTTATGTACTCCTGTACCAGAACTCCTCTATTGAATATGGATTTTTTTTTTATTTTTTGGTTTTGTAGAGTAAAGCAAAAAATCTGTCAAAATGGCACTGAGCGATGCTGATGTTCAGAAACAGATCAAACATATGATGACCAATGAAAAAGCCGAAGAGATCGATGCCAAAGCCGAAGAAGAATTCAACATTGAGAAGGGTCGTCTCGTACAACAGCAACGTCTCAAGATCATGGTATACTATGAGATGAAGGAAAATCAGGTTGAGCTACAGAAGAAGATTCAATGCTCCAACATGAAGGTTACGCGTTTGAAGGTGTTCAAAGTACGCGAAGATCATGTTGCTCGAGGATGCACGTCGTCGCCTTGGTGATGGCACCAAAAATCAAGCCGAATGCAAAGAAGTACAAAAGAAACTCGTTATTCAGGGTCTATATCAGACAATGGAAGCGAAAGTACTACTGCGTTGCCGTGATGTACTGCCCGCTGCTATCGATGAGTATAGCAACTCATTGAAATTGGATGTGGATATAATTATTTGTGAAGAACATCTGCGGTGGCGTTGAACGGACGCATTAAGGTGTCCAATACGCTCGATTGAATTGATTTCACAGCAACTTTTGCCAGAAATTCGTAACTATTTGTTTGGACATAGTTTATAAAAATGTTCTTTGGTGTTAAAAAATTTATATTCAAAGTTTGAACCATGACCAAAAATACTGAACGCAAAGTCTCACCATCTTAGCTACATCGGCTAACAGGCACGCAAAAGATCAACTTGCCTAATCACATTCAATTGCTTTTCTTATTGACTGTCGCCGCAAAGACAAAATTATTTGCTGCACTGCACCTTATAGTATTCCACCATGGCAAAATCGAATTAGGCGAGAGTAGCTGAGAGTAGCTGAGAGTAGCTGAGAGAGTAAACTTGGTTTTGCTTTCTTGTTTTTATTTGTTCTCAGAGATTGATGTAAAACTGTTCTACTTACTTCAAGGACTTTTCTTTCGTTATTCTGAGACATTTGTAACTTAAGTACAGTTAATATAAGAATTTGCAAGAAATTAAATATGCTGAAAACAGATCCCTAATATTTATAAATTAGTTGAAGTTATTTTTATAGCCAACGGAGAAGATTCACTTTGTAATACAGGGTGCGTTTTGCTGTTTAGAAGAAAAAATTCAAGCGTTTAGATTACTCGAAGGCTTACAAAGGCAGATTTTTAAATTGAACCCATTTTTACTTAATTTAAGAGTAATTGAGTACGTCTCCTATTTAAAATTTTAAGTATGTAAGCGAACTTCATTCGTATCATTTACTTTTGTTCTGCCTTTGTAAGCCTTCGAGTAATCTAAACGCTTGAATTTTTTCTTCTAAACAGCAAAACGCACCCTGTATTACAAAGTGAATCTTCTCCGTTGGCTATAATTTGGCTCAACTAATTTATAAATATTGGGGATCTGTTTTCAGCATATTTAATTTTGTTTACGAATGCTTATCAACAGAGTTATTTCTCATTAAAAACCGCTGCGAATTGGCGCCAATGAAAAATTTCGTCTTTCTTTCAAACATTTGTTTTTTTTTTTTGTTCTTTCATCTTCTTCATGTTTTTGGCCAAAGGCAAAAGATTGGCAAATGGAGCGCCGTGAGAGAATGGAGTTACTAGATAGACGGATCGGTGAGATGAATGGCTTAAAAGTTTGGCTAATTTGCATACAATAATAAGAAAGCGAACTGCAAAGAAGGAAGCACGGAGGCAAGGCATGAAGTTCAATGTTGTAGCTAAAATAAATTAAAAGATAAACAAAACGTCATGAATATATATCTCTAGCGGAATGGAGACCACTTCTTTTACTTCTTCTTCTTCTTCATCATCATCATTTTTCTTCTTCCAGCTTAGGTTTTTTGGGAATTCCGACGCGCTATAAATTTCTTTTTGGCATTTTTATTCATTTTTTAGCTTCTACTGTTTTGTTTGTTGTTTGTAACTTTATGCAAATCTTATTTCTAGCCTTTTTCCGCACATAGCCAGTATTTCTCTTCTATCTTTCATTCTTTCTTTCTTTCCAGCTTAGATATGATTTTAGAAGTTCGACGCAGTTAACCGGATCTAGTTTTGATTGTTTAAAACTCGGTTAATGATGTTAATTTTTGAAAATATAGTTTGTGATATGGAATTTTATTGTTTATATTTTTTGCTTCGTCTTTATAATTTTGAATTATTTATGCATTTTTCTCAAATCCCGAATATCGTTTCGTTAATAATCACAAATACTTTCGGCTACTGGTTCTACGCTTTAATTTTTTTACAAAGCTAATTTAAATTTTATATCTTTTGGTCATTTTTTTTTTTTATTAATTAATTTGTTCGAAAACAAATCTTGACGTCATTTGTTAATACTGACTGCGTTGCACATTAATTATTCAAAAGAGTATGGACTATTGACTTCTTCAGTTTCTAAAATTTATTGCGGTTATTGCACTTTGTACTCCGCATTAAGTTTGGGAATATCTAAGACGCGACATAATAAATCTTAAATTGCTTCAACGATTTTTTGTATTTTGAATTTTTTTTTATTGCCTTAAATCGTTTTGGTAAACTGTGATTTAAGTGTGTAATTTATTTTATTTGATGTTTAACAATTTGGTTTTTACTAACTGTGACAACTTTCTACTTTGGAATTTCCAATTCTGTTCTCTTCAAGGTCGTCCACTTTCTAAGACAAGGTAAACAACATTTATGAAGTGTTAAAAATTTGAAAAACAAATCTAAATATGAGCTGCCGTATGGAGTTCAGATGCTGTTGTTTAGATACGTTTTTGAAAATTTCAAAATATGCTTCGAATTTTAATTGTTCACCATTGTTCGTTGGAATTTGTTGTTATTTGTATAGGACACTGTTTTAGTAACACAGAAACTCATTATTTGTGAGTTGTTCAGATATACTAACAACAATGTGGAAGCATATATTTAGCAAGGAAACCAGCAGCAGAATATTGTACCTTCTTTTCATGGTAATCATGGAGCAAATATTGGAATACACCATAATTTTCGAAAACTTCCTTATTACTTTTGTTCTCAGAAGGAGGCATCAGAGAACTCATAAAGCAAACATATACTTGATCAATTCCACAAGAGTTCTTGTTATGGAAAAATTTAAATTCGATCTTTTGGCTAATTATGTATGAACGGGTGCTTGATATAGTATATACTTACTAAGAGGCGTGTCTCGACCACTAATCTAGTTGCAGAAATTTAAACTGTTTTACACAAAATAGAGACACACTTAACTATTCTTTCTCTAAAGACGCACCACGCCCACTAATTTGCCAATCCCCTATTATATGGAATGGCTCCATAAGCACTGTAGGCAAGGAAAGAACTCAAATATACATTATAATAATTATATCCGTCTTGAACTTGAATCCAGCGGCAACATAGGCTTTTGTTCTGTTCACTCTTTCATATGCTGGGTAGTGAACTACTCTTTCACAGTTCAGTATACCTATTCTTTGCTTAACACAACACTTTTTAACACGTTTTCGTACTAAAACGGTTTTCGTATACTTCTCAAAATAACTATCAACTTTGCAGTTGTCTTGCTACTCATTAGATTTGAGAGACTAGTTAGCTAGATTACACCAGACAGAGGAACAACTCGTCAAACCAAGCTGATCAAGAATATAGACTTGATGCAGTCTTCGATGTTTTCGTTAAAGCGTTGCAAACATTGTGACACAATTTGAATACTTTTCAAACAATATGTGAAAGCATTAATAGCTAAAAGATTGTGCTCATTCCAACCATTCTTGTTTACCACGGGTTTTTCATAGAGAAATAATTAAAAACTCGTTGTACATGGTTTTACGAAGAACCGAACTACCGTCTCTCATGAGGGATAAGTTTTTTTTTTATTGCGCGAATGTATCACAGCCTGTTATTTTTGTTTGCATCCATTACATCCGACGTGCTGCTAATGCAAATTGTACGCAGAGAATTAAGTGCAGCGCGATGAACATATTCAAACCGATCTGTTTGTGGTATACTAAGTTTACGTATCCCAACATTGTTTGGCCGTTGGGGTATGTGCGAGAGAGAAGTATCTGTTCTACGCTTTAACAGTAAATCTTTCAAGTGGACAGTGGTCAACTCCTTTGTTTCTTTAGTTGGGAGATTTTCTGCAACCCTTAGCACTGTTGACAAAAAACAAGAAAAAGCGTTAAATTCGGAACGGTACCGAAATTTTAATACCATGAAGTTACAAGCTGGTGTAAACAAATAGTAATTGTAAAATCAACAACCCAAACATGGGAAGTAAGTTTTTTGGAGCCTACTCTTAAAAGTGGGCGTGACACGCCCCTTGATAATTATGAGAGGCGTCAGTCCTTATGAAGCCACCATATGCCTGAAATGATGAAATTTTGTTTAAAGCTCATAAAAGTGGGGGTGGGTTTATACGGGCCTGCCTCTAAAATGAAGAAATCACATTTTTTTCTGTAAATGTGAGGCGTTCGTTCATTTTATGTTGATAATTACTTTAATAAGAAAGATTTCATACAACATTCCAGAATTGGGGTGTAAATTTCTAAAGGAGGCTAGCGCTAAAAGTGGGTAATTTTGATACTATATTAAATTGCAATAAAAATAATTTACTGACTTATAACTTATAACTGTATGTCTTAACATCCAGACAGACGGACATGGCTATATATATACTTCATGGGGTCTATGCTGCCTCCATAATTTGTTACAAACTTTGAGACAAACTGATAATACCATTTCACACTATGTGTGAGTGATATAAAAATATAAAAATAGCGTGTCACGCTTACTAGAGGATACAGCGTCCATAGCGAACCCATTACCCCAGCCCACTATTCTGTTTTATGAGGATTTTATTTTTACATATTTCTTGAAATAGGCTCGATATACCAACTATAGGTAGTAGCTGCAACGTAAAACCGCCGTCCACTTTATTTATTGTATATCAAATTAATTTTTATTTCTTGAGCTATAATTTCATAGTCAAACTTCATGGACCCGCCAAGTACACCATAGAAACCCACGTACCACTATGTGGTCTTTGTATGTAAAACTTTTTTATTTGTCTAACTGACTACTTATAAACTTATAATACTTACAATTACATTAAAAGACAGTGTGGGTGAGTTTGAAGAATATTAATGCTTTGTGGTTGTACTGAAGGTAAATTTTTCTCTTCAATTCTGCAGCACTTCAGATGTAAATTGTGTTTGCATTTCGTCATTTCCGTAGTGTAACAGAAGGATAACCGCTTCTGATCTATTTCTGAGTCTCATTTGGTACTCTTTCAAAGTGCAGACTGCTGCAGTGTAGTAAAGAATATTTCTAATCAAGTTTGGTGCTATCCTTAATTGGCTGGTTTTGGTAGACTTTCTGTGTGAGACAAAATAAAGCTGGGCACTCCACCGTGGTTGTAGAAAATATTATCATTTTGCACTACATTCTAATTGATTATAGAAAATTTCTTTCAACCTCAAAGGAGTTTATTAGCTCATTAGAGTGCTGAGCTTGTTCTTCTTTAGTAAAAGCGAATTGGTTATTTAAAAGAAGGTTGGAGAGTCTCGATATATAACTCTTGAGGTTCACTTTTCTTCTAGGTGGTATGTGTAGCAATTGAAATCCGAGCACCGGTCCAAACTTTCGAGTAATTGATTAAAAACTGCGAATTATTTACTTACCGTTTAAATATCGTTTAAATTTAAAAATGAAAAGATAAGAAACAAGAGTTCCTGAAGCACTTCAAGTAGAACACCTCTTTTGATATTGCATTGCTAACGCTAACACGGGACTGTTGGCCATATTTGTGTATAAAGACACTGTGTACAATTGTAATTTTGTTCCCAAGCTCTATATGGTATACGTATGTACTTATATCCAGCAAGACTTTACTAATTAAAGTTGTTAATGGCACCACACGACATACTAAAACAACTACACAATCTGTGTTAAATTTAGCATGCTTACCTAAAAAAACAAAAAAAAAAATGTATTGAAAACGTCATTTCGCACCTTTAAGCCCAATTAAATTTATTAAGAAATTAATAAATTGAAAAAAATGTTTAATAAATTAGTTAAACTTGTGAAAATGTCACAGCACGCAAAATCATAAACCAAATCGCAAAAGTGCTAAAAATTTCCAAATATAAAACAAAGAAACATCAAAAAAAAAAACAAAATATTTTGACTTAATAGAACATGTTCTCGAAACTCCAATCCGAAACGACATTGAACAGCCTTGGAGCAACGGATGAACGTGAGATGATAACCCGATAAATCGTTTTGATAATGATGATCATCTCTATGGGCGTGGTATGTCAACAAACCTCTTTACAACATTTTTTTGGGTGTTAATTAATGCAAAGTTTTAAAAAATGCGCTTTCGTTAAAAATTATTTATTTAATTTGTTTGTTTTTAATAATTTTCACAAAGCGTCAGACTGGCGCCAAAATTGAATTTTAACTACTTCAGTATATTTTTTTTTGTTTTTTTTTTGCGCATCGTTTGGAAAACATTGTCTGAACTGGAATTTAGAGGAAAAATACAAAAATGATATTGAAGCAAAGCAAAGCAAAGCAATAATATTGACTGAAGCATTATTTTTTGTTTTCGATTTTGATTTTCGATTTCGAAAAATGTAATTCAGAATAAAAACAACAATAAATATATACACATAAAACTAACAGAACAAGAATTCTGTTCAAAATGCATTTAATTTAAATATAACAAATAAATTCCACGAATTATTTTCGAATAAAATATATATTTTTTTTTACACAAAATCAATTATATTTTGAAGAAAAATTAACAACATTTTTGCGTGAATTAATAAAAATCAGACTCGTAAATTAGTTCGTTGGCGCCGTGTATCGATATTAATATGACAAAATCGGCGGGGAATCCGTTAAACGAAAATGCTCATCGACGTAAGAAACAACAACTTTTAAAATGTCGATTTCATTTGAAAAGTTATCCGGTGAACGACGCCAGAATATTTTAAGAGTCATACACGCCTGTCAAATTCTCAAAACTAAACGCAGAGTTCTAATTAAAATTAAATTTGTCACGCAGCTTTAAAGTATAAACAAAAAAACTTTGCTGGCCCTGGCTCCAGCTGGCTGTCTAGACCTGTTCTATGGTCTTAAAAAAAAAAAAAAAACTACAGTGAATAAAATAAAATAAAAAACAAATTTAATCATTTCGCATATTTGTTCTTAGTAATAATTTAAGTTTTTTTTTTTTTGCGAATTGACGTCAAAATAACACATTGTAAAAATCAAAACAAAAGATCACTAAGACGCAAAGCAATCATGTGTTGTACCTATATACCATATTGCTAAATACGTATATATTTGCAGTTGTTTGTGATATTAAGAAATATTTGTATTCAAATTCAGATTTATTTAAACAAGATTGATGTGAATGTAATAGAGCCTTTTACCTTTCCTTCAGCCTTTCCACGTTAACATGTGAGTGGCAAAATGACGTTCGCTTTATTTAAATATCAGCTGTTTGTGTTGATGATAGTAAATATAATATGATATCGGTCATTAGTACGCAACGAATGAAAAAATTGTTCTAATATACAGTTTGTTACTTACTTAGTTACTTACTTACTTACTTAGGTGGCTATACAACCGTCTATCGGTCAAGGCCGCACGTCGGAAAGCGCACCATTCGGTGTAGTTTAGTGCGCGCCGGTGCCAGTCGCTGGTAATCCGGAGCTTCTTCAGTTCATCATAAACCTGATCTTGCAATCTTAAGCTGTGACGTTCTATCTGACGCCATCCACCAATCAAGTTCCGGTTTCTGTCGTAAACCTTTAGTGTTGGAGCTACAGGTTTCATCCATATGAGGTGACCCAGTGAGCCCAGTGCAGGCGGTGGAATTTAATGCGCTGGACTACATATGTCAACCTCATCATACAGCTCGTGCAGCTCGTGGTTCATACGGGTCCTAAACTCGACGCCAACTCTAAGGGGACCAAAAATCCTACGAAGAATCTTTCACTCGAACACTCCGAAAGACGCTGTATCCGTTGATGTCAGGGTTCAAGCTTTTGAGCCATACAGCAGGACCGGGATTATCAGTGTCTTATAGGTTTTTATCTTCGTAGTTCGGGAGAGGGCTCTACTTCTAATTTGCTTGCTGAGCACAAAGAGCAGTTATTCTTCGTCTGATCTCTCGGCTGACGTTGTTGTCGCTGATAATTTCTGTTCCCAGATAGACGAAGTTATGTACAACATTGAAGTTCACCGTTAGGCCCATGAGACGTGACTGTTTCTCAATCTCCGAGAACGTCCTGCTAACTCGCCGTTCGTTGGTGCCGATGATGTCTATATCATCAGCATATGCGAGTAGCATCACTTCCTTATGGAAGATCGAGTCCGACCGTTCTATGTATGGGCATTGTCGTAGGATGTACTCTATCAAAAGATTGAAAAAGTCGCATAATAAAGCATCACACTGCCTGAAATCTCTCTTGGTATCAAAGAGTTTGGAGAGGTTCTTTACTACTCTGACGACGTTTTGGGTGTGTGATAGCGTCATCATGCAAAGACGAACGATAACAAGAGATAAGGCGTTGAAGAACTTCGTTCTTATCGGCGTGTCGAAAGCGGCCTTATAATCGACAAATAGGTCGTGTGTGTCTTTATTGTACTCATGGGTCTTTTGCAAGATTTGGCGTGAAAATTTGTTCAATGGTCGACCCCTTTGGTCTGAAGCCACACTGATACTGGCCTAACAGTGCATTCGTGTATGGCTCCAGTCGTTTACACAGTATGCGGGACAGAATTTTGTATCCTATTGAAAGGAGACCTATTCCCCGGTAGTTCGCGCAGACTGCGGAGTCTCCTTTCTTGAAGATAGGACAAAGAACACTGAGATTCCAATCGTTGGTCATGCATTCATCGGACCATATTTTGCATAAGAGTTGGTGCATACGCCTTACCAACTCTTCGCCACCGGTCATGAATAACTTAGTTGACTCATGGGAAAATGTGCAGACAACATTCTCCACAATTACCGAGTATATTGAGAATGTAAAGAATGGTAGAAAGACCCTATAAAAGTTACCTATACATAAGCTAGGTATAATAAAACAAAGAGCGTTTAGAGCCATATATTTTCCAGTAGATTGCTGCGTCCGAAGGTGGAAGAATATTCACAAATACTATACTATATTAGTTAAAAAATGTGAATGCTTTTATACAAAGTCAACATTGATATATAGTTTCTTCTTTAGCCATGTCTGTCTGAACTTCCACAACTATATAAGCAACGAACTTAGTAGAATATTTTGTTATATATTTTCAATTGAAGAACATTTCCACTTGCACTCAAGGCTTAGCGCACGCATCAATGACTTAGAACTTCCGTTTACAGAATAATAAATATGATATGTTGAATTCGCAGATCAACAACATTTTAAATTAATGACTATGCTTGATAAACTATGAACTTTGCACAACAAATTATTAAATAATTATATTATGCTTAGTACTATGGTCATCCTAAATTCCACTGAAGCGTTGATAAGAACCAAATCGTACGCACTCACTCATTCACTCATTCACTCACAAACACTTCTATCATAGAAATCAAAAAGGCGGTAAAACTAATTTAAATTTTTCGAATACAATAAAATAAAATGAAATTGCCCAAAAAAAAAAACAAAACAAAACCAAAACAAGATTTGACGACTTTTTGCCTGTCATAACAAGTGGTGATGTGATGAGACGACCAGGGATATGAAGCGAATCAATTTTGAAAGTCGCTCCGATTGAAAATTCAGTTCACGCCATAAAGTTGCTTTACCTCTCGCTTATACCTGCTGCAATATAATATAATATCATCGTCGTCATCAATCTGGCTTACCTCGTCGTTGAATTTTATTCAGTCATTGCGTAGCGGAGAAAAAATTGTTGCATGATTTTAGGAGTTACTGCAATATAACAAAATTTATGAAGTTGGGTGTTACTCACTCTATGGTTCCATGGTGGCATCTCAAATTGGTTGTAAAAATTAAACTCTCTATTCGACTCAACTAAAGCCATTCCAACAAGCATACACATTTTTATGTTTATACATCATCGTCCATTCTCCTAATGTAGAAAAGCCCTACACAAGAATTTTGAACTTTTACAGAAGATGCAACAAATTTTTTAGGCATGGTAGACTGCACCTTACCGAGGTAAGCAAATTGTAGGAGAGCAACCCCTCTTAATTAAGGGCTGGTGCGTTGGGTTTAAATCGCCCCCTAAAAATAAAAACTTTTACCAGTGAAGGCACAGTAAGGACAGAAAGGTTTCCGAAATATAGTGCCAAAACCATGTGTGACAGAAAAGTAACCGGAACTTTTTACATTTTGGCCTGTTTCTCCGAAACTAGCAGAGATACGGCAAATGTACCCATCTACACAATTAAACTACATTCAGAGGTTACGATCCCCCTTTGGTGACGACCCCCAGGACAACGACCGAGAGGGCGTCCAAGCGTGCATTGGAAAGATCAAGTCTGAGACGACATCCGCAAACTTGGTATTAACAACAACTAACATCAGCAAGCACTATAGTTTAGGTACTAGTGCTGTAGCTCCACATAAGTAAGTATGTCCGTAAGTATATTTTAAGTCTATATTTGTGTTATGGCAAACTGCTTTCGTCTTCTAACGTGGCTCCTCATGGTTGATGCGTAACACATGCAGTCTCCTATAGACACATATGCGTATCTTTGTAATTGCCACATAACCATTGTCAACAATCCGATGGCGTTTCATGCTGATCGAATGTTTGGCCTTTCTACGGTACACAAAAAATTTCGATCAGGGCTAACCCTAAATTTTTTAATTCTTCATATCGATAGCTTCTTGATCGATTTTTACTTGTTCCAGCTGCTATTCCACTCCAAAGCCCTAAAGACGGCAGCTAACGAAGTTCTCCCAGACAGATGACGATGATAGCGAAAACAGTGACGAAATCAAGAGCGCAAGATAATGCGAAAAATTCAACGCTGTAGAGAGAGTTTGAGATACTAAATTGACGACGACGACCGGCAAAAATCGACATCGTCGTCGTCGGCTGAGCGCAAATTTCGAAATAAAATAATACGACACGCTTAGAACGGATTTATATTTAAGACAACCGTTGAAGCGTGCGCAACAAGTTAAGCCAACAAAAAACGATTTTTTGAAAACAAGTGAATTGCATTTAAAATAAAAAAAAAGAACGCAAAAAACAAAAGAACTTTGAAAAGTGAATTTGCAGTGAATTTAAAGAGAAAAAAAAAGAAAATATTACTAAATCAAACAAAATGCAACTGCATAGAACGCTCAGCACAGCACTGGGTGCACTACTCACCGTGCTACTCACACTTTATATTCCCAACACTGCAGGCTATGCCATCGGACAGTCGAAATATGGACGCATCGAAACCTTTCCCTATCAGGTGATGCTCATCGGCAAACAATTGTGGCGCAAACGTATACTCTGCGGTGGCACACTGCTCGATAATCGTTGGATTTTAACCGCAGGCCATTGCACGATGGGCGTTACACACTTCGATGTGTATCTGGGCACACGCAGCGTCGATGATACAGCACAATTGGGCGGACACGTGCTGCGCTCAAATAAATTTATTGTACACGAGCATTTCAATCCCATGACAGCGGCAAATGATATTGCACTTGTCAAGCTGCCACAGAGCATAGAATATACGGCACGTATACAGGCCGCTACATTACCGCGACACAATCGACGTGATCAATTCAGCGGTTCGAAAGTGATTGCTACCGGTTGGGGTGCCACGGTTGAAATGAGCAATTCCGATGCTATGCAATATACAGAATTGCGTGTTATTTCAAATGCTGAATGCATGGAGGAATACGATGTCGTGACAGAGGGTGTCATCTGTGCGAAGGGCTTGCAACAGGAGACTGTTTGTACGGGCGATTCTGGTGGTCCATTGGTTTTGAAAGGTACACAAACAGTTGTCGGTATAACAAGTTTTGGGCCGGCAGATGGCTGTGAAACAAATATACCTGGAGGATTTACACGTGTTACACATTATCTGGATTGGATTGATGAGAAGATTGGCAGCAGTCAACAACAGCAATATATAACAAATCATCATCATGAACAACATCATACACAACAACAACAACAACAACAGCAACATTCTGAAAAACATTCAGGCATGGATACGGAAAACATCATTTAAAGAAGAAGTAAAAACTTCTATTGTTGCTGTTGTTGTTGTTGTTGATGTTATTGGTGTTATTCATATACTTGTATAACCAACTATACTGACTGACTGAATCTTTAAGCTTTAATCTCTTTAGTGATATATGTATTTAAAATTTTAAGTTTTGAAAATTTCTTCTACGAAATGTGTGATATTTGTGTAAATACTCTACCCAAAATTTGTTTTTCTAGTTAATTTATTTTCGCTAAGTTTTAAGCCTTAAAATGTATTATTTATTTTAATTATAAGTGCAAGTGCCTCAAAGAAAACAAGTGTTTCAAGCTTTTGAAATAAACAAAAAGAAAGCATTCAAAACTATTACATGAGAAAAAAAAAATGGTTTTTATTTAAGAAAAAAATGTTTTAGTCATGCTGATTTTTAGGAAATCCCGAATTTGAACGTTCGATTGATCTTTTGATTGTTTATTGATAAAATATTGCTGATGCGCAGTGATAATTTTCACCAAACTGGTTTCAAATTAAAGAGCATCCATTGTATCTGAAGCGTTGCTTTCTTTCTTGTGATTCGATTCGATTCGATTCGATTCGAATTGATTTGATTTGATTTTATATAAGTAATTTCGTTGAAACAATTTTGTGCATGTCATGTTGTATTTTATTTACATAATTCGTACAACTTGAAACCACTTCTCCAAAAGATGCTTCATAATGTACTCCAACACGTAGGCAGCAACTTTAGAACTTTTAAATTGTTAAATTATTTTTCGTATATTTTTTTTTGTTTTTTCTGTTTTGGTATTTAGTTCCGCGTTATTTTCCAGTTTTACGTTTTCAAATTTCTTTAACCAGAATTGATTATAGATGAATTCTACATACTTGTATATGAAATATTCCTCTTGATAGCGCAGTCATTTGTGTTGTTGTCATCTATTGTGTTTTGCTATAAATTATGTCAGCTCTATTTTATTTTTTCATATTAAGTTGTTTGCCACTGTATTTTTGGCATTTTTTGAGCACGTTGTGGCTTCGACTCAGACTTAGACTCAGACTCCGACTCCGACTCAGACCCCGACTCAGTTCGGTTTTTGGTTTTGGGTTTCAAACCGCTTTGCCGGCATTTAAACGTCAAGTTGTATGAAAAGTTGTATTTATTTTTACTTAAAGACAGGTTCCTAATAACAACATATCAACGCACTTGTTTATATCAACTTAATTCGCTTTAATTTTAATTAAATACATTTAATTATTTTATTGTATTTCTTTGTTTAGTTTACTCAAAAGAAAATGTTTGGCAGCAAATTAACTGGAAAATGTGAAGAATATAGTTGGGCATAATGGACTTTAAATTGCTTGATTTAGTTTAGCGTGTTTTTTTCATATTTCTTGAGTTCGAGTTCAAGATTCACAGTTCTAAATTCTTTGTTAATGATTTGAGTTCTTGCTTCGTTTTATTAGTTAACAATTTATGCCTGATTACAGGCGCTCAAAACCAAACGTGCTGAAATAATCAAATGAGCCATCTCTTGAAGCAACAAGTCCATAGTTCAGGTAAACGGCAGCATTTTACTTTTCTGTTTAACCACAAACTTCACTGGGCTGAGTATATTTCGAATGAAGCTATACAGCACGGATATATTTGGCAATTTAGTCAACTATTTCATTGTAATAAAAGTAATAAAAGTTGATATATATTGGTTAAAATTTATAAACAATTAAAAAATCGAGTATCTTGTCATGTATCTCCATTTAATTCTGATTACACAAATTTCAACTTTAAAACGAAAGAAACGATATATGATCTTGATCAAACCCGACGAAACGTTCGTTCTAGCTACATACGTCTGTCTGCCTGTCCGATGTATGTTGTTACGCATTTTTTGGGTACCAAGTTTTAAGATATCTAGTTGTAAGTCGGCAACATAGACTTCTTTTTATTGAAGTTTAAAAGGTATGCACGGCATGATAATGTTGATACTCTACATTATCATGCCGCGCATACCTTTTGAGATAGTCCCGTACAAACCCCCCTCCCCCCTTTTGACTTTTTGTCTGAAGTTTTTTTATAGCAGTCAATATCACCTTCAAAATTGACATGGTGGGTGCTTATATAAGGACTCTTCTCATATATATAACAGAGAGTGTAATGTCTCCACTTTTTTTGGGTAACCCCCGTACAAACAAACTACTAAAATTTGTTTTTTTTTATGGAAAACTATTTTGCTGCAGACAATACTCGTATGGAGGGGAAATTTAACATGACGGATTCTTAAGAACGGACGTGTCACGCCAATATGTAGGGTTAGCCCCCATATAAACTTATTCCCCATTTTTGGAATTTTGTAAGCAAAACTCCTTTATTACGGCCAATATCAACTGAAAATTGAATATAGTGGCTTCTTATGGACGAAATCTTCGCAAATAGAGATAAATGTGTGATTTCTCCTTTATAGGGGTAACTCCCATACAAAACCCAGTACCCACTTTTGTGTTTTTTCGTGAACATTTTTTTGCATTTCAGGCAAATTAACTTGACATTTGACATTTTGGCTTTGCATGGACGAACGCTTCGAATGTTTAGCAAGTGCTGTTGCGCTCAGTTTTAAGGGTAGGCCCCAACTTACGCTTGATTTTACAAACATTATTTTCTTTACAGTTGCTAAGTTCACAGAATGAAACTTCATGTGAATGGTAATAAATCTCGGTTCCACTGAAGTTAACATTTTTCTTGTTTTTTTTTTTATCCTTTTAGCCATTCGCGTATATAACGGTATATTTGTATTTTTCGCTGTATGAGTTAAGCCAGCGTCCAGAACGGCAATGATGAATGATGATTTTTGATACAATAGCAAAGAAGGAACATCGATTTTTAACTGTGCGCTAAAACGTTTCTTCAAGATCTGACTTTTGGTTATTAACATCCAAGAAAAATGTAAACCTGTGGACTTAACAATTCGATACAACATTATGGTATCATGCTCTGATGCTCTATATGCTTGTATGGGTGTTACTTGCTCTAGTCAATAGCACTTAATAGATATAAATTATAAATATTATATAGAAATGCGCTCAAACACTGATGAGTAAAATTCAGCGAAGATCGTTCACAGAAGATCGTTTCAGTTTACTATCAAAAAAATATGTGACTACTGGTATGTAAGCCAACTCACTCCATTAGAAAATTAAAAAAAGTAGAGCGATAAAGCATCACTCTGCCTGAAACATCTCTTGACATCAAACGGCTTGGAGAGATTCTTTCTTACTCTGATGACACTTTGTATGTTTATTTATATTAAAATTTTTGAACAAATTGCTTATTTTCTCCGCTGGTCTTACAATTTTCGAAGTATATCGCGCATGTCGCAACAACGGTGAGTGACTTTGCAGAGAACTTTCTTTTTCTGATTAAAGTACGATCTTCGTTGATACTCACTATTGGAACTTTTTTCGTGATGCACATTTGTACCATCAAAAATAAGCGCCAACTTGTCGCCATTCTTAAATTTTTTGTTCGCCATTTGCGAAGTATGATTTTGCAATCAATTCTTCATGAGACAATGCTGAGTTGCCATATTCAGACACTTGCTGTTCCATTTTAGGTCCGCAGAGCGAAGTTATGATTTTGTTGGAATTTCCAGTTCGGAGTTTAATCAACAATACCACAATTGCTTCGTTTACTTCACGCGAAGTGTTGCTCATTGAAACCAGCAAGTTACTCTAATAAGTTTATTCTCCCATTTTAGTGTTCTTCTGAGGGAGAACAGCTGAATGACGAACAGCATATTGAAGCATCTGTATCACACTCAGTACATACCTTTTTGGTATAGATTATACGTACTTTCAATTCAAATTCGCTGGGAAAATTTAAAAAATTTAGTCTTTAGTAAAATTCAGCGAAGATCGTTCACAGAAGATCGTTTCAGTTTACTATCAAAAAAATATGTGACTACTGGTATGTAAGCCAACTCACGAGACAGATTAGCTAAGGATGCCTTAATTTTTATTAATATGAGCGTAGCTAAACCGAGAAGTACATGAGCTGACTTCGAATGGCGTATGTAGTTTTCAAAAAAAGTTTCTGTTTTCTGAGAGGTACGTATCATACGAGTATATTATTAGATTACATATTTTAAGCAATCTGCATCATTAAGTATATGTTTAATTATATTACATTTACATTCTATGTGGAATGAGTATAAAGCAATAAAGCAAAAACTTGCTAAATACGCTAAAGAATACTCATACAATAGAGTGCTGAAATCTGTGTGTTCAGAAATGTATTCTTTAGTAGCTGCAGTGCTTCAGTTGATCAAGTGATTTTGCACCAAAGAAGATCGAATTCAAACTGCAAACATATACAACCACAGAGAAATACTATATCATAGTTAAATATAGAGAAATACTATATCATAGTTAAATTATCACTTACATTTTGTTCTAAATTTTGCTTTGTGAAACAAGTTTTATAATCGATATTACGCTGACATTTTTTTTTTTTTTTTGTAAATCATTTACAGTGATTAATGGCAGATTTAACGATATTCAAATTAAATTTATGTAAACAAAAGTATTATTGTTTGAAACATCGTGATCACAGCCCTTCTCCCAATTTGAAATTAGCATTTTCTTACTGCGCCTCAATTAAATCTGTCGTCCATAATCACACAAGCACAAACAAAAGAAGATTTATTCAGCACCTTTTTTATAATTAATGGTTTGGCAACAGATACTCGTACACTTAACTTTATTTAGTTAAATCAAGTAATTAATAAAAATTGCACTCACAAAATCGCAAAGTCAAAACAAAAAGTTTGCATATAAAAAGCTAATTTAGCTAAATTAAAGCGGAAATTAAAAAATCTCGTCTAAATGTTTATATATACAATCAAAATTAAAATCAAAAGTTGAGAACACGATGAAAAGTTTGTGGGCAGCAGTGCGTAAAATATTGAAATGAATACTCTGTAAAATTTCGGAAAACCATTTGAATGTCTAAAGCGCTCGTTGTGCATTGTTTATGATATATTTCTCACACTATATCGTCAGATAGACAAATGAAATATTCTCTTAACAAGCTAAAACTCTAGTGTTCGTAGTGTTCTCTAGTCTTTGTATGTGTTAATTAATGTTCAAGTGAAGTCATGGTGAATCAAGCAAATGTATGAAATTAAAAGGACATTTTATATTTATGTTGTATACTAAATACATATCAATTTGTGGCAATAAATGTGTGAGATTAATAAGATTTTTTTGGTGGTATACACATACATATATATGCTAAATACTTGCATATTGCATACATATATTTCATACATTTATACACGCACACACCTATTATAATTGTTATACACATTTTTTCGTAGGTATTCATAGATATGTATGTATCTAAGATACATACATATCTATGAATACCTACGAAAAAATGTGTATAACAATTATAATAGGTGTGTGCACATGCTACGTATAACAATTAATATGACGCATTATGACATACCATAGCAAAAAATGCATAATCTAATATTTGCGTTGCTACTATATCTCAGCTCACAGTACTTTTACAGAAAAGTATAATATATCAATGTATGCTCAATCATGCGAAGTATGAGCACGAAATTTTGGGCTTAATTTTTGGCAAATCGCCAAAATGTAGATTTTTAAATTTATTTTGTGCTAAATATTATTAAGTAGTAGTGATTGTACAATGCCATTTAAGGATTCCATTGAAAGGTATTTAAAATACTTTTCCTGCCAAATTCCGCCATTTAAAAAAAAAAATTGTGGAACAATAGTTTCTTAGTTTATGTGTATTAAAATTTTGTATCAAGAAAATTTTAAGTTTTATAAAGAATTCAACTAAACAAACCCACATGCATAAACTATTTCATGAACCATAACCATAACCATAACCAGTGCGTGACGTAGTGTCTGCGACAGAGCCGCATGACAAGCAAGTAGTCACTGCGAATCAGGCTCGATCAGCCTGTAACGCTAACTAAGACTCAGTATCAGAGCTAGAACGTCTGGAGCCATCCTAACGGAAACGGGCACTACGACAGAAAATTATGTCTTATATTATAGGATAGGATCTTCTCCGTCTCTTTAATGAAATGGAGAATATGCTTAGACGTGGTGTCTCTGATCTCATCATATGTAATAAAGGTTCCATTCATCTGCTCAATTCTGAGCCTGGAAAAGGCCGGGTAATCGCAAAGCAGATGTAAACTAGTTTCGTCATGCTCTAGACAGAGTCTGCACTCTGTTTCTGAGGAGAGACCTAGTTTATTTAAGTGATATCTCAGTGTATGACGGCCGGTGAGTTAGCGCAAAAACATCTATTGAGATGTGTGTTGGTTTTTGCGTACATAGGACGGGTTAGTAGCTTGGCCTGCCGTAGACCAAGATGTTGTCTCCAGTACCGGGTGGCAGTGCTTTTAAACCGATCTACTATGAAAGATTTTAACTTAGCCCAGCTAAGTTCGCAAAGAGTCTCCGGACCTATGAAGTAAGTTGCCGAACCAGTCCTAGCTAGTTCATCAGCACTTTCATTTGCCTCGGTACACATATGGCCAGGTACCCAACAAATATCGACTTTACTATTTCATTAACTCGTCAAAATATTTCTAAATTCATAATTTTTGGACGGAGAACTTTTGGAAATGGGTGAACCGATTTTCTTTATCTTATGCTCGTTGGCAACGTCTCGGTGCAAAAATTTAATAAAATGTGTTGGGCGACAGGTTTCCCACGAACCTCAAAACGCTTGGGATTTTGTCCCCACAACACTTCTACATTTCAGACTGCTGTGTTCCGTTTTTGTATATTTTAATATTTTCGGAATGTACGTTTCAAGATATTTTCAATGGCATAAAAGTCTTGAACATCGCCCGCCACACTGAGGCGTACTTTCGTCACTTGCGTGGTCCGCCGCCAACATTGATTTCATTGATTGATACAGTTAAATAATTTACACATTATTTTTTTTATTGTCATAAATAAATTATTGTTAATTAAATATTTTTTAAAGCACTTTTGAATTGGTTATTTAAATTTGTTTTAATAAATATAATATGTAATTACGTGTAGTATATAGCACCGATTCCAATATATGCCAATAGTATTATTAAAAATAAAAAATATAGGCTAATACAGTAGTGCAGCTTTGGTCTGGTGGTAGTATAATAAATATATGTATATATTAAATTCAAGTGAAATTTGTATTCATGGATCTTTGGTGTTAAACATGTACATAAGTTTTTTTTTTTTTTTTTTAAAAAAAAGGTTCCAAATTGCATAATCGACAGTTTAAATTCTTGTTTTAGCAATTGACAGCGACAGCTTTTTTCTTCATTATGCAATCGATGGCGAGTACAACCTCGTCGAAAATCACATCAACATCACGTTCGGCATTGATCTGTTACGAATAAGTAGATGAAATTTTAATGGAGAGAGAATATAAAATACAATAATTTTGAAATTGCTTACGGTTAGAGTTTTTTCCACATATTGCGACAATATGTCATTGGTGTTTGTTCTGAAGGTTTGCAGACGTGCCTTAATAGTTTCCTCATTGTCATCTGCACGCTTAACTGCTGAGGCTGCGGCACGTGCCAAAATGCGCTGTGTCATGGTGTCCTGTATGGTGGGCGAAAATATTTGATGTATTATTATTATTAATAATAATAAAGCCAAACTTACATCCGCACAATCGAAATACAAAATTAAATCAGATGGCGCTATACGCCGCTCAAAGGCAACACCCTGATCCTTTTCACGTGGATAGCTGTAATGTTTGTTGTTGTAAAATTGAAGCGTTTTATTAAAATTTGTTTTAATTTATAATTTAATTTATATTACACACCCATCGATTAGAAAACCCTTCGCATCACCCTTCTTGCGCGATATTGCCTGCTCCAGCAGTGCCAGCACATCATCGTTTGACACGAGGCCACCTTTGCTCATGATGTCCTGTAGAGCGCGTCCTTTGTCTGAACCGGAGGCAACCTGTAAATGTATTTAATTACAAATCTATTTATATATTTGTATGTTATATAAATAGACAGCTTAGCTTGGCAGGGTAAGCAGACAAAATGTGCCCCTAACCAAATATGCTTTTATATGACTATCTTAATTGGAAGGGGTAACATGTAAGCATAATTTTTCATGTTATATCATAGACTTGACCATACCATCGTAGGGTTTAGGTTTAAGTTTCCATCGTAAACCTTTAGTGCTGGAAGATCGCGGTTCATCCAATCCAAGGCAGCCTTTGAAGTTTCATGCGCTGGACTTTGTCAACCTCATCATACAGCTCATACACCTTGTGGTTCGTACGAATTCTAAACTCGTCAAAAACTCTAACAGCACCAAAAATCATATGAAGGCTTTTCTTTCCAACACTTTCATATAATTTGCTTGCAGAGCTTAAAGTAGCAGCGGATGCTTCGTCTGATCGATCTCCATCTGCTGTTGTTGTTACTGGTTATCTCTGTTCCCAAATAATTAAAGTTTTCTACAACATTGATGTTGAAATTCTCTATACTTAAAGACCGTCCAAGACGGGCCGATGGGTTTTTGAATAGTCACCTAGTTAAGTCCTTTCTCTTGTCCTAGTTCACAGCTAGACCCATGATCTCCGTGAACGCTCTGCTAACTCGCCGTTCATTTTTTCCGATAATGTTAATGTCGTCAGCATACGCGAGTGGCATCAGTTTCTTATGGAAGATCGTGACTGACCTTTGTACGTATGGAAATTTGCGTAGAATATACTCCATCAGAAAATTAAAAAAAGTAGAGCGATAAAGCATCACTCTGCCTGAAACATCTCTTGACATCAAACGGCTTGGAGAGGTTCTTTCTTACTCTGATGACACTTTGTATGTTTATTTATATTAAAATTTTTGAACAAATTGCTTATTTTCTCCGCTGGTCTTACAATTTTCGAAGTATATCGCGCATGTCGCAACAACGGTGAGTGACTTTGCAGAGAACTTTCTTTTTCTGATTAAAGTACGATCTTCGTTGATACTCACTATTGGAACTTTTTTCGTGATGCACATTTGTACCATCAAAAATAAGCGCCAACTTGTCGCCATTCTTAAATTTTTTGTTCGCCATTTGCGAAGTATGAATTTGCAATCAATTCTTCATGAGACAATGCTGAGTTGCCATATTCAGACACTTGCTGTTCCATTTTAGGTCCGCAGAGCGAAGTTATGATTTTGTTGGAGTTTCCAGTTCGGAGTTTAATCAACAATACCACAATTGCTTCGTTTACATCACGCGAAGTGTTGCTCATTGAAACCAGCATGTTATTGAGCTCTAATAAGTTTACTCTCCCATTTTATTGTTCTTCTGAGGGAGAACAGCTGAATGACGAACAGCATATTGAAGCATCTGTATAACACTCAGTACATACCTTTTTGGTATAGATTATACGTACTTTCAATCAAAATTCGCTGGGAAAATTTAAAAAATTTAGTCTTTCCGTCTTCACGAAGGAAGTATAACGAGGACTGTCAGAAAAATGTAGTAGTTTGTCTGACATTTCGTGATGAACGTTATTCAGCCACATTTAAAAAAAAAATATTTGAAAACCAGTTGTAATCTTAGGGACAGCATCCGAATTAGCGGAATAAATTTTGGAAACAAAAAAATATAGAGAATTAGACCTTTGGGTCAATAAAACCATTAGCACACATACAAGAGAACGTATTTGGAGTTCATATAACATGGAGAATCATTCTTAGAGAAATATCTTTCGATTAAGGTACTTGTATATAAAAGCATATTTCATATGGATGCACATTTTGTTTTTGTTACACTGCTAAGACCTGTAAAACACTTACCTCATCACGCAACAGATCACCACTGCTCAGATGTGTAAAACCATATTTCTCAACAATTTTGGCGCATTGTGTACCCTTGCCGCAGCCGGGACCGCCAAGCACCCAAATAATTGGTACGCTAACCTGTAAAGTGGTACAAAATACAACGCACAGCGATAACGCCTGATTATAGCAACTAATTACTTAAATATTTGGTAAAAATTACAATATCGATCTAGGTGCTACGTTTATACAGCATATGTCATACAGTTAGCTTTGGTGGTTAATTGCATTTTTTATTTATAAACTTTTTTGATATAGATACATTTTAGCTTTAGTTGTTATTTGTATAATAAGCACGAAATTTGATTTCATTTATTTCGAAAACAGTTTAAAGCTTTATTTTTTACAGCCATATTCAAAATTTCACAAATCCATCCAAATAAATCAAAACATTTCATAGCGCATTCGAGCAACGACGTTTACACTGATATGGCGTAGTGTATTAAAGTACTTACACCTTGTTGCGCTTTACGCAGCTCCTCGGCTTTGAGCTTATTACTAGCCTCCTTCTTCATAGCCATTTGATGACACATGAACAACTACAAAGTATTGAATTGACCCATTGCCGGGCAGAGAGTATAGTGTGTATACATACATATAGGGATACAAATTTTTCACATTATGTACGAGTATTATTCAGTTGACGTAGTCAGACAGAAGAGTTCGTAAATTATAGGTTTCGAAGTTTCTTTGAAGCAATTTTCCAAGCAATTTGTATATTTTTAGTGGTTGTGTAAAGAAAATTTAATTGGTTTTTTTAGTTGGATTGAAAGTTTCAGCTGTTAGTTTAGTTTTGGAATTAGAAGAATGTACAGATAGTAGGCAAATAGTAGATTTGTGTTGTTCTTGTGACTGATGAGTGATGAGTGATTTCCCGAGGGTGGGCGAAAGTTCTGGCACATTTATTTGTACATCACTTACAAAGTTCTCTTGACAGTCCGAATATCAAAGAGTAATAAAAAGTCGCTCCGAAACGATATGTATGGTTCCGGCATATAAGCTCGACCATTAGTATAATTTCCAAAAATAACAATTTTAATCGGTCAAGTAAACTAATTACAGTTCTAATATTAAAGCAAGAAACAAGAAAGAACTTTAACTTCGGTTGAACCGAAGCTCTACTACCATTCACATGGAATTTGAAATAGTATTGTAAAACATAAAAGTGGGGGATTAGATGAAGGCTACCCCACAAAATTTGGGCCATACACGCCCACTAGTAGATGTGTAAAAAGCGATGTAGTAGATATGTAAAATCTTGTGAACCGAATTTCAAGTTGATATTGACGTTTTCCATATAAATGCATAAACGTGAGCTGTGGGTTTATATGGGACTACCTCAAAAAGTGGGCGGGACACGCCCATTTGTATATGTATATGAAGCTGTTGTCCACTAAAATCCACCAAATCGACATTTCAAGCTAATATTGATTTAAATTAAGAATTTTTTCATAAAAAACACAAAATTGCACGTTGGGTTTGTATGGCGGCTACCCCAAAAAGTGGGCGTGGTGGGTCAATCATTAATGTATATGTCAAGCATTCATCCACTAGAAGTTACCATATCAATTATGAAGTTGATATTGACTACAATAAGATGGTTTTTCTTATAAAAAGGCAAAAGTGGCGTTGGGTTTGTATGGGTGCTATACAAAAAAGTGGGCTTAGCGGGTTAATATTGACACTCTATTAAACTGCAATAAACAGAAGTGTATGTGCAACATTTCAACTGGATAGCATTAAAATTGGTCCCCAAAAAAATGCGCAACAACATACAGACGAACAGACAGCCAGACGGACATGGCTAGATCAATTCGTCTCGTCGAGCTGATCAAGAATATATGTACTTTATGGGGTCTACGATGCCTCCTTTAATGCAATACAAACTTTCAGACAAACTGATAGTGCCATTTCACACTATGTGTGAATGGTATAAAAATCAGCGTTTGCGTTTAACATACAAAGAAAGACTCATCGAATGTGTAACACTTGTTTTTATTTTAATTATTTCAAAAATACTACCTAAACATATTGAACTAAATATTAGCAACAACTTGTAAAGATCTGCATTAGTTATAAATAGTTTGGTCCGTCGAGCCGGATATTAATGCAAATTATTAATATTTTGGTCCGTCGAGCCGGATATTAATATTATTTATTAATATTTATGCCAAGCTTTATGTAATACTTGATATTGGTGGCATTTCTTTTTGGTTTTTTATGATACTTTTAGAAGAGATAGCCCAGCACACAACTTAGCAAACAACAGCGGAAGAAATAATTGTAAAATTGGCAAGAGAATTGTTTTTTCGAACTGATTACTAGTTAGGAATAACTAATAAAAAATAATCGTTCTACAAATGTAATTTTAAGGTGTGCTTTAAATATTTACACGTATAACATGTAATACTTATTAATAACACTCACTAATTACTACAAACTACAGCATAAACCAAAATAAAATAGCAACAAACACAAAAATCAAGGTAAAACACTTGTTGGGCATTCTGCCAGCATCAAAGCGCCTTCGGATCACTTTGCAGGGCCTTTTGTAGATATATCTGACTAAAGGAAACACTAAATTATTTGCAAATATATACATTGTAGAAATTTTCAAGTTCTCCCTCTATTTGCACATAACTAAGCTAATATTTTTATACATCTATCTATATACACATAGTGCTGTTCTAGATACTTTTATTCTAAGTAATATCTCAATATATGTAGACAATTACAAAATTTTATTTTTCCGCGCATATAGCCATGATTTTGAACTTTAGTAGCTGCTTTTCATGAACAAAATAAACATTTACACGTGTTTTGTGTAAAAATTTTATTTTTCAGTTTGAAATTGTACAGATTTGTATATACTTGTACATATGTATCTATATATGTGTATATGTAAAAGTACTGCATGCATTGCAACTTAGTGCAAACAGTTTTTCAACAGTCAGCAGCTCATTAGATCATTAGATACTCGATAAATCTGTATGTACTATTTTTTTTAGCACTTATACGAATGAATACAACTGAAAGATGGTCTGCAGTATGATTTTGTGCAAATAATGCTCGAAATAAAAATCAAAATTTAATTTAATCAGACATCAAATCGAGCATTTCGCAAACGTATAGCAAATCAATCAATGCAAAATGTTTTTCCAATGCCAAAGCCATGAATTCGCGCTGTTATTCATTGTTATAAACAATCAAAAAAACAATATATCTATAAAGATCGATTTCCCATAAAGAAATAACGCTATTTGCAGTTAAATTTGATGTAATGCGTTCAATTGGGCTTATTTATTTACTGTATATCTAATTGGAAAAATTGTATGATCATACGAATTAGTGGTACAGAAAATTTTTTTAAACAAAACTATAAAAACAAATTTAGCACTTCATAAAATGCTTGAAAAATATTTGTTTTTCTTTGTTAAATTTTGTATTGAAACAAGCAAAAACAGACAATAAAATAGTTGAGATACAAATTAGTACACTTTTCTATATTATGTATCTAAATACATATATTCTATTTTATGCGCCAGTCTTTCCGCATTGTCGCACCTAAGAAATATTGTAGCTATTATTTAGCTATATTTTTAAATTCTTAATTTTCTTGGCTGTATATATACAATTTAGTTTTTTTTTGTTTTTCGATAAAAGTATCTTTTATGCATTTTAAACTTACTGCATGCGCAACGAGTTTAGTACTTATCACAATGTTCTGGTAATAATTTTGATAACAATTCAGTGGCTATTTTGTACGAACGTATTTTACTAAGTTAGCATATGATGTATCTCAGAATAACCTTATCATTACTTATGTACTAAGCAGCAATTTGACCAAAATACGCTAGATTAGATACTACCGGTTTCTTAGTTACCATTAATCCAATTCATAACTTTTCAAATGTGTGCAAATAATAATAATAATAATGGCAATGTTTATGTCTTAATCTGTCTTAATCGAATTCTGCCTTAAATATTGCCTTGTCTGTGTATTATGCAGCCGTGTAATGGATTTCAGTCGAAAAGTTCCAAAAATTTATACTTAATTTTGATAGAAATGTTTCTTGAGAATGCTGTCAGTTATACGGCATACTATATCGCCATGATATCAAACTATTTCTTCGCCAAATTTAATGAACGCATCTTCTGATTCGCCTATATCAGATTTGTTTGCCGACTTTTTGCAAAGTACGTATTGTTGCAGTTCTGTTAATCCTAGTTGCTCCCGCTATCTCCATACAAAATATATTAACATGTCTTTAATACACATAAATTCTCTTTTCTACCTGGCCCTGATAATAATACCAGTTGCAGAGTAAAACAATGTTCTAGCTCCATTTGTTTTCCTTTATCAATTCTTTGCAATCTATACACAAAGTTATTTAAATTTCCATCTCTTTGAAAGGAGTCTTTTATTATGTAAATGACATAAAAAGGTTAGCAAGTCTGATGTATCGATTTTTAGAGGTTTTGCTAAGCTGAGTGCTATTCCAAAGATCTTTGAAAAAATCATTTGTGACCAATTGCAAAAATCATTAAAGTCTGTTGTCAGTTCTTTCCAACATGGTTTTGTTAGAGGAAAATCTATTACAACTAATCTTTTAGAATTTTCCACAGTCAGTCTGACTTAAACACACTACATACATGGTGTCGTCTAAATTTTCTTAATCTAAATTTCTCAAAATGCAAATGAATGGCGTTTCATCGCAGAAAACCATTAGAAAGTGTAGAAAGTTTTGTTTTTAATGTATCCTTATATATCCTTATGGAACCTAAACTTATTTATAATAATCATATTTGTTCAATAGTAAACAATTAAAGCAAAATATGTCGTTGGCTTTGTTAAGCGTTGCTCTAAGGAATTTGATGACCCTTATACAACTAAACTTCTCCATAATTCTTTTGTTCGTCCGATTTTAGAATTTGGCTGCTGTATTTGGAACCCATATTATGCTATTCACGAGGATCGTATTGAGTCAATTCAAAAACAGTTTCTTCTGTTTGCTCTTAGGACTCGCAATTGGGATCCCGATATAAATCTTCCACCCTATCATGACAGTTTAAAATTAATTGATCTACCAAACCTCTTGTCACGCCGTTCTATGCTCTCTGTTGCTTTTCTTTATAAAATTCTTATTGGGGAGATTGATTCACCCTACTTACTTCAGTCCATATTACTAAATGTCAGCATTCGGCCAACTCGCCACTTCGTGCCAATAAAATTGCCTTTTTGTACAACAAATTACGTGCTCAATAATTCACTCTGAGCTCTTTGTTCTATCTACAATAAGTTTTCACCCTACTTTTTGGTATAACTCTTCCGTACACTATGTAAAAAACTCTGTACTAACAAATCACTGTTCAATAAGTTTGTAAATTTCATTTAGCAACTTATATTTTCTTTATTTTTGTAATTGCGCCGGCTTGGATCACTGCGCAGGCTGTGAGTAGGGGCACAGTCGGTCAACCTGGCGTCCCAAACAAAAATTCTTCCAACGGGTCTCTGTTTAGTTTAGTTAATGTATAAGCTTAAATTTTTATATTGTATTAGGCGACTATTTTAGATATGTATGTAGTTGCAATTTTAAATAAATAAATAAATCGAAAAGAACAATTTTTACTTTCAACAAGACGATGTAACTTGTCATACAGCTCGCGCTGCAATGTATTTATTGCACAAAAAGTTAGATGACTTGCTTGTTTCCAGAAGTTGACCTCATAACTTGCCACTAAGATCGCGTGATTTAACACCATTGGATTACATTAAATCGCTTGTTTGCAATTACGGTACGAAAAGTTTGGATGATGTCGAAGCCAAAATCAGAGCAGCCGAATAAATCTATGGTTCAAATTAGAGCCCTGCACGAAAGCATTCGCTTCAAATCAAATGACAGCAAAACTTTAGTGTTCTTAAAGCTTCTTTTAGCTTAGTTTACAAAAAAAAAAAAAAAGCCAAATTTTTTAAACCCCATGCAAAACCTATTTGTGACAGGGTATATTGAGTTTGTTGTAGCGAAGAAATCATGGGAGATCCCTTAAAGTGTATATGAAGCGTATATTGCTGAATCAAGTCGAGTTGATATGACAGCCATGTCTGTCCGACCGTATATCTGTCTGTCGGAGAGAATTTCTCCATCTGGAGAAGACTAAACTCACGGTAAAGGGTCTCTAGATACCGGCTACAAGAGTAATTTGAAATTTCATTACTCTCAACGATTTTACCGCAGTGCTAAAAAACAAACATTTGTTATAATTTTATAGTAAGTCTTGATTTGCTTGAAAAATGTGTGAGTATATTTTGTAAATTAGTTTGTAGAAAGCAAAATTTGGAAGCAAGATCAAGTTTAGAACACATTTTGGATGCCACGCCCACATATTCATACGACTATATGCTTTAAATTCACGTTTATTCAAGGTAAAACAGCTGACAAAACAAATTATTACTACAAAAAATATGGCATCTACAGCTCTTTCTTGCTTTCATATAGATTTTGGTCCGCTCAACTCGAAAATAGTCGATAAATTTGTTTTTAATGGAAAGCTTCAGCGGTATGAGTTCTTACATTTTTTTTTGTAGAGGTCAACTATTTTTGCTATGTCTCGAGTTAGAAGAGACGAATGCAAATTTTAGCTGTTGACTAGTGTAATTAACGCATTTACATTCATAAAATGAGCGCAGCATTCATTCCTACTTATTTACATTAATACGAATGCATTCATAGTATGAAATGAATGCATTCGTGCAGGGCTCTAATTTAAATGACTTCGAGCTACCCTGTACCATACCTAAAGGTTGCAAACTATAACCTATAACTATAAACTAAGTATAGTAGGCTGATGTGGGCGCATATGGCATATTTGATTAGGAATGACGTAGCAAAACAAAACAAAAACTATGAAGTTAGAACGCTGTTTTATGTTAAAATCAGAATAGGAACCAACTATGTTATAAAATGTTTAGTCTATATAAGATACACGATCATACTGTAAAAATTTGTAATAAATCGGTTGAACGGCATTCAAAATTTAACATTACTGTTGATAAATTCGAAAAGCTATAGGACATTTGCTGCAGAGAACATCCAAACATATTTAGCCAAAATGTGGTTCAATTTGAATAATGTAAACAGTTCTAAAAACATAAATTTATTCATCGATTATTTTTTTGCAGTTAGTAAGTAGCTCGTTTAGACCATCGATAAATAAAATAGAAAATGAATGACATTAATAGAGCATAAAATTAAATTCATTGGCGTTCCACTTTTTAAAGGAAAATCCTCACATCGAAAACTGTGCGAAATATTCTGTTCAGTCTGCGAATGTTTATTTCTACGTTTCACGTTAAGCTTTTTATAATTAAATATTTGAAATAATGTGTGGCGTTGAACTAATAATTTAACGCAAAATAAGAATAATACTGTGGAAAATAAATGTGTTGAACGAAATAAAATATATCGCATAAATTTTTTACTTTTTCTTTTTAAATTTTATTGTTTTGTTACGCAATTTTGTGTGCGCGTTTTTATTTTTATTTTATTTTGAAATAATTTTTTTTTTGAACAGACGTCGTTGGATCATTGACTTTATGCGCTGCTGAATGTCAACGTATTTTTCAAAAATGAAATACAGTGAAAAAACGCTTCAATGAACACATACTATAATTTACTATATAGTCAGGGGCGTAGCTAGGATTTTCTCTGAGGGTAGCGGAATGTTATTCGGTTGCCGGTAATTTTTGTTTTTTATTGCTTGATACCTAAAATCTAAGGCTATAAAGGTGCATATGATTTAGAGTATCGCGCTTAGTTGGAACATACAGAGAACGGAATCCGTTTGTTGTGTGAGTAGCATTTTCTACGGAAGGAACCTGTACTCCGTCTAAGGCACCATATTTATTAACTCCGCCCGACTACAAATTAGCCCGTTAACTTTACAAAAGCCTATTTCCAGCAGCCGCCGCGAAGAGATACATACTTATGTACGCTAGTTAAAGATTATATTTTAAAGTTATTGTTAAAAAACTGGCACACTTCATTCAATTATCATTCGTCCTCAATAACTTAGTAAATTTTCAACAACTTTTAGACAGCTCAACTAATTTAGAAAGAGGTGGCATAGAACTTTCATTTCTATAAAACATGTTGAAACAAAAATATCATAAATTTAAACATATTAACACTTTAAGCACCATTCATTTAATGCAAAGTTTTGTTCAATATGAAATTTTTCAGAATAATATTTTGAAAGAATATTAAATTGTCAATAAAATGACCTTTAATTTATAAAAATCTAACAAATATTGACAAAGTTTTTGTATTAAAATTTTACAATGTTTTAAAATTTTCGTTTTGTTTTAGTTTTTATTTTTGAAGTGGTAAACGAAAACGGTGATTGGCTAAAACAAAAACTAGCTTGTAACCGTTAAAAATGTTTGAAGATCTCTTACGTTTATAAACCAAATCATCAGTGTCACACTTAAATGAGCAGCATTAAGTAGCTAACATTTTGACTTGTCTCCTTTCCTCGAAGCGCTTTTCTATTGTTAATAATTTATGCTGGAATCAACTTGATGATTTTTTGTGAAAAATACCAAATTACAATGCAGTGCATTAAACCTCCAGCAACTCATTTAGCACCTCAACGAAATAAGCACTTTTCTTCTTTCTTTAAAAATGCACGCAGAAAGCAATGAAACACAGTTATCAGCTTATGCTACTTGATTAGATTTTAAACGAAACCCCCCTAACTACGGCCTTGCATACAGTATAAATATATTATGGCACTTTTAATAGGTTTTATGATCGAACGAGGTTTGTTTAAAAAGTAAGGCGACTTTTCAAACGTGGACAACGTACATTCGACTATCGATTTTTTTTTGTTTTGTTGTGTTGGTACACTCGTCACGAACATATTTTTACAGTTTCAGCTATGTAGCATGTTTAGTTTGTTTGTGAGAGGCATAATGGTTAGAAGTGTTTTGTGTGCTCGGCGTTTTTCCGCTATCGAGCTCAGAAGCTATTGAATTACGCCAACAATGATCTAGATTTGCTCAAAAGGATCTTAACTGGTGACGAACCATGGGTATATGGTTATGATGTCGAAACCAAAGCCCAATCGTACCAATGGAAGAGCCCAGGTGAGCCAAGACCGAAAAAAGCACGCCAAGTTCGATCAAATGTCAAAGTTTTGCTCACTGTTTTCTTCGATTACCGTGGCGTAGTGCTTCGAGTATTGGAAAAAGCATTGGCACAAGTGTATTGTATCTGAGGGGGATTACTTTGAAGGGGACAACATAAATATTGATGAATAAATTAATAATTTTTTACTAAAAATACAAAGTCACCTTACTTTTTGAACATACCTCGTATAGTGTAGCAACTATTAAATTTTCATAATGTAAAACTTACAAGGTACCGTCAAATTTTTGTTAAAAATAAGTGACCTGTGCCAATAGCAAAAGCCCACGTATATTTATAAATAATTTAATTAATTTATGCCTCGCTTTATTGGCTCATATATTATGTGTAGACTTTTACGTTGCCCCTTAAATGCACGTCATCCAATACATGCATGTAAATTGTAATAACACTTGCTCTGATTAAATAATTAAAGTGAGAACTGAAACAACAGCGCGTGTCTGACACATTGTAGAGCTTTCGGTGACCTTTGTGCCATAGTTATTAGTATAAGCTCAATTTTTAATGTATATAATCCAATTTAATGCGAATATAGCTAAGAGGTTTATACATAACTACAGCTGAGTGTATCACTATTTCAACTTTAATTGCACCATTAAATGACACTAATCGGCTTAGAGCTACGAAAAAATCGCGCATTTTTTATGCAGAAAATGCAAATTTTATGCGTTTCGAACGCCATCTAAAAATGTCAATAATGCGATCAAAACCAAACTTCGTCTAAGGTTTAACAAAAATAATTAATTTTTTTTTTTAAATTTATTTTTAATTTGAACAATAGATTTTACTTTTACTATTTAGTTCGCTATTTTAATTATCAAACTGCCACACAAACGGAACTCACAAATCACACTGACGAAGTTCGTAAAGAATTCGGCGAAAAATTCCGAAATTTAGTATGGTGCCAGTTAAAAGTTAGTTTTTCGCATTAGACGTCGCGATCTAGTATTCTTAATCAGTCATCAACAACTGAAGCGCAAATCTTCAATTCGGTTTATAACCAAAATCAAAGAACAAACAACAAAAAAACACATCAATTCTATTGATGATGATGCTGAATGATCAACGTCGCGACAGCTTCTCCCGACTGTCGCCAGTGACTCGTTTTAATTAAGCAAATCTTAGCGATTTTGACGTCAAAAAATACTTTGGAATGTGAAATTTCAACTTTCGTGTTTAGATGATAGTAGAAAAACATACCTCTACAAGTATATATACACCGATATTATAAAAAAAAATAAGACAATAACTTGTACTAATTTGGAATGCTAATTTTTGACTGCTGTGTTTATTTGTTGGGGGAATTTAAAGAGTAAGCAAACAATAACTGGATGCGATGACTCTTAAAATTTTTGGGTTTTTTTCGTCGAAAAGTAGAAAAAGTTGCCGGTTCGAATTATGATCGAATTTATGTTTATAGAACCGGAACAAAAAAACAAATTTTACCAATTTTACAAATTTTACAAACAAAAAGTAACAATAAGAACTTATATTAATGGAAATATTTTATTTTTATGGAATTCTTTTTGACTTTGTTGTGCTTGTTTGTTGTTTATTTTTGCAATGTCACAGAAAAAATGTAATTTGTTTTGGGGTTTGTTACTAGCCGTAGCGAATAGAGTGACCGTTTGCTTATGACGAAGCAGGCACCTAACAAATTGAAAGATATCAACATGTAAACAGAGCGCGAAAATTATAAAAAGTGACCAAGAGTTATTGATAAACTAAATTCTCCATTAAAAAATCTGATGTAATGTTGAACCGATGTAATGTTGAACGGAACTCACAAATCACACTGACGAAGTTCGATTTGTGAGAACCGAAAGAAGTACAGCCTCTGGCAACCAAGTTCACTGCCATAATCAGTTACCAGCATTTAAAAACCTCATTTCAGTTCCATTAAGTTGTGCTTCTATATTTATGAAAGACACTGAAGGCGCTGCGTCCAACAAATGTCTAAAGCAAAACATCTCATCGAGCTAAAATTGTTGTACACCGTAATACTATAAATCTAACAAAACTTATACCCCATTTCTTTAATTTGGTCAAATAGGCAAAGGGATCCAGGACAAAATCTTTCGTAGCAATTAATAATTTCAATTTATTGTATTTAACAAAAATATGGAATGTTTATATGTTTAAAAACGGAAAAATTCGAATTGTAGTACTTTTTTTTTTTTTTTTTTTTAAATCGTAACTTTGCAACTTATTCATAAATTTTAGTTTCAATCATTTTCTTCGTAAAAGTTCCTCCTAAAGCCCAATACTGAGATCGATGAACATTTTTGATGATGAACTTATTTCTGTTATGTCAAACAAACGAAAAACAGTGTTCCCAAATCAACATGAAATACTAAAATCAGATATTTATCCACACATTTTGATTTTTCTTTGGATTTTTCTGACGGAGATGCAAAAGGTCACACTGTTTGTCACCTGTTTTTTGAGTATATAAAGTGTACTCGATGTAAAACAGTTCGTGGCGAAATTTTTTGATTGTTGTTTGACAACGTTTTTTATACGAAGTTTTTTTGATATCAAAAAGTTTCATCGATCTCAGTAATGGGCTTTACGCAAAAAAAAAATAAATAAATAAATAGGTAAAAATGTATACTTTTCAAAAATTTTATATCAATTTTCAATTTTAGAATACAAAAATTTGTGAAACACAAGTAAGAAAGGAGCAGTCGTGTTTTCACTACTACGAAATATCCTGCATACAAAAAAATATTATTTTTGTATAAATAAATAAAAAAAATGAATTATTTAAAAAGAAAAACAAAACAAGAAGGGTCAAATGGCCGTAGTATGTGCGTTGTGGGCGTGGCATATACAAAATTTATATCTGGGTATGGACAAGAAGTATCTAAATGTCCTCGATTGAAGTCTCTAGCTCTTGTAGTTCCTGACATCTGTTGTTGCATACAGCCAGACTGATGGACGGATAGATGGACCTAGCTAAATGGATTCAGTTTCCGATGCTGATCTCCATACTTTATGGGGTCTAACACTCCAACTACTCTGCCTGTTATATACTTTTCCACAAATTTATTAAACCCTTGTCGCTTTGAGTACAGGGGTATACAAAATATGGCATTTCATTTAAATTTGTCTATTTTGTAGAGTAATTAATTAAAATTAAATGAAAAATTAATTCTTAACTTTCTTCTTTCTTCTTTGATTGTCTGATCTAGTAAAAAAAAAAAATAAATAAATAAATAAATAAATAAAACAACAACAAAAAACCCAACATTTTCGAAATAAAGATGTTTCTAGCCATTGGTGTGGTTTGTAAATATTGCATTATCATTTTATAAAGCACACCAACCAACAAACAGAAAGTGAAAAAGTTCTGAATCATCTTGTTCTAATAAAATCAAAATCAGTCTGAAAATCAATTGCATGAGAATCCATATTTTTGTCTTATTATACTTATAAAGCGAATTATATTATAATTTTGTCACTGAGCTTGTAACGTATTAAAGAACGTATCGGAAACCTCATAAAATATAATATATACCTATATATATTCTTGTTCAACTTGACGAGATTGCCCTGTCTGTATGAATCAAAACTAGTACCTAAGTTTTTAGATATTGAACTGAAATCGGTTATAGAGATTTTAGTTAATATTATGTTGAAGTTCTATATGATGCCCTCTAGTGAACGGAAGCATCACAGACTCATAGTGAAGGGTGAAGAGTATTGAAGCTGCAGTTCTACCGAAGTTAACCTAATTTTTTTTTTTTTTTGTTTGTTTTCAGACGGTCTTATACATCTTAAATACGAGTATTTATCATATTACATTTGAAAAAGCATCAAATATCGAAAAATTTCAATCAAATCAACAGCAAACTCAGCGAAAATTGTTAAAAATGTAAACTATTACTAGATATCAGGCATTGCAACGTCTGCGTCTGCCTTTATACCACTTTATACTTTATACAATATTTGAAAAACGGCAAATACAATTCATAAATTGTATAAAGCTTTGGATTTGCTAAATGAAAACATACTTTTTTAACTGTGTATTTTGTGATTTTTTCATATATATAATACCCTCCACTAGAAGTTTAACCACAAAAATAGAATATGTTTGCAAATTTTTGTTAGATTTGCATAAAATTTACCTGCTCATGTTCATTCAATTTTTAAGCCACATATTAAATACATAGATTCACTGCATTCACTGCATCTAAAACGGTTTGTATGGTAACTCTAACTTTAGACTCTGACTGTCAAACTAAAAAACATTGCAGCAAATGTTCTATTCTAAGTGAGGAGGCTCGTCATACAAATACGAGTTGGTACAAACAAACAAACAAACAAACAAAATATGCTAATATTCATAAAATATATTCCAACAAATGTTTTTCCCTATGACATAATCTAAGCTATACAAGTATGCCCAAGTGCACTAACAATACTAAATGTGCAGGGTGCTTGTTAAGCATAAAGTTCGAAGGTCAAAAACGCACTAAAGGCAACAAAAAATATACAAAAACGTGCCAAAATGAAAATGATTGCGACCAACTCGCTCGTCGCATATCTGGTCAAGGTCAAGGCAAAGTGAAAATGTATCTGCAACTATGGGATGAGTGTATATGAATGGATATGGATGGGAGTAGTTGGTAGTATGTGGAAAAGCTTAAAGAAGTAAATCATTTAGAATTCGATACTTTTTAGTAGAAAGAAATTTTCAATAAAAACAAAATTTTTAACCAAAAATAAAAATCGAAATTCGAAATATTTTGCAGAAATTGTTCTTTTTTGTTTTTGTTTTTGGTTTTTTTTTTTTTTTTTTTTTTTGGCAATAATACACAAACACACACACACACACACAGATACACAGATACACTTACCATGATGATATATATGTAGATAAATTGAGTTGAGGAAATTGAAAATTTGTTTCTGTTTCTGTTGTTGTTGTTGTTTTTCTGCTTTGCTGCTGTTTACGTTTTCTTGAACGGAAAATTTCACTTTCTATATGCGCTGAATTTCCACTTTTCACCAAAAAAAATCTCTCGTACTCGTTCTCAACAGCACACGGTTCAATTGCGATAAATCACGCGCGCTTTTTTACGTCAAAAATTGAGGTTTTCCAACTGTTTCAATGCAGCAGCGTGTGCTCTATACGACTGATGTGCTGCGATTCAAGTGACTACGGTTGCGGCAGCTGTTGAGCTGTTGAATTTGACGGATAATGCTTTCGGCGGCAGCGGCAGCAGCAACGACGTCGACGACAACGTCGGCAAACGATGATTTTAAGTATCTGCGTCTGCGCGGAGCAGACGGACGACGCCAGTATGTGCGAAAAAAAAAGCTTTCAGTTAAAGCTACGTCGCGATATTTGCTTTGGTTTTATAATATAGTTTTCGATTTAATTTTGAATTTTGAATTTTGGATTTTTTTTTTTTGTTTTTTTTTTTGTGTATTTATACCAGAATTTACATTTTTCTATTTTGATTAGTTGAATTAAACATAATGTAGTAAATTTATTTGATTTAAATTTTTCCCACATTTGTTTGTTTAGCGCGCGCTGTGTGCGGTGCATATCGCGTATACGCAGAGTGTTGCCGCCGCCGCACTTAGAAAAACTCAAATGCTTGCAAGGTCTGATTTGATAGTTGAAGTGCTTGTATAGTGTTTTTCCCGCGGCCACTTGCGTTTGTAATGAACTGTAGATTCCCATAAGTAGTATAGAAGTTCACTGTTTTTCGTTCAAGCTTTTATTTAGCTACACTTTGAATATTTATTTGTATTAAAAAGCGTCCACACTTTTATTTGTTGGCACATGTCTACGAAAACTTATTGAAAACTCTTGTTAAGTTTTGCAAAATTTTCTTTTCTTTTTAGTACACTGTAGTTCTTGAAATTTTTTTCAATAAATTATTTAATTTTCTTGCTTGACAGGATGATAGAAATTGAGTACGAAGTAGGTTTGTTGATGTTTATACTCTTCACACAGAGTGTGAATAGTATTTTAATTAAGTTAGAGTGTTTGCAAGGCAATAAAAGAAGCATCAAAGACCCCATAAAGTATATATATTATTGCGGGCTATCGTGGGAATGCCATCCGAAAAACATGCTCTGACTATATAACATTGTAGTAAAGCCGATGTTACTATATACCACAGTCGCATGGCGAAAGAGGGCGAGACAGGTCACAGTCACGAGGGAATTAAACTCTCTATAAGGACTAGCATGCATATGCATTACGGGGGCAATGCCCAACGCATATGCCCAACCACGTTGCGTTGAAAGCAATTCTAGATCTAACACCACTACATCTAGAAATTGAGCACACAATTAAGCAAACAGTCCTGAGACTGTTAGTTGACGGAAATAAAGCTACCTCAGATAACTGTTAGAAACTTATCTTTACATGGACACAGGCAGCAACACTATTGTCAATGCCAAGTGACGTGATGACAAGGAGGAACGTTTTCAATGTGAACTACACCCTTAAATGTTGGATGTCGCTTTTAGTTTTTATACATCATAATCCTTAAGTTTGTGTTTGACAGCAATTGAAATCAGATATGAAAAGCAGACAGACGGATGGAAAACAGATTGTTTCCATCGCTTATCCGATCAGATCACTGTTTAGAGAACTACTACATTTTTTTTTCTAAATTTAAGAATTTAAGAATTTCTCCGTTCTTGAAACATGAATTTTTACTTCGATTGAGAAAATCCGTACTCAACACACTTTTGCTACCGCTATGGATCCAATAAGAAGACTTAAGGACGTCGGAAAATACGATTAAGTGTTATACGGATGGATCTTTGACGACAGACGGAACTAGTCTAGGAGTTGTAAGCCCCAGATTAAAACACTGGTAGTCCTTGGATAAATATACCAGTATATTTCAAGCTACATTGTACGCTATATTAAGATGTGCACAGTGTAATTTTGATAGAGGCTATCGCAACTGTGAGATTGCAATTCTATCAGACAGTTAGGCGCCGTTAAAAGCACTAAGCTCAAACTCCGTCAAGTCGAAACTAGTGCAAGAAGCACTACTGCAAAAATTCGGCGAACACAACAAAGTCTGTTTGCTGTGGGATGAACTAGCTATATAGGCTTGCCAAGAAGGGAGCGACAACGCCAATGTTAGATCCGAAGCCATTTTATGGCACTGGGCGACACACTACATTAGAACTAATCCACAACGAAACAAATAGGACAAAGAAGCAGTACTGGCTCATGAGCCAAGGACTAAGGCAAGCAAATATATTACTAGAGGGTTTCGACACGAACAGAGCGCAAAGAATAATCCAACCAGGAAACATGTGTGTGATGGGTGTATATAATTCCTCTAAATGCAGATTTTGGGATCATTAAGAAGAAACCCTTCTTCATATCGTTGCGGAACGTGAAGCAGTAGCCAGAAGTAGATTAGGTAGAAGAGCAACTGAAAAAGTTAGATCTTAGGAAAATACTTTATTTGTTTATTCAACAGGTTGGACTAGTGCAGGACATCTAAGTGAGAAGGACAAAACAATTTATGTTTTTGGGTCACAGTTTACAATAATGTCTTATAAGTTGATCAAGCCATGTCCGTCTGTCTGTCTGTGCGTTCCTCCTTTGAATGACGGTTGTAGATGGCATAGAATGTTGTGGATAATATTGTATTGGAGTTATTAATTTGTTTAGAAATTACACTTTTCGCCATGTCTGACGTTCTAAAATCAAATAATTCCATATACTCTTCACAATGAAGACCGTTAATAAGGGATGTAGCAACATCATGGTATACGGTTGTTTCTCATGGTATTGTTTCGATTCATTACATCAAATTACTCACTCTATAGAGCGATTCTAATATAAAAATGACTTAGAAAATACGATTCCGCACGATTCTAAGGTGGACTTTCTAGCAGGATGCTATATTGGCGTTCAAGTTCTCAAAATTCGAATGGTAGATAGATTTTTTACGCTAAAATCTTGACAAAAGTTCCCCACTGACTTATGACAGATACATACTGACTAACTTTACACAGAAACGAACGATCGAAAGATTTTCAAATCAATATAATTCGCAAAGAGTTTTAAAACTGTTTGCTATTTGTAAAACCTGTGTAATCTCAATATCTCAATAATATCTCAATAAACCACAAAAATACCAAACTAGATAGACCATGGGTTATGAAAACTGTTCAATGGTGGCAACACTTTTTTTTATCTTATCCAATACTACTAAATTTCAAATTTTTCATACGAAATAATTAATAAATATTGAACCAGATTTTCTTCAATAATTTTTCAATCTACCTTTTCTACGAGTGTAACAGAATATACTAAAGGACAAGATGTAGTTCTTGGTGTCCACTTGCACTAAATAGAAATAACCAGCTAAAACTTTGGGCTCAAGAAGCATGGGCCCTGACATAATCGGATACAGCCTGAGAATTTGGAAATGTACAGGACGTTGGAAGACTGGGAGAGAAAGATTTTTCGTAGGACTTTTGGTTCTGTTAGAGTTGTGGTCGAGTTTAGGAATCGTATAAGTAGGTTGACATCGAAGTTCAACGCATAAAATTTTACCGGCTGTACTGGGCTTACATGGGAATATAAACTTAATTTGTGTAAAACGTCCGAGACGGCGATCGAGCATCCGTTAGAAAGACAAAGACTGGGCCGACTTCTGCGAAAACTTGCTTCGACTTTCGATGATGAAGCACCAATCATTTATTTGCCAGAAGTCTTCGAAAAAGTAAGAAAAACTAAACGGCGACAAATCATCACTACGGCAGCACACATATCAGCTCAAACAAGCGACTATTTGATCACTCAAAACATCGAATTGTAAGGTAATTCACGTATATCCCTAATTTGGCACCCACAAATGAAAAACCAACTATGTGGAGAACAATTTTCAACGACAGCAGAGGAGGTAGATGCGCACCAAACGTATGTTTCGCAGTTACATTATTTGAATTGGCGAAAGTTTTATGCAACAGTCATGGAACATTTTTTGAAAGACACTAAAGTCGTTTTCCAGTGTTGCACTTTGCACTAGAAACAATGGAATGAAACAGTTCAATGAAAGCGTTGTTTGTATTTTGACGTCTTCAGACACCAAGAAAAAAAAAATACGGCAAACAAATTTTTCAATATATATTTTTCATAAATTGGTAAAAGTTATTATAAATAAAAATGCAGTGCCGCCAAAACTTGCGTTCACGCATACCAAAGACTATTAACAATGTGCAGCCCCCATTTCAACGGAAAAATCCTGCCAAAAAAACAAACCAACTCAAATATTTAGAGGATAACATTACCAAGATTCGCGGCTCTGCGTGCGCCGTTGACTTTTTGGTCCCGGTTGATGTAGAGAAACTATGTATTCCATCATACTATGAAATAATAAAAAACCCGATGGATCTGGGAACTATACAAAAACGGTTGGTGCATAACTACTATGCCAGCGCGCAGGAAGCCATTGCTGATTTTAAGCAAATCTTTGAAAATTGTTATACTTTTAATGAGCCCGGTAGTTTGGTGTATGAAAATGGTAAGGAACTTGAAGAATTGATTGAGACGAAGTTGACAATGATGCCGCAGATTGAAGCTGAAATAATTGGAAGCAGAAGGAGGCAACCAGTCAACAAACCACAGGAACAGTCTCCATCTGTGCCACAAGTGATGCCGCAGATTGAAGCTGAAACAATTGGAAGGAGAAGGAGGCGACCAGTCAACAAACCACAGGAACAGTCTCCATCTGTGCCACAAGTGATGCCGGCAATAATTGGAAGGAGAAGGAGGCAACCAGTCAACAAACCAAAGGAACAGTCTCCATCTGGGCCACAAGTAATGCCGCAGATTGAAGGTGAAATTATTGGAAGGAGAAGAGGGCGACCAGTCAACAAACCACAGGAACAGTCTCCATCTGTGGCACAAGTGATGCCGCAGATTGAAGCTGCAATAATTGGAAGGAGAAGGAGGCAACCAGTTACCAAACCACAGGAACAGTCCCCATCTGGGCCACAAGTAATGCCGCAGATTGAAGCTGAAATAATTGGAAGGAGAAGGAGGCGACCAATCAACAAACCACAGGAACAGTCTCCATCTGTGGCACAAGTGATGCCGCAGATTGAAGCTGCAATAATTGGAAGGAGAAGGAGGCAACCAGTCAACAAACCACAGGAACAGACTCCAGCTGGGCCACAAGTTATGCCGCAGATTGAAGCTGAAACATATGGAAGGGGAAGGAGGCGACCAGTCAATAAACCACAGGAACAGTCTCCATCTGTGGCACAAGTGATGCCGCAGATTGAAGCTGCAATAATTGGAAGGAGAAGGAGGCAACCAGTCAACAAACCACAGGATCAGACTCCAGCTGGGCCACAAGTGATGCCGCAGATTGAAGCTGAAATATATGGAAGGGGAAGGAGGAGAGCAGTCAACAAACCACAGAAAAAGAATCCAGCTGGGCCACAAGTGATGCCGCAGATTGAAGCTAAAATATATGGAAGGGGAAAGAGGCGACCAGTCAAAAAACCACAGGAACAGACTCCAGCTGGGCCACAAGTGATGCCGCAGATTGAAGCTGAAATATATGGAAGGGGAAGGAGGCGACCAGTCAACAAACCACCGGCAACTGTGACTGCAACACGACCTGTCCGTAGACAAAGGAATCAGAGAAAAACTAAACCGACACCAATGCAATTAAACCAATATGTACCACCACCTCGAACAATAACAACTACGTTTACGTTGCCTTTTTCTATATTTGCTCCTGCGTCACCGCCTCCACCACCAATAAATTTGCCACAAAAACCGAACGATCTTGAGAACAAGGAAAATGTTGAGCCTCAGGAACCAACTTCATCGCAGTTACAGATTCAAGATGGAATGGAATCTCCACCGAATTTTCTGGCACCGCCTTCACAATTATTGACGAATTCACCATTGGCTCAAAATCGAATGATGCAAGTTGCGAAGGTAGATCTCAATACAATTTTTTTTTTTTTAATTTAGAACATGCATTTTACCATTTTATATTTGTTTCAGGCCAACACAATCACTGAAGCTGAATTTTTGAAGCTTACAGACGATATTAAGACTTTATGTCCAGAGGCGACTACACATGTGGTGCTGATGGCAAAGCGCATCGATGGCATAACAAATATGCATTTCGATCTTAGCAGTTTGACTGAGAAAGCCCTGATAGAAATAAAAGATTTTGTCGATTATTATAATGCAGTTCAGAAACGGCGTTTGGCGCGTTGCTTAAGAAATAAAAAAAAGTAAATCTACAAATGCACACACTCAAACAAGCACACATAAGTACAACTTCTGCATAAACAACCACCTGCACACAAGTTTCTACAACAAGATTATGGAGCATTGAAATACAAGTACCTGGTTTCGTTTGAGTCGAAAACACTGCTCCATATGTAAATCCAGCTGCATATGAATGGCAGATATTTCGAAGTTTCGATGACCAATTGCATCGAAACACAAAAAAAAAACACAAATGTAAGTGGACATCGACTATCAAATCGTTCAATAAATCGCTGGAATCGTTAGAGAAATTCAACTTATTTAATATTGTAATTACAGAAATTTTATGATTTATTTATTGGAATGATATAAATAAAAAACTTAAAAATACAACAAAAATACAACTTGCACAAAACTTTTTCTAACAAAATAATGATAAGTTAAACTACACAAGTTCGTTGCTTCAATTGAGTGGTACACGCTGCTTCAAACCATAATAATATCGAAACAAACTTTGAACTGAAAGCATCAAACTTTGATTTTTAGATTATATTTATCCATACACAAATCGAGCTTATGAAATCGAAACGCCACGCTCACTTTTTGTGGTAACCCCATACAGAAACAACTTCCCACTTTCATTGTTTTTGTATAAAAATAGTTTTATTGCTATCTTGCTCAACTTGAAAATGAATATGATGTTGTACTTTGTACAAATACTCCACATAAATATCAATGTGCACGTCCCACCCCTCTTTTTGTTATAGCTACTCTAATTTATTATTTAATTTTCAACAAGAAAAACACAGTATAGTGTACTCGACTTCGATATACGCAGAAAAAAGCTCCTTACTTACATTTGTATGAAAGCTACATTTTATAGTGATCAGATCTAAACCTATGTGTAATAAACAACTCAAAAAGATTTGTATGGGGTTTGAACACTTTAACTGAAGAGAGTAGTATAAGAGAGAAAAAATATTCAAACTTAAAGGCTCTATTTCTTAATGGTCTGCAAGATCTCGTCGTTCATATAGACAGTCAGACGCCTGCCCGTCGACTCGACCATGGTAGAAAAATATAGATGTGACGGCGTATTTCGTCTGGCTAACTTATGTAGAACGAGCAACGTTTGGAAATTGTTAAAAATTACTTCCTAAATTCTGAGTTGGTGGTCGCAACTATGAGTGTTTACTCCAATTTTCAGTCCAATCACATTTCCGGCATAAAATCCACACCAGACGGTTACCTTTTGTGGATGCTTGAAGCACATGTGGATCTGTTGCAGTCCAATAACTCATATTTTGCTTATTGACAAAACCATTCAGAAAGAATTGAGCTTAAACGCCTGAGAATTTCCGTAGTGATTTTTTTTTTTTGTAATTTCCAAACGATGCTTGTTTCAAAATACAAAATTGAAAAACCCTATAGCAACAAAATTTGTAGTTTTCATCTAATTCTATAACTATTGAATCAGACCTTACACAGTATTTTAAATTTGTTATATTAAACTTAACACTTTTTTGTCGCTATAAATTACCTAGAAATGTATGTGCGATCATCTCACTCAGCTAATGTAGTATAAAAATGCTTGTATCTGTTTCGATTCACTAACGCTGATGACTAGTAGCGGCGCTGTATGCTCCAACTGCTGTTGCTGCTGTTGTTTGTATTGGCAACGGGCAATCTCAGCGTGTGTTGGAAATGGTTCTTGTGTGCTAAGTACAATAACATGAAATGTAGGTGATTTCGGAGTACGTTTACGATAGCCAGCATTATGCAGATGCACGTCAAAACTTATTTTTAGTTCACGGCATTCGTGACTACTAAAACTATGCGTAGTTTGTTGCAATTGTATTACATCAAACTGTGTAAAAATATGTGCAAACATTTCATACTCCGGTTCGTTTTTTAGAAAATCAACCAGACTAGTTGCAGCAGCTTTACTTTTCATTGACTCAATGCGCGGCTTTTTGCTGGTGGCGCTGCCAACGATGTCAACATCATCGGTAGCCTTACGTTTTGTTAGTATATAAGTGAAATCCGTTGCTTCATATTCCGGCTTTGTGTCGACAGTTGGTTGCATTATGCATTGCTTTGTGTGCTCCATGCTTGCATTTATCTTCGCATAAAGCACTGAATTAATAACACGTTCCGGCACTCGCTGTCCGTTTAAATTATGCTGCAGCAGCGCCCAGATGCAATCGCTGCTGTTGACGGGCTCTAATACAGTTTGTACATTTTTATTATTATGTTTTACAACAATATAACCAACGCGTGTCAGTTGCGAATAGACCAGATATGCATTGTGCTTATGTGTTGCCGACTCGCCGCCTAGTAGTAATAAATAGGCCTGCTCTATGGAAACAATACGTCCGTAATATTCCAACTGCAAACGATTCTGAAATGTTAAGCGTAATAAGAGTGATTAGAATTTAGTTGTAACTTATTAAGAGTTTTTTTAGAGATTAAATAGTTTTAAACTGAAAATTGGCTTCATTAGACGGATAATAAGACATTGACCCAACGTACGACGCAAACGATTAGCATTCGGCTTTAATTCTTGCACCAGCTGGATCTTTTAAGGACGAAGAACCTGGATGCATACAGCGATGGTGGCGATGGTGGATCGACTTTTGGATCCTCCTCAATATTACGCTCTACAGCAGTAACTATTTCTTCGCTACGCACTGTATGAAGTCTTTGAGGATGTTTATTATCATTAAGTGCATATGTGGTGACAAAAACCTTCCATGTTTAAACGGATGGACGATTACGTCATTTTACCCATTTCCGAACTGAACCACAATTTTCGAAATAGATTTGCATATTTTGCAAACGTTGTTCTGGCATTATGCTATTATTAATCAAGTGGTAAACCAAACTGAGCACAAATGACAATAGCTTAACCAGTTCTGACCAATTTATGAGTTTAATCCCTATCTAAAAATGGAAGCTCTAAAAAAAACACCTTATATTACGCACCAGTTCTAGCAGAAACATAGCCTCATAGTATTCCAGATACTCTTTGCCATTGTAACAATAACCAAAGTGCTCAAATTTGCCATCCTTGCGTAGCACCTGCACTGCCCGCTGCGCCGCATCCCACGTGGCCAGCGCGCGTCCAGCAAGTCGTTCTATGCGTGGCACTGTCAGTTGTGCGCGTAGTTTAGCTATTAACAATAGTGTTAAGTATTTTATTAGTAGTTAGTTTTGTTAAATAATAAAGCATACCATAACCATTCTGCAGCTCCAAGGCTTCTTCCGCCGTGTGCTCGACCAGCGTACGTTTTAGTCCAACACGCAGTGGCTCCACTTCGACATGACGCAATGCTGTAAGCTCTGTGGGACTGTAAACTGCTTATTTAAGCTTTTTTCATATGGACTTTAAATATATTTCACCTTAAATACGCATTTTCTGGCGTAATTTGCACAAATTCTGTTGTGGCTTCTGGCGGCGACTGCATTTGTAAATAGAAGACAGCTGTGCAGCATTTGTGCAGCACATAAGAAAAAAACAGTTTGACGAGGTGTAGGAGCCAAGTGACGTAAGCCTAATTGCAACTCACAAAAATTCTGATATAAATCAAATCAAATGGTTAGTCATTGATTTCTAAATGTTGTTTTGTTCACATCCATCTCTAAATAATCCATATTGCGACAATTTCTGTACATTTTGTGTCTATTACAGATTTTTAATCACAAAAGATGTTTTAATCAATAAATATGTAAATGTCCTTGATTCAGTCTAAGTTACACGTAGCATCTTTGCTAGCATATGACTTCATTTCACAGCAGCAAAAAATATGCGATTTTTCTAATATTTCCTTTCATCGTATCTGGGCAATACACTAGAAAAAAACTTTACAACAGAACTCGTTGCAATTTTTCTAATATTCCTTAAGTCCTGACAAGTTGTTCTGTAAATATCGTATTTGAATACATTGAATAACATTAAGTTATTATATCAGAGTATAACTGCAGAATACCGTCTTATCCTACATCTAATCAAAAAAATTCAGAACTCATGTCATTTAAATTAAAAATAAAAAATGCATACACAGGCCAGGCATTACTATTATTTTTTTTTTATTTTCCATTTGAGTAACTTTTTTTACCAACATACAATTCCAATATCCAATGTTTCGCATTTTTAATGGATAGTTTCTTCTTCGTTCACTCCATTATCTCAGAAAAACAGCCACAGCTGATTGTCATAGTTGAATTTGTAAGCATAAATTGTAATCTTTGGTTCATTTGACCGTTATTAAATAAATAACAAATCAAACTTCTTCCACCATCATTGTCCGAATAGTATATGTAAACAAAAAAAAAAATAGTTATTACCTTTTATCTGCTCGTGATATATGCAACCCTACTAAAATCAATTATAAAAACAAAAAAAAATCAGTCAAATTGTTGTTATTATTGGTGTTAATTTTGTTTGAAAATTGAATCAGTAGTTACATCAAACCGATTCAAATTCAAACCGATGAAGTTTACCAAGTTCAATCAAATGTGAGGATACCCACATTATGTCGTTTGACCAATGTGGCTAATTGAAATCTAAGCTTTTATTATCATTTCCGCCGTTTTGAAAAACATTTATAGAAAATTATTTCATGGTCTTGAACTCGTTTGACTCGTTTAAGTGTCAAGAATAAAAAAAAAAAATAATTTTGTTGTGATAGGATCAGATATAAGTTTAGGGGTTGCATATTTTCAACTTCTATAGTTCGGATTGGGTGGATCCGATTTATATGTGGTTTAAAATTTTCTAAATATATTTTTCAAGACCTTTTTCAGGGTATATAAAAGTCTATATTAGACTCATCAGCCAATATTTCCAGTAATTACGCGTATAATACACTGTTCATGATGCAGCCACACTGAGGTGGGCATTCGTCACTTACATGGACTAACGTCCACTGTGAATCGACAAAGCAGCTGCTTAACAGTGTTGCACAGCGGTCTACACAGATGTATTGAAAATCGAACTACCTTTATGCTGGTATTTTTTTAGTACATTTCACAAGTTTCTTGCTTCGTTGCACGCGTTTTGTGAGTAGAGTTGATTTAAATTTTTATGAATTTTTAGTTAATTAGCGTGTTTTAATTTAGTTTTACTTATGTTTAGCATTAAATAAAATCCACTATACGCAATTGCGCTCCCTTAATGCACGCCGCTAGTAAGCAATTACGTATGATTTTCACTTAATGCTGCTGCTGCACAAGGCCATCGAGAGCAGCACGCGCAGAATTACATCGATCCAACGAAAATTTTTCTACTATCGACGCGAACGTCACTATTGGCGCAACATGGACTGCAACGAGTTGGAGCCACCTACTGAGGTGCGCGGCATGCTAGTGTTGCAGCGTGAAGCATTTAAAAAACAAGTCAGCATACCGCGGCTGCGCGTACCCGAGGAACAGGCGAATCATGTGCTGCCGTTGGTCAAGAAGCTGCTACTCAAAATGGAACAACTGCGTCCAGTGCGACAGCTGGATGAGGCAAATAAAGAGCGTGAAATACTGTTGCATCCGTTGCCGATAAAATCGTGGAGCTCACTACCAGTCGAAGCGCTAGCGCGGCACAATATAAATGAAACAAATTTCTCAGTTGCTGCGCTGGAATTGTGCTATGAAAACTGGCGCGCCGATGACATATTCAAAAGCGTGCTACCCGCGGCGGAGGAAGGTTTAACATCCTATTCACGTATTGGTCATATTGTACACTTGAATCTGCGTGAGCATTTGCTGCCGTATAAGCAACTTATCGGTGAGGTGCTCTGCGATAAGGTGCCCAACTGCCGCACAGTGGTCACCAAGGCAGCCAGCATTGAGAATACCTTTCGCAACTTACCATTTGAGCTAATATATGGCTTGCCGGAGTATCAAGTAGAGACAAAGGAGCACGGTATTACATTTGAGTTTGATTTCTCGAAAGTCTACTGGAATCCGCGGCTCTCAACAGAACACGAACGCATTGTTAAGCTGCTGCAGCCGGGCGATGTGCTCTACGATGTCTTTGCTGGTGTCGGACCATTTAGTGTGCCAGCAGCTAAGAAACGCTGTCATGTGCTGGCAAACGATTTAAATCCGGATAGTTTTCATTGGCTGCAACACAATGCAAAGCGCAACAAGTGTTTGGCGCAAATACAGCTTTACAATAAAGATGGACGTGATTTTATATTGAAGGAGCTAACGCAGGATTTATTAAAACGTTGGCGTTCAAAGCAGCAGAGCAACAAATACACTATACATATTACTATGAATCTGCCCGCCATGGCGGTGGAATTCTTAGATGCTTTTCGTGGCCTATGTGCAGAAGAAGCAACTGAATTTGATTTCACGTCGCCGGAATTCAATTATCCGCTAGTACATGTCTATGCCTTTGCCAAGGGGGAAGATACTAAAACGCTGGTGCGCCAATTGGTTGAGACAAATCTTGGCTTAGCTTTAAACGATAATCTTGATGGCATATACTTTGTACGCAATGTAGCGCCAAATAAGGATATGTACCGTGTTAGCTTTCGACTGACGCAACAGATTTTAACTACAACAATAAGTGAAAAATTACCGGAGTCGTCTGCTACACGTAAACGTAGCGCAGAGTTGGACGATGCGGCGCTAAACACGAAAGTGAAATGCATTTAATATTCAGTTTTAATTTAAGCTAAAGTAATTACTTCTTAAATAAAGCACTTTTGTTAAAAACTTAAACTAAACCATATTGATTATTCTATGTATTTATTACAGTCAGCAAAATGGGTCGCAAATCCAAGTCAAATGCCAAGAAGCCCGGTGCTGGCGCAGCTGTTTCGAATACTACTAAAACAGCGCTCAACAAGTCGAAGAAGTCTAAGAATATCTTTAAAGTAAACAATAACAAGGGGGCCAACAAGAAGCCAAAGGTGGTGCAGGGCAAGCTAAAGCAGGCAAGTAGCATAAAATACTTGATTATAATGCATGATTTTAATATTTTTATATATCACAGATTAAGGAAGTCGTCAAGGCAAAGCAAGAGAAAGCTGATGACAGCCTTAAGCAGCTACACAAGGACCTGGTTGTCAAGAAACCCAAAGCTAGCACTAGCTTTCAATCCATTAAGAATACCAAGAAACCGGCAGCCAATGCCAAAAAGGTATCGGAACAGTTGGGCAATCTAAAGTTCTAGAATATGCAAAAAACTTAAATCAAATGAAATGCTTGGTGCCTCAGTTACTTGTTATTACGTAGCTTATTTATTAGTTGTACCCGAATACTACTATCCAACCTTAAACATACTACCACTGTAAGTACAAAGTGAGATTTGTACAAATGTAAACACCACCAATGAACCAAAACTAGAAAAATAAAACCTTAATTCAAGAAATCTAAAGTTTACATTTTTTCTACACTAATAATATAATCTCACCAAGTATCGTATTGTTCTATGTGTGACCGCTTGTAAAGTATGAATTTTGGAGGTAATCGCGGGAACTACTTCAAAAAATTTTCAACTACTTTCGTGCTATTCAGAGAAATATTCAGATTTAAACTTTTTGAGTGGTGCAGACAACATTGCAGGTTTCATTGATAGGTGCTACAAAGAGTTTGTTGACCCGTATTTAACTAAGTTGTCGAACATATCAGTCGTTCGCCCTTTTCTTGAGTACGATTGTATTGTTTGCAAATCCCCATTATGAGGTTCATTGCATAATAATTGAAACAATTCGGAAGCTTTTCTTTATATTTGCCCTACATGCTTTTAATTGGAACCCTTCCTTACATTCTTCCATCTTATACGAGTCTTCTAAAGTTTCTTGACTTACCAACGTTAAAAAGCACTCGCTCAATATTAGGTTAATGTTTCTTTATAAGGTAATATCCGGTGAAACTAACGCAAGTTATGTTATAATTTATATTTTATCGTTTAATGAAAGATAATAAGTAAAGAAATGGTAAACCAGCTGATGACATAAGTCTATAGCTGTGAAACAGAACTTGTCCTGATGGCGATGGGCCACTTATTGGTAGCATGCTACCCAACATACAACCTTATTATTATAAAAAAAAAAAACATTGTGTACCATAAAATAAATATATATACCAGCTTTAGGCCAACGGCGCCACTACTACTGCAGCAGGAGTTACCATACTTCCAATGCTTGACGTCGTCGTCACTGCGGGCACAACAAACCAATCGAATTGCTCGCGTATAAACTGATCCAACAGATTCGTATCAATGCCAGCTGCTTGTAGCTGTGCCAAAAGTGCCTGTGTCTCCGGCCAAATTAGAAAACGCTCGTATACCGGCTGTAGTGCTTTAAGACGTGCCCAGAACTGTGCAAAGATGCCATTCTGTAGAACCTTTGCATCGATGTGTCCACGTATGACATACTGTGGAAAATACATTTGCAGTTCGTAGAGAAAGCCCTGTAAACCGTATACAGATGTCGACCAATAGGGAAAACGATTCATGAGACTAATCTTCATTTCGGATTCCTCCATTTCAAATGTGCCGCCAGACAGCAGTAACTGTGTATTAACCCAGCGCATAAATGCTATGACCTCGGGTTGTGAACGGAAACGTAGACGCAATGTAAACGCTTGCTGTGAGTTGATGATGCGCACTAATGCCTGGAATTGTGCATCGTTGACGAGATAACGTGCCATGAGTTGACGTGCCGGTTTCAATTGTATCATGCTGTAGATTTCATTCAGATCCTGACTGAGTGTAGGCAACGGTTGTGCAGGTACTGCGGGCTGAAAACCGTTGGTTGTCGCTGGTGGTTCTGCTGCCGCTGCCGGAGCTGTTGATTTAGCGACTTTTGCCATATTTACTAGACTGACACATATTAAGATTACTGCCAGTTGCAACAGTAGCGGTGAGCGTTTCATCTTGAGTTCGTTCGTTCGTATGGCACTATTAAAATTTATTGCAAATTTCAGTTAATTTATATCAATTTTTGGCCGCTAGAACTTTTATCTGTTGTTTTCGCTTCAAAAAATCTTTAGCTAGATAAGCGCTTGAATGCGGAATTTGTCGCAACATCTTATTATTCATTACTAACGCGTCATGCTGATGTTTTGATAGACAGTTGAGCTGATGCTGTTTAAACATAGATACATTTATGACTCATTTACATGCGCGCACAATGGTTACAAATCCCAAAAACGTGTTCATAATACAATAATTTAATTTTTAGAACATTTATTATTGGGAGTAATTTTATTGAACTAGTTCGTACCGTTTTGTTTTCTTTCGAAAATTGAGGCTTTATTGTCCCAAAAAGGTTGCAAATAGATTATCCAAAGTACTGTTCATCAATATCCACTTCATTTTCACAATCTTTCTGGCAGCATACGGATTCCGTGTCAGAACAACGACTTAGAAGCAATCCAGATATGCACATTTTTTTTGCAATCTTCATAAGAAGTGAAGCGTTTGTCAGACAGGCCATGGGTCATCAGATGAAGCGATATCTGCACCATTTTAATGGCCTAATGCCACACTGGGTTTTCAAAATCAGGTTCGACCAAAGTGACCACTGCATTAAATCGAGCGCATATTTTGAACTCAATAGAAGCATGTTTTTCAAAAGTGTTTCAATGATTTGAATGATTGAGCGTTTTACTTTGTATGCGCTTCGCTATTATTTTGATAACTTCGGTTTAGTTTATACAAAAACCACGAAAGCAATTATATACAAAATTATTCTTAGACCGCTGAGTCGACTACTAGTATATATCAAATGGCTTGACTCGCCGACTCCACTTCCATACAAACCAACAGGCCACTTTTAGGTTTTTAGTCTTACATTTCTTCTTTCTTTCTTTATAGCTGCTATACTGCACGTGTGAAGGATATTATAGCGTCAGTTTTACATAAGTTATCGTTTTTTCTAGTTTTGGTACATAAGGTTTTTTGAAGTCGCTGATTTAGAATATATTTATGGGAATTATATGAGAATAGGACTTTAGTAAAAGTTATTTTTTATGGGCACTTCTATCTTTTAATGGTTAGTTTTCGCAAATGTTTTTACCAAGTTTTTAATCGATAAACCATACGTTTTAGCCATGTCCGTCTGTCTTCTATTTTAAAGTAACCCTTGAATATTTGATTTTGAATATTTAAATTTTGAATTTGATAACTTATGGCTATATAAACATTTTCCATAGCAACTTTTAAACTAATATTTAAAAGATTGAGGGTATAGGATGAAAGTAAGGCACATATAGACAAACGGATATGACACGTAATGCCATGCTGATCACGCATATATGTATATGCTTTAGGGGATCTTCGTTTAAGGCGTTGCAAACATTGTGACTAAATTATAATACATGCACACTCTGTGTGAAGAGTATAATAACAAAAAAAAAAAAAAAAAAAAAAATTGAAATGAGTGACCTTAAAAAACCTCTTATAAAATTATTCATAAACATACAAAACGTTTGTATAATTATGGCCACTTTTTTTGGATTTGGGACCACTGTAAAGTGTACTGAATATAATTTTTTTTGAATGACAAGAATGAAAACAGTATACAGGTGATTTTTGTAGGGGATAATGTCCCCTATCCTCTTCCTCATTGACAAACAAAAAATCATTTCGTTTAAATTTAATTTATTTCGAAATGAGGGTTTGAGAGAATACCTGGACCATAAAATCGAACACAATGCGTTAAGCTTATGATAGTTAACTATATAGTATGTATAATATTTATAAGTGGGGCATTATATAATGATAACAACTAGTAACATTTTCTTGTATCTGTAAAGAACAAAAGAACACACTGCAAAGCAAACCGGTACAGAAGGACGAAAAAAGGCGTATACAATTTAAACTTAAACAAGGCTTAAATATAGAGCTTAACTTAGTATCTATAACGACGGATCCAGACTGCTGAACTTGTGCCTAGCTTCGCTTGCGTTTCATCCAGTTGGGTATGTGGGCGCTAATAGCTTCGCCCAACTGTCGATAAACAATGAGCGCCAATATGGGCAACACCAAACGCGCATCCTTGAAGAGATAAACATAGCAAGCGACAACGAAAAGCACTAGATCGGTGGAGTAACTCAGCGCCGAGCGTACCTTCTCGTGTGCCGCCTCCTCCGATTGCTCGATGGCCAACTGCTGCTGTTCGAGTAATTCAGTACGTGCAGCCATGAGCGTTAATTCAGTTTGGGAGCTGCGGACTGAAGAGTTTCCCATATCGATGAGTTTTTTTGCTGCTACAATAGGCATTGGTGCTAGACTGGAAGGTGGACGACTTGTCGAAGCATCACGTGAGCGTGTACTGGAGGGCACACGTCGCTTGATGACACGCTTCACTTTAACGAGACGTGTACGACCGCGTGCATCAGGACGCGCCTCAACAGTTTCACTGACTACAGTTTCCGTTGTTTTTGTTATGGCTGCTGGTATGGGTACAACCGGATATTGTGGTACTTCGAATTGCAGCTCTTCCAACTCATCATCAGCGTTAGTGGATTTCGGCGACAATGGCGGAGTTTCTGTTGTTGCTGGTTTTTCTTGAGCACCGCCTACAATTGCCAAATCGCTTGCGGTTTCACGTACATGCACCAACTGGCCACGTTCGGATATTGAGAGTCGTGGTTTATTGCTTATGGAAGGTGGTGAAAGCAGCAAATCATCGTCAGAATTGTGTGAGCGGCGTCTACGCAACTCTGCAGCCATATCGTCGTCATCATCTATAGGCGGTGAATTACTTTCCGCTGCAGCACGTGCTGCGGCCTTTTTCAGCTCGTCGCGATCCATATAGATTGGCGTATGCCAACGATGTGTGCCGCTTACTTGACGCACTAGATCGCTGTAGTGATCGACTGCAGCATGTGCTTCTTCCTGCATAAGCTTCTCAGCCTCTTTACGTTTCAGTTCCTCCTCCTCTTTGATTTTGCGTTTTGCCTCCACATCCGCTGCAATGGCAGCTGCATTGGTTTTCTCCAATGGATTGGAAATCTTCTCGTTTTCCTCAGTATTCTTCTCAGTGGGACTACGTTTGTCACGCTGAAAGAATGATTTTATGCCTTTAGCTATATCCAATTTGTTGTTGCTGCTGGGAGTTACGGTTGGAGTTGCTGCACTGACATTAGCATTGATACTATTCTCCTTTACAGCTCCAACCGCTGCTGGTGGTGCTGGTCTAGTAGGACTTAGTTCCATATTTTCGTTGGATGAACGTTTTAATATCGGCTTGGGCACAAAATCAGGACTAGGCAATGGCATTGGTCGTGTCAGCACAACTGCAGCCTGTTCCGGTGTAGGTGCACGATATGGCGTAAAAATGCCTGCAGACATATTGCGCGGATGATAAGTCTCCAGATCACGCGGACTGGGTGAGCGCGTACGTTCCATTAGCTCTTTCTTAAACTTCTCTATGGAATCTTCATCGGAGGAGGCAGTACTTTCGGTATAATCAGAGCCCATCTCAGAGCTTTGCTGCTTATTTACTGCTGTAGTTTTTCGATGATAATCGCGCATTTCTTCACTGGCAGCTTCGCTTAGCTCCTCCTCCTCCTCCGGTTCATCATCCGTTTGACTGGGTTGACTTGGCAACCACATGCCGGTGCTGCGCGATAGTGGTTTCATGCCACTGACATTTTCTCGTGAGCTCCACTTTTGTGGACCACGTTTTAAATCGTGTATAACATCTGCAGATTGACGACGTAGTTCACTGCGTCGCTCAAAGGACAAACGTTCCGCTTCAGTCATAGAGCCAAGCCGCTTACGGAAAGTGGTAGACGGCGTTTGTGTATTACTACGTGCCACAATTTTATCCTGCGACATTTTTACTTTACGTTCCTTTTCCGCTTGTTCCAATTCGACAGCTTCGTAGAAACGCGCCATAGCGCGTTCGTAGAGTAGCTCTGTGGAGCTAACCGAACGACGTAGCGGGAAAGTGGTGTGCAGATTGGTGAATGCCAAGAAAGCCAAATCCGGTGCAGATATTGAGATAGGTGGTGGTTGTATAGCGTCCTCTAAGTCCAATTCGAAGGAATCTTGTTCTGTAAAAAAAAAGGTAGTAGATACTTTGAAGAGTTATATAAAGATCTGTTACGATGCGCACTTTTGGGAAGATTTTGCGAATGTTAATTCGATATGTGAAATTTTACACGTATGAGATGATATTTTATCAAGTTTACTTTCGCAAAATCTTCCCGAGAGTGAAAACCGGAACATGTCTGATATACAAAAAGGCACTTACTATCATTATCCTTAACTCTGCTGTTCTTGTCAAAGACAACAAGCATAAACTCATTGCTCGTATGCACATCGTCGTGTCTGTCTATGGGCTTACGTGGACGCGAAATAGGTGGTGTTGAATCCGAAGTGGTAACAGGCGGCGTTTCGGGTGGTTTAGGTAGCACGACCGGTGCAGTTACTACTTCTATTGGCGCCGGCGGCGACACCGGTGGCGGCTGCTTTGGTGGTGCGCTAATTTCTATAGTTGGATTGTTTAGCGTGCATCCGTTTTGTGGCTCTACCAGAGCCACATTGGCATCTGCAGCATTTTCTCCAAAATTACTAGTTGCTATAGCTATGGCCAGTGTTGCTACATGCTTTGCCGGACTAAGTGAGTGTCCGGAAAAGCGGCGTACATGTTGATTTACGCCCAGCTGCACAGGTTCCGTGCTACGTTGTAGCGCATGTGTAAACTTTATTGGCTCCGGCGGAGTAGGACTTTTGCGTAGCGGTGTTGGTTTTCTGGGCGGTGTTAAGCTATGCCTACGCTCCAAGGCCACCTCAGGTGTAGTTGAGCGTTCCGGAGTAACTAAAGGTGGTAGCGGCAAAGGTTCAGGTATGGTCTTCGGACGGATGGGCGATTTATCCTTGTGCGTTGCTGCGCTGGCATTCGCCGTTGTCTGTTGTAGAAACAGTTGCATCGGTAGAGTTGGTGAGCGCTGTGGTGAACGTTTCGTTGGCGTGGGCGACGAGGAGATCAATAGGTTTTTCGTAGTACTATTGTTGTTGGTATTCGTTGTATTATTGCTGGTAACCGTGTTAGATGACATATCTATTTTTATGCTTAGTTTCGCTTTATCCTTTTTCTTTTGTACAGCTGCTGAATCTGCACTACTCTGCGACGGACTTTTGCGTATATCCCGTTTGAGCGCCTGATCCGAAGTGCCGTAGGACATTTCCATCTGCAGTTCTTCGTTATCTATTAATTGCGGTTTTGGCTTGCGTGCCACCGATGGCGAAACACGCGGCATAGTCTCAGTGCTGGCATCATGACGCGACGGTGAGAGCGTCTTGCGACGCGGTGGTAACGGCTTTTTATCGTGATTTTCTTCGACCATGGCAATTTTTGTTGCCGATTTTGGTTTTGTTATGCCACGTTTCGGATCGGGTATGAATAGCACTTCGGATTCTTCCGAAGGATCACTTAAGCCATACGGATTTTCAGCTTTTACGCGAAATTTATATTCGGAACCCTCGATCAGATCGTGCAGCGTAGTGCTTAGCGAACGCGTAGTGGCTGCTTTCAGCCAAACATTCCAACCGATGCGAAAGTATTCGACAATGTAATTACCGATTTTACAGCCGCCATCATCAACGGGCGCAGTCCACGAAAGCGTTGCCGATTTTCCGAACGACATATTCAAACGCACACGACCCGGCGCATTCGGACGCGCTGTAACCGTAACAAGAAACGATGTAACATCCTCACCCAAACGATTCCATGCGCGTATTGTATATTCTCCACGATCTTCGCGCTGCACATTATCGATTTTCAACAGCGAATTCTTATCCGTATGCGTTAGTTCAAAGCGTCCACTGCTCGGTATTGTTTCGCCCTCATGCAGCCAACTCACCACCGGTGGAGGTTGTCCAGCAATGCCCACCTTGAGACGCAACACCTCATCTGCCTCAACAATTAGACCATCCTCATAGGTGCGCGGCAGTCGTATTCTCGGCGGTGCTTGCACCTTAAGCAGCGCCTTGGTCACAACATGACCAGCTCGATTAGTCGCCGTGCACTTGATCTCTCCCTCATCGGTGAGCGCCACCTGATGTATGATCAAGACACTGACGTCGTTGTCGTTAACAATTTTCGTTCGTCTGCTGCTGAAGATCTCATAGCCATCCTTGAACCAATTGATCTCCGGCGGCGGTTCACCAAGTATACGCACTCGAAACTCAATACGCTCATCCTCGACTGCTTGCGTCTCCTGCAGCTCATCCACAAAGCGTGGCACAGTGATGGCATTCCGTTGTAGTGTCACAGTCAGCGCATCCGACAGTTCACTAGCATCCGAACGTCCGACAATATTCTCAGCAAAAACACGAAACTGATAACGCCAGCCGGGTTCAAGACCGCTAATGGAGACCTCACACTGTATTATGGGCGTAGGCGTTGCACGTACCCAGTGCGGTGAACCCATGCGTCGATGTTCGACAACATAGCCGGTAATCGGTGAACCGCCATCTAGCTTTGAGCGTTCCCAGCGCAAATTGACGACATCAGGTTGTTGCTCAGAGAGCGCTATCAATATGGGGCGGCCAGGTGGTGAAGGGCGTTCTGTGCGGTATTAAAAATGAAAAAGAACGTATATCTGTGAGTACAATTTATTGACATTTCCTTTTCAAACTTAACGAAATTTGCGGCATTTTCCTTTCATTTACATTTTCCGTTGCGTTTAGTGCTCAAAATTGTTTCAAAACGATTTCAGTTTATAGGCCAAACAGCGTACGCAGACAAATGTAGCTACTCGAAATACACAGATACTCACTTGGTTCTGTGCTGTCAGTTCTTTAGAGGCACAACACAACAGAATAGAACAGAACAGAACAGAATTTGAACGTACGAATTGTACAACCACTTGAGTATATATTCTTTCTAAAAATAACCACATTTTTAGCGCTCCCACTGTCTAGCCTCCGTCACCATTTCTAATAAAAATTTTCTTGCTACGAAAAAATATTTTCAGAATTTTATGCTAGAGCACTTGTTTTTTTTTTTTTGGTTTTTTTTTTCTGTTCTAGAGATATTCTTACCTGCAGATTTCCAATGCACATTCTTCTTGGGTCGTCCACTTTGGGCATGGGTTTGTAATTTTCCAGGCTGATTGCCCATCTAATATTGATTATATGCTATATATATATATATATGTAATTATATTAGATATATATATTAACCTAATCAAACGCACTCTTTCCAAAAATGCTACCAAAGCTTTTGTAATTTGAATTATACACTTTTTATATTGAATTTATATGCTTATCCGATATATTTAATGCTGAATTATCAAATTTTCACTTGGTAGTGGGTGTGCGTACCCATTTTTTTGCTTCCCGTTCAGTTTTTTTTCACTGCACTGCGTTAAATAATCCCGAATGTAGAAACGCCAGACCGCAGCGCAACACACTTTTCAGTTTAGCGGAGCGGATGAGTGCGTTGCGTTCTCTGGGATAGAAATACGTGAATGAAACGAACTAATTGAGCAACGTTTGAATGAGGGATCGCAAGCAAATTGAATAAATATTGCGAAAAACGAAAAGTCAAAAAGTTTTCAATAGAACAGAGTTGTCAGGTTTTTTTTTTAGATTTAGATTTTCGTTGAGAATTTCCGAAATTCGTTAAGTTATTTTTATCACGTGGGCGCATAACAGATGAAACGAGTAGTTTGTTTAGTGGAAAGCACAGGCGGCAATAAATGCTGAGCAAAACACAAAATTCGAGCAAAAACAAGTCGAATTGTTTATAGATAGCCTATAGCTAGCTATATATGTATATATGTATTGTATAAAATATATACAGAAGTGTGAATGCAGTTGAGATATGTATAAATACTTGTGGAACACAAATACCATGCATATATGTATATGTATATTCAAACATAAGTTGCAGTGTATATATTTTTACATACTTTTATACACAATTTATAAGATACAATATTTATGAGCTTATTTATGAGCTTAAGGAAGTGGTGTTGTCGTTCTTGAGTATATAGTTTTCTTCAAAGTGGTACAAACTTTTAGATAAACTGATTATACCCTTCTCCCAACTCGAAAGCTATTAAACAAGTATGGAAGTAGAGTCTTCTCTCTTTTTATACTCTGTACCCATAGGGTCAATGAATGTATTAAGTTTGTATGTAATGTATGTAACAGCCAAAAAGAGTTGTAGTAGACTCCATAAAGTCAAAAGTCGACTCAATATAAACATGTCCGTCTGTATGTCTGTCTGTATGTCTGTCTGTATGTCTGTCTGTATGTCTGTCTGTATGTCTGTCTGTATGTCTATCTGTCTGTTTGAACAACTAGATTTTTTGAAGAAATGTAGCCTTTTAATTTTTATATTTGAATTCTTCACTTCCCTTTGCAGATAAACTATATTAAATGAACGTAACAACTTCACTATAGGAGTAACCTCCTCCTGATAAACCTGATAGCCATACTTGGGTTTTAGTAAAAGTATTTTTGCTTTTGTTTTAAATTATGCCAAAAACGCCAAATTTGGTGTATATTACATCAATCCTAATAAAATATACCACAATATCTTGTTCCGTGACGTTGTACGCGATTTTTCCACAGTGGTATTTATTTCTCCCGATGCAATTTATATACCAAATCTAATCCTTCTGGTATGAAAAGTTGCTAAGATAAGACAAATTTTGTTATTTATGATGATAATAAATGGTATAAATTACAAACGAAATTTCAGAGATTGAACGATCTCTAACATACCCATAAGTATTAGGTCCAGATCGGAATGGGGAAACACATTCCGATCTGGACCTAATACTTATGGGTATGTTAGAGATCGTTCAATCTCTGAAATTTCGAAATTTAGAAATCTATGTTTCAAATAAAAAGGCTTGGACATGGTTTAGTGTATCTCGAAGTCGAACACACTTGACTGCAACATTCTTTCTTGTTTTAAATCATTTTATATGTCGTCGAACTTACTTCCAAAATCAAATTCATTATGTCTAAGCCCTAATGGCACAGTTTCCTGAGTTTCGTACCTTGATATTTCGTCTTGAATAATTTTTATGAAAGGAGCCCGGTAACCACAATAACGATCTTTTAATGAATAATGGTCTCTGAACTAATGGTCTCTCTCTCTGCGATATGTTCGAAACTTTTGAGAGAGCATGCTGTCAAGCTTTTAAGCTTCTGCCTAGACGTAACAAGGCCATAGTCTGCTGTGTTGCTTTGGAGACGGTGGCCCTCACAGATCTGGAAATCAACTGTAGTATAGTGTAATCAATTGTCAAATTCGAATAAAATTGTTTTTTTTTACGGTTCTGTTTTCCATTTTTAGTTGTTGTTGTACGATAGATCTGCGCCATGTGCACTTTACTCCTAACGAGTAATGTGTTGTGGTTTGGCGTATTCTCTTAAATCACCGCAAGGCACAGGTTTTTCACTCAATAACTCTGCCTCGTGGTATATTCCAACTTTCATAAGAGAACAACTCTTGGGCTTTGCTATAAAATTAGAAATTTTAATCCTTACTTGTCTTAAATTTTCATTTTCTTTTATAATTTGTTTATTGAGGCGAAAATTTAAGCACAATGAGACACTTATTTCGAAAGTTTTTACAAATCACGAAATTATACATACCAGGTAGCTTATCTGTCGAAATTTGACCATCTGTGCCGACCAATTTTTTTTATATCCTTTTTAAAACTCATGTTGTATACGAATAATATGCTCATTTAATTGCTACTTAATTTTTAAACAAAAATAACAAACAAACGAAAAGAAGTCACGCACTTAACAATGAATATGTAAAAACTATGTGTGAATCAAAAGTGCTATTAAGTTTTAAAAGAAGGACATTATTACGTTTTGAGCCAAAATAGCCAAAAATATGGGCAATTTGGTAACACTTTTTTTCGTTTGTTTAACATAGCAGAAATAATTAACAATTTCATCATCAAAAATTTTCATCGATCTCAGTATTGGGCTTTAAACGAATATGAGATAAAAATGTGAAGAATCTAAAATTTTATTTAATGGTAGAAATCAGCTCATAAACTCAATTCGTTCTTATAAACAGCTGTACAAATTCGAATCATTAAAATTTGTTCAGCTTTTTTCTTTCGAATTTATTAAAAGTATTTAATTCGAAATTAGGAACAATATCTAATTAATAGTGTCATATATGTATGCATTTAAAAAAAGCGGTAAAACTTTCTTCAAGCAAGCCTACTATCAACACCAAATGAATTTACAATACTTGTTCGAAATAAAAGAACAAAAATTCATAAAATAAAATAAAATAAAATGAAAAAATCCGAAAAAGTGGAAAAGCCGCATTTCGGCTTTGGAAGCCATAAAACACTTGTTCGTTTGTCTTTTCTTTGGGAATGTGTCTGAATGGCTTTTTCTCCTTTTCATTTGTGGCATTGAGCTCGGTCAAAGCTGGCCAGTTTGACTTGTCTTGACCCAAATCGAGATTTGAGTAGCCAGTAAATGAGAAAAAAAGAAAAAAATAAAAATAAATTTTAAAAGAAAGAAAAAGCCTCTTTCGCTTCAACTAAGCTACTCCGCCAAACGCGCCTACTATTTCGATCTGTAGCTTAACTCAGCCTCAGGGGCGTGCGTTAAATTTGTTTTTTTTTTGTTTTTTCGTTTTTCTCTTTCAACGACTACTATGTTAATCAGTTGCCAAGAGCCGCTTTATTTTTATAGTTTGGTTCTTCAGTCTATTGTCAGTTAGAATTAATATGTAAATTAGATAAGATTTGGAAGTATTAATTTAATACATACGAAAATTTACACCTAAAGCGAAAGGGCGTCGTAGTTTACTATAGGAACTGACGTCACTTCATCAATAGATCATGTATTAGCACGCGTACAGTGCGTTGGCTTCCAATTGTTTTTTTTTTTTTTTGATGTCGTCACTTTTGAAGACTTCCGCCAGTTGAAGGCGTATAATCGTACCTATGTGGGCTTAAGCTTCAATGCATTTGCTGTAATCGAAAAATTAGACATCATTCTCACAGTGCGCATTGTGGCAAGTCATGCGTTTACAGTAAATTCAAACATAGTTTTCATGTGAGATACAAATTTGTCTATTTCACTTAATTAAAGTGCTAAAAACATAGTCCAGTATTGCATGCATTGCGCGCTCAATTAAAAATTCCCACAATAACTCAAACACGTTGCGAATTAAATAGCTGAAGCTGAAGAAAAATGTAAAAAAAAGCCACTAGAAGTAAAAGTGCTAAGGTGTGGTTTCTGCGCGCAGATTGTACCCTACATACTTAAAGCCTAAAGTTAACTAAAACAAAATATTCCAGTAATATATATGTACATAATTTTCTCCATCTATCAACCTATCCATCTATCTTATACGGCTTGAAGAGTTCCAAACCAATGCAACTACTTCTTGAGAATCTGAAACTGAAAAACAACGCAATGCTGTCAATTCGCAGTGTTCATGCTATAAAGCTGAACGTAAGACGTAATTCGCATTGTTGTACAGATTAATGTAAAAACAGATACAGATACATGTAAAAACTCTGAGTTTGTCTAAATTCGTTTATTTGTGTCCAATTTAGTATCTTCACACGTTTTTTTTGGTCCAACGGGAATTGTTTTTGTGGAGACTACCTGTGCTTCTAGGCTGAACATATACATAAAATTACTGTTCCGTACAGTGGGCATACTGCAAGTTATAGCCAGATACAATCCTATTGTCCACTTTTTGGTTTTTGTATAGATATTTTGTCGATACGTAGAGTATCTATGTCGAATGAGATCCATTTCGTACGCTTTTAGTAGTTTACATTGCAAAATAACATAGCTATTTACACAGTTTATGATTTTTCAATTGAAAGTTTTAAAATTTACATGGTTTTAGCGTACTAATCAATCAGTATGTATGTATGTATGTATGTATGTCTCTCATTCCCTTTCTTATCTCTTCATTGATTAAGCCGTGCACTTATCTAACAACGTCGAGTGATGCTCTCTGCGAGTCGCCTTTTCCATTATATGCAGCCCACTGAACTCGCAAATCTCAAGCGAATAAGTTTGCTATTGTGCTTTGCAACTATGTCAGATGTGCTCTCTTTTATCCTTTCTCTCCTGATTATAGTTCAAAAGCATTTATTTAGCTTCACTTCGTGTATTTAGTGGTTTGAAATGCAGTGAATTATAAACTTTCACTTAAAAGCACCTTTAATTCACAAATAGTTTTTACATATTCTTTCATTACTTTATTATTGTTCTTTCGTTTAATGACGATTTTCTATGTTTACTGCTCAAGGCTTACATAAATAGCTAGCTAGTTTACGATATAAACTGGTTCACTCTCGTGGGTGTTACAGAAAAAGCTTTCGGCTCAAAATCTTCAAATTTGAATTTTTTTTTTTGGGGTGAAAAAACTCTATGAATGTTATTGTTGTTGCTAATATAAATATGTATGCATGAAAGATTTGAAAAATTGCATTCGAAAAGTCAAACAAGAAGTTTATAGATTTGTTCTTATATACTTGTATACTCTTTTGACCAAACAAACTAAAGCAAGCACTGTGCGTTTATTTCAAAAAACGAAGTACTTGCGCAGAGATAAAGTTATAATGAGAACAAATGAGAGTAAACGAGCGATAGGCTTGAGTATATGCTTTCGCATGACTCTCATCCTATACTCATTTTTTATTCAAAAAATGTTATGTATAATGTGATGGTTTGAGCTCTAGTATGTATGAGCTCTAGTATGCATATGTACAAACAAATGTATAAATATGCGCATTTATTTCTATTTATGCAGGCAGATAAAAAGAAAAAAATTGATTGCAGAGTGCAAACAGAGTGGCAGTTAAAGTGAGCAAGAGACGCACAAGATGCGGTTGAATAGTAAGTGTAATGAAAGTCTACTCTGTTTGTTTTGTTCATTTGCCTTGTCTTTTAAATCGGTTTGGTCGTTTCTTTTATCGAACCAAATTCAGCACAACTTACAACTGGTTGAAACATTTCGTTTGCAATACCTTCTAAAAATCATTCTGATTTCATTAAGCCCTTTGATTTATACACGAATGTAGGGTATTTAAAAAGTATCTGAAGAAAAAGAGAAGCGCGAATCATAATGTATGCAATTACCACAATAACAACAACAACAACAAAGTGATGAACCTGTTGCAGTAGACTTGAACAACAACAAAAGAATAACTACCAAGAACCAATACAAACCAAGGTTCTTGTTCGATGTACTTTATATTCATTATCACTGTCGGGCCTCCGCTGCTTGTAAACAATTCGCTTATCGCTGCCAACCGCGAACAAACCAACCAAGACTTTGAACTCCAACTCCAACATGGCTCAAACATGTTCAAAGACGGTTCGCTTTGGATGTCTCTCTTAGCGGGCTTTCAGTTGTATTCGAAACTTCCGCGCGAACGGTTTGATATTTCGTGCTAGCTCGTTTGGTTCAATCATTTGCGGTGGGTTTATGGAGAAGTCGCGCGCAGTACAACCTACTGATATTTGATATTTGAAAGTGGAATTCGGCTACAGATAAAATTTAGCATATTAAGCACTTCAAAATTGCAGAAAGGCAAACAAATATACGAAAAAAATTGTAATTGATTTGAGTCAAAATTTACTCAAAAGCAGTTTTTGTGTCTTGCGTGGGTTACTTGAATATACAGAAAAGTGATTCGTGATCAAAAATTAAACTGGTTGAAATAAACGAAAAATAAAAATTCAAATTGGGGGAAAAATAAAACATGCCAGCAAAATTGTCAAAGTCAAATGTATTATATCTTACGATAAATAAATTAGTAAAACGTGAATTTGTGCCTATGAAGTGTGAAATAAAAAACATGAAAATACAATTACCGAAACGTGAAAACTACAATAGAGCCTAGTACTTTGCGATAGTGTTTTTTTACAGTTGCCAATCTGTACAGAATATGTGGATATGAAAGCTGTGTATAGTTTATTATGGTTTTTATTTTTCTCATATATTTCCCAAAAAATTACCTTCAAAATCGAAGAAATCCGAAAACATAGGTGCTCTATATAGAAGCTACTTATGCAGAATACCTTAATTCGATTAAGTTGGCATCTGAACTAATTTTTGGGAAGTTTCTTTTTTAAATATTTTCAATAAGTCGTTGGAATATCGGATTGTCCGCATAGACCAACGATTTTAAGTACATTCACAGAAAGTAGTGCAGCAATGTCAGATCATAGAATGGGTTCATTTTTGGAGTTAATGTTGTCGTAAAACTCTTCCCTCAATAAGTCGCAGTATTAAAGTCATAATAGTTGTAGTAGAATGAAGTGTATACGGTTTTGTATGTACCAAAATTGGATTTTACAGAGGATATCTCTTAAATCAGATAGATTTATATTCATACAAACGTCCATATAAAACATCACCACTGGGTGGCTAACTAAGAATGACAGGAAAAGAAATAAAACAGCAATTGCGTGAGATATCAAAGTGGTTCTTACTTAATTTTGCCTTTATGTGTGAAAATGGGACCTCATTCAAATGCTTCATTTTCAGTGCTGCCAATACTTGGGTCCAATTTTTCATAATTCGATCCAATGTTTTCGGCGTTCGCCCAGCAATTGCTTCTCCAATGTTGACTTCGAGCTTATCCAAAGGGGCTGGCACGTTGACATAAACCAAGGACTGGACGTAGCCCCAGAGAAAATTATATAGAAGTGTCAAATCGCATATTCGTGGCCAACTGGCAAATACTCTTCTCGAGATTCTCAATTCGGCTGATTGACGACGAAACCACACTGGGAAACTTGGAACCGAATTAGGTTCTTATTTGATAGTGGCCGCTACGGCGGCTCACTTCGAAAATTTGTCTCTCTGAATGGTGGTTTAAGGTTCAAATAGGTGTACGAAATTATGGACGGTGCGACGAATTGCCCGCTCTGTGAAGCGATGTACACGACCAAATTGACGTTGGCCAGTTACAACTGAGCCGAAATTTCGATAATATTTTTTAATTATTGTAAAATGCTCACTTAGTAAAATCTAGGAGAGTTTTTTTGTATTGCACAGTGGGTTGAAAGTGCTGTTTTCGTTGCTGACTATGATTTTCTACATCGGTAGTTCGATAAATGAGGTGATGGCCTAGTTCGTAACTTAGATTCAGTCCTCCCAACGTATACCATATTGCATACGTCCCATCTCCATTTCTTGGTATACTATATATTACGTCATGTTTATTTTCCACTTTTCATGTTGCTAAACAGCTGTTCAGTGGTGTTATAAGTTCTATGTGCCATTTGTAACTTCTTCTTGTCAATACTATAAATATCTCCGAAAAGTCTCTTATTATTTCAATTATTAAAATTGATATTTCAATTATTAAAACTGTCAAAGCAATTTGTTTTATTATTATCAAGAAAATTTATCGTAACATCCGAAGTTTATTTCTTTTGTTTATGTGTGTTAATACGACTATTTCTAAAGCGTATAAAACAGTTGAGCACGCTCTACAAACATGATCACTACGTGCCAAACGCGTTGTTTATTTAATTTTTGGTTTATTTAATCACATAATTATGTCTCGACAAAAAAAAAAAAAAAACAAAATAAAAGTTTAACAAAAATTTTAGCCTAAAGTGTTTTCAAAATAATGCTGAGCTTGCTTGTTGTGTTGAATTTCATTTTCAAGTGCAGCTACAAACTACAAAAACAGCAAAAAAAAGTTCAACTACAATTAGGTTAAGTGCACTGAAAAGGAGAAATCTTTAAAAAATAACAAAATTTCATACAATCGACAAAAATTTCTGATTAATTGGCATACAAACATTTATAAGCCGCCAGTGTAACTAAAGTAAAAGTGTTTACAATCGATTGTGCATAGATACAAAACTAAAAGTATTTAAATACCAAAGTTTGCAGCTAAAGTTTTGAAAATGTTGTTTAACTGGCTGAAAGATGCAACTCATCTCAAGTACCCTAATGCAAAAAATGTTGAAATAAAAATCATATATCTAATGTATAAATCATAAAAAATACAAAGTCAAATTTATGTTAGCTTCATGCATATCTCGAAAGAAAAAAACTTTGATGTCACCAACCTCAAAATATGATTTTAAAGCTTATCCTAAAAAAAAAAACTTCAATTCCAAACTCCAAATGTATCTACATAACTCTGGAATGTATCTGCTTAGTTGGCTGCTGCGGTTTTTTTTTACTTTTTTTGCGTGTTTGAGGTGCGCCTTTGCTGTTGAAATAGTCGTCGCCGTAATATTAATAAACACAACTTCAAATAAATGCCACAGGCAAATTGACTTCTAAGCGTGCAAAGATTTTATGTGTTTTTTTTTCGCTGAATTTTTGCTACTCTTAATTTTTCTGTTTTTTATTTTGCTGATTAGAATCAATTAACGCGAATGTCAGCTGATGTTTGATAAATGGAAAAAGAAGTATAGTTTATTTAGCATTTAGATAATATTTTTACTCTTCACACGTAGTGTGGCTAGTATTTTAAATTTGTTACTGAGTTTGTAACTCACTCAGGGAAGCATCGGAGATCCCATAAAGTGTATATGTATATACTACGCTTCAACAGCTCGACGAGAAGAACGGAACTAACAATGTCCATCCGTCTATCTGTTCCTTGATTGTATGATTCAAAACTAGTCGCTCAGTTTAATACATATCGATTTGAATTCGGCTATGAAGACGCCCTATATTCATGGCTGAACATGTAAGTATTTCAACTGACATGCCACCCCTTCTTTTACGGATAGTTTCCATACAAAGCCACCTCCCACGTTTCGGATTTAGTATGAAAAACTTTTTCCATACAGCCAATATTACTAACCTTGAAACTTGTTATTGTGACGCAAGCTTCATTATAAATTAAACGAGAACTTATGCAGAGTACTGTAGCTTTGGTTCTTCTGAATTCGAACATTTGTTCTTCTTTTTCTTCGAAAAACTTGCCATATTTGTTCCAAGCAAATTCAATAAGGCAAAGAAGATCTGGCATAAGTTGGCATTTATGCTGCAATATCAATAATTTTATTACGCCTAATGTCATGGCAGTTGCAATTAAGCATATCATTACTTCAGATGTCCACCAGTCAGACTTGACATGCCGAAGAATTATCTATGCCTCCCATTAGCTATTAATTGTAATCCAATACGGAAGCTATATGTTCAAACACTTGCGCAACATTTGCCTCTGATGCTTACTTGTCGGCTTGAAAAAATAAAAACCGCTAAGAATGTTGTTTGCCATTAAAGCAGAAGTCGACGAGACCACAACCTCGATGTCCACAATTCAGACGATGGATGACAACTAGTCAGAGAGTTGGTCACTGTTAAAGTGCACCGTGGTATGACAGTGTAATTAAAATGTAAAACCCGACGAAATGTAGCAGTACACTAATTTATAATTAGATAGAAACTTTCTTTTAGAGTAATTGCAGTGCGCTGAACATGAAATATATACAATTTTTTTGTTTCATTTGGATTCACCTAGAATCAGGATATATTCGTGTTTTTCGATGTTAAACCAGCATCCAGAGTAATATATCGCTAGGTAATTATAATACGCATCTAACGGTATCCAATTCGTTTTAATCGAAAAAAAATTACATACATGATTCTAATTTGAGTACCTTTTTTCAACAACAAACGATTTCAATATCCCATGTTTCCTATTTTTAATAGTTAGTTTATTCAATTTTGAAACGAATTGTACCGTTAGACGGATAATCTCATCACCTTGCTAGCGGCACATCGTGCATTTCGATCGGGTTTGTCGTTCACTCTGGATGCTTGTTTAAACTAAACCACACATTGAAAAAACAGAAATGTACCGTTATCTAGGTGAATGGCCCAACTTTAAACAATAAACAGTGTACAAGCCTTCTTCATGCATTAAAGTTGATATTGACCGTAATCAATTAGTTTTTAGTACTACAAAAATAGGCGTAAAATCACAATTTTGAGAGAGAGAGAGAGAGTCCGAAGTCTCTAAACCGAGAAAGTCTCTATACCGAGTTTTTATTAATATTTGATGAAAATTGAAAAACTAGTTCGCACCTTCATACACATACAAATAAACAGACAACGAATATGGCTAGATTGCCTTGTCTAGTCGAGCAAATTAAAAATCTATATTTTAAGGGGTCTTATACTTCTTCTTCTGCCTGTCATATATGGTTATTCGCTCCAAACACGAATCAGTATTTTTTATAAAACAATTTTTAATTTATCTTAACTACTTACTATTCATTTCAAACCACTGTGCGTCTTCGCTTAATTTCTACTTACTACCGCCTGCTGCCCACTAACTGCATAGAATCAACTAAGGCTACATCCAGTAGGTAGTTACTTATATTTCTATATACTACATGGACATTTTATAATTATTACGTTTTTCATGCGCCATCGACAGCATCGTCTTCGATATGGTCAAAAGCTTTTCGACTGGCTTGAATGATTGCTCACCAGCGCCAGCTGCCTCAATCTCAGTGGCCAGCAGAAGCAAGCAAGTTCCACTCATCGTCACCAGTTCGGTGCAAGCCCATTGCAAGTGAAGCTCACATTTAAGCATAATTACATAGAAAACAGAAATGTCCCCATTATGGGCTGGCAGTATTTGTTCAGTGATGCACTTGTGCCATTTGTGTTTCCATTGAATTTCTTTTCTTTAGCTTTTTAACTTGCATGGTTGACTTTACTAGTTAGGATTTTTTTTCTTCTTTGCAGTCATTTTACTTGGTAGTTTAGCTGTCAGCATGACATATAGACAGTCAATCGAGCGTTGTTTGTTGTGTTTATTAGAGACTGTCTTACACAGAGATCTACGGGCCAGTTGGCCTAGGGCTACAACTCTTTCTTAAGTAGCATTAAGTTTCATTTAAACGAAACTTCAGCTGGTTTTACAGAAGCATAACCTGCAGCTAGAAATCAATTTAAAAGCCAGTTTAGACTAGTTTCAATACGCATGCATAACTGTAAGCATACCAATCGGAACGCGAAAACGTTTTTATGTAGAAAAATAAAAAAAAAACACTTCGAACAGGATTTACTCAATTCGAAAAAGCAGTCTTATCACTCGCAGCTGCTGCCTAGGCCAAATGCAATTCGTATGTACAGTAAAGTGGCACAGAAATTCAACGAATGTAAGCACTCTAAACAAGAAGTTTATTCCGAAAAATAAACTTCAAAAATGTTTATGGAAAAAAAAGAGCCAAACAGTTCACAATTTAAAGTTCTTCATTTTTAAGTTTTTACGGTACAGCGTTTAAAATAACTTTCACAATGGTTTCTGGTATAAATTCAATACATCATACATAAACTTCTTCTTTTCGAACGAAACATTCAGACGAAGTTTTTAAAACTTTTGGTGTCCCCATCATTTATACATAAATACAGTTTCCTATTAAAGCTTTTTAACAAATATTTTTCAAACATTTTCCAAGTTTCTAACCAATAGTAACACGCAGGGCCGGATTTAGGAGAGCGTCCATTAGCAACGATTAATAACGATTTAGAAGAAAAAGAAAATTATTTACACACCATTCAAAAGGCCATGATATCTTCATTATATTTACGCTTATAACTAGTATAAATTTATGGCAGATTGTCGATCCCAAGTTTCCAATGATAACACCAAATCATCAAATAATGAAAATTATATTGGTATACTCGATTTAATTTCGGAGTTTGTTCCATTTCTTGCAAGTCATTTCAAAGAACATAGAAACAATTTGCGAAGAACTTTTCGGAAGCATGGCCAAAATAGTGTTGTCAGAGATTTGTACTCAAATGAGTATAGCAAAGTTTTATTTAGTGTCAGTTGACCCTACTCCTGATGAAGGAAATATTGATCAACTAACAGTGGTTCTCAGATAAGTGCAAGGAATAAGGTCAATTGAACGCTTTTTGATTTTAATATCCAATTCTGGATATACCGGTAAAGAGATGGCAGCAGCTCTGGTTAGTATTTAAAAGATTTGGACCTATACATAGGTCAATCATATGACAATACGCCTAATATATACGGAGAGTATAAAGGCATGCAAGCTTCCATACTGGAGTTGAATCCTTGCTGTAGATAGTGGCGAAAGATCGTTTTGAAAAATGAAACTCTTAAAAAATAGTTAACTCACGAGTTCAAGACAGGCTCGTCTTACCAATCTTATGATTTTGTGTAGTGAAAGCGACATTCTCCTCTATATTCCTTTTGATGATCTTATTGATGTGTTCTCATCAAAAATTAGCAAAAACTTTCTTTATTTTGATCTCAATTATTATATGAACCAAGTAAAATGATTATTACTCAGTTATTAACCATTTGACCTATGTGCTTCTGTGTCCCAGAAGAAAAAGATTCTGGTGGACAGTGGTTATTCGTCCCCAAAAATGAAACTGCATTTCTTTGATTTCATCGTATAATGATACATTTTCTATACATCTGTATTGGAATTTCGCGCGCAGCTGGCTACTCAAATGAGCATTAGATTCATCAACCGCAAAGGACCATAGTAAAATTTTGACTGTTGACCCATTTGGACATAGAAGTCCCGTTAGATTGGGCGTGGGTGGTCGAAGTGGTCTATAATTTTTTTTTTAAGAATATAGTTACTCGCTACGTCTCCAATTTTGGAACTGTATCTTAACCCAACCCCAAACTATACAGGTAAAGCAAGAAGAAAATGTAGAGATTTTTCAACATTAGGGTGGTCTGCTAGGCAAAGTTATGAATGTACCCTTGAAAATTAGGTACTTTCTGAAAAACCCATTCATTCCCTATTGAATGATACTTTGTTGAGAAAAATCGGTTCCATAGTTTTTCAAGGAAAAGTTAGTAGGTAATAGAATATTATTGGTCGTTAAAAGGTTAAATGTTTTATTACTTGTTGCGTAACATTTAAAAAGGTAAAGCACTACAAACATTCTTTGCAACAGACCCTCTCAAACCTAAATCCGGCACTGGTAACAGGCAACGACGCATTCAACTGACCAACAATTTGTGTCAACTTTTGACCATAGAAAAAGTTATTAAAAAAAGTTGCAGAGGAAATGCAACAAAGTAGTAGTACTCGTGGTAATCGGGAATGCCAAGCCGAGCATGCAATTCCTTTTTTTTTGTTTTTTTTTGTTTGTTGAACGCGCGCGCTCACTTAAACAATTTTCCAATAAGAAAAACGCAAGCTGCAATGTTGCAATGTGAACTCGAATGATTGTCGGCGGCAACGTCGAAGTGCGCCTTACAAGTTTCGCGTTAATATAACGTAAAAATAGTGAAAATCATATGTGGAAAAAATATAAAAGAAAAAAAAAATGAAATAAAATAAAAACTGAATGAGCTCAGAAACGCAAAGGGGCCTAAACGAAGCAAAGGCTTGCCACCGACCAGAGCGACCGACTCGACGACTCTGGCAAGTCAAGTCAAGTAAGGCTGCCGCTAGACGACTTAGACAACAAATAGCAACAAAGTCGTCGACGAACTTGTCAAACATGTTTCACGGCATTGGAAATGTGCAACGCTAATGGATGCACATAACTGTTACACTCACTTTATATTGACTCGAACCAAATCCACTGACTTGCCTTCAGTTTCGTCCCGGACCGATCCGGTCCGGTCCGGTTCGTCCCGGCCAGTTCAAGCGTTGCAAGTTTAAAATTTCAAATTTGTTAAGTTTGTTATTAAATTTTTAGATCGACTTTCAGCATATAGAAAACTATTTTTCTTATTGTATTACGAGTATCAATTTCATTGGTTTTTTCTCTTTTTTTTTTTTGTTTTTCATTTAATAGAAATGATATGCGGAAAATAACTTTGAGTGTTCTGTTTCTACGCTTGATCGGTTCATATGTTGGCATGTGTTCAAAGTTTGTTGTGATAGTCTTCATCAACGACAAACAATGTCAACTCATTGTATACAATTAATACAATAGCTCGCTAGTATCACAACAACAACAGCAACAAGAAGAATAGTTATAATAATATTTATAAAAGAAGCACCAAAAACTTAATACATCGGGAAGAAAATTAAAGAAATGGAGGAAGACGTTTTAAATGCGCTACAAACACGCACAGCATATTTACCGGGCAGTTTTGATCGTGAAAAGCGCATCATATTCATTGTAAATATTATCAATGATCTTCAGTTATGGAATCGACGCTGTCTGGAGTTGTCAATAGACTATTTGAAACGCTCGTTGAGGTAAGTTAGGAGTTTAGTGAAGTAATGATTGTAAGTTAGTACATAGTTTGAAAAAATACAGCGTTGGTTTGATTGATTTGCAGATTATTGGTTTCTGTCATTCCACTTACATGACTTGCTTTACGAAAAAAATGACAGATCTTTATGAACTACAAATAAATATTTTACAATGAAATTTTTGTTTTGTTTTACGCTAAGCAACAACAAAAGATTGTCAAATTTTAAGAAACTCATTGAAATTCAATCAGAAACATACAAATATAAAGAAAGAGATGTATACTAGTACTTTGTTCAAGGCGCTTTATATGTTCTGATATGGATCATTATCAGGTGATAATTAATTAGAATTGAAGAAAGATGCACCAAATACAAAATTACAAAAATGAGGGGGGGGGAGGCGGTTTTCTAGTAGGCTGATCTACACCTTATAGTAGGCTGATCTACACCTTATAGTAGGCTGATCTACACCTTATAGTAGTCTGATCTGCTACTCTATAAGGTGGGGTTGACAAGTTCGTTTATCTAAAGGAAAAGATAAAGAGAAAGTTTAAATAGAAAGTCGGACGGAGAAACTGTGAGACGGTCAGACCGACGTGTCTATATTAACCCGATCTTTGATGCTGATCAAAAATATAGATATTTTATGGTGTTTGCTACGCTTCCTTCTGCACATATATTACATATATTTCCAAAAACCTAGTATACTTTTAGACTCTCCAGGACAGTGTAGTATAACTGTTTAATAATTTGTACATTTTATAAACTTGCTTGTAAGTTTGGAAAAGTAGAATGTCTAATTTTAAACATAAGTGGATTCATTTCAAATAAACAACTTTTTGGTGTAGAAGATCAATCAATTTATTTAGTTAATTTTAAAGACAAATTTCTTATTGCAATCGATTAAATAAAAACATGTTTTACATGTTTGAAGCATTTGAAGTTTATGCTAAATCGATTTTATATACAAGTATTTCTAAAATATTCATTCATCATTCATCAGTTTTCTTTGAGCTTACATTTTGTAAATGTGAAAATCAACAATGAATAAACAGACAATTCGGTAGAACCGAAGCTTTATTACTCTTCACAAAAGCTTTCACTTCATTTCTGAGGTTGTTAGCTCTCAAAATAAGAAAGTTTTTCCTATAACAACCAAAATGTTTTTGGTGGTCCTTATGAGGACTACTTCTAAAAGTGGGCGGGACATGCCATTAATATACATGTGAATCTTCCGACCATAAGTAGTCACCGTATTGATTTTCAATGTAATGTTGATTCTAATAAAAAAAACATGTTTTTTTACAAAAACTGGAAAATGGGCGCTGGGTTGTAGGGTGCTACACTAAAAAGTAGGCGTGCTAATTAATTGTCTATAAAAGCACTTCTACCTGGTTTAATGTGGAAGCAGTTACCAACACAGGCCCTTGCTAATTCAATGCAGTCTCTTATTTCCAAAAAGGAAACTACCGGAAAATGCGGAATTGTTTTATATTATAAAGAAGCAGTATTTCTAAGTTAATCAGTTAACTGTTTGGCATTTTAATTTAATCTAACATAGTAGATGCAGAAGGATTTCGAGAAACCATTACCATAATTTGAATCCAATGGTTGAGCCATGGTTTCAAGGTTACCTTCACTGCTAATGACGAAAAAGAAAGATATACTTAAAGGGGGGGGGGGGGGTGGTGTGTTGACACACAAGGAAAACAAAATTCGTTAGATAAAAGAAAGACCAAATACGTTATATCTTAGCAACTATTTGTACGACCGTATTAAAATTCATAGAATGTGTTAATATCATTCAGGAGAAGGTTTGCTTAGGGATGGCAGTAGAACAGTCATCATCGAAGTACTTATGGACTTATGGTCTTATGTTAACATTTATAAGTTGACTTAAAATATGAGGGCAAAACCACGATGCTGTTGGCACTGAATGGTTACCTAAATTGAATAATGGTGATTTAGAAGTTCAAACAGATTACTAAAATCAAGCGATCAAAATTCCGAAACATGCTTATTGTGATTACGATAATTTTATTAGTAGCGTTTTGAGTGTCACAGACATCAATGATAGTTCTATTACTAGTGTTTTGAGTGTCACAGACATCAATGATAGTTTTATTACTAGTGTTTTGAGTGTCACAGACATCAATGAACAAAATATTTCGTAGTTCTACTTAACAGTGACGACGATAAAAACGACGATTGTATAACAATTAATGAATATGTCGTTTCTAAAGGTTTAAACCGTCATAAACCAGCCCAGTTTACCACCTCATCAATTGCTTTTAAAGAAATAGGCTATAATTGTTAACGATGATGAACAGGAATTAATTAATGGTACAAAATTAGTGATAACTCACTTAGTACACCATCAATGCTAATTTGGTTCACTTCGGTAAAACTGTGCTCAGAACTCGCTTTAACAACACACCTTCCGATCCAAGCAAGTCTTTCCAAATGAGAGGAATGTTATTCCTAATAAATGTGGCCTATGCTAGTGGCCATTAGTAAAGCACAAGGTCAGACGCTCAAAAAAACGGGTTTCTATTGACCAGAAATTGTTTTTTTTTTTGCATAGAGAGTTTTACGTTTCCTTTGCGTAGATTCAACAATATTCATGTTTGTATTAAATACACATATAGTCAAAAATCAAATGATGAGCACATTATCACTTCTAGTATTGCTTTTGAATAAGATGTCCGACCAATATATCATACGAATTCGCACGGATCAACTAATCCAATAATATGTGTACATCTTTAAGTTCAGCATTCGAAAAACTTGTAAACAAGTTTGTATAGAACCAGCTAGACACATGAACGCACAAATAGAGTAACAAACGACAATGCCTAAATCCATTGGTATTGCTGATCTAAATAGAATATAAACTGAATTCAAGTCAACTTTTATGAGACTTCGTAACTGTATAACGGTATATCTGCTACATATTTGCATAGAATTCCAAGAATCAGAAAAGTTGATGTGCATTATATTATATAGTACTCGTATAAACCTTATGTAATCTTCGAAGTTTTCTTAAACACGTTACAAACTTTACGACAAACTGATAGTACTCTCTTTCATAACATGTATGCAGTGCATAAAACTTAATAAAAATCTCAAATTTATTGATGAGTCTATATGTAAATCAGACAAAATAACCAAATAAATTTTTTCCATTCGTACAACTATTTTTGTTTGATGAATTTGTGAGCAAAAAGAATAACACAATAATGAGATACAAAGGCCTATAATAAAAGCTTATAACTTTATTTAAATTTATACAGTGCATTATAAACATTTATGGTCTATAATTAAAATAACTCATTACTTTTTATGACTAATGTAAGACTTGAAATTGATTTTAGTCAAAAAAATGAAAGAAGTAAAAAACTGCTAATTGTTAAAACAGCTCGAAAACCTAAAAAAGATACATAATAATTTTTCTTAAATAGCACAAAGTGAAGTGAAGTCAGGTTTTCGTTAAGTTTGAAGCTAAAATGTGGTGGCATTTAAAATTTATATATCTTGGAGTAGATAAATAGCAGTTCTCTAGCTAATAGTAATAATTAAGCAGTTAACAGATAGAAAAATGAAATTGTCTTGAAATCTTCTTTATTTGTAGCGCAAGAATCTTGCAGAGTGGCGTCTGCGTCATTGTGGATGCGCAAAAGAGCAGCTCACGCATAACGCGTACGCATGCGCGCACCCTGTATACGCTATTCGGTAGCAGCGATATTACGGTCGATTTATTTCTAGTCAGAGCAGAAGGTTTCTGGGAGAAACATGTCGAGCCATGCGCCAAGTCACAGACCAAAGGCGAGGTAAGTGAGTGAGTGCGAGAGTGGCTTGATTGATCGATGGAGCCACCAGAGTTGTGGTGTGTTCGGGTACCGCCTCTGCTGACGCGACTAACCTACATTTTATGCAAATTATAAGCAAGTTTTTTTTTCTTTTTTCATTTGTTTTTTTTTTTTCATTTTTTTTTTTTTTTTTTGGTAAACGTTTCTTTTGATGCAATTTTCTACGGAATGGTCCCATTCCGATTCCCAGCAGCAGCCCATTGTGCTGTCAAAAGCGCGTCTCTCCAAATACTTTGATATGCATAACTTGCCCGAGGAGCTTGGCGGCACATTGCAGTTTAATTATGACCTCTGGCTGCAGCAGCGCAAGGTAAGCTTCAATGTTTTCACATTGCGTGACGTTGTCTAAATTAAGTTTTATTTTTATTCATAGTCAATCGATGAGTTCAGCAAATCGTATGAACAAACATTGAATGCCATGGAGCAGCTGCACGTTATGTTGGTGAGCAGTAGATCTGTACGACCGGCGGAAGCGGATGTCGAGCTAAAAAAATGCGCACAATTGCATGCAACCGTGCAGAAGAGCATTGAATCTGCCATAGAGATGGGTGAGTCTGCCAATTTTGAAGGCAAATTAGTTTGAGAGAACGGAAATAAGTCAGTGCGTTGTATTAGTTTTTTATTTACCACAAAAACGTCACACACACAGACAACAAATAACAGGTAAAACTATCGCAGACAGATCTGAAAACGAGCTTTTTGCGATATTATTTTCGTTTTTTATTTGGTGGAGGAAACTAGTATTCAAACCACGACACGACCAACGGTGCTAAGTGCAAAGTGCATCCTAGCTACTTCAGCTAGCAAACACGCAACTCATCGATTGGGTAAATAACAAGCATTTGTCTCTTTTCCTTGACTGTTCTAGCAAAGATAAAAATAATTCTCTTACTTTTCTATTTTTAAAGTATGAAGCATGGAACGCAATTGCCGAAAACTTTGATGCAGTTGTTGTGTCGTGTGCCGAGTTTTTTCTTATTTTTTTTTATTATTTCTAGAACGTTTAGCGAATATTAATTTGAAACTGCTTTTTTGCACATTTGAACGCACACTTTCTGCGCAATTTTGCAAGCATTTGTCGAATGTTCTTTTGACACTCGGAATTACTGCTTAGAGTTCGTTTCTAAGCTTGTTTCCCAGCATTTGACAGAATGGTTATCTGACCGTTTTAATGCTCGTTTCTGAGCACTTTTGCGAGCATTTGGCGAATGTTTGACAATTTGACACTTGTTTTTGCCGCTTAACTCTAGTTTGAAAGCATATTATGGAATGTTCGCTAAGCGTTCGTTTCTTGGTCTGCTGGGTAGGCCTACAATAAAAATCGTTTCAAGTTCGTTGCTTTAATCGTTTGTGTTAAATTTTGTACCAGTTAAAAATCATGTTCTACACGTTTGCCACAGAAATCACGCGTGCTCTTGCAAATATTTGTCTTACCTTGACTATTAGCAGCAATGTTTGAGTATGTTTTTTACTCTTATTTTGCGGTTGGCATTAACATTTTTCCAATGTCTCGTGGAAACAAGTTTGAAAGCAACAAAAATGTAGTAAATACATATAAAATGATATAAATAAAAGAAATAATTGTCTACCACATTGTTTGCTAGATGATACATACAAGTATATGCATAACTCATGCGTGCTATTCAATTATAGTTACCTATATATAGTCTAAAGTTGAAGGCGTGCACGATTTGTACATTGTTGCTCTCGTTATTGTATCCAAAGGTTTATATATTATTATTATTTATTTAATTTTTTGTTGGCGCCAATTGACATTGTTATATATATTAAAATTAAAATTTCAATAACATACCATACAATATTTATATATGTTAATATAAACAATATAACAATATATATGTGGGTTCGCATATAGTATATAAACATAAAATAGTTGTGGGTGTGCTGACTTACTTTACCTTTCACATCAAAACAAATAGTAAATCATCTTATACTGAAGTTTTGAAAAACTTTAAAATAACTTAGACGAAGTAAAGCGCCAAATTCGGAAATATTTATGGTTAGTTTAATCTACTATTTTTCTCCTAAATAGAGACAAAATATTGCTATTTATCATTCCTAAATAAATGTATATAGTTAAAGGGTGAGTGCAAACTTTTGAAGTGAAATAATGCAAAAAAAAAAAAAAAAATGGTAAATCTGTTTCTTTTGTGCATGAAAGTGATTGACAGTTATGTAGATAGTTAAACTTTTTTACACTTAAATACAAAAATTTAGGTTATTCTTCCAAACGTGGTAGTAACTGAGACTTTTCCCTGCGTCTTCAGTGGTAAAAGTTTTACGATGGCGGAAACCAAATGCTGCACACCAATCCTTAATTAAGCGGGATTATCTGCTCAAAATCTGCTCACCTCGAAACGGATGTTCAAAGGCTAGCCGGGGGATACGTATCCTAACAAACGATTGTGAGCTGCTTGGTTAATTTGCAATATAATCGTAGTTGGCCATTACCCACTAATGTGGATTAATTTGCAAACGAGCACATTCCCCGAAGCATTACTGCCAGGGCTGCGAAATAATTTCGCTCGTTTTTATAACATACTCTAAACGAACTAGATCTCTGACGATCAAACGTATATTTAAACAGCACACTTTGTTGTTACTTTAATATACGAAGACAAGCTGATAAGTCCTTTCAAAACAAAAGAAAATATTATTTATTTTTTAGAATATTATTATATTTCCATACACTTCATTTAACGAATGATCTCATCGTTGAAACCAAATCTCTTTCCTTGGAAACATAATATAACCGCTGCTAGATCTGGAGAATATGGTGAATGTTGGGGGAATTCGTGGAATTGCATCATGGCGTTTCAATCGATTGTATAAGAATAAAAATGTTACAGCAGTCTAATGATAGCTGGTACCTATCAGAAATAGCTTGTTTAAATATCTTATATTTGGAAATGACTTTTCATTCTGCCTTCGTACTTTTATTTGTGGGATCTGCATAAAGAATTGATCGAATTTGATGATTGATCTGTGTTATTATTTACTGTGAGTGAATATTTAATTTTCACTTTCCTCCGCCTTTTCTAGGAGTTGTGAGTATACTTGAAGTATTTTACTGCTTTCAAGTTTTCAGTCTTTCAAGTCTGTCTGTCAGCGTAACCGTCTTTCTGTTGTTGCGCATTTTTGGGGATGAGTTATTTAAATATATGACCAAAAGTCGGTGTTTGCATATTGTCCCAAATTTGTAGAATATTAATAGTGATATGCCACGTCTCCTTATTGACTTAGCCCCCATGCAAATACACTGTCCACTTAAGTATTTTTCTTCTTATTATAGTCAATGTCATCTTGAAATTTAAGATGTTTGCTTTCTATGGGCAGACACTTTGCTTAAAGGACGTATTCCGCTCCATTTTAGTGGTAGTCCCATAGAATCCCGCTAAGGTCTGTAACAAAACTATACAAACTGTTTACTTTTTAGCTCAAATATAGGCATAGAAAGTAAGTCCATAAGGTAAGGTTGCGTTATTTTTCTCTAGTCTGGAAAACTACAGTTAGTTAAGCCACTTTTTTGTTAGATTTTTTGCGTATTAGCAGTTGTGACAAGACTATACGACACATTAAAAAAAGAGAAGTTATTAGTATATTTTGATTTGCAAAAGAAAATTTAAATAAAATAATAAAAATGTTCCGTGGTACTCGTTTGTCAGAGGAAGAAACAGTGAAGATAATCGCTTACAAAGACTCTGAGAATAGTGGCACCTACCAAATTTCGAAATTAACTGGGCTTAATGGTCGATAATGAAAGTTCACCGAACGGAGCAAGGAAACCAATAACTAAACTATGTATATCTTATCGCCCACTTACTCCCTATTCCAAAATTGTAGTGTTCCTTATGTGCGTTTGATGCAGAGGTCCTGAAGAAGATGCATAAGATGTCCTGATTCATATTTGCTTTTACAAACAATTTGCACCCTTTATAACTATCCTTATTCATAAAACGAAATTTTGGTGGAGGCTCAGTCATGATGTGGAGTGCATTTGCCAAGTGTGGCACCTTTGAAATAGGATTCGTAAGTTCAAGAATGCGTACTCGAAAATAGTCTTGTACGATTTGTATAGGAATATAGAGAAACACCATACATTTTCATGCACGATAACGTAAGAATTAATACAAGTTGGCAACCAAAAGCACTTTTCGGAATCTTGTTCAGTATAAACTTTTGCCGGGTCAGCGCGCTCCGCAGATCTATGTCTGATTATTAACATATGTGGCATACTAGCTCGGAGTGTTTACGCCAAAAACATAATGTATGACTTTGTCGGAGAGCTAATGAAGAGAGAATGAAAAAAAAAAAGAACTCGTCCAACGTCTTCTGTCCAGCTTAATATATTTTATGAAGAAGAGGTTATTTGAAGAGCTATTTAATATATATATTTCAATTTATAATTCCTTATGTTAAGTACTTATGTAGTTCTTCCAAAGATATTTAACAACTCATCGAAGAACAGAAAAATCAAAGCGCCAAAAGCTTTGTAACTGTGCTCATTAGCAAAGAAACTTCATATGCCCGAAGTAAAATAGTGTACAGCTCAAAACAAATTAATAGGTAATTATTGACTCGTTAAGACAAACAGACAAACAGCCGTGAAGACTTAAAGAAACCCCATAGTTATTTATGTTAACAAGTGTGCTAGATAGAAGGCACATTTTGAACCGAACGACCTCACACAAACACGCGTGAACGCTTATTCAACAAGATACACTCGTAAATGCTTACAATCACTGTGAATATATTTTCACTTTTCAAGTGGCCACTTTTCTAAATAACTTTCCAAGTGGAAACGCATGCCAAAGCGATTGATTTCAAACGCACAAAACGAAGATTTTCATTTTCATTTTCGTATTTCATGAAACTAAAAACCAATGTGAACTTTCATTTTATGTGCAGGTAATCGGATCTTAGCGCGGCTCAATGAAGTCTATGCACCGGCAAAGTCTGGAATACAAAGCAGCAACAGTCACCAAGAAGAGCTTCACGAAGCCACACCTGCCGCCATACCAAAGACAGCAGCCAGTTCAATGCAGCAAACAGCACCAGCACCAGCACCAGCGCCAGCGCCAACGCCAATAGCCAAGCCGAAACTTCCACCGGATATCTGCTGTGAACGCACCCGCATCGAACAACGTTTAAATGAAATCGAGAAGCAACAGACTGATATACGGACCGCGTGGCTGGAATTACTGCGCAGCATACGTGAGGCACGCGAGCTTAGCACGCTTGAGGAGGGCGTGGCCTTTGTCACCAATTGGTTACTAAATACTGCAGAGCAAATGCTGAGCCGGCAATCGGCATCACTTGGAGGTGATGTGCGCGCCTGTGAAACGCTGCGCAGTGCACATGATGCACTGGAGCTGGAATGCCGTGAAACATATGGCTTCTATGCGGAATTGCTCTATAAGATTGATGCATTTGCTGGCGCTAAGGGTAATTTTGCGTATAAGGATTTACTATCGCAACGTGATTTCATGCATTTTGTGTGTCGTTCATTTGCTACGCGTCTGGAACGGCGTCGAAATGTGCTGATTACATCGTTGCGTTTCTTTCGTCTGGTAGCGGAGTATTTTGAACGTACTACGGCGGTATTTGAGGCACTAGTCATGGGTGTGAATAGCAGCGGCAGCAGTAAGGAGGTGGACTTTGATGCAGCAACAAGTAATTTGCAGAAGCTTAAGGATAGTCAAGCTAGTTTGGGTATGCGTTAATTAACACATCCGAAATTCTCCTTTTTAAACACATACCTTTCACTCATTTAGCCAACATCGAACGTGAACTGGTACGCGAGGGCGAAAAACTCAGTGATATGTTGACCATGCCCGTTAAGGATGCACTTGGCCGTGACCTACAGCTCGACTATAGCGACGACATTGCCAATATTCGTGATATTTTGGACACAACGCTGGCGCGACGAAAAATCTTCAGCGATAGCGTGGAGCTGCAAAAGCTTACCTTGGAACAGGTGACACACATTCACACGTACGAAGCGGATGCGCGCATGGCGCTCAAGTGGATGAACGATTTGTACGCTGTCATGATCCGTTGCCATTCACACGTTGGCTGCAATATACATGAGATACAGTTGCAGAAGGATGAGCTGCAGACATTTCAAGAAACCGGAAAGGTGAGTTTGACTGAGTTCGATTGGACACTGTATACGTATACTGACTGCATGGCGGTTTATTTATTTGGTTTGGTTTGAGTTCGATGTTTTGCGATCAGCTGCAAAATGCATTTTTTTTTTTTTTGTTGTTTTGTTTTATATTCCGCACCGCGCTCTTTGTTATCATTATTTTAGATCTTGTTGTTATTCTGCACTGTGTTCGGTGCTTCACTTTAACTAGTATGCATGTCGGTCCGTCCGTCAGATTGTCCGTGTCCGATTTCCGTCGTTCAACTTGTTTGTGAACTCATTCATAACAAACAAGAACCACAACAACAACATGGAGTGTTCTGTAATAGTAGTTGTGAACGGTAAAAATTTAGCGTAAAAATTAATGTTTTTTCACAAATTGTCTGGTATTATGTTGTTCGCTTAAAGCAGCGGAAAATCGCTTGGAAAATTGATGTAGCTAATATGTGGGTGGCTCAAGAACTTATTCAAAACAAAGTTAATTTACAGATTTAATAGTTTATTTAGAGAAAACAACTAAAATCTTTAACTTGCTATGGAAATAAGTGTACCACAGCTATTAAAAGTTATAATACCCATATATGTCATGGTATGTCATTTGATTTTGTACCGAAAATTTATTTTTGTCGAACCGAAATTTTAATATTCCCTATATCGCATTTATAAATTTCGACAGTTTTGTGACAAATATAGAAATAATGTGTTATATAAAGACTCAGTAATGTATTAATACCACACGTAATAGATAAATTTTTACCAAATATTTCAAAATAATAATCGCAACATTCCGGTTGTCAATCACTAACTTCTTCAACTGAATATTTCAATGGTCGTCAATTTCTACATTTCCATGCAAACTTATCAACTAGTCGCGATTTGTTGGGTTTCTGGTCCCAAGCGTTTTGAAAGAAATGCTGATGAAATTGCTTGTGACTGGATAGGCAACTCCGTTTGTGAGTCCAGAACCACTTTGTGGACTTACTGGTCTAAGTCTATATCATTCATTGTAAACATCTTCAGAAATTCTGCCACTCAGCACTGGATACAACACATCCTGGAGTATGGCATGCAACTAGTCCTAAAACACTAAAACCAACGAAAATCTCAGCAGATTAGACTTGAGGCTGCTCATGCGCTAACTGACTGGTCATCATCGACTAGTCTCTCTTCAGAGAGGAGTCTTTCCGGTTAGAATCGAACCACAGAAGAACCCTTTTATTACGTCTGACATTATCAGAAACTTTCCGACAAAGGAAATTAATAAAATAGATAGATACGATTTTGGATAATTTAACCTAACCATAACCATATCATGGTGTCGTTTGGATCAGTGCAGATATTTTGATGTTTATTATTTTGGTACGAGATGAAGTGACTTGGGCTGAGATTACTGAATTTCTCGAAGAAATTTGCACCTTTTAAGCGATTATTTGACGAAAAACAACGATATTGTCTGTCCACAATACCTGGATAGACCAGACCCTGTGTCTTCGCAAAGGGAGCTGAAAGTGATGCCAAAATTGTATTTTAAAAATTGCCAGAAGCGTTGTAATATGTGTATTGCATTGCAACTTTGAACCGTTTTCGCTTTATTAAGACAATCTGGATACTTTTTTTCAGAAGGTATTTGTAAAAGTCACAATTCGTTTTGAATCCATGAACTTCTTTAAAATTAAGATTGAAACATGCAGATTCTGAAATCTAGTTTTGAAATTTGGATATATTTGGAGATAATACAATATTCTAGTTCAGCTATTAACTTCAACTTAAAAAGGGGATGCTACGCCGTTTTACACTCGAATTATAAGCTCATCAATTTACTACTTAATTTTTGAATAACTTCTACATATTTTGTGCGTAAAAGAATGATCTTACATCATAAAACTTGAAATTTTGAGAGAAAATATTATTCGAATTAAACGGAGTAAATGAAATTCAAGGACTTTGAAAAAAGGCAGAAAAAGTAAAATTTATTGGACTGTAATTCCATTAAATATTATCCCGTTGGAAAGAGGTTAATATTACCTTGCGAACTATATACAATTTATGAAAATCCGATAAAAATTGGTGGATATGTGAGAAAATAACAGAATATAGTGTAAAAGAAAAGGGGGTTTTTGAGGATATCTCGAAAATGGTTCTTAAGAAAAAATAGTTGACACTTTTTGAATTTACGCGCAAAATTCATGTGAAAAGACAATGAGAAACTAGCTCTCGAGTTGAGCTCCAAATCAATAAACTATTGTAATTAAATCTGTTCTGCACTACAAAAACTTATAAAACAACCCACATTGAGAGGAAGTCATTTGTGTGCACAAATTGCAATTGGAGCGATTTTGCTATCGCTGGAGTGTGTGATAAGTTTTTTTTTTTTTTTTTCTTAATAAAAGTAGCTATAATATTGTATTGAATAGTTGGGATTGGCTAACGGAAAAAACGTTCTTATGTGAGTGAAAAATTAATTGCTTAGAACAAGTTTAAAATTACTTACTGCGGATGCTGAGATGTGAAAAGCTTCGTGGATATTAATTATATAGTAAAACTCACTTGCAGCAAGTTTTAAAGTCGTTGCTTCTCGCTAACTGTGCAACATGCAGTAATAAAAAACTAAAGTATCTACATGCGCCATAAAAACAAAGAAGATTTTCTTTTACAAATCAGTACCTAGAGTTACTTAGATTAAGTAATTCAAAGCACGTGCTGGCATTGTTCTACGAAATCGAATATGCACGCTCTTTCAAGAAGAAACCATTCAACAAGATCAAAAGATTTATTTATATAGGGATTGGTTTTCAGAGGTTCCATTTTCCGATAGGCATTACATGACAACTTCTGGCAATGCTATTGTCAATTGTACTCAGTTTGGTTTGCCATTTAATCATGTATAGACAAACGACAGAACAACGCTTGCACAAATTGTTCAAATTTATTTCGAAATTGTGATTCTCTTTTTACGTGCAATATAATCATCCATCCGAAAGACTATTTCGATTAACCATGGATCGTTGTCGCACCATGTATACTCTAAATTAAAAGAAGTTGAAAATTGGATTATCATATTCGAAATTATATTTAAACACTTATAGCATAAAATTATTTTTAAAGTCAATTTTCAGTTTGAAAGTTATACACTTCCAAAAAAAAAACACCCTATATAATTCATATTGCACCGCATTTCTCCACAGAGCATTTACAACTACGGCTGCCAACTACTCGAAGCCTCTCAAGCGTTGCGCGTCTCATGCAAACTGGATTTGAGCGCGGCACAACAAATGGAAGAACAATTGCAACGCACCTGGCACAGTCTGCAGGCCATCAGTCAGGAGCACATGACACGTTTACGCGTATCTGCAGTTTTTCATCGCAGCGTCGAGGAATACTACCAACAGCTGCTTGACCTGAAGTCGAAGTTAGCGCGAGAATTTGCCGCGCAATTGCGTCTTGTGCGGCAGCAGCAACAGCAAAACAACAGCAGCAGCGGCATCAGCAGCGATGACATCTCGGCAGCAGTGTCACCAGAGGCAGGCGGCGGAGCGGCACATGAACTGCGTGTCATTGTGACCACACCGATAGGCGCAACTTTAACCCTGCCAATGCCAATGCCAGCAGCGCAGCGAAGCGAACAGCTGCGACGTCATCTGGTGACCCGGGAACAATTACTGGTCGAAGTGGGTCGCATGGTGCGTTTGGGTCGTTTGCTGAAGACACGTCTCAAGGAACCATTTGTACTTGATGCCAACACTGGCAAAAGGTGAGCATTGCATGTGTCAAAATATGTCAGCTAAATATGCACAGCAATCAGGTGAAAAGTATCTTTGAAAAGTATCTAAAGGCGACAAAATGTATCTATAGGTAGTAAGTATCTTCTAAGTTTATTTGCTGCGCGTGTTTCCTCATTTTTTAACTTGTCGTAAGTTCTCACTGCGGCACACACTCACTAACAGTCCAGACACCTCAACCATTCAACGACAACCTTCTATAGTAGTTCATAACTATTCCGTTCATGTAATGTTTGTATAATGCTTTGTAATTGAATTAATTATGTACTTACCTATGAAAAATGGAAAAGAACACGCTTCATGTTCCATTGTTATTGTTATCTTCGTCGTTATTGTCTTTAAAGCTCTTCAAATTAGCATGAAATTGCTTTTAAATGCGTTTCTATTTATATTTAAATGGAGTAGACAATGTATGAATATGTATAGAACGCAATTTTTGCATGTTAGATACTTATTGTGTATTGTTGGAGAATGCTGGATATATGTACGTGTATACTGAAATATTAAAACCGCTACACTCAAAGACAGACAAAGCTTTCAATGACTTTATACTTGTAGTTTTTATTTTCTCCAAGAGGCGGATATTATCTCTAACATAAGTGTCTCATTTAGTAGAAAAGCGCTCACGAAATAGTACTGTCCATTTTGAAGTTCTTCGAACAAGAAAATGTATTTTAAAACTTAAACAAGAGCCTACTAATTCGGAAGCAATGTTGAGCCGATGTAATCATTAGAGTGTCTTGTATGTGTGTAAAATACGTGGCAATGCATGACATTCCTACAAACAAAACACACCTCGCGCAAAGCCAAAGGAATAAAAGAGGAATAATCTGAAAAAACCCAGTGATTAAACTTCATTCTCCTTTTTTCCTATTTCCCTTCCTATTTAAACCGACTAAATTGTTCAGAAGATATTTCGTTAAAAGGGAAAGTATCTCACTCTCAGATAGATTCAAATTACTTGAAAATGACAGTGTAAAATTTATACTTTTAATGCCAACTAAAAAGAAATAACAAAAAAACTTTTGAAAGTGAAAACTGGACAATTTGAACGAAATCATTTCCGATTAATTTATGCGGATATGAAAATTGTAATGTTCTAATTTTTTAAACTCCAAAATAATAACGAAGCACATACAAAGTAAAGCATATACATGCTATTTGTATAAAGTTGAATGAAAAATCACTCTATCTCTTTTGCGCTCACAGTTTCTTATCAACTGGTAACTGGCTGCTCGCATGCTCTCGCTTTCTATTAACGTATTTAAGCTTCGCTCTTACAAAGTGTGTAGCATTCGTTGAGTATTGCGAGAGAGATAACGGAGGGGGAGAAGTTTAATATATGTGCGTGTGTGCGTTTCTGTTTCATGTGAAGTCTTTTGCGCCCAAATAATTCAAACGATTTTGATAAAATACAAATCTGCAATTGTATATTTGTCAAATGGTATATTTTTCTGTTGTATACTTAGAACGTTGCAGCTGTCACAAAAAACCACAAGCCTATTTATATATATATATAAGATTTGGTATGAATGTACTAGTATATTTTAAAAATTATCTTATATTTTTCTACATTGATCTACATACTGTTAACATACTACCATACAAGTTACTATATTAAAAACCACCAATAACAAACTTATGTGAGGTAGATCCTTATAATCTGCTGCAGTTTGCTTTCTATTTCCATTCACAAAAATTTTATAACATTGTGTTGGAGGTCCCCAATGGTTTGTGAAAAGGGTATCAAAGCTTCATTAGCATTGGAAATTTTGTTCACATGTTTTTATTGACAAATTGAACCGAATTTTCCGACATTCTCTACTTAAAAATCTATTTATTATTATGCTTGGCCGGCTTTTCATCATTTTTACACAAAACAAGAAGTGAAAAAAATCAAACGAAAATAAATATTTAAAGACGTCACTAAACGAAAAACCGAATTCTATATATTACACTTATTAATAAAAACAAGAGATATTATAGTAATCCAAAAAAAAGAGATCACTCAAATTACGAGGGTTGATCAATAAGTCTTAGAAAATAAAACGAATACACATTCCCAGCCGACACAGAACCGAATGTTCGCTAAAGCAAGACTTTTTCGAATAATTTTCGAATAAATATAGTTATGTCGTTGGCTCTTTGCAAAATCCAAACATAATCAACTCCCAAAGTGATGTAGCTGTATAAAAACAAATAAACCAAAGTCTCAAACAGCTGGTTGTGCAAAGTTGCACCACTTTATTTTGCACAAGTGTGCGCACATGGGAAATATTATTCGAAAAAGACTCATTAGCAACTGCTGTTATCGTTAGTTTTGTTCGAAACACTCTCGCGAACATTTTCGATTATGATATTATTTTCGAATTATAAGTCGGCTGGTATATACAAATATTGAACTTTAGCATGCGAACACAAGGTGATAAGACCTTTCGAGCGAGTAAGAGATATGAGATTGCGCTATTTATTTTTTATGCGCTTTGCTAATATTTTGGTGACTGTCTCTCTGTTTAGAGTTGCTGTGATTGGCGCTTGGTGAAATTGCAATAACAACAAACACACAAGATCATTAATATACAATATAATTGCTATATTACAATCGATGAAGTTACATACTAGTTATAACTCATATTTTAAAATACATCAAGCCCTTTAGGCTATAGAGCATACCAGAAATATATGCATACCTATACAACCGAAAAACGTTACTCCTCCTGAAGCATACGGGTGAAAATAAGTGCGCATGTCAGAATTATTATGAAATATTATGAATATTGCTGTGAGGAAATCCATTTCTTTTCAATACTAAGATAAAGAGCAGTATTAGAGATCTTCATCTGAAGAATACCATCAATTCAGATGCAATTTATATTCGAATTTGTGCCATTTCATTGTGAAGATGCTTAGAAACCAGCAATTTATACACTTAATAGACTAGCCTGAGGATTTACCAAGTGACCGCAATTCTAAATTCATACGATTAAATAGGTTTATTATGCTATGTGTTTCTTTAAATACTCATTCACCGACCCTCCTATCTTAAAATTAAAAAACTCAAGCAAAAGAAATTTAGAGAGTAAAGAATTTCGACAGGAAGAAAGCTAAATGATAGATGAAAAATCTTAGAATCAGTCTATTTCGGTGCGTGGTCCAGTGCGGTACTCGGTTGTGGTAGGTAGTCATCGTCGTGGAAAAACTTCGAACGAAACGGAAAAGTCGCGCGGGTAAACTGTCGCGTCGCCGGTTGTGGAAATATTAAATACTCGCACACATATAAATCAGATTAAAATATAAGCTGTCAAGCTGTCACTCGACGACTACTTTTTCTCCACTTAAAGCAGGAACAAAAAAAAAAAAAAGAACGTGCATTCGTCGTAATCTGTTTCGACTATTTTTGTAACTAAAACGCGCCGGAAAAAAAAATCGCGCGCGCGTTCTCGGCTCATCGAGAAGTGTGTCACTAGTAATTTGGTTAAAACAGGCCATAAAAATTAATTTTTGGGAAATGTGAAGCGAAACAACCCCATAGTTATAATAATAGAAATGTCTTCATTTTTAAATGAGTGAATAAGTGTATGTCTGGGTGTGTAATCCCCTTAAGCGATCATTTTTTATAAATATTTCGATTTTTCTCAAACGAACGCAATATATAATAATAGAAAAAATAGTAATAGAATAGAAACAAAGCTAAAAAGTTTTTCAACAAATAATAATAATAATAAGGGAAGAAAATTTATACTTGGCGCAAAGCCCAAAACGTGTTCCATACTTGCACTTGCGTCAGGCCACGTCAAGAACAAAAAAAAAAAAAAAAAAAACAAAAAAGAAAACCGCAAAATGTTTGCCAGATTTCGTAACTTATTTGCCAAATCAAAATCTCCGGAAGAGCGAAGAACGAAAACGCCGGAAATACAAGTGGTAGAGCAAAAGCTTGAAAATGGCGTTGATAAAACGTTAGAAAATGGAGATGCGGTGAAAGTTGAGGAGAATGTTGCTTCTTCGACTACTACGCTGCTAATAAATGGTCATGCACCACTTGCCGATCAAGAATCCGATCTCAATAGTAGCAATAATTCAATAAGTGCCTCGGCCAATGAGCTCTCAAAGCTATTGGAGGCTATAAGCGAAGTGGGCAAATTGGCCGATCTGAGTGGTGAGGATAATAATGAGTTTGACGATGAAGATGATGATGATGATGATGAAACTGCAAGCACTTCAAGCATAAAAACTAAAATAGCCAAAGCATCATTAGAACGTGATATAATACTTGAGGAACATGAGCATGATGTTGATGTTGATGTTCATGTAGATGTTGGAGATGAATTAGAGGCAGATGCGCAAGCAATACAGCCAGAAGTCGAACAAACTTCCAAGAGTCTTGAGAAAATTAAGTTACTTATACGCAATGATAGTGAAACGTATCCGCAGAGTGATTATTCCGAGCATACGCATTCGCGTACAGCTTCACTTGATTCCGTGCAGCTGGAAGAGGCTTTAAACGTTAAGCTAAATATTTTAAATGATTCCAGTGTGGTTATCGATGAGCTGCCTTTGGATAGCACCAGCAATGCAACAAGTCCATTGCATGACAGCGGACGCAGCAGTAATGAGAGTGGTCAACGTGCTGCAGAGGAGGAGACTCCGGCCACAACTGTGGTGGTTACACCAACTGGTAATAATGGCATGGCTTGTACTGCTATAGCGCAAAAGTTAAGCGATATAGCTGAGGTTGCTGAAACGCTGGATATGGTTATACGTGATATACAACAGGAGCGACTTGATGCTGCAGGCGAGACAGATGAAGCAACAACTAGTACATCAGATGCAAAGAAGCTCGCCACATTGCGCAGCAGCAGCAGTGAGGTAAGTTCTTAAAACTCCCTGAAAACGATAAAGTACTAAACAAACTATTGAATTACTCTATACAGGATTGGCATTCACGTTCCACCGAAGATGAATCCTTTGTGACCGCTTCCGAGGGCAATTTTACGCCACACTCACACTCATCCTCCTCCTTTCAAACTGCCTCCGGACGCACATCTTCGTATATTGGTTCGGCCAAGAACTCTTTCGATGCTAGCGAAGCAGATGATTCAACTTTTAGTGCCTTCGAAATACCCGATTTACCTTGTTCACCAGTAAATATGTCCTTCGACAGCTCTGAGCAAAGCTATTTCTCTGCTGCAGCGGCGGCAGCTGCATCTCAGCAAACGACACCTAGAGCTGCTTATGATTATGCAGATATCGATCAGGATAGCGTTGTTGATGTTGAGGAGTTGCATAGTCAAAGTGTTACACCTACACCGGAGCAGCAGCAGCAGCAGCAGCAGCATTTGTTGCTACCAGTTGATAGCATTGCTATTGAATCGGAAACAGAACTGGAATTGGCCGGCATTGCAGATGCACCTTCTATGGCTATCTTAACCGAAATGACGCCATCGAATGTGCAGTCTGTGACACCAGAGGTGAGCTTATGCCAGCATACAAATACAACAATAACAACAACAACAACGCATGAGCAAAATAGTTCTACTAATAATAATAATAATACAAATAATGATAATACTAATAAGCCGCCAAATGCTAATTGGCGTCGCAGCAAATATTATGAGAATATAACGAAACAAACCATCAAAGGATTTCTTTGACGACGACGACGACAAGAAACTAATGCGAAATTCAATTTGAAATATATTAAAAATTTAATTAGCCAAATTCAATGCTTCGTTGCCGCTGCCAACTAACCATGAACTTTAGTCTGTGCGCTTCAAATATTTAGCACTAGTTTACAATTCAAAAAAAAAAAAAATGAAATGTGCCATCGATGCCATATTTTTATGCCATACATCCAAACAAACAAGAATATAATAAGTTTGTGCAAATGCTTGTAACAAGCAGAAGGAGGCGTGACAGACAGATATAGCCAAGTCCATCTGTCCTTCGTCCGTCTGTCTTTCGTCGGTCCATATAAGAAAGCAGATATTCGAGACTATAGAGCTAGAGCCACTAAACTGTCACTTTTCGATTTTATTTATCCATATGCAGATTGAGTTTATGAAGTCCATATGCCACGCCCACTTTTGGGGTAGCCTCCATACAAACCCACCGATCCGATTGTATGAAAAACTTTCTTATTTCTATCTAGAAAAACTTGAAAATGGATATAGTGTCTTACTTTAAACATATGCTTAACATAAATATCGATTGTCATGTTCCTTTTCTTAGGGGTAACCCCCATACAAATACCCTGCTTACTTTTATGTGGTTCCGTGAAGAACTTTTTTATTACCATCAATAGCTACTCTAAAATGGGTATGCTAGCTTCTTATGCTTAGCGATGGGGTGTCCCGCCCACTGTTAGGGGTAGATCTCATACGGCCCAAAAATTGCGAACTATATTGATTTGAGGGTAGACCCTGAATTACCCAACCTGCCTCATTAAGTTAGAAATTGAAAACAGTCATGAAAGGCAGACGGACGGACAGAAAGTAGGTTGGTGATAACTTTGAAGTAGTGTTTGACGTTGGTTAACCGCAATATTGTCAAGTTTTTGCGCCGTTTAATGAACGTGCATAAAATATAGTTGCATTACAGCACATCAGCGACTAAGCACAGTGGTTTAGTCGGATCGGATCGGCTCGGCAACTTTCTGATTTCAGTCCGTCTGTCTGCCTTTCATATATGCGCTCAATGTGACTGTCAAACACAAACTACAGTGTATATAACTGTCGGGCATACTCGACTGTACCGTTTTTACTTGTCATTCCCTGGCCTGGAGAGCGAAGGCTATAATAAGTTTGTGCAAATGTATGTAACTACCAGAAGGACGCGTGACAGTCCCCATAAATTATATATATTCTTGATCTGCATCAAAAGTCGAGTCGATATAGCTGTACCTGTCTGACCGTCCGTCCTACGTATGTTTGATCAACGATATTTTTATTATTATAAAACATAGAGCGTACTTGAGTTTTTAGATTCTCCCGCTTGAACGCAGATCAAGTTTAGAACAAGTTTTGAATGCCACGCCCATAATACTGCGAACAAAATTTTCCTATCGATTCTAAATTTCAATTATTAGCATTGTACAATAATATGAAGTTACTTAAACGCTTTATAAATATGGAGTAAAAATTCAAAAACAACAACAAAGTTGAATTTTAGTACTATATTTGAAAAATCAAAACTTTGGAACCAGTCCATAGATTTTGTTCCTATGTATCTCATTTTCTTCGTAAAAGTTCATTCCTTACGCAATAAATATAAAACTTAAATGAATTCTATTTTTCCTTATTTTAAAAGTAAAACTATTGCCCTCTGTTTTGCCAAAAAAAAAAAAACAAGAAAAAACGTTAACTTGGGTTGAACCGAAGCTCTAATACTATTCACACGAAATTTTAAATCGTACTATAAAACATAAACGTGGGTGGTTTAAATAGGGGCTACCCCAAAAAGTGGGCGGTACACGCCAACTAGTAGCGTAGTATTGTGTTTGTAGGACTATCTATAAGATGCCACCATATCGATTTTCAAGCTGATATTTACGTTTTTCATACAAATGCATAAAAGTGAACTTTGGGTTTGTATGGGAGTACCTCAAAAAGTGGGCGGGAAATGCCCATTTGTATATGTATATGAAGAGGCTGTCCACTAAATCGTATTTCAATCGAATATTGACTATAAAAAAGAAGTTTTTCATACTAAAAGTCAAAAGTTGGCGGTGGGTTTGTATGGGGGCTACCCTAAAAAGTGGGCGTGATACTATATTATACTGCAATAAAAAGCAGTGAATCTGCAAATAGCATAATATTTAGTACTCAAAATATGCGCAACAACATACAGACAGACAGACAGACGGACATGGCTAGATCGACTCGTCTCGTCGAGCTGATCAAGAATATATATATACTTTAAGGGATCTACGATGCCTTCTTTAATGCGTTACAAACTGATAATACTATTCAAACTCTGTGTGAATAGTATAAAAAGTGTTTTTGAAATATTTTAGCCCATAACTTTCAAATTGTTCAATCGATTTTAGAAAACTGAAAACCAGATTTTTAATTATATTATTGTCTTCATTTTGACATATGTTATTGGGCGCTTCTAACTCGTAGTATAGCTAAAATAGTGAACCTACATTCTAAAAAAAAATTTCATAGATTCATACCACGAAAACGTATGCAAAATTAGTTGAGGCTATTTTCAAAAAAAAAAAAAAAAAATTGGCATCGATAGAACATTTTAGCTGTAAACTAGTGTAATTTATGTTTTATTTTTTTGTATAAAAACTTTTCTATTTTTCAAGCAATTTTGCTCTTCATATTTATTTTTGTAAGATGATCCCATACTTTTTGCTCAGCTTTTGTTTTATTTATTTTTATTTTTTGTTTTGTATTTTATTTATATTGTTTTTAAGCAAGGCAGACGCCATTTTCTGCGGCATTTTTGTTTTGTTATTGCAAAATATTTAATGTTTTGTTTAAAAACATTTAAAAAAAAAACTATTATTATTTATTAATTTTAATTTAAAATAGCAAATGATTTTTATTAAATTAAGCATAACTTATTATTACTACTTAAGTGCCTTGATATTTGTTTTTGCATTTTGTTTGCTGGTTTGTGTGCGCAAAGATAAAAAACATAAAAGAATTCCAAATATTTTTACGAAATTTGCATGTTATAGAATTAATTTTTATTAGTCGCAAAATATTTAGTTATTTATTTGATAAATGTTAGATGTGTAAGATGTAATAATTAAATATTTTTTTCAACAAACATTCATAGTCCAAAAAGCAAATATTTTTTAATATACTTTTACAAATGTTTTATTTTATAACTTTAAAGTGAATTATAGTTAATAAGATTTTGAAAACCAAGTGGATTTTTTTCTTCTTCTTTATTTTGATGAATAATATTCTTTATGTAGAAAATGTTGCAAAAAAAATATGTAGAAAATATTTTGTAACTTTTCATTAAAGTTTAATTTCTGCGGTCAGACGGACAAATAATCTGGTTAATAACGACCAACAGGGTGCTTCGTAGTAATCAAATGTACATGTGTTCTCCACGAAACGCCCTGTTGGCTGCATTGAAGGAAATTAATTGAATTAATCTGATTAAAATTAGTTTGACCTTAGCTAAAAAGATTAAAAGAGATCTGCATCTCTTTATTAGATATACACTGCGTTTTACTTGAAGAGTGTACACAAATTAAAGCTCATTTTATTCTCTTTAAAATACAACAAAAGACAACAAAAATTTACCACATTTTTGTGAACACGTTTTTGGAAGTGAATTATACAATATCTCGATTTAATTAATCAAAATAGACCCTCATGCTCGATAAATGGATACTATTTAGTTGCTTTGATATGCATGAGTAAACATTGTTGAACTCCTAATCCGTTCGCAGTGTCTGTCAATAGACTTTTTATCATACGAGTGAAACTTAATAAATCAGTGACTTTTTGCATTTTCCGCGTAGTTACTTTAAATACAACACTGCTCCTATCAACTACCATCTTTTAATAGGCTATAGTAAAATTTTAAGCAATCTGCCTTTCACATCTGCTTTCAATGGCTGTCAAACACAAACTTAATGAAGCAGAGTGAGTACTTCAGGGACTACCCTCAAATCAATATAATTCGAAATTCAAAAAATCACTGACATCAAATTTCCCATGTATTTAGGGGTGTCGAGAATGGTAACCACTTCAGCAAGAAGATATTTTGGCTTAGTACCCAAGAATTTACCCACCTGGAAGACTGAAATATGCATGAAAGCTTCCCAAATAGGTCCACAAAGAACTAGTTTATAGAAATGATATTTAAAAGTTTTCCTTCTATACAGCTGTTTAAAACTTCTAGTCGTAAATTAATAGAATTAATCGTCTTCAAAAATACAACAGTTGCAATCAGGTAAGTTTAGAATAGCATAAAAAGACACCAGCTGATACTCGTTGCTCAATTAGTACTTAAGTGTCTTTGTAGAATAATAGAACATACCTAGTATACCAAGATGTTTCATTTGATCAAATTGATATGCAATTGATGCAATGGAGAGTATTAATCGTATATGGTTGCATATGGGATCATGTTTACGTAGTATTCGAAATCTGTTTCATAGATATCAAGAAGGTCGTTCGCTTCAGCTTGGTCTTTTCTTTGAAAATCTTTTTTGTAGGTGATGTTACGTATCTCAGCTTGAGTTCTTATTGACCACCTTGGGTGAAGTTAGGGATTTTTTTCCTAGGGGACAGCCAGCTAGCTGATCAGTAACGGTGTGTGTTTCAATTTCGGTTTTCCGATTAGATTAGAATTTTCATGGCTTGACACTGAGTTTTATAGAAGAAAGATCATAATCATATGGAGATGTATTATTAATTTTTGTTTTAATTTAGTAATTTTACTTGCAATTTGGTCTTTGGACTATGAGCTAATGGGACCACGTAATATATAAATACAATTATATCTAACATATTCACATGTTATGTACATAGCACATAAGTTGCCTAAAATCTAGATAGTAAGTCGAACTATTTCTTCCTTGACAAAAACTATTTTGAAGTCTTGGTGAATGGCAAAATTGGTCAGATACCATGTATCATTGCCAAGTACATCGAAAACTGTGAAATGCAATATTTATTACCATAAAGACATTGTACTTTGAATTGATAGATGCAAGGATTTTCTTTGGTTTTTTTAATAGAACTTCTTTTTTAACTTTTTATTAGTTAAATATTAAATCATGAAAACAAAACTTCACTTGAGCATTAAAACAAGTATTCTTCTAAGTGTAGTTTCGTAGTGCAGGGGGAACGGCTGCACCGGAAAAGTAAATAATGATTCTCCAAAATAATTGACGTGGGACATTTATTTTTTGCATTTTGAATTAGTAACTTGAATAACACAGGTCAACAAGGTTTAGTTGTTGGAAAGCTAAGTGTCATTTCCGAAGTAATTTGATGCGTTAAACCCGAATCAGGGTCAGAATTTGCCCATCACGTCAGGATTTTGAGATATTTGATGTTACATACCCGGGTACATACTTACTTCGGAAATAACCCTCAGCTTTTCAACAACTGACATGACCCCGGTATATGTAGGCCTGTGTAATCATTCTAACGAACTTATGACCATAAGCCCATGACCAACTGATGATCGTTTTTAATTACACCACATCGTTTATGTTGAAATATGGTGAAGTTTTCATTCGAATTTTTTAATAACAATCAACAAGCGAAATTTTATTGTAATAAGAAATAATTTGTTTGGCATTTAAAATAGTTTCATTTGACTATAAATATGTTAAGATTTAGGGCCGCTCTCACGACTTACCGATAAAAAAGAAAATACGAAACGGCAAGATATGCTAAAGGCGGAATAATATTGAGTAGTGCATGTCACGACATCACAATTATAATAAATCAATTTTAAGTAGCCCTGGAGAATATTTGAAGAGGTGGACAGACAAAAAATGGATGAGAGTGAGCGCCGCCGCCGCTTTAGAAAAATACGAGCCAATCTATGAATATAATGTGCACGTTTGCATTTAAAATTTTCATACAAAATTTCAATTTTGTGTTTTCATTTTGCTTTGGTTTTTTATCGATCGAGTTGGCAGTTCAATTTGCAAAAAATTCTGATACAATTTATCGGCTCGCCGGTTATATGCTTAATTAGAGTCGTGACATTGAAAACAAGCATAACGCCTGAAAAATATGAGCGGTAAAGTTATAGGCAAGTCATGAGAACGGCCCTTAGTGATATAAATAAACGACTGGGTTAAGCGGAATGATACAAAAAAATGTCAATATAATCTAAAATCACATGAATAATCCAATACCGAAATTTGAAATGTGCTGAAGCACACCTGTTGTGTGAAAGAGACCGATAGTAGTACTTTTCGAAGTTGCCGACTAGACTAAAAAGATATTTGTTAGATTAAATATTAATTCCACAGATCAATCGATGTTATACAGGTTTAGTAAAAATACTGGAAAATTTAGTAAAAATAGGTAATTTAATAAAAAAAAAATTGTGTTTCACAACAGGTTAAACTCATGCCCACTGAGATGCTCGCCAGCACGCTAGACAGATATTTGAGCTTTTGAAACCTCAAATCTTTATTGATGGAAGTGTAAAATTTATACAATATCAGCTAGTATTACAGAAACTTATTATCAAACATAATTGGATTCACCTTTCGAAAAAAAAAATTACACTACGCTAGTCCAAAAAATGCACAACAAGGAAACCAGGGTGTAAACATAATTCGAGGATGCTAAATTTAGTTAGGCTCCAGTTTCGAAAAATTGATTTCTTAAAAACTATTTTGATATATCTTTAAACTTTTCCACATACATGATCTAAAAATAACCGAACTTTTAATTTAAATCATTGAACATGTAGCGCCATCTATGTGTTCGAGAGTTCTATGCTAGCTAGCTATTTTTATTCCATGATAATGCACCACCTCCAAAAACCATAAAAATCAATGAATTTTTTATGAAAAAAAAAAAAAACAGATTTGTCTCATCGTCCACCCTCCGTAGTCGCCTAATCTATCACCGTGCGTTTATTTTCTCTTCCCAAAAATGAAAACTGCAATGAAAGGAGGTTTTTAAGCTGACATTATAGAGCGCATACAAATGCAGAGACAGACGCAGATGGCTAGAAAAACTTTCCAGCTGGCCATATTACTGAAAGTTATTTGATTCCACACTTTCATTTTGTATGAGAACTTAAAATAATTATACTACAATAATTTGATATGTTAACTACCAAAATGAAATCAAATGAATACTCTTATGTATAATTCGATTTATTTGATTTCAATGAACATATTTTTCCATATGCTGTATTTCTCTACTCAAAACTTCAGCACATGCTTTACTCCAAATGTTTCCCTTTAAACTGCAGACAAACTGCTTCAACATTTTTTTTTTGTCTTTTTTTTTTTTGACAACACGCAGTCATTTCAAGTGCTTTCAATTATGAGCAGAAGAAATATAAGCATGTACACATACGCACAGATATTGTATCTTTTAGCAGACAACCGAAAAAAAGAGATATCGTGCGTGCGGTTGAACCCAAGCTCAAGTGGCCATACACATTAATCTCAATAAAGAAATACAGCCACAGCAATGAAAATCAACTGTCAACGTTTTCTAATTGTATTAGAAAGCATTTATAGTGCGTGATTTATGATGGATCAGCATAATTTTCGTGATGAGTGTAATTTGCTGCTTTATGCCAATATAAAATTCACACAATATTCTATCAACGACTTTTCACTTTATAGTTTATCTATCTATCTTTCTACTATAGCTCAAAGGCATCTGGAAGCGCCACAAGAAGTCAGCGCAATGTGCAACACGCCATTCATTTTAAGCACTATGCTCTCCACTCTTGACTGACTGTCTGTCTGTCTGTCTGTCTGTCTGTCTGCCTGCCATGTGCCGCATTTCATTCCTGCAGCATTTTTGATGCGAGATTCGTGACTGCAGCGTAACGACGCAAAAATCGCGAAAAGCGACAATCAATGTTTGCCATGCAAAAAAAAAAAGTTGGAAAACGGTTTGAAAAAAAAAACAAGATACAAAAAGTATTTCCTCTTCAGTTCAGTCTTGTTGGATCGCCACTTCTATATCATTTAGTGCCACAAATTGTTGTTGCGCCGTTGAAAATATATTTCAATTTTAATTTTTTTTTATCGATAGCGCAAAAAAAGGTGCTGAAATAAAAATTGATTGAAAAACGAAATGCAGGATTTGCATGCAATACTCTTTTGTGGATAGACTCTGAACTGGACTTAGCAGCCACACGCATTTGTTTGCACAAATTGCAGTCAAGTATAGAGAGATCATTCAGCATTGCTTGAAACTTGTTGCTGTTGAAGTGTGCATCTGCGAATGAGGGTGTCTAAGTTGAGATACAAATGTATCTATTGAGTATTTGTGATATACAGTAATATATGCGAGCAGAAATATGCAATAACATTATATAGTAGAAAAGTTTTTTACTTCATTTTGAGAGTTATTCTCTGCTGTTATGGATATCATATCATAAATAAGTTTATCAGCTGTTATGTATCTTACATATGTATCTCATATCTTAACAGATCAATGTTAATGTGTTTTCAGTCTCTTTTACTCTCTCCTACTCACTGTATCTCTTGCATGCGTCGTACATAGGCGTTTGTTTACATCACCCACTCGTTGTTTATACAGAATCGGCACAGTTATACTCTCTATATTTCTCAAACCGGCTGTTCTCGCACTACATTTGCTCTTTTGCTCTCTCGAAACCGGCTGTTTCGAGAACAAGCAACTTCTTTGAGCTTTTCTGTATGTACACTGGAAAAATTAACTTCTCAAAGTGTATTGCTATTTATTTATTAAGTACAGATTTACTCCCTTTGCTTTATAAATGGAAATGGACTGCGCAACACCTATTATGAAATATGTTTAGACTTTTTCGTGAGACGTATTTCAATAATTTCTTACTTACTTGACTGTGGCTTATCTGTGGTTGCCGAGACGGAACGAAAATTGCATACAATCTTTAGATGTGGATCTTTATCACCTCGGACGTAATGTCATCAAGCAAAACATCGATAATGCACAAATATACGAGTATAACAAAGATTCGAGAAGTAGAATATTTAGAACATTTCCGAGATTTTTAGAAAATGAACGTAAATTCCCCTGAAATCTGTCTCAGGAAAAATTCTGGACATTTGGGTCATGGAAAATCCACACATCGTTGTAGAGAAGCCCATGCATACTGGTCGTGCCACTGTGTGGTGTGGATTTTGGAGTGGTGACGTAATTGGATCATTTTTGTTGAAAAATGAGGCTGGTGGTGCTATTTCATTCTATGGCGGACAGACATGATAACTTACTATTTGTGGCAGCAATTGGAAGATATCAATCTCAATGAGGTCTGGTTTCAACAGAACGCTGTAATTTGGCATACCGCCAGGCGCACCATCAATATATTGCGCACAAAGTTTAACATTCATGTAGTTAGCAATTTTGGCGATATCAATTGGCCACCTCTGAGCTACGATTTAACACCACTCGATTTCTTTCTTTGGGGTATATAGTTGTAGTATAAAGTTTATGCGGACAATCCTCAAATAATTGACCACTCGAATTTTCTTAATAGAGCCGACAACTATTGACAAAGCAATCGAAAATGGGGTTTATAGTATGCCAGTTAAGGTAGTCACTTCAATGAAACCATTTTCCATAAATAATCGAAAGAAACATTGAAATTAAACAAAATTCGTTGGAAAAAAATAGAATTATTCTTGTTCGCATTACAAATTTATAATTCAAACTATAGAAGGCCTACCTTTTAGTTCACACTTATTTTGTTTACTATTTTATGTCTCTGCTATTCGCTTTGGGTCGTTGTTGAGGAGTTCTTGTCTGGCTAAGATAGGTAATTTGACCATATATGCGAAAGATGCGAAAAATTTTGAGAAAAATATAGTTTGAGAAAAACTAGCCTCCCAAAAGGGGTATCCGCCAAATAGGAGTGTTTATTATGAGAATTTTCACTGTATTATTATGCCATATATTAGACGCTGCCAAAAATAAAATGAATGCTTATTCTACGTCGAAGACTCCAAAATTCTTCAAATTTTCCATTTCATTTCCATACAATAGAGAATGACCTTTATTTTGACTTTGGGGTGGTAAAGTGGCATTTCTGCCAATTTTATACAAATATTGGTTAATAAGTTCTATAGAAAATCTATGGTGTAACCTACCACAGCAATGTTTTTTTTTTTTTTTTTTTGTTTCAATTGGAAGTTTGCTTTCTCTTTTCAATATTTGGTACAGTGAATAAATATTGCTGAGTTTATTCGAAACAGATAATTGTGATTTTCAGCACACGAATTTAAACTCTCTTATACAGTGTTTTATGTCTGTTTTGAAACACACAAAAATGATTTTTATTTGCGTATCTCCTGTTTCGATTTTCGAATCCGAATAAATTGTTCGGAATTGAGTCAATTAAATTGAGTCATTTTCATTTATAAAAGTATATCGCGTTTTTTTTTCACTAAGCATTGAAAGTATAAACTTCACACTGGCCATTCCAAGTGAATTCAAGTTCCGTTATCTTTCTGAAAGTGGAAAACAGAAAATTTTTATGAAATTAATTCCGAATATTTCATATATAACCCTATTCGTCAGTTTCTTAAATACTCTAAACACTGTATAAGTGCGCACATTTAGAAATTTGTGTGTTTGAAAATCACAAATTAACGCTCTCGTATAAACTCAGTAAACTCTTTCTTATTATATGCTAGTAGGTCTCCCTCCCCTTTACCCTGCCACTCCTTCCACATGCCACTCCTTCCACATGCCACTCCTTCCCCCTTCCCCACCTTTCACATGCTCCTTCTTATTGAAACAAAACAAAAAAAAAAAAAATGGAAGGAAAATCTAAAAAATCCCAAAAAATTTCTGTTTATCCAATCGCCACGAAACTTCAGAGGATCATCCACGGAACTATTTTGAATATTGCCACAAAATTTGATCAAAATCAGTTGAGCTGTTTCGTAGTCTATAGGGAAGATTTTTACATATATAGATTGTATCTTGTAGCACTAATATAAGAAATTAAAAATTTTTCTAAGTGTAATCATGCGCTTATGCTCATTACTACAATCATGATGTTAATGATAATGATGTTCGGCAATGGTGTTCCAAACTGAATGAAATGATCTGCTGTGGCTTATTCGCTTTAAACATTCGATCGCGCATTTCAGTCTCGTCTGTGTATCGCGTGTGTGAAGAAGTTGTACGAGCGCCAAAGTATCTCAAAAGCGACGCAGTTCTGTGCTCGTTGTTGTTGTTTAAAAATATATTTATATTCACTCGCTAATAAATTAAATATAAAATGCTACAGAAAAAAATGTGATAAATGAAAGATGTAAAGCAATTTAACGAAAAGTTAATAGAACGACAAAAAGATGCATTGGATAGAAAATAAACAACGCAAATAAAATAAATTTAAAACAAAATAGTTTAACAAAAAACAAAAAAAAAAATTGACTTCAAAGCATTTTGGCGCCTCAAAAGATGAAGATTTTTCTTTTTTGGGAGCATGACCCAAAGCATATGAAACTAACTAATTTATTGTTGGAGAATTTGAGAAAATTTAATAAAAACAAAAAAAAAAACAATATTCGCAAAGCGTGTTTTGTGTTTTTTTGTATAAAATATTCGAATGTCGCGCATCGTTGAAGGATAAAATATTAAATTTAAAAAATATTAAATTCGCTTTTTTAGCGTTATTTTGCAGTAGCTCATTAACAATTCAATGTCAAATTTATTAGTTAAAAATTTGAAAATAATTCTACAATATGTGGAATTTTTTCCCATTCAAGTTTTTAGTATAACAGCAGCAGCAGCAGCAGATACTTTTGTATCTACGCCCTATAGCTACTAAAATATTAAAATTTCCAGCATACAGCTGCGCGCATATTGTCTTCCGCGTAATGTGAAATCATTTTCAGTTTTTTTCGCGTTATTTTTAGCAATGAAAAGTACAATTAAAATAGTTTACCTCATATACCTCAAGCGGCGCTACCAGCCGCCCCATACTTCTTGCTATACTCAATGCCCAATGGCAATTAGAATTACCTAATAGCGCACACGAAATACACACAATAGAATATGAATCTATAATATACGCGTATACGTAATATTTCAAAAATAAATTGAGCAAAAATTCTATGCCATCAATTTCGACAAAAATAAATAAGAGAAATATTCATTTCATATGCAATCATCAGGGGAGAAAAACAAAAAAAGTAAAAACAAACACAAAAAAATTCATTTAGAAAAATTTGCCTAAAGTCAAATTGGCATTAGCACAGTCAGTTTAATAGTATTATGTGTGTTATAGAAATAGGTAGTCTGCAGTGAGACTGCATGTAGTGCCAGAAAATGAAAATGCAGATAGAACGCTGCAGTTCGACACGCTGCTCGACTACAAGAGATACTCTGCACCCAGTCGAAGGGTTTATTGATTTGCATATGCGCTTTATGCTCTAGTAGTCCCATCAAGATCTAAGTTTAGATTATGTTTGGTGGCCGATTTCCGGAGAAAGTACCATCACTTAGCTCAAAAAAGTTCATTATGGTAGCGCAAAATCGTATATTTCAGAGAGAAATCGCACTTTTTACAGCCATTGGTACGATTTAATGAATGCTACTATGTTATAATTTTGCAGATTTAGAAAATAATCCCACCTTAGGGAGTTACATAGCTACATAGCAGGCGCTAAACGCAATCCTACTCTTCTTACTGTATTAACAGCTTCTACATAGTACGGATTGATTGACTTCTAGACTGATGGCATATCTGTCTATCAGGCAATGTGCCGTTAGGACACCTATTAAAAGCGCCACAAAATGGAACGCCTTCAACTTTTGTTTGGTATGCTGGCCTAGTTTGTTTGGAGATACCATCTGTGACTAAACTGAAGCCGTGTGCATTCGGAGTGCTGATGGTTTTAACTTTGATGAACACCTTGCATGTTGACAGATCCATACCGACCGAGTATTTGCTGGAAAGTATCTGGACGATGGTATATTGTCTCGAAATTTGTCTGTTCTGCAGTCGGACTATCTCGTTATTTTGCAATTTTTTTTTGTTTCTTGGGTTAGTATCATAACAAAAAGTTTAAAAAGGGAATGTGTTAACTTATATCGACGTTGAAACCTGCATTTTATATATATATTATATACTCTAACTGCAGAGAACTTAGGAAAATTCAAATATCGAAATTTCATTGCTGTATCTTTATAGTCTAAGAGTTTTCAGTGTTCAAACTAAGTGAGATACAGACAAACACAGAGACAGACATAACTACATCGACTTCACTTTTATGCTGTTGAAAAATGTAGCAAAACTTTCTGTATTCACCCACGGCTTCTTTTGACTGTAACATAAGTTTGCAGAAACTTGATATACCCCTTTACTCTATATGTACAGGGTATACAAATCAAGAGCGCCACTAAATGCATTGCTCAATTTTTGTGGCAATTGAAAATGAATGCGCCATGTGCAAATCTATGTAAAGATTTTACAAATTGATTTAATTTTACACAATAGCTAAAAGACTCATTGCGAAAGAGAGATTTTTTAATTTTTGTTTGTTTTTTTTTAATAGATACGTAGATACATACTAGTTCTGAGCTCTGAAAATTTTTTTTTATTAATAACCAACAATAGAAAAACTTTCAAATAATTTGCACTGTCTCAATTATAATTCTGAAAGGGAGATCATTCTAGTATTTAATAAAAATGTTAGATTGTGTGATTTAACATCGTTGCAATATTTTCGGTGGGTCTACACGAAAGTAAAGTCTATGAGCATGATCAAAAAAACGATTTCAGTCTTGAAAAGTTATTTTATATTGGTTATTCGTGCTATACGGTCCATTCCGGTCGTAATTCTACAAAATGTCATCGGAAAAAGCAATCAAGAGAGATCTGAACTAAAAAAATTATACTTTTACTCAAATTAAAACATCTCCATAAGAAGTACATAACAATGGACACAAATGTGGGAACAATGAGTAAGGAACAAAGAAGTTCCAGAAGTTTCAGTGCGAATTAGAATTAGCAGATCTTTTTGAACAAGTGTGAAAGAGTATCTTGAACTGTCTATTTCTCTGAAAGCCTGAATTGCTTAAATGTAGCATGGGATAGTCACTATATATCAACAATTCGTAATTAATTTGTTGAGTAGAATCTGGCATACACTCAAATGAGTAATTTTTTTCTTCTTGCAACTCTTCTATTCCAAGCGAAGCACTCGCTTAACTTTGTATATACATATGTCGACCAATATCGCGTTCATAACATCTGGTACAGCTTGGAAACGTATTGTAACATTAGAGGTGCGTCAAGTTTGTAATATAGCCCTAAATTACCTTATACAGTTGCCGTTTAAATTATACGATATTTTTACCGATACAAAAAATTGCCAATCACCATTGCGTGTACAAAACGTTTTGCCGTTCGCATTTAAAATGTGTCAGTTTCTCTAAAATAAACATATGTTCCGGCGAGAGAAAAAGTAAATAATACGCGAAATTACTGAAATTGTGCAATTGAAATAAAAAAAAAAAAATTAAAAAGTAAAAAGTAAAAGCAAAATAGAAGCAAGTCGACTAATGAGTAAGCGTTCTATATTGAGTTGTTTTTGGCTCATGTGACGTTGTTTGGCAAGTGCATATCGGCAACTTCTTTTGCCAGCATATGTGAAAGGCAATTAATTCACCGATGCGAAAAATGTATGGAATATAATACCTTCTATTTAAAGAAAAAGCCAATACTCTTTCACCAGTCAACTCATAATGGCACATAGTTTTGCGTTTACTTTATCCAACACAAAAAAAAAAGAACGGATACCGAAATCGGTTGGTCAAAAGTTTTGCAATAATTTTTCATTTTTGTGCTTGAAAATGTAATTTTCTGAACTGGAACATATTAAACTTCCATTGGTTCATTTAAAGACCAAATATTTGAGTTATAGTGTTCACACGGCATATATCGTTTTCTCTGTTGAGTAATATTTCCCAATTGAGCAATTTGTTAAAATACTTCCATTATGATTTTATCATAACATAATTTGTACGTTCGAATGACCACCAGAAGTCAAGTACCATCGTGTGTGTTGGTTTGTGCTGCTGTGACGGCGGTTGGCCGATCTCCGCTAGGATTTTTGGAACGTGTCAACATGATACATGCCAATGTGTATTAGAAAAGTATAGTGGAATGTTCTCTGAAGCCGTGTGCATGTAAATATATGCGGTGCAAGAGAATGAACGCCCTAATCAAGACAGGTCATTCTGACCTCACGAGCTTCCACATGTTCACTGTATGCGAGTCTGCTCGATAAAGGGCCAAATACACCATTCACACATTTGATCAAATGTAATGTGATCCTTTCAAATCCATTTCGTCAAATCTGGATTAGAAATTTTCCGTCCAAATCACATACGTTTGTTCAGAGCGAAAAAATCAAAATCACATCGTGGAAGAAGAAGCGATGTGACAAAAATCACTTCACACATTTGATCAAGCAGTCAAATCGGTAAATACACAAGTCGATTTTCTGTCACATCGCGCATTTGAACAAATGTGTAAAGGTGTATTTGGCTCTTTACTACATTTAAGTCTTTTTGTAAAGTCAAGACTAAAAAATACCAGATTGTGGATGCGTCCACGTGCGTCGAAAAATTAATTGTATACCAATATTTTTTTTTGTCCATTCAAATTCAACTAAAAAAAAAAAAAAAACAAACGTCTGAAAAGTTGCACTTCATGCAGACCATACTATTTGATTTAAGGAATATTGAGTCGGACTTATAGTACTCAACATCTCTCAACAGTATCTTCTAATTTGATACGATGATTAACGAACTTTTTGCACCGCAATCAGTACTTTTAGCTTCGTGTTCTGTATCTACAAAGCTCCATTGTACATTCGTGTTTTGTATCTTCAATAAATATATAATAGTTCAAAATTAAGTATTGCTTATTAACATTTTCTAAATCGAAGAGTGAAAGACCGCTCTTTCAGTAGATACTTTTTGTATGCTGCAGTTTTTCCATGAGCTTCTAAAGCAGAAGAATTGATTATGGGATGTTTTTGATGTTTTCAGATGTTAAATTATTATGATTATGTATAACCGGAACACGAACGCAAAAGTCCCCAAGCAATGCAAAATATAGAATATGCGAATTACTCAATACAACTTGTAGATACTTTTGTCTTGCGCGCGCGCTTTATTTTAAAAATAGCACATAATGAGCATCCGCAACTGTGGCAGAACGCATCAATTTTTATTTTATTTAAATTTTCTTTTATTTATGTTCTTTTTTTTTTGTATGCCACACTCACTCTTTTCTTTTGTTTAATGAGTAGTTTTGCAAAAAGGCACGCTCAAAAGTAAAAGAAGAAGAACAGCAACAATGTACATTGTATCTTCTACAGTATAAAAGCAACAAAATATGTATAAAAATACAAAATAAGTATATTTGCCAGTTTGGTATAAGTATAATAAAAAAAAATATAAAAAAAAAAAAAACAGTATGAAGTCATACCCGGCGCGACTATACTATAGATACTTTTTATTTTTTTTTTTGCGTTTGCGATTTCTATCTAGCCTTCTACTTGTGTAGTATGAGTTTGCGTTGTGAGAGCGTTTTTTGTGTGTTGATGATCATGATCATGACGATGATGATTTTGATGAGCACATACATACATACATACATACATAGTATAGAGGGTCTTAGAATATTGAATAAAACTAACGTAAGACCGGCAGACGATCGAGAGCGTTGATAGCGCAAACATTCGAATATCGACGACGACGAACGACGCAAAGAAATACAAAAAATTAAATCGAAATAAAATTTAAATTTAAATTTAAATTTAAATTTAAACCGCGAAATAAACGCAACACTTCGAAAACAAACGAAACTAGAATTTTAAGTAGATACATTTTTGTTTTTTGTACTGCACAAATTTTACGGTTTTAAATTAGCGCCAAAAAAATAAAACCAAAACCAGAATTCAAATTAGCTAAAACAAAAACAAAATTTAACAACAAGTTTAATTTTTTTATTGTGTTTTTTCCAATCTCAAGTTTAATGCAAAACGAGTTAGAAATTAAGCATTAAAATACAACAAATTTCAAAAAAGATACAAAAAGTGCAGTTCAAAATTAACAAAAAATTACTCTAACAAACATCCACGCAACTTTAAAGTAACAAAAAAACAAAAAAAAAAAAAATAGAAAAATAACTTGGAATAAACAACAACTACGAGATCATCAACAGCAAATTGGAACGTTGACACGACACGACACGCCACACCAAATCAAATCCAAATATTCAACTATAGATACACAGATACATATACATACATATAGTCAGTTAGATATATAGAACATGGAGCGCCGACGTACGCTCGACTCATCGATGTCTTCGCTCTATTCCGGTTCGAATGTCTCGAATACACCCTCACGCCAACATGACGCTTTCAATTATCCCGGCACAGCAACAATGTCATCATCAGCAGCGGTCTCACCGACTCCAAGCGGTTTATTGCATGTCATGGACAATCCGCATTCGCATGCAGCCAGCGGCGGCGGCATCGGCGGTGGCTCATCTGATGGCAGCGTGGGTGGAAGTGCACCGCAAGGATTGCGAGCGACAACCATTGGCACCGTGGTGGTACGCTGTGGTCCCATACAGCTGGTGATTGCTCTATTGCAAGTGAGTTTCTTTTTTTTTTTTTTCTTTCTAAATTTAATTTTTAGATACTTTTCTTTATTGCAACATACTCGTCTCGTCTGTAGTTGCTATTTTTCCACAATATCTTAAGGGCCGCTTGTTCCCATTAAGTTTACCGCTCCCATATGTTGTATCTTTTGGTCAAGTTTATAAAGTACTTCAACGTTTGTCTATGCCCACGCATACATTTTTCATGTAGCGCTGCTCATTTGTTTCGTCTTAATGCTTTTGTGTCTAAGCCGCCACATTTAAGTTTGTCTGGCGGCTTTGTCACTTTTGGTTTGTAGTTCACTTTGGAAAGTGTGTGCGCTTTTCTTTTATGTATTTCATTTGTTGCAGAGAACTTTGCTGTTGAGCTATTCGAAAATCCATAAAAATGAATAATTAGTGCAGTCATTTCTGCCTGCTTCAAATAGTTATACGACACCTAACCATACGTGTGTTTAACTTTTTGTATTGAACAATATTAAATATCTGGAGAAAGTAAGCTATATAATTAATTAGTACTCTTAGTTTTCTAATGGTAGCAAGATTTATGTTCAAAATAACCACAAATATGTGTAATACTATTAATTTTGGGCATAAAACGAAGGAGACGGACACATTTTTAAGCATTTCGGTAGAGTATCTTACTGAATCTTCTTTTGTAACTTTATTTGGTATTGCATCAAAATTAGAGTATCTAAATCTAATTATATCTCTGTACTGCATGTTCTGACATCCAGCATATGTGCTATACTCGTATATAACTTTTTAGGGTTCGTTCTAGTGATCGTTTGGTGTCAACTTGGTGTTATTCGGGAGTAATCTTCTTAAAATCAACGTAGTAATGTCGTCTACTCCTCAGATATTTTCAAGTTTGATGTTTGTTTTAACTTTTAGTAATGTGTAGGCTAATTCTCTATGAGTTTTTAGTTTATGGCAAACTTGTAACTTCTCGTTTCCATAGCTAAAACGAACACTTTGGTTACAAATACATATATATAAAGATGTACAAGTAGTATAGGGGTGTCACTTCTCTGAGTTTGTGTAGTAATCGATTGATAATTGCTAGTCAGTTGTGGCTGTTTTCACTTTTTCCAATAATGCCATCCAACGAAAAGTTTAGAATACAGATCTCTGCTTGTTAAAGGAAACGGCTCTGTGGCTTTGTTCATATATGTTAAGCTTCTGAATGATATCAAACACATTTGGTGAAGCAGTCTTATGACATTGCTTAGCTTTGTTCTTTTTTGAAGGCTTTAGTTAAAGTATATTTTGTATAACTGTCGGGAGACTGACCGTCTACATTCCATCTGACTATCCATTCTCAGAGTCAGCAAAAATTGCTTATATATATTTTTAATTGCAGAAGGTGGAATAAATTTTTCATCGATATTATCATCACTTAAAATGTTTGATATTTTGTTTTTTTAGCATGTTCCATCACTTTCTGAAGTGTTTCGGGCCATTACTATATGGTTCAACAGGCAAACAATGACACAATAAAGCGATCGTAGCTCGAGCTGTATGAACTGTGGTGCCGTTCTGTTGGAACGAAACGTTGTCCATGCCATTATCAGCCAGAAATGTCAACCAATGGCAAAAATATTTTATCATGGCCCGTCTCCATTGAAGTTGACTATTGTTCCAGCTTCATCTGCGACGAAGAGAATATACGGCTCAAAATATGACTCGTAAAGAGATTACTCTTGAATTTCTGGAGAGTTTGCACTCCGACAAATTTTATTGTTTACGGATCCGATCAGCGAAAAACGAACCACACGTCAAGCACGTTGAGTTTTCACTATAAGATTCAGAAGAAATTTTGAATCGAAAGCTGTACGATAGAAGTACGTCTAATTAGGTGTACTATTTCATGCCGAAATTTCTATGGACTAACACGTTTCAAGTGGGTGGGCTGTCATAAACCGATCTGAAAACCAACTGTTTAAAACCATCAAAGTTTTAAATTTGTACGATTGGTCAGTTTAAGATGTTACAGCAGGAATTTCAATATGATTCACAACTCACAACTCACAATTTCTGAGATTCTTCAAGTTTTCGCCCTTAAAGTGCTTAATGTATTGTCAAAGTATACATTTAAAATACTTCCAATAAAAATTTTCTCTTATTAACCCTTTCATTTAAATAAAATTCCTTACAATGGGATTTTACGGCCACTACTACTATATCACTCTATTTGTTTTGTGTACTGGGATCGTAGCGTTTATCATCTTGTTGAATTTGGATTAGTGCATTCTTATACTTTTTTAGTTTGTTGGGTTTACTGTCGATTTAAACAGAATCTTGAATCAAACAAGTTACCAAACCATTTCGAGATTCAAAACTTAAGGAGAACTACAGATACATTGTAGAATACGAGAGTTTCACCAAGGGTTTCTAAAAATTTAAAAAAAATTTCAATTAAAAATGCTGCAATGGTGAATTCATGACTTCGAAATACGCTGCTAATCTTTGTTATGTTATACAGCCTGTGTGTTTTTCAGTCTTTATAAAAAAAGAATAAAAGAAGATGGCGCTGGTTTCGCTCTCTAACGGTCAATAGAGGGCGTTGGCTTGTGACATCAGGCAGCGTCCTCCACTAGATCTACGATGCGCCATCTATTGTAAATTGCGTCAATATTTTAAAGTAAAGTATCCATAAGTTAAAATATCCAAACTTGGTGGCTCTATCTCCAAGATCTCATTGTTTATACATACGAAAGATAGACTGTCAGATGTATATACATACGAAAGATAGACGGTCAGACGGGTGCATGGACAGGCGCTATTTTGTTCGACTTTTGATGCTGATGTTTTTTGATCTGCTACGCCTTCTGTTATATACATTTGCACAAACTTAGTATAGTCTTAGCCTTCCATGGCTGGGTATAACTAAGAAAATGGGTGTTATAAACTTAACCAGAGATGCGAACAAGTTTCCATGATTCTGAGAAAATGCTGCGGTTCAAATTGATACTCTGGTGTTCTCATTTCTTAACGGGTTTAACGGGTTTAATTTTTTGTTCGTTTCCAAAACCGTTTTGCAACTCTGTATTATATATTCGACTTGATATGACTCTGTCAATAACCAAACACAATGGATATACACTAAAGAAAGTCGATAAGATAATTCTTTTTTGTTAGATCAGCAAACTGCTTGAACGGTTTTAATACATAATTACTAGCTCAGAGTCAAACAAGCCTCGGATACGATTAACAACAAAAACATCGCTGATACTAGTTCGACTTAGAAAATCGAGTAAATGAACTTCAAGTCAACATTCTTTATTTAAATTTGAATTTACGATTGATTTTCAAACTTATTTCAAAAATATTGAACTCACAGAATTGTGTGCTCCAATTAATATTGAGAGTTCAATGTGTACAACAAATCTTGAAATATTTATATTTAATTGAATTCAAAAAAAAACAAAATTCAAACAAACTTTCACTATCAACTAATTTACGTCAAACAAATTAACTAAGAATTCAATAAAGTTTGAAAGAACATCAAAACTGGTTTATTACGCTAAATCTCGTACATGAAAATAAATGCGGAATAATTTTGAAGTGCAAAACCAGCCGCGCTGAAAACTACTGCGTTAAAGATACAAATCAAATTAATTTATACAATACGCATGCGTTATCAAAATAAAAAACTAACATTTGAAAATGCCAATAAAAAGCAAAAGTTAAGAAATTCAATCAAGAAATCGTTTAAACAAATAAAACAGCAAAAAGACGGCAAAGGTTCAAGGTCGTCTGCCATAGTTGACAGCAGCGCACAATTCTGGGTTAGACTGCTAAAAAAGAGATACGGGTACAAGAGCATAACTTATGCGGCATAAGCAAGCAAACGAAAACCTTACCTTTTTTTTTTAGTGTTTGTATCTAGATACAGCATAAAATGTGGTAACAGATATTTTTACCTGTTGTCGTTGAACAGCAGCAGCAGAAGTAGCAGCACATGTGGTCTTAATATACAATAAAAAATATAACAAAAACATGGCAAAAGGTAGAAAAATAATACGTAAAAAGAAACACAACAACTTCAGCGAGATACACAACAGAATTTTAAACTTATTTTTTTCATTTTTTCAAAAGCGTAGCTACCAAAAGATACAAGCAGCGATAGGGGCTTGCGAGTGAAGCGGTATAAGTTGTTCAAAAATAATTATAGACGCGAAGATCTGTGCTGGTCAAGCTGCTGAAGTTGACTCCGAAGAAGTCACATGACGCAGCCATAAAAAAAAACAAATTTAATAAGTTTATTGCAACTTGAAGTTAAAACCTAAGAGAATGCTAAGCTTATGAATGAAAATTTGAAGTTTAAAAAAAAAAAGTATCTCAGCACAAAAATCAATTTCAACTGCAATCGCTGCGAAATATTTTGTATATATATATATATATATATATATATATTTTTTTTTGTACTCATTTTTGCGTAAGTAGAATTTATGCGTTCCATGTGTTTTTAATTAATTTTAAGCATAAAATCTTATTTTAGTGTGTATTTTGCTTTAGTAGCAGCAAAATATTTCAACACATTTTCAGTGCAAAGACTTGCAAAGACTCAAAAAATGTACGCTTATTTTTTTTTATGTTTTCGTTGGAAATCAGCGGTGCTACTCATTCACAAAAAATGTATAAACTATTTAGATACAATATTGTATCTATATACAATATTGCGCATACGCACTGTTTTCATTATGTAGAAAAACCCACAACAACAACAACAACTACAACAACAACAACAAAAACAAAAACTAAAAAGGAAATCGTAGCATTTTATTAATTGATTTGTTAGTACAAAGCAGATACTTTTGTTTAGATACATTTATATATGTATAAGTATGTACTATATACATAGGTATGCCTGTTCTTACTCGAAAAGTGTTAAAAGCAAACAAATACAATATTTTTTGTTCCTCGTTATTCAAACAAATATAAACAAATTACCAACAAAAATTGTAAAAACAAAAAAAGAATCTTAAGAAAATACACACTTAAATAGTATATTTTAGTTAGATACTTTTATGTTTTTAGCTACGCTACAGGCGCTAACGCTGTTGCTGTGCTGCTGCGGCTGCGGCTGCGGCTGCGACTGCTGTTGATTCAGATATGATGTGTTAATAGATATTTACGTAGATACAATACGAATACGAATAAAATGTATAACAAAGTCAAACAGCGTAATTAGGATGTATTGTGTATGTGAATTTTGTATTTATACCTGTAGTCTTTTAAGTAAAAGTGTTTTTGAATGCTGGATACAAAGAATTCAATATTTTTGAATGTTTAGTTTGCTTTAGTAATGCTTAAATTAATATCAATTGGTGCTAATAATAATTGTGTCTAGAGATTATGACACAATTCAACAGTTTTCTAGATATTGCTAAAACTTCTAAACATAATTTACTAAAGGCGTGTTTTAATTTATTTTTAATACATATTATGATTTACCACCAAACTAGTGTTTGTGACGAAATTGAAGTTCCCCACAAATGCAATACGAACCCTGCAGAACGAACCCTGTTTGTCATTTGAGAAGGGTTCACAATTATGATTTACTAAATTGGAAAATGTTGGAATAGCAGCAGGGCACAGAGCACATGTATATATAAACACACTATCAGATAGATAAGATGTCCCTTAAAGCTAATAAGTTAAGAGTAATGAAGTATAACATGTGTGTTTGTGCTTGCCATAGCGTACCATGGGTAGGAAAAACTACAATCTAGGTCTCACATCTAGACCAAACACTGGAATAGTAATGCTTTTGTAATATATCTATCTCACTATATACTAATTTAAGGGAATTTGTATTAGAAATTTTATGAGTACTCATATTATGATTACTCATAACTTGTTGTAGTAAATGCGAACTTTAACCACGCCGCACGACTAGTCCAGACCAACTGTGACATGTCACGCTGATCACCACTTAACCAGCAAACCGTTTGTAACATTATTGGCGCCCAACGTGGAGACCGCAAAGGAAGGCTTGCCACGTGAGGCCCAACGGAAAGCTGTGCAACGGAGTTCCGTGCGTCGAATTATCTTAAGATAATTGGTACTCCAGCCTAGTAAATAAATGATTCAATGAGCAATGCCTTCTAAATGAGCAATGTCAAAATAACAAAATTCTATTACTACATATATTCTATATTCTATTATATTGTATATGCCAAAACATGCAGGGCATGAAGACAACAAGCGGATGGAATTCTTAACCAAACGAAAAGCCTTCAGCAACTTAATCGGTCTGGAACCTTTTTGTGGCATAAACAAAGAACACAAAACGAGAAAGAACTAGCAAATGGGTAAATTCAAAATTTGCATCCGACTGATTAAACCATAAATACTTGCCGCCTAACTCACTTCTAACTCAGTTTGTCTATCTGAAACAAAAGTCTGCCGCGCCCTTTGGAGTTCATATTTGTTCTCTGCTCAGTCATAATATTATTTCTATTATTCTATTTTTATTATTCTATGTTGTTATCCAATTGCTACATATATTTTGGCAACCATCCATTATTTAACTTATGAATGAGACTGGATCAAAATCAATGAATTACAATAAACAACACAAATTCGGTGAAGACCAGGGATACAGATTAGCTTTGCTGTATACAGATCTTTATTGGTGGCATTTATGACAGTTTCGAATAACTTTTTAAGCTTGACTACGTATTTTGGTTGCCAATTGCCACTCAGTCAAAAACTTCTTTTATGAGATTGATTTTTGGAAACATTCCAATCCAATTCTAATCTTATCTGCTTGTCAAGTTTGGAACAGTGGAACAGAACGAGTATAAAAGCACAACTAAATATCAAGATCGAATTTTATTTCTCTGCCAATGCTAGCTACTATATAAATAAATCTTATAAATGTTATAATAATAAAAAAAAATGTTTCGCTAAAAACTTTGTATTTTATTTTATTTCATGTTCAATACCGAACATTAAATTAGAGCTCATACATCCTCTTACCCTTTAGTAAGAGAAATAGGTAATAATATCTACAATAATATGCAAGTACTATTATTGTTGGACCAATATCTTCGCATATAAATATAGCAGATATACGACGATACTCCCAGCAGTAACCGGCCTGACGTCGGATGGTGCTTGTAGTTTTAAAACAAGACTTTTTTCTGAGTGGTACCACCTACTATTAGACAAAATGGTAAAAATTGTAACAATCTGCATCATTAAGTTTGTGTTGTACAGACAGTCAAATCAGACATGAAAGGTAGACAGATGAAACTCAATCCGGCGAGAGAAACCCACTGTTTTAACTAGTGTTTGCGATACCCAACAGCTTTGTATCCGTCTGGCTGCTTTTCACGATGACCTGCCAAACACAAACTTAATGATGCATATTGCTAAAAAATTGACCAAAGTGTGATAATTGGTGGCACCTTTCAGAAAAGACTACTACTACTACTACTTCGTTTATCTGCTTATATTTATAGGCGAAGATATGCCAAATTTGAAAGTTCATTTCAGAAGAGTACCACGAAATTTTCATACCGTTGCTTGGAATCGAAATGAAATATTCATTCAGCATAAATGGTCGAATTTCATCCAATCAGGAATGGGGCTTATAAAAATATCACATATTTTCCACATGTTTTTCTTGGACATGTTAGGATCCATATTTCGATTCAGTTTACTGTGTAATGGTTTACTATATCGCTGAGGTCATTCTCTAACTAGGTCTTACTTTGGTTGATGTCAGCACTATTGTCTTTCGGCCAATTATTTTTTTTTTTTTTTTATTTCTGAGACACTTTTGCATTATGTTTGGAAAGGTTCGTTCAGCAGCATTCATTGCTGACTGATTAGTGATTACTGAAATAAATCAACGCATATAACAAACGCTTCAAATTAATCCTTTGAAAACAGATGGCATTCCACAGTAAAAATAAAAAACATAAATAAAAAAGGTGTTATAAATAGTTAGCGTAAATTAGTAATCATTCAGCACAATTCAAAGGTCTCTGCTGAACGCACCTATTACTGCAAAGTTAATGCTAAAAGCTCATTTAAACATCACATTTATCAGGTTTTTTTTAGGTCCGCTGTCACTTTCAATGAAAGTTAGTTTAGTTTTGAAGTAAGATTCAAATATAACTTGCATAAAACTTGCGCATAGAATATCATAGACCTTTAGCTTATAATATCGAACGACTTTTGTAGCAATTAAAAGCTATTTATATAAAAAAAAGAAGAAAAAAGAAAAACTTTGTCGCAATCAATTATTTCAATGAGCTATCAGTCATGCAAATCCAACTTAATGTTTATTTAGATTATTTAAAAAATTACAAAATAAATCAATTAACTGACTGCTAAACTCAATTACATTTCAGATACATTTTGCAATAAGCATAAAATTGAAAACCAAAACAACAAATATAAAAAAATAAAACAGACTATGTAGCAAATAGCAAAACTTGCACAACATCCTGTTCAAAAAAGTTTATATTTGAATTTTGGATACATACTTGTGCATAGTTGAATTTAATGTCGAAGCTATTGAAACAAAAAAAAAAAAAAAAAGAAAAGAAAAAGATGCCTATTTGTTGATGTAAGACTTCAAAAATAGCGAAACATCAGCGATAAGCTTATTTACACGTGTAATATAAATATTGTGGCTGCTTGGGTTATGTGGCACAAGAAATGTAGCATAGTATCTAACTGTATATGGTATCTACAAAATGTATCTGCTTGTAACTCATTTTTATTTTTCGGCAATATCATTTTAGATGTTTTTTTTTTGTTTCTCTTCAAATTGTATCTATATTTGTCTATTTTTATACGTTGCGTGTGCAAGAGCGCCATAAATTAACTAAAAGTAATTAAAATTCGAATGTACAAATAAACTAATAGACAGAAAGATACTCGTACTACAAAAAAAAAAGTATCTATGCTATGGCTAGAAGCTATAATAGTTTTCAACTTCAAAAAGAAATGCTCAATTGGAGCGTGGCAGATGTTTGTTTTTCATTATGAGATACGACTTTGACTATGGCGTTCAAATATTTCGCTTAAGATAAAAATTTTTTGCTTTTAAAATTTGTATCTGTATAGAAAATTGCTCATAAGTAAGCATGCTAAATGTGAATTTATTGTTTATTTTCATGCATCAAAAAAAAAAAAAACAAACAAAAAAAAAAAATGTTCCAGTACAAAAGGAAGTAGAACGCAACGCGCAAGGCGTTGAGTAGATATTTTGCTTAGTGACCTGAATTTATGTTTAAATGTATCTAAAGCGTGCTCTTCACTGCATTTGAAAATGCGTTGTTTATTTTTATCGAGCCACGTTGCGCTCTAATTTGTTTTGTTGCACTTAATCAATTTTAATGCTACTAGGTTAAATAAATTCGCAAAGTGTTGTGCATAAATTAAGTTACTTTAAGCCATAAAGTATCTCAAGCCGCCTACATACTTGTATGCAAGTAGAATATAAGAAAAGTATCTTTACTGGCATTTCGCTGCTTTTTATAGTATTTTAGACAATTTCACCCATTTCTATGCTATTGGCAACTATTTTCTCTCATAAATATATTGATAGATACATCTGTGTTGGCGTGGGTGTCTACAACAGGCATAAACATAGATGAAAAAAAAAATAAAGAAAAACTGCAAATCTGCAAGTCAAACGTTGAGTTGGTACTCAAAGAGATACATATATACGTATATATCGTAAATAAACGTGTCGTCGTCGTAGCGTTGTGCTTAGTTGTTGGCATTCTTGCATTGAAGTCTGTCCGTCTGTCCGTCTGTCTGTCTGTCTGTCTGTCAGTGTTTCTGTCCGACTGTCTGGCAAATGTTGAATGCGTTGAACATGCTCATAAATTTACGCAAACATAATGCGCATGCGCCTCAGCGTATTTTATTATTTTCTAGCAGCAAATGAGCAGCAGCAGCAGCAGCAGCAGCAGTCATAGAAGTTGCAGCACAATCCGTATGCAACACTTTGAGTTATATCAAACAAGGATACTTTTTTTTTAATTTTTTATTTTTTCGCTAGTTTTATATACTTTTTATTCTTTATCCTGCAAATGAAGTGAAGTGTAAGCGACAACGTCTTCTCTACTGCGGCTACATGAAAATTGTCGCTGGCTGTGCAAAATTCCAAGAGTTATAGCTGCCGCCGTTGCCATTGCTATTGGTGTATGCCTCATCTACACTGTTTGCCATTATTCAGATAGTTTGCGCGCGCGACTTTTGAACTTGGCGTGCGAGCGGCATGTGATTCTGTTAACAGCAATGGCCACTTAAGCCAGCAACGGGTGAATGCTTGAATGTTGCCTATTTGAAAGTAGTATCCATCTAGGCATGTTGTCGTCGCCTTTAGGCCTGTCACAATTTTGCCTTTAGCCATAACCACCACCATCACTCCGCCTCCGCCTCCGCCACCATCTCCACCAACACCAAACTACTAAGCTGCAGCCATCACATAATGCATTCTATACGCATGCTGTCGTATTGGTTTTGCGTCAGCATGCGTATAACTTTGTGTATCTCAAAGTTACTTACTCGTATTTATGTTATGTGTGTATCCCTTTCGCTTCGTTTAGTTTTACTTGTTAGCTACTTAGACGCTACACATACACTACATACTTGTATAAACAAAATTGCAATCAGATTTGCACGCTTTGATTGACAATCGCTTTGACAGTGAGTTAGACAGTGGTGTAGTTGGTGCTTAAGCAGGGAGATTTTTACATTAGGAATGTACGATTTGAAACAAAATGTCCAGGTTAAATTGGTTAATTGAAGGCCTAAGCATAGGTTCCTTAACACGTTAAACTATTGAAGCGAGTTATTGTTAATTTACTCATACTGAGTACATCCATTTATCAGAGTTCTAACATTGAACCCAGAAAGTTTCTGCAGTTTAGTGCTAAACAAAAAAAAAAAAAAAAAAAATAGAAACATTTGTCTGTTTCGGCTGCGAGCTGAAGAGTGACATACAAGCTGCTTTATAGTATTCCGTTGCGTCTCAGCATTCTTTTCTGCATATTTTCTCTAGAATTCATTCATTCTGCGTGAAGCTCATCTTAAATACGTTGTATGGTTAACACTTTTGAAGTGTTCTGTGATGACATCCATCATTAGCTTGCAGTCCAAGCATGTAATCGAAATAATGAAATTAGTTTGAGTGCAAAGGATATACTTAGTTTGTGAAAATGTATGTAGCATACAGAAGAAGGCATGGCAGATTCAATAAATTATATTCTTGACCAGCATTAAAAGTCGAATTGATATACTATATTCGCCTGTCCGTCTGTCTGTCTGTCTGTCTGTCTGTCTGTCTGTGCATCCTTTGTATGTATTATCACCGAGATCTCAGAAACTACATATATATAACAGATAGAGGCATCAAACTTATTTCACCCAAACTACAGAAGTTGTTGGTCACCAGCTGCAGCGAAACATACACCAGAGAGATACCATAGAGATCAGGCTGTAATCACTCCACTACAGCTGTCTAGCAGCTGTCTCTGAAGAAGTTAAATAATTTACTGTTGGTTAGCATCACTTCGCAGAAAGTTAAAATAAAGCATTTCACATTGAACTCCGAGGAATGTATGCAGTCTTCTCTAACTATGTCGTGCAGATTGGTCTGGTTTTCGGTAGCATAGAATGGCTCTCCACTTTTTCCTAGACTAGAGGCACAGCGTTGAAGCTCGCTGTGGTCAACGATAAAATACTATTATATAAAAATATTTGCCTAGCATAGATGTTCCTTCCAACATGATTCCCGATAATATGTCTGGGACTAAACTTACCCATGGTGGGAAAAGTAGTCGACTGCCTATTCAACTTTTACCGATGATATGAGCATATTAACAACATCTATATTAATTTCTTACTTGGAATTTACTCGTTTAGCATAAAAACATTCACGCAGAACGCTGCAGTAGAGTGTAATCGACTTCAAGATATCCTGTATCTTCTTCTTTCTTTATATGAACCGTAAATTTGTGTGGGCTATAGTCTCTAATTGACCTATGGGGGACATTTTATTAGAATTGACGAAAGATACAACAAATTTGGTGTTTATAGCTTATTTTGCGTTTCTACAATTTATCTGATGAAGAGATAATTACACAGCGCATCTTTCTTCGTCGGAACTCTGGACCCGAGTTACTAGAGAGCACATTTCTCAGCCTGGATACATGTTTCCTATACTCGATCTTGCCACAGTAGTCTCTACATGTAACTGACGGTTGTATATCTTCTTTTACTTCTTTACAATGCCTTGCTATATAATTTCTTGTTTGTTGGAATGTTTGGTGCCGTTTCGCATTTTCGCTGTGCTGTGGACTCTTAATTTTACTTTAGGACAGAAAATATGTTCAAGTGTTTCTTAGTTATTTTTATACACTGTTCGATTTTCTTGTACTTCTCTCAATCTGAACTTTAAGTTGTTGCAGTAACAGCACATTTTCTAATATTTTTGCATTACTAACGTAGATGTTTCTTTGCTGTCGAGAGTTATTCCAACTTTTAAGAAAAAAATTCCAATATACTTATTGATTTCGAAAATAGAACCATGTATAATGCAAAATTTTCGCTTTAAATTTTGCGCATTTCAACTACCACACTGTTGTTTACTTATGTCGACTTAAGACTTATTAGAGATTCGTCTAGCGTGACAGCCAAACGTAACCATCTCTGAGCCGCTCACTATATTATGGTATGTGTGCGGGTACAGCTTAGACTCACTTCCACGACTTATTTTGCCACACTTCATTGAAACTGTGCTGCGCATATAAAGCTTTATGAAAAGTATCTACAAATGGTTATAACGAAAAATACTTTCAAAACGCTGAAGCTACCGCACTACTATCCCTTCTATGATCATTATGATCATCATCATCATCATCATCATCTAGCTACACTTGTGCCCATCATTTGAGGCAACTCATTCACTTTGTTTCTGCAATGTATTTATTTACTTAAGATTTAGTATTTTGTTGTTTTAATTTCTATAATAGTAGTATGTGATATGATTAAGTTGTTGTTGTTGTTGTTGGTCTTGCAGCAACTCTAAAGTCATCCAAGTCTTCAACAATAAGTATTTATGTCTACTGTGGTATTATGATTATAAAATTGTATTTTGCTGTGGATACATAAGCCGCATTCGACAGCATTCGAGAGTTAAAATATTGCATGTTTACATGAAAACCGATATACCACTTCGATAAACGTTCAATGAAAGTCTGCGGCTTTTGCTGCTGCAGCAGCAGTAAAAACCTCACAGAGTCTGTGCAACATTTACTGATCCTTATGTTGCCGAACTCTTTGCCTCTTTCGGGTTGCTGCTTTAAGCAATTTGTGCAGCAATTATAGAAATTGTCTGTTGAATTTTTATCGCTTACAAATTAAATTGAAATTTTCTTCTCAGCGCTTAATTTTGTATACTCTTTACACGTAGTGTGCTTAGTTTTATAATTTTGTCACGGAGTTTGTAACGCGTTAAAGGATGCATCGGAGAACCCATAAATATTCTATATACTATGAATACATATTCTTGATCAGCTCGGCAAAGCGAATCGAAGTAACTATGTTTGTCTGTATGTCGTTCTGTCCGCTGTTTTTGTGAATCTAAACTAGTCGCTTGTGTCTATTCGATCGTCTGTATGTCTGTATGTCCATCCGTCCATCTGCTTATCCGTCCGTCCGTCCGTCCGTCCGTCCGTCTGTCTGTCCCCTGCCTGTGTAAACCCAAACAAGTTCCATTATTTTTAAGATATCAATCAGATATCGGGTATGAAGACGTATTATGTCTCTGGGCTGAACATATGGGCATATCCGAAAAACGTCCACCAAGAGATAAATTTTAAAGTTGTTCCAACTTATCTTATTATTTAATGGAATGATAGGCTACATATGTAATCCTACTAAAATTAATAGAAAATATTTTTTTGGCGCTCTAACGAAAATCGGGAGTATACTATCACCAAGCTTGAATTTTTGTTTTTCTTCCAAATGTTTTTAGCTGTTTATAAAATAGATCAAAACAAACGATGTGCCGTCCCATATGTGGTTTGTGGAAGTGAAACTCAACAGGAGGTGGAGCAGACACCATGAACCATATATATGCTTGATCAGAATCAAGATATAGTAGATATGTGTCTGAAAATAATGGAAAGGCACATTGACATACAAAAAGACTTCCGGTATTTGTAACGTCTGCAACGGCTTCTTACACACAATTATATCGTTTATGAAACCAGTAAAGTAAAAGTTGTTTAATATCATTTGAAAGTACCCGCAATAAACTATTTAAAACACTGTAGTTAAGTTATATATGTATATAAATATAACTCTATCAGAATGCCAACAAAAACAAAACAAAAAATGCATACGAACGTAATGTCTGTCTGGATTAGCCCATATGATATAATGGCCCAGATTAGAGGTAGCCCCCATACAAACGATTCCTAAATTATGGGGTATACAACGAGAGCAATTTTTTTTACAGCTAAGTGTTCATGCAAAATCGAATGTATTGAAGTGGAACTAATGTGCAAGGATGCCTCTAACTCACGATATATCACATGACAATCTGGCATTATCAGTTCACGCACTGCATCAATGTTTTTGGGTACAACAACCAATTTTGGACGACCTTCATGGAATTCGTCGGCGACCGAACTACGAACACGATTGAATTCACTATACCGGCGATATACTGTGGTTTTTGATGGTGCTTTATCGCCGCACAGAGAACTGAGTTCATTGACACATTCTTGTTGAGATAATCCACATCGAAAGTTATGAAAAATAATCCAACGAAAACCTTCTCTTGAAATTTCCATTTTTTGGCCAAATTGCTTTTCTTAACTCACTGTAAACAAAAAAACAAATAGCAATTGTACAGCAAAACATTGTGAGTACATTTATGCCAAAAAATGTCAAACTTTATTATGGTGTTGCCAGATTTTAGCTTTTGACATTAGTGTTGACAGTTCCCGAAATATAAATAGCATGAAATTTGCCATGAAATTTGACATGGCGACTTCTTCTGGAGAAAAGCTTTACATAGTTTTTAATAAAAGATTTAGTCTCCATAAGGATCAAGCACACACATTGTGATTTCTATATTTAAATTTTTACTATTTTTCAAGCTAACCATCTTAAATCCTTAAAAATTATCATTACACCGATTAATGTCCGCTGGTCAGTTTGATATTGATTTTTGAATATCATTCAAATACTAAAAAATATCAGTTCGATTTAACATTCGATATAAAAAGCGGAAATTAATATGGAAATTTCTCAAAATAATATGAAAATATATTAATATGATCTGACGGTGAATAGTCCACAACCAAATTTCCAAATTTGACCACCACACAGAGAACTAGAGAAAAGTCTGTAGTGCGAAAGAGGCAGATAGTAAGACTTCAAAGTTGCCGACAAGACCGAAGTGGCATTTATTAAATTTAAACAAGTAGGCTATGCTTTGAATTTAGAGAACGTTATAATTTACAATCAGTTTATGCAATTGCAGTGTTAAGACTTGCTGCTTTCAAATAAGTCGTTGTGTTGCTGAATCATATTAGATTGAGTTTGGAAAAAAAACAAATTGATATTATAAAATTTGATATTTATGTAATGTGCTTTTAATCTTAAAAAAAACTTTCTGCTATGTTCAAAAAAGTGTGTATATTTTGCTAACATATTAAAATGGTAAGACACCGCTTGGGGGTTTTTTCATATTAAAAAATGTGTGTTTGATGATTATTTTATATACATTTTTTTCTGCGTTGTAGAGCATTGAAAGACTTGAGACTAGTTGCTTGTGCAGAGTATTGAAGCTACGGTGCTACCGAAGTTAACATTTTCTCTTGTTTTTTTTCGTATATTTCTTTTGTTCGCACCGAATTGAATAGTAGCCGCATTAATACTGCACATTTTATGCCGTCTTTAGGCCGCACAAAAGTATCTGCAAATTAAATCGGCATAACGCACTTCGCAGCTACCTTCACCAACAATAATGGTGCAAAAAAATAGTCGCATGACTTGCTTTTATTGCAAAATTTCTCCCAATTATGCTGCATAAACATTTGATTGTATAATTTTTTACAATTGAAATAAAATTAGGCTTAATTGAAAATGAAATTGAAAGCAGAAAAGATACTATCAAATGTCAAAAGCAACAAATTCGCTTTGAATTATTCATGACGGCAATGCGGCTTGGCTTGTTGAAGATTGATTTAGTGCTCCATATTGTAGTAAAAGAAATGGTTCACACAGCGCAGTGCAAACTGTTCCCAGAGTGCATTCGTCTATGCTAATACTGTACTACAGTCTACCATATACTATGTGTCGGCAGCCAATTAATCAAGTTTATTGTGCACATTAAATGGAAAGTGAGAAAATAAACTACGTAATGCACAAATGATGTTTAAATGAAAGATGCGAAGTGGCAGTGAGCGGCCTTTTTAATTAAGCATCGGCAGCAAGCTGCGTTTGTCCATGATGATGTGAGAATATATTTTTATTTGAACAACGCTAAAAAGTGTGAAAAGTAAGTATCTACGAAATTTGGAATATTTTTTCTTACTTTTAGCACTTAATCCGATTCAATACAATGAAGGCGTTCTAATGTGGTTATGTGTGAATGAAATCTTGCACAAATGTGCGTGAGTACTAAAAAGTTGCTCTTTCAACAGTTTTCAAAAAAAATTTAAATTCATTAAAGTCAGTTTGATGGATGGTAAACCAAAAAATACGTCTAAATAAATATTGCTTCAATTTAAAGCAGCTATATAGCGGGTGGTGCGGGTACCCCTTAAAATGGGCGGGACACATTCTATGATGCTTATGAGAAACATTCATAAAAAGCCACCATGCTAATTTTTAAATTGATGTTGACTGCAGTAAAAATTTTATCATAGAACTGGATAGCTGTTCTGGGGTACCACCAGAAATGGGGTGGAACACTGCCAAGAAGCCATTTTTGAGTTGATATTGACTTTAATGACACAAGCGACCAAGTTTTTCACTCTAAAAATATTGACAACATTAAAGAAACATTGACGAAAACAAATTTTCGGTTCACACTTATAAAGGACCTCAAACACCGAAATAACACGAATGGAACAAAGACCTAAATGTGAAGAATAACAAAGGCAAGCGCTTTTTGAATGGTGTTAAGCAAAGCCAATTTGTACATCGACTTATGTTGCTCTTTCTGGAGTTGGTAACAATGACCGTCTCCAGTCCATGCATTCTAAGCAGTTTGTAGAACGGGGCATAGTTCTCTTGCAATTACTCCTGTTCCATGCTTGAGTAACTTTGTCGGTTGTCCCGGCCCAACTAATTTGTTGGTTTTGAGTTTTATTACCACTGCGTTTCATTACCACTGTCTGAGTAGGAGGGCTTGTGTCAATGGTTCCAATTAGACTGCGGCGTCTGACCAGACTGCTGTGCATTCTCGGAGAATTTCTTCCATCGAAGCAGCTGGTTATCTTCTGTTTCTAATGAGGTTTCACGAGTGATTTTTAAGTGTAGTGGTATCTATTGTGATAGTTATTGAGCTTTTATAGCCCTTCTATGCTCGATAAATTCCATTGTTGTTTGGTTTAAACAGGGTTTTATTTGGTTATAATCTTGCGGCAACAATTGAGGAGTATCATTAAACTAAAACTAATTAACTAAAATACAATTTACAAAACTTATGACTTAAGACTCTCGAAACATAGCAAATACAAATAACCCAAGAGAATAACTATTATTTCGAAGCTTATAGAGAACAATAAAGTAAATACATTGTATAACATGAAATCTGACCCAATATTCCGGCCCCATTGAAAGAACCACTTTCAATTAACTGGCAGGATAGCTAGCTTATGCACTGGTCGACGTATAATTCTAAATTTGGTGACTCTTGCGTCCATTTGACCCGCATTTGTAGCTCATTAAGGTAACCATGCGACCAGCGATTCCAGAACTGCTCCTTAATTGCACTAATGCGTTTCCAATAATCCAAATGATTTGCATTCAAATCAATAAACGAACGATCTGGCAATGATCGAAGTGCATCACCGATAATGAATTGTCATGGAGTTATGGCTTCAAAGTCATTTGGGTCTGAAGACAGTGGTGATAATGGACGATAGTTTAGAATTGACTCCACTTCCACAACGACTGTATTCAATTCTTCAAATGTAAGGCGCGTATTCATAAGTGTGCGATTCATCAAAGCTTTGGCACTCTTCACCGCCGCCTCCCAATTAAATGATAACAACAACGAAATAAATTAAGCACGACTTGCACAGCCCCACGTTGGGCGCCAAAATGTACGATCAAGGTGGTAGGGGGTGCAATCGAGATCGTGTTTAATTTGTCTGCACAAAGCAATGACCGTTTATTACGATAGGTAGATAAGAACTAAAATACAATTTACAAAACTTAAGACTCTCGAAAACATAGCAAATACAAATAACTCAAGAGAATAACTGTTATTTCGAAACTTATAGAGAACAATAAAGTAAATACATTGTATAACATGAAATCTGACCCACCACACCAACCTTCTGGCTGTTACTTAATAATGTTTCTGTCCAATAGTTCGTAGTACTCAGCTTTCAACTAAGTTCATTATATACCTTCCGTTATTCAATTTCAAGATGCTAAAACCGAAAAAAAACAATTTTTTTTAAATCAATTCACTTTCAGAATTATTCTAAAATACAATACATATCCGAGCAGTACCAGGTAACATTCCATTGTTAACAAATACACTCGGAACAAGAATATGTCATATGCAGCCACAACTCACAAAAATTTGTATTCTAGTTTATGGATTTACAAAAATAAGCTAAATTAATTGACAAAAGAAGAAAACAAACAAACAAAAAAAAAAAAAAAAAACAAAAAAACAAGATACAATTTAAAGAACAACAAAATAAATACAGACACGTTGAAAAATGACATCACACGCGACAAAGTAACGCTGTCAGTGATGTTTCAAATAGCATTAAAAATAAAAAATAAATAAATATATAAACCAAACGAAAAAAAAGAAGTGAAAAAACGCGTCAGAGCGTTAAAATCCATTCGAAAATGTATCTATATACTACTACTACTACTACGTACGGAGACTTTTTTATGCAAGCTTCACACAAGCTATAGATTTTTTTTTTTCATATTTAAATTCTATTTTTCGTTCATTTGTTAGCATAACTAAAGACGCGCGCGTATTCATGGTCATTTCAGCTAAATGCACAAATAAACATTTGTATTAAAACATAAAAAAAAAAAAATTAAATAATATAAAAAAAAATTACATATGAGACGATAAAATTGAGACACGATTCTCGACGAGAATTCAGGTTGCAGACAGCGTCTGATAAAAATTTGCAAATGAGCCACATATAAAAATAAAATTTCAAAAGCATGAAAAGCTAAATAACTTTGCATGTCATGTACGTGGGTTGTCTTGTACATTGTACGCCTTGGCAACCCCAATGTGTTGTTAGGTGCCAGCTGACATTTGCATTGGAAAGTTTGACATTTTTTAAGCTTAAACGTACGCACAACGTTATGATGTACGTGCATTGGCACTCTGCAGTGGGTTTCGCCAAAATGTCGAGCTGTTTAAAGGCTTCAACAGCTTCTTTAGACGTGCAAAAATGTTGACCGAGACATTTATTTTTGATGTGCGGCACAAGAAAATGAAGTCATTGTGTGCCAAGTCAGCGCTGTAAGGCAGATGATACATCAATAAGTTATTTTGAGTGCTCGAAGACTCTTCTGTGTTAACTGCTGTGTGAGAGTTCGCACTGTTGTGGTGAAGGATGTTCCGTCTTCGGCGGTTAGTTTACTTAAATTCTTTGAAATCATCTGGCAAACAAATGGTTTTGTAGCATGCAGAATTTAACGTTCTACGTTGCTCTAATGCAGTGTAGCACAGATATAGGCTCTTTCATTTAGTAAAAAGTATCATTATTTTGTTGTTGTTGTTGTTTTCTTTGCTGTTCCTTCTTTGTTCTATGCTTCGATATCATCATATCACATGCACACATACATATACATGTAAAAAATGTGCAAGTGTTCATGGGTTATACGAAAGAGACTATGGCTGTGCTGCACTGCATTAGAGCAACGTAGAACGTTAAATTCTGCATGCTACAAAACCATTTGTTTGCCAGATGATTTCAAAGAATTTAAGTAAACTAACCGCCGAAGACGGAACATCCTTCACCACAACAGTGCGAACTCACACACAGCAGTTAACACAGAAGAGACTTCGACCACTCAAAATAACGAATTGATGTATCATCCGCCTTACAGCGCTGACTTGGCACACAATGACTTCATTTTCTTGTGCCGCACATCAAAAATAAATGTCTCGGTCAACATTTTTGCACGTCTAAAGAAGCTGTTGAAGCCTTTAGTTGCAAAATGTATAGTTTTTCTGAAAAAAAGATGAAATCGTGATATCTATATGTTTTGGCCTAACATGTGAAACAATACACAATTTTAACATCTTACTGCCTTGTCAAATTTGCTTCAATACTACAAAGAGTAGCAAGTTCCGAAACGCGATCTTGAGAAGATCATGGACGATGAAAATGTTTAACTTTTGCATGAACACTAAAAGAACGTACAACAGATTAACGTGCTTTGTACGAAATATACACAGGGCGTTGCAAAAATTTGGATAAATCTTCTCTTCTTCTCTGTGTGAATGCATCGAACCGATGTGAAATTCCTGTCATAACAGATTCGGCGACCGCTAAAAAATGTTGTCTATTTGAAGTGCTTCATACGCGTATAACTTTTGTTGAATTTGGAAGACCTATACCTATGCATAGATCTACGAATTATCACCTGTTGCGATGTCATATAAGTATTTTGTGCCAACGCGACTGTATTTCGTCAACATTTCTTTACACCAATCAATACGAGTCTTTTATGGAAGTTTCTCAAAATAGGCGCTATTCAACGCTAACAAATCTTCTTGACAGTTAAATGTGCATGTAATTTCGAATATATGCTGGTTCCACTAATGTCCAAGTATGTCTCAAATTCGTTCTTGAGCGGAAGATGTCAGCTATTAAATTCGTTATACCAGCGAATCACAGCGGCTAAGGAGGCGCAGCATTGCCAAAAGTGGAAATAAGTTTATCGATGCATTTTTGGCACATCTAAAGTCGTAATAGAACATCAAACGATAATTTTCAGTAAACAGTAAATACCATTTTTTTACCGAAATGATTTTTATAAGTTACTGTAAACAATACAAATAGTGCAAGTACGTCAAAATATACTGCGTACATCTATTGTTAATACAGTTAGGGTTGTCAAGGCGCACAATATACACAGCAACGCTCGTATATACACGTATATAAATAATTTTCGCATGCCAGGCAAATAGTTACAAGGGCAAAATTGTGACTACGACAACAATGACTCAGAATCAAATTTTGCTGCAGCTATTTTTATGCCAATCACAGATATTTATATTTCATAAAGAGTGCAAATTATGCCAATCAATTGATAAACTAAAAACTCAGAACAGCTGCACATTAATCAAGATTTAACTATCGATGATTAATATAAAATTATGTAAAATTAAAACCAACCAACCAAAAAAAAAAAAAAAACGAAAAAAAAGTATTATGAAATAAGAAAAATCTTTGGCTGCAAGTTGCACATCAATCAAATTTGTAGAAGAACGAAAAATAACAACGATATTTTTTCAAAAGCGTTTCCAAAAATAAGCAAAAATAGAAAGTTTACGCAAATGCATTTGCTTGAAAAAAAAAAACATAAAATAAGAATGTGTTTGTACATTTTTGAAAATTTCTGAAAATTTCTGAAAATCATATAAAATGCAACCACATGAACTAAAATAATAAGCATTTTGTCAGTCACATATATGCTGATGAAAGCTGCCAAAATGTGCGCACATCAGTCACGATGACATCAACTATATAGTCGTGTTTAATATACATAATATACAAATACATGTATGCCATATAGTATCGTTCTTCAGCGTACTCAATTTCGACAACAAAATACAAATTTGTTAAATGATTAATGACAAGAAATCTAGTTCAATGCATGGGAACGACAACGACAGCACTTGCATAACTAATTGCATTAAAGCCCGAAGCTATAAATTTAATGAATACAAATTTAAATATGTATTATAAGAAACGTGCAGGTGTGTCTAGAGTCTAGACTCTAGTTCAACCCGAAATCACCAGGCAGACGCATGGGACATTCAACTTTCTTGTTATTACAAATTTTTGACTTGTGTATTTTCAATATTAATATGCGCATCATGCGTTCCGAAATTAATTAGCACAGTTTTTTTTTTTTTTTTACCACTCACACATAGTGTGAAATGGTATTATCAGTTTGTCTGAAAGTTTGTAAAGCATTAAAGGAGCCAACGTAGACCCCATAAAGATATATATATATATATATATATATATATATATATATATATATATATATATATATATATATATATATATATATGCGTGATCAGCTCGACGAGACGAATCGATCTAGCCATGTCCGTCTGTCTGTCTGTCCGTCTGTCTGTCTGTCCGTCTGAATGTTGTTGCGCATTTTTTTGGGAATCAATTTTTATGCTATTCAGTTGAAATTTTGCACGTACACTTCTTTTTATTGCAGTTTAATAATGTGTCAATATTGACCTGCCACGCCCACTATTTGGGGTAGCTCCCATAGAAACCTACTGCCCACTTTTGACTTTTTGTAAGAAAAACTTTTTTATTAAATTCAACATTAGGTTGAAATGCAATGTGGTGCCTTTTTATGGTCAGCCGCTTAACATATATAGACTAACGGGCGTGGCCCGCCCACTTTTTGAGGTAGCTCCCATACAAACCTATGGTCCACTTTTGACTTTTTTTAAGAAAAACTTTTTTATTAAAGTCAATATTAGTTTGAAATGCGATGTGGTGCTTTTTAAAAGACAGCCGCTTAACATACATAGATAATTGGATGTGGCCCGCCCATTTTGTGAGGTAGTCCCATATAAACCCACAGTTCACTTTTATGCATTTGTATGGAAAACGTCAATATCAACTTGAAATTCGATATGGCTGCATCTTGCATAGCTACTACAACGCTTCATACACATCTACTAGTGTGCGTGTACCATCCACTTTTTCGGGTAGCCCCTATTTAAACACCCACTTTTATGTGGGTGTGAATGGTATTAGAGCTTCGGTTCAACCGAAGTTAAAGTTTTTTCTTGTTATATATAGAAATTCTATAAAAAAATAAATAAATATATTAATGACATCATTGATAAGCTATCTCATTCAAAACAGTACATACAATTGCTCTAATAGTTCGCTTATTGAATCATTATTAATATAATATTTTTTTCTTATTATTGTTTACTGAAATCCTAAAATAAAGCGCAAAATTTTTATAACATTTTAATTTATGCCTCTTACTTATGTAGCGAATAGCGAAATGTTGTTTTTCTTCAAATGAAACCGCCATAAAATTTAGATGATCTAATCTGTAAGGCAATTTTATTCAAATTGGTTTGCTCGCAGCAATTTTGAAATAGAAATAAAAAATATATTTGTGTTAAACTGAGATATGCAAACGTGTTTCAGCGCATTTGCGAATTAAAGTCCCAAGTACAATAGTTAGATTTAGTTTTTTGTTTAGCGTAGATTTGTGTAAATGATTGGGGTTGGTTGTAGTTTAGTTGTAATCTCCTCTATACAAGGTAATATTGTTGTAAACAACCTTTTAAGGCTTATTGTTCTTTTGATTTTATTATAGATTAATTTTACGATAACTACTGTAGCCGTATGACACTGGCTCACTTTGCTTTTGGTTCTGATTTTATTCAAACTAGAATTCTGACAGTGGACGATATGCAAACTTTTGTCTCAAAAGTACCTAATAATAAAAAATAAAATAGTAATACAGGAGTGTCACAGAAAAAACTATAGCCCAAAATTCATTGATGAAACTAAGCATTTGAAGCATTTTGAGTCTTAACTTTGTAACTGCATTAACTGCTTGCGAATTACAACATACGTGTTATGTGTATAAAAAGTTACGCATCAAATATTCAAACCGATATTGAAAAAATACAGATTGTACTCTGCCTCTCCTCACAACCTTTCGAACAAGAAAAATTAAGCGAATAATTTGTGTTTAAGACAGTTAAAATGGTAGTGAACTGTTTCTCCTTTACACCTTTATATAACGATTTACTTAAATATTTCATGAGAGATGAAATATTACCATAGGCGTGTGTATTTGGGAACATAGAGAATATGCTTTATTAACTATTTTAAATATTAGAAAGAACTTTTAGCCTGCTCAAAGACTATTTTTGAAGAGAAAAAGAAAAATAACAACAACTTTTGTTTACAAAGATTGATTGCAGACAAATGTTTCAGCTTCAGCTACCAACTCTCATCAGTTCGCTGGCTGTGACATTGCAAATTTTGCCACTTACATATATCATGCTTCTCAAGCAAGCGTTGTGCGTATCATATGTATAAAGGATAAATGTGTTTTCTCCTTCTCCTTCTCTTTTGCTATTTCAACAAGTAAGATTTTTGCAAAATTTGTGTTTTATGGTTGTGTATGTCCACTTGTAAACCAGCACCAGCCACGCAGCTTGGGATATTGACGTTAAGAAGAGTTTTTAATGTTCTACATTACGTATTATATATAAAACTATCTTTTCGACAACGATTAAAATTATCACCATACAAAATGAGTAATTTACCTGTCTCGTGAATGGTAGCTCAATTATGTTTCCTTATGTCGAGAAACATTTTACCTCAAACAGATGTAGCTTTAGAAGTCTTCTGTCATCTGACCATTCTATTGTCCCTCAAACTAAGAGCAAGATTTTTACGATGATATTGTTCAATGTAGCTGGTTCTGACTTTATGTAGCTGCTTTCTAGTATGTACTTTCTTCTGTATGACTTTAACCCTTTTTAGGCTTGTATTGGTTCAGTGCACCAAAGTACCATATGGGAACTATCTTGTTTGGCTTCTTGGCTTAACTGGCTCTTTATGACCAAAATTCAGCGCATTTAACTAGAGTTCCAATTGTATTGCTAGATTTTTACAGTAATGTGATAACTCCAATAATTCCAGACAGTTTGTCACCGTTTGTTGCGGGTTTAGTTGGTTGTTTTACATAACAGTTGGATTGTTATATAAGCTCTTCGCGAATAATATACATATGTACTGTTTTTTCTTTATAAATCTAGATATTCCATCATTGAAACCAATCAGCAACTCATTTAAATATTCCTGCACTATTATTATTTCATTGTTTGGATCTGGTTCATTCGCTGCAACAGTCGTCAGTGTATTTTGTAACCTGCATCTGTTTGTTAGATGGTATATGCGGGACTGCAATGTAGATGGTATACAACATATGATTGCATAACAATAACGCTGTATGATCTTTCCCAGATGTGTGGCGCTAAAAAGAGGGAAAATGCTGCTAGAAGCCAATTCTTCAGGAGAACATCGCCGCCCTTACAGTCCCGATTGAACGCTTGCTGCACATCAAGGAATACAGCACAGCATTTTATGAGCGTCAAAGAACTTAGAGACTGTACGGTGGCACCTGAGGTTCCATGTTGTTCTAAATTTCATCTGCGTATTTGTCAGATAAACATAGTCATAGTCATAGTCTACAATAAATCGGTATTGATACATACAAAAAGCAGTTGGAATTACTGAAAACCAGAGGCACGAAAACACGCGTTTAGCACTTAGCACTTAACGAATTCTGATTATATAAACCACACCAATGGCTATTACCACCAAAAATGCCAAACGTGGGGAGTTATATTGGTTTCTTTAATTGCCTAGACCACCAACCCGATACGAACTCGCAGCTGAGTCCGAAACACGTGTCTTCGTGGTTAAAAATATTTTTAACAAAAAGTTGTTGTTTTTGTACACACTTCACATTCAGAAAAATATGTAAAATGCTTTTCAATGTATAACTGACCTTTATCCAGCTAAAATTCTTTTATTAAAAACTATTAAGATGAAGCTTCAGACTGGCTTCAGAATTGTAAGTGTCGCTGTAGCACATGTCGATTCTGTTAGAATTTGAAGAGTTCCAGAGTAAAGCTGTATCTACCGCTTTGCTAAAAACTTGTAGAAAATTTTATTCTTCTCACATTTGTTTGACCGGCCACTCCCACGACTTGCTGCCCACCACGCCTTTCTTTTAGCTTAGGTATTAAACCTACACATTCAAATTTGTTTCTATAAATACAATAGCTTCTCTTACTCTCACACTTTTTCGAACTCGCATCCAATAAATAGATATTGAATTATTACAGATCTTCTCATTCAACATGTACGAGCTAATAGCTAATCGAGTAAGCTAAAGTGACAAAAACTAAAACTGCCATAAATAATCCACTCAATATGTTACATTCTCATGCAAAGTCTGATGTGTTAATAGTATATATAAAATGTTGCACACATTAAACTTTTTATGAGCATAAGCTACAAAAATCTTGTGGAACACTTGAAGCACAGTACAGAAGATCAAGATACTGAAATATTCATGAATCGATCATAAACAAGATTTCAGCAACAACACTTTAATCCTTTAATTTCAATAATAAATGTCAAACTTCAAACCATTCTCATGAGAATTATTACCAACGCCTACGTTCATTATGTACGACTTAAAAGGTTTTATTGATGCATAGTTAAGAAGATATATACATATACATTATAGCAGAAGCAAAAAAAAAAATATGACAAATCAGCGCTATGCAAGCTACAGTGCTGTCAAAAATATTATGCACGCTTTTTGCATATGGGCAAATGTATCATTTCATATTAAATTATAAATTAATACTTGAATTGATGATACGTCTATAAAGCATAGTACGTCATATTGAATAATACGTAATATATAATACCGCAGAATTTGTATTTATAACTGTTTTTGTGCGGTAAGGGTGTACAGTACTTTTTTATAAATACATAGATACAATATAAGCCTATAGATACAAATAGAAACGTTTCGATTTCGATTTAAATTTTGCGTTTTGCATTTTCAGCAAATTACATTTGATGGCTAAGATACTTAAACTAAAAATACGCCAGCTAGGGGATACATAAATAATTATTGTCTCGTGTGCAGTAGTTTGTGGTAGAGCAGTTAAATTATTTTATGGTTTTACTATTTATAGTGATGTCATAGCGATGTTAGTGATAGTACGCCAAAACAAGCCAACCGTTTATGGTTCATATTTCAGTTACATGTGGAAACGTGATTTAGAAAACAAACAAAAAAACAAAAAAACAAAGATGTATGCATATATCCAACAATGTAACAAAGTCTGTTGAGTTTTGTTTGGTATAAGCGTATTAGATATAATGCGTAAAACTGACGAGTATCTAAACGTGACGTGCATACCAAAGCTAGCAGTAACTTCGTTGGAGGCCAGGCGCCTACTGCTGTGATGTAATCACTTTTAATAGACGTTTCGCATAATTGATTAATAATAATAATTAGCCTATTTTATGTATGTAACTATATGAATATGAGAAAATAAATTATTAATATTGAAAAAACCTCAAAACGCCTAAGGAAACAACAAAAAAAATAAATAAACTGCAAAAAAAATGTATCTCAAAGTCTGCGAAAATTACTCCAGCGATAAATGTGTTAGATAGCTTGTAATCCGCATGTACCAACTTAATTGGAAAATTGCGCTACAACAACAACAATAACAACAACAACAACAACTGTAACTCGTAGAACCACAGCACATGCCTATCTATAAGTTAAAAAACCTCAAGCGGCGTGCTGCGCTTAGTGTACAGCAGCATATAGCTGACTTTCATAAGCGTGTCTGTCCGTCCGTCTGTCTGTCTGTCTGTCTGCCTGTCCGTCCGTCTACTGCATAAATAGAAATTCTCACTTTAGATAACACCTTCAAGTTGTTTCAGAATTGTATGGTCGAGTTGTCTAGCTGCTTGCTTGTGTCTCTGCTACGCGAGGAGACAAACTTGTCGCTGCTTCCTTGTTGTGGTTGTCGTTGCCTAATGGAATTTTGTATTTTTATGCCACATTTGCAGACTCCGCAAGAGGATCATCTAATGTGCTAATCCCTGTATAACTTGGACAGCGCTTGTTATCAAAATGAATAGCTACCTATACAGAGCTTAGAGTTGTATCTGAGGCTTTGCTATTTTATTAAAAGCCATGCGAATTAATTTATGCCGTGTGCCATTAGCACGTTTTTATGTGCAATTAAATGATATATTTAGCTATGTATCTCTAAGAATGTGTTATAGTAATTTAATGGCACACTGCAACATCAGCTTAGATAGTTCTAATAGTTTCTATTAAGTATTATTAAATGGATTAAATGGATGGAAATGTAAATACGATATTATAATTAAGCCATAGCCTACCATAGAGCGGATAAAAAGGACGGATAAAAGGATGTAAAAGAACCATCGGTTTAGAAATGGGGATTCTTTTCATTAATTATTCATTGGCCTACTTTACGGAGTTTGCGTATGATAGCCGCCGCTAGACGGCTCTCTACACTTTACCAACTACAGAGAGTACACAGAAGTGTAGAACTCTTCATCAGTGGAGCTCTACGCACCACATCGAATGTATCACTAATTGTCCTATTTCAACTGCTCCCTCTTGAACTTATTGCAATAGAGAAAGCCAGAAATACAGCCTTAAGACTGAGGGAAACTTCATTTTGCCGCTGTGGTACCTTCTAGACTAGAAGACTATAACTAGAAGAGCTTCCCCCATTAAGTGCGGGATCAATGGGATACCACATTATAATGAGATACCACATTATAATGAGAATGACACCAATATCTTCACTGACGGCTCAAAGCTCAACAGACAAGTCGGAGCACGAATATTCTCGCCGGACCTGGAGAAGTATTAGACCACAGTAGGGAGACCTGTGGCCGCTTGTAGAAAATAGATCGAAACGGTTAGCAAACCACAGATGGAATAATTTAAACATTTGTAAAACCTCTAAACTCACCTGGCCGAACTACAGCCTTAAAAGAAACTATAGACTATGTCAGTAAAGATTATACATCTCTATGCTGGAGATTATGCGTGTCACTGCCTAAAAGGTAGAAAAAATGACACGCCACTAGGCTAGTGGTTAACACCCACGATTTCTGCAGTAGTTATGGGAATGCCGAAGAGAAGGTAACGTAATTGAGCATTTATTATGCCAATGGTAAGCTTAAACTAGGAAGAAACTAGCGAGTCTAGTTGATAGTCTCGTCCTATCTGGAATATATGCGCTGAAGTAAGTGATTACGTGTTTCTTACTTTGAGTAAGAGTGCTCGTATAAATTCCCACTGGTTTCTTAGATAATATTGCAGATATATCTGTAAAAGATACAAAAGTATGTATCGAAGTTTCTACTACAGACAAATGTCTTCACGTAAGAGTTGTATAAATTGTAGAACAGATTATATGTTAATACAATGTACCAACACTTTCCCTAGTAATGCTGCGGGTTCTACCCAGGTCAGCCATCGCAACCTAACCTAACCTAACCTAACCTAGCAATGAAACAGAGCGTTTTTTTTTTTGTAACCCATTTCAATTCGAGACAGCCTGTTTCCTAACAAATTTCCAAAACCATTTTAACACTACCAAAAATTCGATGTGTATGAACAAAATCATAAAGCTTCCCTCCATTGTAAAACTATCAATTTAAAAATCATTAAATAAAACTAAACTCACATTAAACCAAATATAGCACACACAAAATGTAACAAAAACTTTTGAAAAACTCGTAAAAATGCCAAAATAAAAAAAAAAAAAAACAAAAATTAAAAACAAATAAAAAATTTGCGTGCAATTGGACAAATTAAATCCCACGCAGTGTTTAAAATGGACAACTATGATAACAATATATATATATATACATATGGTTACATGCAGCGCATATCGTAGTGTATTTCTATATTTATTAGTTCGTATGTATTTCTCATATTATGTACTTCAATGCCTAAAGTTACCACAAGTTCAAAGCCAAGTTGTCTTCATTCGCCTTTACGAGTTGCACTTAGAAATTACTTTAAACTAATTGCACACATTGAGATAAAAGTGGAGTAGTCATAGTGGATAGTTTTAAACGTGATAGTTGGCATGTATGGAGCTGTCGTAATGGCTTTGTAAATAATACTGTTGTTGCTTCAATTAAAGTTGTAACTTGAAAATTGCTTAGTTTGTGTTAAAAAATAATGAAACGAGATAATACGTTGGATGTGTTAACAGTTTGACAAATTATAAATGAGGGAACATTGAATTCTCTGGAACTGCAGCTCCTGAGTTATACGTGATATGTCCTTTACGCCATGTGTTAAATCTTCGTCTGTACTGGGTGACACAAAATAACTGATATGGTATTATAAAAGTAAATAGTAAACTCACCATAGAAATTGCTTGTGTTTTTCTCATAGATGGGCGCGTGGAAGCGCTAATTTTCCGAAATAATGTATATATCGAGAAATGTTATGCTGATCAATAATAACACAATCTAGTTGAGTTTTATAACGAACGATCAAAATAGTTATTGATGTATGTCAAATTTGGTTTATCTCTTGTATGTAGGTTAATCTTCACTTTTTAAGACTGGCTGCTGCTCATGCTTCGAGCATCATTCTCCGCATAATAACATCAGTGGTTTGTTTGGTTTTTAGCGCAGATTTGCTTCTTTGTTGTGCTAATAGTGCATTCCTTAGCTGTTCCTTGTACTCCAGCCAGTATTTCGCAGTATAAAGAACTTTAGTCAGCTGCTAGAATTGCTTACGGTCTCCAACCCATAGTTAAAGGTCTCTAGATTAGATTTACAGCAAGAAATAATTCAAAGAAAAGTATTTAATCCTATACCTGTTAATACTAGAAGTCTGAGTTCTATTTCATACGTTAGATGAATGGAGCATGTATAAACAATTTCAATTAAAATTTCGGAATTTCGGAAATTTGAATATTTTGTATGAAGAATGGTTGGGATGCTTGGGTTTGTCTCAAAATCCTGCCAGAAAAAAAATCCTGCCAATTAAAATTTATATCTAATTTTCATCTTTAATTAATTTTAATGTTCGTTTTAATTGTCTGAACGATTAATGTTCAAAAATACTAATAAAACTCAACACGTATGACAATTTTGGTAGTTACGGTGTTCACTATGCTTTGGTGTAATGAACTGGAGAATAATACAACGACAAAACACAGAGTTCGGAAGAAAGTCGTACTTGCCAAAATAGCAACTTTGAAGAGGAAATGCGTGCGTTTATCGTTAGCTATATATAAATTACAATTAAATTTGCCATTACTGATTTTTTCCATTTACTGATGAGCGCTTGTAGCTTGTAAAACAAAATGTTGTTGTTGTTTCTATATATGTAAATATTACGCAATATGAAGGTGAGCAGGTAGCCAGGTGGGTTATAACTAATTTTTATAATATAGGTCGCAAAATAGATTTTACAATAATTTCTCTAAAACAAATGAACTAGCGCGTTAGTATAATTAATGTTAGGAACGTTCGGCTACTCTATAGTGACCATAGTTGCAGTACGCAGTAGTAAGTTTAGAAGTATTTGGTTCAGAAATTTCATTAAAATATTTACTTTTTTCAAATTTATTTTGTGCTCTTTAAAAGAACTGCAATTTTTTCATGCCACTTAATGTGCCTATATACATCAAAGCAATAAGTACTTCGTATCTACAATGCCAATGTACTACATATGTTGCAATGTGTTCTGTTCTCCTTAACCAAGCGCAGCTACTTTCTCACCAAAGTCTGTTTATGTGCACTGTGCATAAGGGCAACGTAAGCAATATAAAGCCTCACCAGCAGCCAAAGCAGCCGGCGAACAATAAGAAGAAATTACAGTGCCTCAGAAAATTGTAGCTCAAAGGCAATTTTACACCGCTGCAAAGAAACGCTCTCGATTGCTGCGATTGAGGCGCCACAGCGCCATATCAACTGCAGTTTGCCCTGAACAATTTGCTTTTCGTTGCATGTTTTGCGCTTTACGAAAAACAATATTTCATTACGATTAATGATGATGCAGCGAGAGTCAGCAACAACAACGTGAATTGGAATTCAGTGCTGCTGGTGCTGGATGCATACGAGTAGAGTATCTCCGATGTTTCACCTTGCTGTCGTTTGTGGCAGTTGTTGATGCAACTTGTTAAGATTTCGAAGAATTCATTTGCTCCACACCAACAGCTCTAAGCAAGGTTAAAGATACTTTGCTGCTGTTGTAGATACATCACAAGTAGCTGAGATACATTGATACACGCAATTTAAATGGCTCTACGTATTTGTTTCTTCTTACGATTTAATAATTATTGTATTCTTAAGCGCCGCAATTTAAAGCAGCAGCTTTGGTAAAAGCACCACAAAAAAAGAAAGTATCTGAACGACACTTTGTTGCTTCTCAGAAACACTAGTAATAAGCAACACAGCTGCTCAAAATCGATACTGGCATTGCAAGCATAATTTGCAGCATAAATCAAGGGAGAAAAACTTTAAATTGGTCAATATACAAAATGCCCGCAGCAAGTACATAAAAAGAAACGCGAACGGATCGTCGTTTCCGTCTGCCACGAACGTAAATTGATGATGAGTGCAAGTATCTTTTTGTACAAAGCTTCTCAACGTATCTTGTACCTCGTATATGGCAGTCGCTTTGTGGCTGAGCTTTAGTGTTGTGAAATAATTAAATTACAGTTAAATGTTCATAATAACAAGAAGCAACAAACCACCCACTTACGCAATACAATACAAGAGAAAAAGAAAATTTTTATATGAAATGAATTAAGCGTAGGAGCAAAAGCAACTGCGGAAGTTGCGTTGCGTACTCACCAAGCCAAGACATGTCATCATATGCAGTTGCAGATACAGTCACAGATAGAAAGATACATACGTGTAACAACAGAGCTTAACTAGCACTCGTGCTGCTTGCACGAAGCAAGATGCACAGATACAAAATGCTTAAGCAGCAGCAGCAACAGCAGCAAGAGCAGCAGTAGCTCTTGTGTCTGCCGCTTTGTATCTTTGTATCTGCGCGTATGTGCACGCGAGCTGTTTTGGGGTCAAAAGTTGATAAACAATTATTTAGCAAACAACCAAAAACCATGTGCTATGTTAAAGGTCATTTCACACTAAAGATACAAATGCTTAGCATACAATAGATTAAAAAAGATACTTACTTTTTTTTTTTTATTTTGCATGACAGCATATTAATGAAGCACCCTTTAGCTAAAGGCTATAAAGTTTTATAAAATATTGAATTTGTGCATACAAAGTGTATGTATTATAAAACTAGCTAAACTACAACACACAATCACACCAAATATGTAACTAGATACGATGTATCCCTGTGTCAACTCAACTGCTAGTTTTGCTCTTTGAGTGAACAGGAAAACCTAACGGATGCCATTACCATAAACAGCCACGGCTGACCTTCATTGCAATCAAACGAATTCTTGGCTTTGGTACACCACAACAGCAGCCGCATCAGCATCAGCATCAGCACCAGCAACAAGAACATAATCTAGCAGGCAATCTAGTTGGAGGAGACGACAACAACAGACAGACGGACAGACACCAGGCGTATCGATGATAAGCCAACTAAATACAATTGCAACTGGAAAAATGTTAACTTCGTTAATACCCTTCACTTCAACTTTAAGCAAACTGTATAAAACTCAATTCAACAAAAAATGTTTTCTTACAATACAATAAATGAAAATAAGAACTATCTTAGTTTAGTAGAGCTTATCTTAAAACGGTTTAGCTACTTTTCCAAAGCTATTATGTAAAATAATAATATAATAAGAAACTCTATATCAACATAAAAAAACTATTTCTGATAATGTGGTTTTGTTTATTATGAGGTAGTTATTATAGTGCGATCGATCTAGTTCTATTCTGCCCTTACTTACCAGTTAATACCACATTTGGAGAGGTCGTCCCTCACAGACGTTGTCCCAGGAGTCATCATTAAAGAGCGATCGCATCCGAGGTTTACTCTGTGTCTTCACTGGTAAAATTTTTGCGGAGGCGGGAACCAAACCCAGCGCACTAACCCTCAATGTAGCGGGGCTGCCTTCTCACAGTGAAAGGATGTTCAGAGGCTAACCAAGGGCTACATATCCTAACGGATTTATGTGAGCTGCTTGCGCCATCAAGCGGATGCCAATCAATACATTTGCTCACTATTGTGGACTTTTGCAGATGACTCCATTCCATTACCGTAGTATACTAGCTAGAAAACCTCCTCCTGTCTCGTCTCCCTAATAAATGCCACAAGGCCATTCAGCCCTACCCCGGGTATTTTAATCTCGTATTATCCAAAGCTGAGAAAATATGTTCCGGAGACGCTTTATCGCTTTTTGGCAGAATCTACATCACTTTTAATACCTATTTTGAATAGGAATTTTTTGTTTCTGCACTGCAAATACAATAATAGCCACTCTCTTAACCTTGTTCAGTTGTTTGCTGGCGCTCATTAATTTTACTCGTGCTGCCCTAACTACGGCGTCATATGTTACCATAGGCCTGATTATAGTTAGGTATATCCATCTTAAAATCTTGGGATTGGAGTCTAAATTTTAAGCTTTCCTTAAGATAATCTTCATATGTTGTTTCAATATGGCTCGTTAGTCGATTGTTACCCTGAGATACTTAGCCTATATTTGGAAAATTCTATTACCTACCATTTACTCTTATGGAACAATAATAGTTTTTGCTGGGTTAGTGCTTAGCCCTACTTTGGTGCATCAAATTACCCAGTTTAATTTGATCACATAATATGCACTTAAATTTACTCCTGCAGACTAGCACTATGTCATCTGCATAATCTTAGCATTCAAAACCATTGTCTGTGAGTGTATTCAATAGCATTTCAATAATCAGGTTCCGTAGGAGTGCTCATAGTACATTCCCTGTGGACAGGCCTTTGCTGTTTCGACGATGATAATTTTGTTTTATAGGTCAGTTACCACCTTCCGAGAATGCAAAAGATCAGTAGATCTACCTGATCTATACGCATGTTGACTTTTGTGATTAAGTATTTAGCCCTAGTATGGTTATCAACCAACTTCTTCAAGGTTTTGGGCATAAATGAGGTGTGACTTATCGGTCTCAATTAAATACGATGAAAGAGATTTTTCTTGACTTCGGAATAATGAACGTATTTGGAATGCATCTAAGTCCCAGGCTGTTCCTAAAGATCTTTATTAAGAAACCTACTAAGATGTTCAATCCCTTCTATATGAGGCAAGTAAATATTCCTTCTAACCTGGGCGCACTTATACTTAACTCATCCTGTTTTCAGAACTTATGTCGTTAGCAACTTTTCAGTTTGCCTTCCTCATTGTTCGATAACGTCCTTTATGCTTCTTTTTTTATAATGCGCATGAACGTCTTATATGGTGAAAACAGAAGTTTCGTTTTGTGTAATTTTAAAGATATCATATGTTTTGTTTTTCACTCTGAGCTCCCATGTAATACGTTACAAACTGTCCGGCAAACTGATAATACCTACAATGTACGAAGGGTATTGTCAAGCTGCTACTGTGCACAGCACGGCGCAGCATTGACTGCTTCTTCCACCAGCAATGGCCACCGTTTCCTTCTGTTGCAAATGTTAAGGCCAACTGCCAAAATAAGTAACGTGTTGTTGTCGTAGACATTGTTGTCGTCATCATCAGCAACAGCAGCAATACCAGCAATAGCTGCAGAAGCAGCAACAGCAACAACAACATCGTTGGCTTCATCAATTGCTGCTGTGACTAGGTATGTTGTCGTCGTGTTCTCATTGGCAAAGTGTAGCGCGCAGTTTGTACTAAAAACGGCTGCTTTTTCTCAGCTTTTCAGCTTCTCAGCTGGGTTCTAGGAAATGTCAACGCTTGCACTTTGTTAGTATTAGAATCACAGCAATAGTTACAACAACAACCGCAACAGCATCAGCAGCAACAGATATTGCCAAAGTTGGTTAGATTTAACTCAACCGGCTATAAGTCGGCTGATTGGTTTTGGCAGCAATCACAGCAGCAACATCCAAACCAGACTAGACCAGACCAGACGGAAGACATGTCAGCTTTCGTTTTGTTTGCATTCATGAATGAATGAGTAGCTTGAAAATGAGCAGCCTGTGGATATTTTACTTTTTTAATATTAAAAGTTTGTTTTAATCTAGTAGAATGAAAAATGGATTTGAAAAAATGAAGGTTTTAATGAAGATTTTTAAAATGAAGTTCCGAATATTACGGAAAATTAGAGAAACATAGACTCCAATGGCAAATGTTCACCCATTAGGCTTAGTACTATCAGGAAAGCAAGATTAACAGTTTATTACGAGTACAGTTTAAAGCATTACTTTTTTAAGTAGGATCGGCGACTATCGAATAATATGGCATATCGATCTTTAAAAGTATCGATATCGAATCGATATTTCTAGATAAAAATACGATATATTTTTTTTTTTAGTTTCTCGACAACAAGGAGATCGGGGCAAAAAGGTGTTTGTCGAATAAGTTCGGTGACGGGCAATTACATAAACCGCAAGAAACTGCTAGACGAAATAGGTCATGAAGTAGCTGTTCCAGCTATACTTGGAGCACATTCTGAAAGAGACCGACCTAAATTTAACTAAATAAGTGGAATCACTTGCACAACTATTCTATTAACGGGCACAGGACACACCCTTTTTTGAAAGCATATACTAAAATGACTAAAAGTTCGATTTAGTTGACAGTGAATGATGAATTTACTTGATCTCTGTGTACTGTAGCAAAGTGATGAACATTCAAATTGTGGTGTCCCAAGTAGTATCATTAAGAGTTTCCAAGAACATGCGTCTCCTGGTTTTATGATGTAGGAAAACATGTAAAAACTTGAGTTTAGCTTTAAAAATATTGTGTACGATTTGTGCCATGTTAAATAAAGTGGGGCGCCCTATTAATTGAGAATTTTTGTTTATTTTCTCCGCATATTTTGGCAACTTTTCAGCGTTCTTTGTATGTATACTAGTATTATATTAATGAACAAAAGTATTACTTTCCAGTATATGATGAAAATATAATTTTCAATATATCGGGCCATAAATATCGATATTCGATATAATCAGTGCCAAAAATATCGCATAGATATTATCGTATCGAAAGTTAAAAATATCGAATAATTTGTGTAAGTTCGCAAACCCCAAGCCCCCTTCCCCGTTACGATTTCCGAATAAATTGTTCGAAAGTGATTTTGGTAAATTGGTCTGTTTCTCACTTTCAAAATAATGCATTGATAATTAAAATTTCACACTGCCAGTTCCAAGTTAAATCAAATCACGATATTCTTCTATAAGTGAAAAACCGACCATCAAAATCTCTTCCAAACAGGGGAATTAAAATCAAGAATCCTACTTTAAAGCATCACATCTCTTGGTATGCACCATATTTTCAGGCGTTCGTTGATTGTTGCTTCATGTTTGTAGACCATATCAGTCAGCGATTAGTTCTGCTGAATGTGCCCTATGTCTGCCGGAAATCTGAAGGATGACTTAGATTCACTAGATCAGCGTACTTTGCGCATGGAATCTGTTCAAATAAGAATTATTTTTTTAGAAATTTTTCGATTTTTAAGTTAATTTTTTCAATATGAGGCTGACGTCAGAGTTTTCGCTAGCCGTGCTATTAGCAAGGCCAACAGATATCAGAATGAAAAAGATATGCAATCCTAAAAAATCCTGTTATAAAAGAAATTCTCTCAGAAATAATGCATGAACAACAAGACGAATCGAAAACAAGAAACCAAAACCAAAGCCAAGCGACAAAGAAGAGGCTCATATTATCGTCTCGCTTTTAGCGCATACTCTGATAACATCCTAACAAAAGTCTTCTGAACTTCGAAGTCGTCCCCAATGTGATGCATTTATTGGTTGACCTAACATTGCTGTTTTCGTCAGTGAATAAGCTTCCAGGTTAAGTTCGGATATATTTAAAGAAAAAGTTTGACCGAGTAAGTGTATCAATCTATCGAAATATGCTTACTTTTTATACTCAGAGCAAGAACAAGTTCCATTTCCATCTATTTTGTTGGTTGCAATAGATTTTATTTTTTTATGTGTATTCGCTTTAGTGCATCTTCGAAGAGCAAATTGGCATTCAGCGTATTTATTGGTCTCTTACATCGCTAATAAAACAAATGTTGCACAAAGTAGCACATTTCAATTAGTTGATTCTTGTGATCTGTATTTATTTTCGCACATCGGCACAATTTTTGTGTGATTCAATGTATAGAAATGCGTACGACTAGACAAATAATTAGAAAAATTGGTTTGACTACGTCAGAGGTTTTTTTTTGTTTTTTTTTTTTTGCAAACTGATAGCATGCAAAATATGCGTAGAAGAGTTATTGTGTAAATAATGCTAGAATACATTGTGGAAAAATAGCATGCAGCATACCCAATTCCAAATCTCCTGTCATATGTATAAGCTTGAAACTTAATACAATTATAACGCTTAAAACATTTTACAGAGTCCCGAGAAAATCTATATAAAAGTAGTTGAACTCGAACCGAAAATCACAACGCTCGGCGCTAACTTCGATGAATCGCTGCATATGCAAAGGAATCACGATGAGACTCTTAGGAATTTACAGGTACGTACTTAGTACTATCGCATGATATGCAAAAATGACATATACTAGTTAACAAACTATTATACACATTTTACAGAACCTGCCTGGTCCCATGGACGAATTTGTACATAAAGCCGATAAACTGCTCGCCAGCAAACGCATCAGTTCCGAACTAGTCAATGCCATGGCCGATACACTAAATATCATCTGGCAGGATATACTCAATCTGCTGCATGATCGGCAACACATACTGCAGCTTTGTACACAATTCCACGACAAAATGACACAGTGCTTTCAACGCATGGATCATCTGGAGGAGGCATGCGCCGAGCCCATACATATGCTGGATGTGCCGGCGGTGCAAGAGTTCCTAAATAAATTCAAACAAATGCGCATCGATATACTAACAACGGTAATGGCTGCTCTCAAGGATGGCAATGAGTTGCTTGCACAATTGCAGGATCTTGAGAAATTAGAAACGCTGGATACACGGCCGGAGCACATTAAACGTGATGCAACACGCGCAGTGCATCAGGTGCAACAGTGGCTGGAGGCGCTGCACGATCGTCGAAATGCGCTGGAGATAGCATGGCAGACACGCAAGACACAACTGGAACAGTGTCAGGCATTGGGTATGCTTGGACGTGAGCTGCTCGAGCTGGAGGATGCGTTGCGGCAACAACGCAACGAAGTGGCAAGCATGTTCAGTCTGGGCGAGTGCGAGCATACGGCGAAATTGGCGCTACAAAACTATCGCGATTGGAAGCAGCAGGCGTTGTTGCTGCGGGATCGTGCACTGAAGATAACGCGTGCCAAGGAGAAATTACAATCCGCCGGACACAGTGCCGGCGAGGAGGCTTGTGCACGCGCCTATGCTGTGCTCAGCGCTTGTACAGAGCATTTGGATTTGGTGGATCAGCGTGAGCATTGGCTACATCAAGCACGTGAGTTCTTCACAAAGGCAGAGCATACGCTGACAGTGCTGGAAAAACTGGAAGTGGAATTATCAAATGTTAAACTGCCACCAAATTCACCGGAAAGCTTTTCCATGTATGCCAAGGTGGCACGCGATGTGCGCAACTTTACAGAGGAACCATTGCGTTTGGGCTATAGCATACTGGATGAAGTGGGACGCACGAATCCGGAGACACAGGGTGTTAAACGTGTGCTCGATGAGATTGAAAATCGTAAAGTTTATATTGAAAGTATTTGTGCAACAAGCAATGAGGATCAACAGCGTGTACAAAAAGCGCTGACAGAATTTCTGGCACAATACAACGATCTACTGCATTGGCTGCGCTCCTCGGGACATACATATCTACAGCAGCATGTCGACATGGGCCGGAACCTGCAGCAGAGCAAACAGTTCCTCTTACAACATCATGAACTTATGCAGGATCTTGAGGTGCGTTGCACAATTGATTAGATAAAATGAAAAACAAATACAATAATCTTTTCATTTTTCGGTTTACAGATTAAAGGCGAACTGATTAATCTGCTGCTCGAGTCCATTAAGGTCCATCTAGAGTCTTTGAGTCCACAGCAACGCTATGATGTTGATTCTAAGGCAGAATCCTTGCACAAACATTGGATTGAGCTGAAGGAGTTGGTATTGCGACGTGTCGATAGTGTTTCATTGCTTATAGAATTCTTTGAGAAGGCTTTCGAGCTATCCAGTCAATTGGACAATCTACAAAAGCAGCTTGTGCAAACACCGGACGAACAGAAGCTACAATTTCTGCAGGCCACGTGGTCAAATATACGCAGCGATTATAACGAACTGAAAAGTCATGGCATGCGATTCATTAACCAGAAAGTGTGTATTTTATAATAAGTATTATGTTACAACTAAAATTTAGTGCGCCTAGTACTTTAGGTTTATGTAGTATTAAATAGTTTAGATATTACCACACTTAGAATGAATACTTTAGAAATTGCATTGGAATTCTTTGCTTTTTAAAAACCAAATTTACTGCTTTGCATGTTTATTAAAAATTTATTGGCAAGCTTATTTAACAGCAAAAAGAAAAAGATTTAAAACAAAATCTTTTCTTTTTCTTTTTTTTTAAATTACGCACAGTGTAGCCATTTGCCACACGTCCATCATCCATCAAAGCAATATTCAATATATCTCGGGAAAACAAAAATCGAAAGTACATGACTAAATTATAAACTGTGCTGATTTTCAACTGACACGTGTAGCGCTAATTCAAATATACAAAGTAAATCTTAATTTTTCGCAGAATTTTTAGCAAAGTCAGCAAAAAAAAAAATCATAAATTTTCTTGTTGCCACATTTTGAAGTACATTTTTTAACTTCAGTTAAGATTTCCATGCTCTGTTTGTGTATTTTTAGCTGGCAACAATAAATTTCGTTGTGCATTTTTATTTTCTTTGCTGTATTTCAACATATTTGCTGCAGTCTAGTGCGTTAATGTATGTGTTATTTATAAATGTATCTCTGTCTGCAAACAAAAATCTCCATTTGAGTGTGCAAAGAGTTTGAGATTCTGCAACAAAGAAAAAAAAAATGCGTAAGAAACCAGAGAATTTCATTTCTCTAATGTAGAAAAGTGCGAGTGTAGTACAAAATTGTTGTGATCAAAAAAAAAAAAAAAAAAATTCAAGCAAGTGAGCACGGAAACTGCAGAAGTTTAAGAGTTAGTTAAACAATTGCTTGTAGCCAAGTGCAGTATTCATATTCATATCAATACAATTTGAAGCTCCATTTTGAGGCATTCATTTTTAGTACGAGTCGCTTTGCCAAAGTATAAACAAGAAAGATTTTGTGTGAGTTTAATATATATTGAATTTCGATGCAACGAAAGAGCATTTGCGGGTAGTCTCACTTTTCCTGTCTAATTCGAAGAAATGAGCAACTGAGATACTTATGGTGACAATACTACAACGCTTAAAACGTGTGAGTTTTGTTTTAGACGATTTCAAATTTTCCATTTCGGTACTGCGGACAAGTAGAGTTCAGGCTCACCGTAAAAGTTTGAAGATGAAGAATTGAAGATATTGCTTGACGAAGATTCATGTCAAACTCAAGATGAACTCACAAAATCATTGGGAGTTACACGCCAGGTCATTTCACATCGTATAAATGCACTTGGTATGGTGCAAAACCAAGAAAGTAGGGTGCCATACGAACCCAAACCTAGATACGTCGAAAGGCATTTTTTTGTCATGGGAACAATGCCAAAAATAAAGGAATTTATTGCATCAAATTGTGAATGGTGACGAAAAATTACAATAATATAAGGCGTAGAAAAATAAGTGTTTACCTCGGTCACGCATACACATCGAGGACGAAGTCGAATATTCATGGTTCAAACCTCATGCTCCATATTTGAGGAGATCAGCTAGGTGTGATTTATTATGAGCTACTCCAACCTAACGAAATAATCACGAGCATCACTGCCGACTTCAATTGATACTTGATAATGTTGCACAAGTAGTAAAACCCTACTTCGTGACGAAGAATTGGGAGCCCTACTCCACCCGCCGTATTTTCCAGACATTGCTCCTCCTTATTACCACCTATTCCGACAAGCATGAAATATTGGGTTGATTCATGGATAGCATCTCAAGAAGAGTCGTTCGTTCTACCGATTTTAAATCCGTACGCTGCCTCAAAAAAGGGGAAAAAGTTGTGGTTAGCGATGGAAAATATTTTGAGTAATCCATTTGTGACCTTTTAAATTTGGAAATTTAAAAAAAAAAAACCACTTAAAATTTACTTGCGCTCCCAATACTTTATCTATTCTTTGACACATATCTCACCAACTGAGAATTCATTTGAAAGACCTTTCCAGCAATATATTTCATATAAGGAATTATTAAGCCGTTTTGCTACAGTAACCAAGTTTAATCTGACCTTTTTCGCTTTTCTGAATAATTTTAGATGAGCCGTAGAACAAATTGGCTTACTAACGTTATTTCAAGAGGGGATTGAGTGTCTCAATATCGAACTTTGAAGCATATATCTCTTACATTCTCCGAGATATCTTCGTTCAAACATAAGGTCAGATAAACGGACAAACGAGCAAGTCTAAATCTACTCGAACACAGTAGTATAACTTATAACTTTTGAATGTATGGTGCGATTATTTATTATGAATACTATTACAATTTTGTCAAGGAGACCCCACAAAGTATATATATTCTTGATCAGCTCAACGAAACGAATCAAACTAGCAATGCCCGTCTGTCTGTCCGGCTGTTCGGCTGTCTATATCCTGTCTGTGTGAATCAAAGCTAGTCCCTCAAATTTTCAGATATCGATCTGATATCGTGTATGGAGACTTCTTATGTTCCTAGGCTGTACACAAGTTACAATGACCATGCCACGCTAGATGCTAGATGCTTGTAAAGAGTATTGAAGCATCGATTCTACGGAAGTTAACATTTTTTCTTGTTTAATCTTCGGCTGGTTAGATTTGACATTTTTTCTTGTTTAATCTTCGGCTGGTTAGATTTGTCTCGCTGCTTAGAAAAGGTTTGTACGAGCCCCATACCCTTTGGCATTGAGTATCTTCAAGATTCAGCTTTTCTATTCTTTCCTTGAAAGGCAGTTAGTGCCTGTAATTCTTATTAACTTATTGTACTACCCTCGCAGCAAAAAAATTTGCGAACAAAAAAATTATTTTCGGGATGGAACACAGCTGCTGAAACTTTCCAAAAGCACACAAAAAAAGTAAATAAAAGTGTCATAAATAAAAAATAACATGAAAATATAATTGAAAATAAAAAAAAGAGAAAACAAATTTTAAGTTCCTATAAAGAACCCGTTCTCTTGCAAAAGTATCTCTATACAAAAATTGTCACAGTAAATTGACTTTCAAATTCAAACCATAAAGAAACTGTCCCAATGCTTGCTTTAGAATTTTATTTAATTATTTTTATTTTCATTTTTATTTTTATTTTTGCTAACTTGAGCGCACTGCATCCATAAATAAAATCTCACTAACGCACTAATAACATACTGAAACGCAAATCCAACATAGACAGAGACATAGACTGGACTGTGTCGGGCTGTTGCTCTGGGCTAAGAGCGCAGAACGCTACAGACCCTAAAGACAGGCAGACGCATGCCACGCGCAACGCTCGCACTAAACAACAAACCGACAAATACGGATACTACTTACTATAGTACTTGAAAATAGAATAAATTCAACGCGCACAGCGTTCAGCAGAAAGATAAAATTAAAATTAAAAGAAATTTCTGCTATTTTTCTATTTCTGTACGCGAACGATAGATTGTGGATCCCTATCTCGAGACAAAATCCTCGCAAGAAGCTGTTGAAGATATATTGAACGGATTCAGTAAGCGACAATTTGATGTAACAACTAGTTTAGAAAATTGGACAACGCATATAGCCGAAAAGCGTGAAGTTGAAATAATATTGGAGAAGATCATGAGTGATAATGAGGAGGTAAGTAATGCTACAGGCATCCCTAAACAGTTATATACTTACTCATGCTATTTTCTGCTAATTCAGACCGCCAACAAGACCACCAAAGTGGATACACAATTGTATCCCGTCTTCACCACAGGCTCATTGGATGCCAAGCAACTTTTTGCCGCTACACGTGACAAAATGGGTAATGTCACGCACGACATTGAGAGGGCACAGGATGAGATACAACAACGCATACAAACGACACTCAGCATACAGACCAAGGATCAGGAATCATTGCAAAAGATCGAACAAGTTATAAGTAATTTGCGTACGCTTAAATCGAAATTGGATGGCATTAAATACGATTATCGTACATTGCTCGAGAGTATTTTGCAATTTCTGGAGAATATACTGCAACTGCGTCGTGATATCGATGAATACTTCAATAAGTCTTCGGCGCAGCAGCAGCAGCAGCAGCCGCAGCAAGAGCAAATTGGTGTTGAGCGCATTATAGCCGAGCATGAGAAATTCCGCGATACTTGCATGGATAAATTTAGATCGTTAATCACACAATCCGAACTGTTAATCGATCGTGTACGTGTTCTGGAGCCGCCTGGCGCACGCGAAATCGATACGGATCGCATATTGAAGCTGTTGGAGAATCTGCGCATTCATTTCGAATCGAACAGCAGCGAGAGAATGTCGAAGCTGGAACGTCTTGAGAAACTGGAGCAATTCAAAAATGATCTTAGCGATATCGATCGTAGTCTGGATAGTGTTAGTCAACAGCTGCACGAGATTAATGGTCAGAGTGTTGATAGTCTGGCTGCTGCGAAGACAACGTCACTGGCATTTGAGTATTTTGAACGTACAATTGAGGTGAGTGACCGCAAGGTGTATGCATACAAAAACAAATAACAGAAGAGCGCGTGAGCGTTGAGAGCGTTAAGTATTTATGTATCTAGATACAAAAATATCTACTAGATCAATGCGCCATTGATCGAACTTGATCGATTGTTGTTATTGTAGTAGTGCAATTATTGTAGTTTAAATGTGTTGCATAGTCTATTTAGTTTGCGATATTTATTATTATTATATACCTATATATATTATTTTCGGTTTTTAATGCATTGATTTTGTAGTGTTCAATGCCAAAGTTACTAAAATCAACGCATCATCAACTGCGCTGGGGCCGTACAGCGCACACAGTCGAGGTATAGCTAAATGTTACACATATATATATATATATGTCTTATGAGTTATACAGACACATTATCTTTTAATGTCTATGCTGAACCGTCGTCTACATTTAATTTAATTTCATTTCAATGCGAGTTCTGTTCTGGTGTTAGTATTGTCGATCATCCATCGATCGATCGATCGATCGATCGATCGATTTGTCCGTAAAATTGATCTATATTCAGCACATCTGTCTGTACATTTCAGCCGTCATTCATTGTCAAAAAGCATCGTCGTCATACAATAGTAGTGGATTTGTTCATTCTACAATAAGTGTTGCGAATTTTTTCGTTATTATGTATTATTATGTATCTGCTACAATTCATCTTCTTTTGTCTGTGTATCTATGTATTATTTTATTGTTTTTGTGGTGTTATGTTAGATTTTAGCGCGGATTTTCAACTGCATGACGCAAATTTGTATTCTGTTTTTCGTTATATTGTATCTATATACATTGTTTTAGTGAAGTACACAATTGTATCTGTATAGTGATCATGCATTTTGTTGAGGTTGTATGTGCATAAAAGAAAATTGCGAAGTGACGTAAAGATTGTTGAGACTTAGGATTAGTCGATTAAAACTCGATTTTAAATAATCGATTATATATAATCGATAAAAATATTCAATAGTCTAATTCAATTCCAAAAAGATTCAAGAAAACTATTGTTGGTAATCGAAAAAAAAAAAAATATTAAAAGTTTTGCAATCAATCGATTAAGTCAAGCAAATCCAAAGTAAAAAAACAACTTTCCACTTCTGAAAATTTAAAATACTAGCTCTCGCAAACAATTATTTTCAATTAATCAACTATGTCCACCCACTTTAAAATGACAAACATAAAAATAAAAACAAGAAAGAACCCTACAGTTGAGTGTGCTTGAAGTCAATGGGCAACTTCTTAAATTATGGTTGGCATGTTCATTTTGTACTAGTTATCGGAATTTCGAAAAGTAGTGTCTAAATATCCAAATTTAAAGTCTTTAACTATTATAGTCTCCAAGATCTGTTCGTTCAAACAGACGGTCTGACGGATGGACGGACGAACGGACATGTCTTTATACTTATAGGTCCATCCACGTCCCCTTCTGCCTATTACATACATTTGCACAAACTTGATATACCCATTTGACCTATGGGTATAATAAATTGTATAATAAATTGACACTTATGAAAATTCAATATTGTATAACACAATTTATATTTATAAAACCAAATCCAGCAATCGATTATTTAGAATCGATTATTAGAAACAATCGATATAAAATGTTTCATCGACATCCCCTATTGAAACCTGCATTTTGTTTAAGCTTTAAAACTTTCCCTAACATTGTATTGTAAACACATCTATATAAAGTTTTAACTCAATTGAATATGTGGAAGTAGATCAAATTCGAAATGTAAATTTCACTCAAAGCTCATAAACGTAAAAACACAGCTAAATTTATATACTCGTAAAAGTAAAATACTTGGGTTTAATTTTGGTAAAACAAAGTTACAATCAAAATAGCATGCATAGACTTTAGATGAAATATAAAAGCACATACAAACGTACACACACACATAAAAACGTTTCTATCTGGTATAGAAACAAATAGAAGGCGATAGCATGCGAGCAGCCTGTTACAAGTTACAAGTTACAAGTTAAAAAGAAACTGTGAGCTCGAAAGAGATAGAACATGGCGTTTTTTACTTTGTATGCGTTTTGCTATTATTTTGGTCTCTCCGTTTGTAGTAGATGTTGTTGTATTTGGTGCGCGGTAAAATAACAAAAACAACAACGTATTAGTTAAAAAAAATGATTGTCTGTAAAGTCATTTTCGGACAATTATTTTACGTAACAACGTCATAAGAAAACATTGATGGAAACTGATTACAATAGACTAGGTACAAATAAGCTGCTGCCTTCGTATTGATTCTTTTATTTCGCTTGTTCGTTTTGACTTCGTGCCTGTTGATGTCAGCCTAGCTGTACCCTGGCAGACGTCGTTCTGCCCTTCCCCTTGCCTCTCCTTTCCCTACCACTCCTTTCCCTACCACTCCTTCCCCCCTGTCCCTACTACTATAAATGTATGCTACGAGAGAAAGAGATAAAACGCGTTTCTATATAGTTTGGCGTTGCCGGCATCAAACATATTTAATCGCTGTATCTCGCCCCCTCACGCTTGCATTTACGTTGGTGAGCTCCTACTCAAACACTCTCGCGCTCTCACGCTAATAATGTTCGGCTCGTATACGTGTTTGTGAGCGCAGCAAGTATTTTTGAGTGTCTATTAAAAAAGCAATTTAATATATTTACGCATATAAAATGTAACAACAACAAAACTCTACAAGAAAAGAGTGGTACAGCATCATAACAACAACAGCTACAGCAACCGCAGCCACAAGTACAACAATAACAAGATCGTATATGACGTATAGCCCCACCCCACCGCGCGCTAGATAACACTAATACGCAAACACACACACACACATACATAACTATAGCTTTCACAAGCCAATGCTTCACACACAAGCCGCCTTCAGGCGGAACGTGAGGGGCATGGCTCTTTCGTATTTGGTGGCGTTCATCGATTTAATAGACGTTATCACGTCAAAAATATACACTTTTATCTCTAGATTGTGGTCAATTGAGTTGACTGCTGGCCATACTTACTAGTATTAATTAAAGCACATTTTCAAACAAATGCTACAAAAATTTTTAAGCCATTTTACATATTCTTGTAGACGTTCATATTAATTATTTTCAAAATGAACTCAATTAAACATAGTGGGTGGCACTAGTGCGCACTGGCAATGCTCCATCGTCTAACTTGTGCTATTCCAAAATGAAAATCTGTGTTAAACACACACGAACATACATCGGCTACAAACCCAGAAGACCAATTTATGTACGATATGTGTATCTCTATACACTGCACTTGTAGGCACATATCAACGCCAACAACTTTTCAATATTTTTACAAGTATTTTAGTTGACTGCAAGCCGAGACCATACATTCACTTGTCAATGAAAATTTTCGACATATCCCAAAAGAACAAGATACACGCAGACATAGAGAACGCATCTTAGCAGTTAGTCACTAAAGTTTGGCACCGTTTACCCACAGAAAAGAAGAAAATATGAATTGAAAAACTTAGCAGTAGTCGAACTGACAGCGGCAGCTGTCGTCGATTTGTAATTAGAGAAACTTAGAAAATTCATCTAATTGCTTTTTGTATCTGTTAGATACATGAGGACGCCGTCGATGTTGCTCCATGTTGTCTGCGCGCTGCAGCTCGTTTGTTTTGTTGGCTAGCAGATTCTTATGTATGCACTTAACACAATTCCTATGAATTTGAAGATTTCTCCTTGTTTTTTTTTTTGTTTTTTTTTTTGTGTTTTAGTCGTATGCACATAAATTACTTTTAGCCGTTCCTGCACAACAGTGTTTTATGTTCTAGATACATTCGCAGCTATAATATCTTTTTTTGCAAATTTAAAACTGCAAATTCAGTGCGGATGTGGTTTGAGCAGACGCTGTAAAATTATTTTTAATGACTGTTTTTGCTTTAAAAAACCAAAAAAAAAAAAAAAAAACAAATTTTGTTTGCTTTTGTAGTTGTTAGACGAAAAACATTTTTCTGTTTAATGGGCTGCAGTAGTAATTGTAACTAAGCTTAAATATACATTAAAAAAGAAACACTCAAACTATATGATATACTACTAATTGCACAACTCAATTATGCTACGCAGCTGCTGGAGAAGCGCATTGAAAAATTCACAGAAACCACTAGTCAACAGCTGCTAATCAGTAATCCCGAGAGTCAGAATTATGTGCAGCAGGAATTGCGTAAACTAAACGAAAAATGGCAAAGCTTCAAGGAGCAAGTGCGTTACAAACGAAAGAGCCTGAATCAGGCAACCGAATTCTTCGAGGTAGTAGAGAAGGTAAGTTAACTCCGAGCACATTTTGAAGTTCAAACATAATAACTAACTTCTGCCTTCCCAGATCGATGCAGAGTACCGTGAGATAAGCTATTTCTATAATAGCGTCTCGCAGAAGGTGCCCTATTTGCGTGATCCTGTCGAGGCATCGAATCTAGTCAATGATATTGAAAATTATGTCACAAGTCGTGAGGCACCACTGCGCAGCAAGCTCGACAATGCAGCACAATGTTCACATGATATGAATAAAGTTTCCAGTCTCTATAATGATGTCATGAATATCTTTCAATCGTTTATCAAACTAAAAGCGGATATTAATATTGTGCAAGAACGTCTGAAACATGACGAACGTCAGCGTGAGCAGCGTGAGCAGGATGCACGTGACCAGGCCGAGCGTGAACAGGCAATACGCGAGGCTGAGGCGCGTGAGCGTGCAGCACTTGAAGAGCAAGCACGTCTACAGACGTTGCGTGAGCAGGCGGCATACGAGCAGGCACAGCGTGATTTGGCTGCACGTGAGCTGGCAGCACGTGAGCAGGCGTTACGTGAGGAAGAAGCACGTTTGCAGGCCGTACGTGAATTGGCTGCACGTGAGCAGGCAGCGCGTGAGGAAGCAGCACGCATTGAAGAGTTACGCGTGATTGCATTGCGTGAGGAGGAGTCACGATTGCAATTGTTGCGTGAGCAAACAAAACGTGAAGATGAAGAGCGTCTGCAATCGATACGTGAGCAGGCAAAGCGTGAGGAAGAAGTGCGTCTGCAGGCAATACGTGAGCAGGCGAAACGTGAGGAAGAAGTGCGTCTGCAGGCCATACGTGAGCAAGTGAAGCGTGAGGAAGAATTCCGTCTGCAAGCGCTGCGTGATCAAACCAAACGTGATGCGGAGGCAGCACGTCAACAAACAATGCGTGATCAAGCCAAACGTGAAGAGGAGGCACGTCTACAAATGCTACGTGAGCAAACACAACGTGAAGAGGAGACACGACTACAAATGTTACGTGAGCAAACACAACGTGAGCAAATACAACGTGAGCAGGAACTTTCACGATTGCAAACAGTACGCGATCAGATCGACCATCAACGCATTGTCACGGAAAATATACGCAAGGATATTCAAGTGAATCAAATATTCACGGAGCTGAAGTATGCATCGCCACATTTCACGCGTCCACTCAAGGATGCCATTACGCGTGAGGGTGATAGATTTGTCTTTGAATGTGAAGTCACTGGTAGTCCGGAGCCGTCAATTGAATGGTTCAAAGATAGCATTTCAATACAAAATAATACAGACTATAAGACCACCTATGATAAGGGTCTGTGCCGTTTGCTGATCGAGGAGACTTTTGCTGCTGACTCAGCGCGTTTCAGTTGTCGTGCTGCAAATCTGGTAGGCACCAGCGATACAAGTGCTACACTTTCTGTGCGTGAGAATGCCGCTGAGTTGCAAATGGTGCCGCCACGCATTGTGCGCTTTCTGGAAAGTGGTAATGCCACAGAGGGCAGTTCCTTCCAGTTTTCCTGTGTTGTGACAGGTAATCCATTGCCCACGGTACAATGGTTTAAGAATGATAAATGCATTGATGATTCGCCGGATTATGTCATCAGTTACAACAATGGTGAAGCAACGCTCAAATTCGAGGAAGTATTTCTCGAGGATGATGCTGTGTATACATGCAGCGCTTCGAATCCCGCAGGCATTGAACACTGTTCAGCGAGTTTGATTGTAGAACGTAAGTCTGGCAAGCGAACTTAATAAGTGGAAGGTTTAAAAGCTTATAAATAAATTTTTCCTTTTAGCACTCGAGCCAACAGAAATGCCACACTTCAAAATATCGCTCTCGAATGCTATGGCACGCGTTGGCCAGAAGATCAAACTGGAGGCATTAATTGGTGGCATACCACGTCCGGATGTTTATTGGCTACACAATGGCAAGCCGTTTCAACCGCGAGAAGCTAAGGTAAGTGGAAATTATTTCCGAAAGTTTGAAATTACAGCAAATTATGTCATCGAATTTATTCACTTACAACATCTATACTGAAGATATACTTCTGGAGAGATCTTCATTTTCCATTGTTTAAAAAAGTTTCCGGTAGAAATCAGTTGCGGTAAATTTTTTACTAAAAAGAAGTCCAAAAATAAACCGGACCAGTCCCAGGGAACTTTAACTGTTCTAGTGTTTGGTAATAGAAAAAATGGGTAAAAATGAGATAGTTGAGTTGATAAAAATACGAGCCATATTGGGAATCTGATACATTCTTCACTATGCTACATACGAGTGTCATCCCAACAGTTATAAACCTTGTAATCAAAATAAAGTAGCTTAATATGAAAATAGGAACAGAAGCAGTCCGACGGGCTTCAATCTACTCAGATGTTAGCTTGTTAAAGCAAATCACACTTTAAATCAGAGGTGCCCGTACCATATACTCTTCACGAACTTTTATTTTTGTAGAGCCTTCAGTATCAGCTGAGCATTATCGTACAAACATGCACATCTCTGCATTAACCAGTGTGAATTATACAAACAATTCTAGCGTTCTTAGTTATTCGTTTTTTGCGTATGCTGAAGAGTCAAGTGGCTACCTTTAAGAACAAAGGAAGAACAATTTCTTATACTACGTTTTGCCTATGCAAGTGCACATACATGCAGCTCTTTGCATTACCCTGTGTAAATTATACAAACAGTTTTATTAGTTTTTGATATACCAAAGAAGAAAACAACAACAATTTTGTCTGCTATGTGCTTGCTATGCAAAGCAAAAACAATTTCTTATGCATTGACGTGTGCCTTTGCATTTGATACTGTTGGGCATCTCTGCTTTAAATCATTGATTTATTTCGAAAAAAACCTTTAGATGTGAAATCGGTATACCAAAAACCACTACAATACTTTGTGAGATATTGAAATAGATGTTCCATATCATCTATTAAGCATATATTAAGAACATATCTCGCGAGCTTACATCGCTGTAAATCCCTAAAGGGCTAGGCACCCCAGAATTAACTGCATATTTTTTAATGGAAAATTTTCAGTCAGACTTGTTTACACGAACATGATATATTTTATAACCGATCTGTAAAATGTTTTTAACGTATTTTACTCATTTTATCGTATTTTACGACATCTTGAGCTCGTGTTGATGTTTAACTTCCTAGCGTGAACTGCGGCTGTAAAAATACTCATAGAGAGTTTATATCACATTTAAGACATTGTGGTTTTGTTACATGATTTTGGCAATCTCTCAGATTGACGTGGCTCTCTAACCAAAACCAGCAAATCCTCAACAAGTTCCATCGATAGTCAGACTCCATTTATAAATAATACGCCAACCACCGCGTTATAATAAACTCCCTACTGACAAGAGATCTAGACGGCACTTTTGGCCTATATTGTTTTTGAAGGAAATACTCTAAGCTATAATAACTTAAAGCATTATGAATTTCAAATATACCATCTTCTAATACTGCAACAGATGTTCAATACTAACTCGAGCACAGGAAACGGACTAGTTCTATCTATCTATCTATCTATATATCTATCTATCTATATATCTATCTATATATATATATATATATATATATATATATATATATATATATATATATATATATATATATCTATATCTATATAGAAAATATATATAAAAATAGCACGCACAGAGCATATGAGATACAAATCTGCAGAGTGAATATATACAAAAGCATAAAGATATTTTCATCTGCTGACTGGAACAACAAACAAAACTGGTGGGTGCTCAACCGCAAACGCTGTCGGTGGGCGGCATCGTTGAAAAGCGCGATGAAATACAAACGCAAAATAAAAAAGAAAAATGTTCCAAAATTAAATTAAATCTTTTTTGCAAATTTATTTGCGAAAAAAAAGAAAAATTAAAGAAATATAAATTACAAATGACGTCAGTTGGATCTATGGCTAAATGTATATAATATCATATCATCTTTGTCTATAGAACTGGGAGTATATGTGCAAAATGCATTGAATTTTTCAATAATTTTTACATTGAGAACGCGTGGCGACGTTGCCAAGCCGTACGAATAAATATCAGTCGTATTTTAAAATTTTAAAATAAATGCATTACAATTTTAACATTTGCAAAACTATAAATTACAACAGCTTAAAATTATATATATTATATATCAACGCTGTCTGTAGCAAACCAATGACGCACAGTGGTTCGAAACTCAAAAAAGGTGATCAAAATTCAAAAAAATATTGTAGAAGTTGGACAATGGAAATTTTTTTAGAAGAGCTTTGATTCAAAATGTCCTGTAATAAATATTACATTCTATTTCTAAGAATTTCTAATTCCACGTTTGAATTAACGTAAAAACGCATTTATTACTATTATTATAAAAAAAAAAAAAAGTTGGCTGATAGCAGCTGCTACTCTAATATTGATAGATTTTTTTCAAAAGCTGCACAATCAAAAATATTTTCCAACGAAACCCCCAAAAAGCTGGCCTAATATCCAAATGATTATGGATCATACATTTTTAGTTCGATGAAATAATATTAGACTCTAGTAGAAAGCGCCATTTTGTTTTCGAAAATTATTATATCCGATTCGTAATCAGCGATTTCAAAAACATATCACCACTGACAGTTTGAATTTTGGATTTTCAACCACTGTGCGACACATCGTTAAAATCAACTCCCTGTCAACGCAACGAATGCAACTCTGTGTTCTGGCGGCTATAAAACGCTTAAATTAGTGAGTCGTATTTTCATATACTAGCTATATTATTTGACCGTTACGTTGTGTTTTCTGTGTCAAAATAATTCGTTAAATTATAATTAAGCACATTTGCTTAAAATTTATAAAAAACAAAATTCTGAAATAAAATTTAATAAAAAACTTTGTTGGCGTTTGAGGCGATTTCTTGAGGCCATTTTGCAGCTTCGGGTCGTGTGCCTCAATTGTTGACCAGATCATCTATATAGCTATAAAGAGTTCACCATAGCAAACGTGGGCGCAAAAATTCATTCGCGATTTGTTTATTGTGGGTGCTGAGATTTCTCACCACATCTGTGCATTCATTTGAAGAGATTTGCATGCTCACAAACTGTCTACAAGGCTGTGAAATAGATTGTGATTGTATGTCTTACACTGCTGTCATCTAATAAATATACCGTGCACATTTATAACACACGAATATATACGAAGGGGTGTATTAGTGTATATGGTTGAACTTGCAACGTGTATGTAATATAGTGAAGCGACTGCAGATCGAACAGTTCACACGCTCTAAAAAGAAATTGGCGCCCAAAATTAAAGAAAAGGGGAAAAGTATGACAATTTCGCAGCCATTTTCAAAAACAATGTTCTCAACCACTATCCTTTAACATATGAGTATGTACTTTTCAACACTGTGCAGAGTCTAAATCAGTCGGTAACTTGACTACAGCACTTGCTCGATTTTTCTTGTCGTTCTGTAAACAATTATCGCACATTATGTGCTAAAATTATAAACTAAACATTTTATACCAAACGACAACTCGTTTAGAATCTGTAGTATTTAAAATAATAAGCTGTTCTAGAAACATTTTACAAATGCTATTAAGTATTCTATTTAAAATTTAATTTCAATTTCATTTCAATTGAACTCAGATGATCCAAGCCAATCTGATGATCTCATATTTCCATTGCTCCAATTATCTCATTAGCCTTATGAATGCGCTTGTTGCCAAACAATTTCCTGTACTTACATTTCTCAAAGCGTGCAGTAAAAAACACGCTTTGATTGTGTAGTTTTGTGAAATAAATATATAATCATCTAATTATTTAATCAAAGAAAATCAATAAAACCATGACTAAATGACTAGACAAGCGGTACGTGCACATAAAGAAAATATATATATATATATATATATATAGATGAACGTGTAAATAAACAAACAAAAGCGTACAACACACCCTGTACAAGGAAACAACAAAGAATTACCACCCACAAACAACAACAACAACAAACTAGTACGCCGGATACGCTCACATCCGAGCAACAAAATAAGATACAAAAAAAAAGAATCTTTCAAAATTGTGTAAATAGAAAAATTTTATTGCAAAAAAAAAAAAGAATGAAAAGAAAAAAAAAATCTGACTAGACATTCGCAATGATTTTTATTTTTCAAAACCCACCACACCTGTCATCACAGCTACATTTTCATATTCACCACACCCCAGCGCATACAGCAACATTTTCGAACGTTTCGTTTGATAGATTTCTGTGCTTTTTCTCATTTCAGTACGAGTACGGCCGTGTAACGCTCATAATACCGCAAGCTTATCCCAACGACGCTGGAATATACGTGTTGACTGCCAAAAATTTAGCCGGAGAGGCATACAGTTCGTGTAACGTAATCGTTAAAGGTCGCCTACCGAACGAAACTTCCGATTCGGAAATGGCTTCTGACATGGAACCCATACAGCCTGCAGTGCAAATGCCACTCAAGGATATCTCGATATTCGAGGGTAAACCAGTGCGTCTTGATTGTGTAATTATTGGACAACCAGAACCCGAAGTGATTTGGTATCATAACGAACGTCCCGTAAAAGAATCGGCCGATGTGCAATTACTCTTTCAGGGTGATCGTTGCTCGTTAATTATACAAGAAGTCTATCAAGAGGATGCTGGCAATTATAAAGTAGTTGCGCTCAATTCGGCGGGTGAGGCATCGAGTAGTTGTGAATTGAAGGTCACACCGTTGAACATTGCCGAGCCAGCAACGCGCGCGCAATCGGAACGTCAATCCTTGCCAAAGGATATACAACCGAAATTCGAAAAACTACTCTCCGATGTGCTTGTCGATGAGGGTGAAACCGTCGAGTTGGAGGTAATCGCGAGTGGTGATCAACCGTTGAGCGCCAAATGGTATCTAACGAATAAACAGCTGTGCGAGAACGAACGCATCGCAATGCTGTCAAATGCTGAGGCGGGCGTTTTTAAATTAATTGTGCGTAATGTAAACGCGACGGATGACAAGGGTGTGTACACGGTTAAGGTATCGAATAACGCTGGCGATGCCAAATGTTTTTCGCATTTAATTGTCAAATCGGTTAACGCGCCGGAACATCAACGTTCGCAGCAACAACAACAACAGGTGCAAATTATCGAAAATCATACATGTCCCGAGTTCAGAGAACTTTTCTCCGATAAGAATGCACAGGTGGATGATATTGTGAAGTTCGAGTGCATTGTCAAGGGCAAACCCACTCCGAAGGTGCATTGGTATTTCAATGATCAACCAGTGCATGGACACAATTTTCTTGTTTCGACTAGCGGTGAACGTCAGGTGCTGACCGTACCCAAGGCGTGTCACGGCACTGTGGGTAAGGTCAGTTGTGTGGCGGAGAATGAAGTCGGTAAGGCGACATGTGTTGCATTCTTGAATATTATCAATTCAAGTGGTGCGCTACATGCACTGCCTGCAACGAGTGATCTGCGCACCACAACGCAGGAACACAATACCGAATCTTCACGCGTCACCATACAAAAGCAAACCTTCACCACCACCTCCACATCGCAAGTGAATTCGTATGAGGGTAATATGCCACAAACTGAGGTACATCACTCTTCAGCGCATATCGATCAATCGTTGAAACAATTGGGTAATCAGCGTCCTGAGATTATGGAAAGTCATCACTATCAAGAGCTGCACAAGAGCAAGGACATGACAAGTCCAAGTGTACAACAGAAATCATTTGTATTGGTACAATCAGCCGCCGCAGCAACACCAGCGCTACCCGGCGTGCCCGGTTCACCGACGCGTGCACGCAAAGAGATTGCGCCACGCTTTACAACGCCACTCACGGGCAAGATTGTCGATCAAGGTGCCGATGTTAATATGGAAGCCATCTATGATGGTTTTCCTTCGCCCGAAATTAAAGTGGAGAAAAATGGTGAAATGCTTTTCGATAATGATCGTACACGCATCTCGAACAAATGCAATCGCGTCACAATTGAGCTGAAGCAGGTTGGCGTTGCCGATGCTGGACGTTATGCAGTGACAGCCTTGAATACCATGGGTCAATCCACAAGCACTGCAGATCTGGTGGTAAAGAGTAAGTAGAAATTCAAAAAAGTAAGTGATGTATTGCATTAAACAAAAGAAATAGGTCAGAGGAAAAACAAAAAATATAGAAAGCATTCTAGGAAGTCGTTGTCATATAAGACAGGCATGAGGCGCTATCAATCACTTTGGCGCTCCCATTAAGCGCATTCATAAATTTTCGACATGTCAATAAACATCATTTCATTAATTGTTGTATATGTTCAGTCGCGTTCGTACAAGAGTTGTTTATAATATTAATAATTTCTTTGTGGCTGCTTTTAGTTTAGCTACTCTACTTATGTATGTACTTGTATATATGTAGGAGGGATGTATGATAAATCAGTGCTTATTTTATGAGATAGTTTTTATATAATTATGTGTTTACCATACCACACTGCCCATACAGCACGTGGTTGTACGGATCCGAAAGTCCTCAATCCTCAACTCTAATGGGTCTAAAAATCCTATGAAGTATCTTTCTCTCGAACACTCCCAACGACGCTGTATCCAATGTTGTCAGGCTCCAAGCTTCTGCATCATAGCATCGCTTAGCAAGTGTGTTACTTCTTCGCAACTCCAGACTGAGATTGTTGTTGCTTGTTATTTCTGTTCCCAGGTTTTCTTGGTTTTCTACAACACTGTTATAACATCTTGCAACATTGCAGATTGCAACACTCCATCCTCACAGTCCGTCCAACCAAGTGGCCCATGTATTTCGTCTTGTTCACGTTTACCGCAAGACCCATTAGAAGTGACCATTAGAATACGCATCGTTCGTGTCGATGATGTCAAAGTCATCATCCTATGCGAGTAGCATCACTTTCTTATGAAAGATCGTAATCCATCAGAAGATTAAAAAGTCGCACGTTGAAGCATAACTCTGCCTGAAACCTGACTTGGTATCAAAGGGCTCAGAGAGGTTCTTTCCTACTCTGACGACGCTTTGTGTGTGTGTGTGATACCGTCATCTGCTAAAGGCGAACAATCTTTGCTGGGATCCAAGTTCAAGAAATGCTTTGAAAAACTTAGTTCTTATTGGCTTGCCGAATACGGCCTTATAATCGACAAATATGTGGTGTGCGTCTTTGGGTCTTCTTCACGATTTGTCGTAGAGTGAAAAATTTGGTTACCTTTTTGGTCTGAAGCCAATCTGGTACCATCCCATTAGTGTATCCGTGTATGGCTCCGGTTACACAGTACATGGAACAGAATTTTATATTCAATTGAAATGAGACATAGTTTGCGCAGACAGCGAAGTCTCCTTTCTTGAAGATAGGAGAAAGAACACTGAGATTCTAATCGTTGGGCATAATTTATTGGACCACATTTTGCATAGGACTTGTTGCATACGGCTTACCAACTCTTCGCCAGCGGTCTTAATAACCTCAGCTTTTTTAGCTCATCGAAGAATGCCGTTTTGTTATTCTTTAGTTTTTTTAATTACTGAGTCGACCTTGTTATAGTCCGGTGGCTGTACAAGGAAGCCATCAACAACTGGTGGAATTAGAAATACTTCTTCATTAGCTTCATAGCCTCCAAATAGGTTAAAAAACTGATTTCTTCATATTCTCAGTATTTCTGTGCATCTGTAACAAGCATTTCATTTTAGTCCTTGCGGAAACAAAAAACACTCGCTTCGCATTAAACATGTATATACGCATATTTTGTGCATCTCTCTCCCTATCTCTCTCTATCTCTCTGTCTCTCTCTCTCTCTCTCTCTCTGTATCTATCTCTGACTTTCAAAACGTTCGTAACGTAATATTTTCAATTCTCTCTCTTTTGCAACGAAGAGCGGCGCATAATAAAGAACCGTTTGAAATATATGTACGCGCGATAAACACATATTCTGTTGAATTCAAGCGATCTGTTTGTATTGACGCTTGTTTACTAAACGAACAAAACAGTACAAACTATTTCTATTTCTGGTGGAAAATGGCTGCTAGAGCTTCATACCAAGACCTTAATTTCTCAAAAATATATTTCCAAAATATTCGCTATATTTATTACATACAATCATCGCTCATGTATCATACAACCCCAATACTTTATGTTTATTTTTTCTGGTCAGGGTTAACCAACGCCAGCAATGCTTTCAATGAACACTTGCCAATTTTTTCTATAATTTAAGATTTGTTTTTACTTTTTTTTCGCTTTGAAATGTTTAATTTCTGGCTACAGATTTTCATTTAAATTTTCGTTGTAAAAATTCACTGGCAGTTTGATTTTCTAGATTATCTAAACATTTATTCCACTATTCAGCAAATTTGTCAACTTTAGCGGCTGTTGATACCGAAAATGATTTCACTATAAGAATATGTCGTATTGAATTATTCAACATAAATAAAAGCGTTCAAGTTAATTATTTTCAAGAAACAATTTCGCAATGACACTAAAAACAAAAATATTTTTTGTTTATAAAATATATATATATATATATGTATATATTTCATTGCATTAGATCAAAGCTCTAAATAACTACAAAAAAATTGACTTGAAGATTTGTGGTACTCTGCTAAGTAATAAAATGTTCAAGTTAATTTGAGCAAACAAAATACTACAGCAAGGCACACAACATGTGTTCACAACAAATATGCAAACAACAGATGTTTGTCCAAAGAGTGAAAGCACAGCACAGAAGTAATTTTGTTTGTTTTGCATTTTGATTGATCTATGAAAACAAATACGGCATGTACGCTAGAAAACCTTGAATAATATATTGACTTTCACATACAGAAACCATATTTCCGCCGGTCTTTGGTAGACGTCTGCAAGCGCAAGTTGTCAAGAAGGGCGAAAAGATTATAATGGAGGTGGAGGTTACTGGACTACCAGAGCCTACAGTAATTTGGTTAAAAGACGATAAGCCACTAAAAGATGCTGGCCTATCCGAGCATAGATTGCTAGCGCAGGGTAATTCATATAAACTAATATTGGAGAATGGTGAGTTTTTGTGCTTTTAATAAACTTTATAGTATTGGAGAATACAATTTTTTTTTTTTGTTGGAAATTTTACAGCACAAGTTGCAGATTCCGGTAAATATATGGTCAAGGCAACCAATGCTGGCGGTGAGGCTAAAAGCATTGCCGATTGTGCCATATTGGAACCTACACCGGAACGCATGCAGGAGGTTATCAAGACAATTGTCTACGAAACGCCGAGTGAATTCAAAACTGAAGTAAGTGTGCATGTGCGAAACTTTTAAAAAACAACTCTTACTCCATATAAGTTCTTAGAAATATCGTACACCTTATATAAAATTATAAATATCTCTCATCTCTCTATATACCTTACTATTTCTCTATATTCATATACTATATATATATAAATATATATATATATATATATATATATATATATATATATATATATATATATATATATATATATATATATATATATATATATATATATATATATATATATATATATATATATATATATATATATATATATATGCAACCCAATTACTATATCCTAAAAAAAAACAAATTTCAAACATTTTGTAATATTTAATTTGAAAATTTATTTTTGAATAATAAAAATATATTGTAAATTCTTTTTCTCTCATTATTTTTACCAACGACAATTTGAATATATGCGAAAAAAAATAATCTCATTTTCGGCTCGCTATACAAAAAAAAAAAAAAAAAAAAAATTATATATGCTTCTGCTCATTCTATAAAATGCTGGGGTTTTTGTATGAAATTTTTAAAACAAACAAAAAATTTACATTTACAACATCAAAACTATGACACGCCTCATTCCAACTACTACAACTCGTTTTTATATAAAAAAAAAAAAAAAACCAAAAAAAAAAATTTGAATAGAACTTCAACAAAGAGCCACAATCTTTCCATAACAATCAGAGTGAAGCAACTACAGAAACTGATCTGCATGGCCTATCCGAGTCGAAGATAACAACTGAGCATCGTTGCACCACAGAGGCAACCATGCGTCTAGAACACAAATCGACATATCTTGATTTACCCGAATTGAGTCAACGTCCAAAAACACCAACAACCACAATGACAACCATAAATGTGAACACTAATAGTGGCGTTACATTGCCTCCAGTTGTAAGTACTGCCAGTACTACAATGAACACAACCACTAACTATCCAATGGATGTAACTGATTACCAACAATACCAGCCGCAGCAACAGCGTGTAGAACACTCAAAAACAGTGTCCACAAATACAGAATACATACAGAATAATATAACACGCAATGGTGCTACACAGACCCCACCACCTGTACCACCCAAACCCTATCCGCCTGTTGTTTCGAGCATATGTAAACCACAGCAACAACAACAACAACAACAGCAACAACCACAGCAATTGCAGGATATCACAACAACCACCACCACCAGCAGTACCAGCTCAAAAGAAGAAAAGAAATCTGCATCCTTTGAGTACTTCAAGAAAATCGACAACGAACAACAATATAAAAAATACGAAGAATCCTATAAACGACCTACACCATTGGCAATCAAACCCATCGAAACTATTATCAAACAACCAAATGCAGTGCATAACTTAGCAGAAGAATTGAGAAGTCTTAATCTAACGCCAGGTTCACCACCGGAAATATGTTTTGTACCAAAACTTTCGGAGCGTCCTACACCCACAAAACCCATGATCAATGAAAAGATTAAACATTTGGAGACAGTGCAACAGAAAGAGGCACCACAAGGTGGTGTCTCCGTGCTACCGCCACCACTTGCAACGCAAACGTTTAAGCATGAGACCACATTAACAAAAGCGGTTAAAGTTGAATATGGACAACCGATTATACGACCTGCAGCAGTGCTTGCTACACCCGCACAACAACATCCACGTTCACCCAGTCCCAAGCCATCGGCAGAGGGCGTTGCCATGTCAAAACTTTGGACACCAACACATGTCAGCGGTTATGAAAGTTGCAACACCAGTGATATGGACCAACACAAAACGGATACAGAAACGGAGAAGAAGTCTACAATAACAACAATACCCATAAAACTGCCTACACCAACATCTACCAGAGAGCTTAGCGCACCATTTTTAGTGCAACAAGCCGCTAAGAGTATACCAGTACCTATTGCTGTACCCAAAGTAATTGATATTGATTTAGCACCTGGTACACCGCCCGAGATTTGCTTTGCTCCCAAAGCGGATGCTGTGCGACGTCATTCGCTTGTCGAGCGCATGGAGCAAACATTGGAACAGAATTTGTCACAAGGACCCAGTAAGGTATTGCCACATTCAGTGCCTACATTGACACCGCAAACATCAGTTGCTACTGCCTATAAACCACCGCCGCCAGTACTGCCCACCAAGCTGGGCCGCACCGATTACTATGAAAGTGATTATGAGAGTGATCGCTGGAAATATAGTGGCAGCGAATCCGATGAAGCTACGCATCGTCTCAAACAGCAGCAACAATTGCCGCCAACGCCAATAAAAACAAGCGGCTATGCAGCCGATACCGAAGAACACTCCAGTTATCATAAAATGGAGTCGTCCTCTTCAACGAGTTATTACGAATCAAAGATTTTGGGTGGCGCAAATGTGCCACCAACACAGCCACCATTGCAAGCAGCGCCACAATTGTTGCCAGAACCTCCTGCGCAGCTGTATTACACAACGCCAATGCCACAACAAAATTCGGATAGACAGTATACTAGCGAAAGCAAGTCCTACAGTCACGAAGAGAAGGTTCGCTACTATATACGTATTCAATATAGATGTTGTCAAGCCTATCTACTATGTGTCGCATCATAAACTACCAAATTGTATCTGTCTGTGTTGTTCTTGTCGTTGTCTAGTTTTAATCGCACTGTGATATATTGTACTTATACGAATTATGTGTCTGCTGTAAGAATTGACTTTAAAAAAAAAATATGTGTGTCATTCCGAGTTGTAATTTGTTTATCCGATTAACTTTAGATTTTTAAATTCGAAAATCGTTATAAAAAGAAATTTTGATTGTTAGGATCTGAAGATTTTATTTTTAGAGGCATACAAACTGTATCTTCATGAAGAAACAAGCTTTAATTGATAAAAATGCATGGATTTACCAAAATCATGTAGCCGATAAGATTTAAGAGAGCGTATTTGATGCATCAATTTATATTTCACATTCCCATTTATCCTCAAATTTGGAAGACCCTAATGAAATCTTCAAATATAAATATAAGGAAGGATTTCCTCCAGTACACGGAACTAGTCCAAGACTGGCAAATCACCTGCCTCTTGATAACAAGTTCTAGTACCGCTTGTATTTCTTTTACATGGGTACGAGTGGGGGTCCTTTGCCTTTAGTGGGTTTTTATTAAGAAACACGAATTCTAAGCAGAATAATAACAAACAAATTCGTTGTTGCGTTTTTTTTTAAACAACTGTCTCGTATAATTTCTATATTTATTCATGAGTTTTTGTGCTTAACTTTGCCTTTAATATAATATAAAACTTAGAGGGTTACCACGTTCTCGAACTTTTATTAATGTATTAGTAAGAGTAAGTTCTTGTTTTAAATTTTTAAATATCGTAAAAGAAATTGATATTTTATATTGGCTTACTTCGATTGCGTTAAAGCTTTTCAACAGATTGAACATTTTTTTATAAACATTAAGTATTAGTTTTAGCTAGCTCAAGATCCTAGCTAGCTCAGATTTTAGCTAGCTCAAGATCCTATTGCTCAATGAGAAGAGAGAACAATAACAAGAACTTGTTGTTAGACAAAAAATGTTTAGCCACGGACTTAATTGTTCCAGACTCAGCTACGAGTCCTTATCAGTCCGCTGGCTGCGCACTACAAATTTTGCTAATGCTATCATGTTTCGCCTAAAAAGCGCCCTACGTATCATATGATTTATATGTACCCAAGGATAAACGCTTTTCCCCTCCAAGCATGTTATATTTGTCGCTCTTTTTGCAAGTACGGAACATGCTCTACAATGTGAATCGCCCTTTAGAGCAGACAGAAATAGAGTTTTTATTTTTTTTTTTATTTATCTTCTAACTGAAAGCAAAGGAACCGAAAGAAACAAAAAAAGAGAACAGCTATGCGGAATACGCTGAATTATCACCATATATTATTCTATCATGCGCTAAACGTTAAGCTTACAAAGATGGAAATAAGAACACAGTGGACACATCAAATTCTACTTGTTCATTTTGTGCCAAACCAAAACAACACATTTTCGTCTGTTACTTATTCCTAATGCTTCGCTCAGTTTGACATTTTTGTTGTAATTTTTTAGCAAATTGAGAGATCTTGGAGAGGTACAGAGCTCTTGTCTTTATTTACCTACCATAGAAGCATGTTGGCTTGAACTCTGTATTTTGTGGTTAAATTATATCCCTACAAACCACAGCAATGGTTAGTAGCACCATTACTTGGAAAATTGCCATTTTTTGGGGAGTTTTGTTAGCTTTTTCAACTTTAGTTGGTCAAACTACTAAAGACTTAAATCAATAGTAAGCTATTAAAATTAAACAGCTTTAGAACAAATTGATAAAATATCAAATAAGACCTTTTTGCTGTAAATTTGGTTGTCTTGTCCTGCATATTTATTTGCAATAAGATTCCAAACATCAAATAATTTTTAATACGGTTTCCGTGTTTAATGGTTCAATTTAATCAGTAAAAAATAATGACAACTCTGTATGATAATTGCTGTTGTCTAGTGAAGCGTATCTAATAGCAAATTGTTTTTCCTGTTGTTGTTGTTGTTGTTATTATTGCCATACTACTCAAATCAAGCGCGTTTTTGTATTTATACTAATATTGAAGTAAAATTTATTGCTTAAGTTTAATGTACTCATCATCAAACATAATCAACTCATCTACTACTCATGTACACATGCCAGTCACTAAATGTGCAAAAACATTGAAACTAACCTTTAAATGTATGCCACTCTTTCTATGCTAAATGTTATTTGTTTTGCTTTTTGTACAGCAATTGCTCAAATATAGAACTCTAATTAAATTACATTATCATTCACAGGACTACAAATATACAACATCATCCTCGAGCATGATGAGCAAGAACATCTCTTCGAGCAGCACTACAAAAGAGCAGCAAAATGGCACTGTACCACAATATCAAGCGGCAATCATTAAGCCAGTAGTACCACCACCAACAGTGGCTGCTGCTCCTAGTCCCATAGCAGCACAGCGTAAAACTCCGGCAGCTGAATTCAGCGACTATAGCAGCGAGATAGATGAGCGCTTCCGTTCAGTATCGCGTACCTATGAATCCGACTCTGATATCAAAGGTTATCGTGTTGTATTTCCACCAACGCCAACACCAAGAACACAGGTTGCAAATGGGCACAAATCGCCAGTTGTGGTTGTGACGCCATCACCCATGGAATTTGAACCAACACCAGCAGCGGTGGAGAGCTTTTCGCGTCCAAAGTTTGAACCAATACAAAAAGAAATACGTCACGAGATTAAAATGGAAACGAAGCAGCAAAGCAAACAATATCAACAGCAGCAAATGCAGCAACAGCAGCAGCAACCAGTCTTCAAACCGAAGCCCGTGGCAGCCAAATTTATAGCAGCCGCACAGCAGCAGCAGCAACCACACCCGCAGCAGCAAGCTCCACCGCAACCGCAGCCCAGCACACGCAGTCCTGCAACGACCATGTACTATAATGCTATAGCAGGCGCACCACTGCATACTGCCAAAATGGCTACCGAAACCAAGAACGTAATGCAAATGAAGGAGTCCACAGAGTCCAGTCATCGTGTAGTAAACATGCAGCAGACGAAGCGTGTCATACACTTCGATTCGAATCAGCAGGAAGAGCAACGCCAACAACAGCAACTCGAACCGTTTCCGTACAGTCCAAGTCCCAGTCGTACACCATCACGTCAGGCACACTTGCCACCACCAGCAACACCGACAAAATTCATACCCGGCGAATTTCGTGAAAGCGACTATGAAAGCGAAGTAGAACAGGCCAGAATACGTCCACTCTGGTCGCCCTATGGTGATGGTGGCATGCGTGGCTATCGTCGCGTTGCACCACCACAAACAGGAGGACGTTCCTGTAGCTTGCCGCGTACCTATGAACGTGTGCTCTCGCCTATGGAATTCGATCGTGGTCCTGAGATGCCCTCAAAGATACACATCGATGTGAATACGCTGCGCAAGGAACAACGCGGCGGCAGCACTGTAACCACACAGAATAAAACTCAATCGCTAAATCGTCATACAACAATGCGCAGCTCAGCGCAGCGTTATGCACAGCCACACTCAACACTGCCGGAACATGATCAGGTGGACTTTTCGCGTGACGATATGAATCTAAAGGTGGGCTCACCACCGCGTTATGGCTACATGCAGTCGCAGGCAGATACACAGGGCAAGCAGATGGGTTCAACGTTCTTGCAGAAATCGCAACAGTTTATCGATGATATTAGCAAGGATCTGCACAGTAAGCAAACCAGCACAAAAACGTACACCACTAATGTATTCAATGGAGGAAGCGTTGGTAGCGCACCACAGCCGGCCTTCCGTCCGGGCTTTAAGCATGCGCCCAGCGAGGGTGATAATCGTCCACAGGCATATCGCGATGATTCGAGGGTTTCACAATATGGTGAGTACAGAAGTTAATGTTGTCTTGTGCCTATGTAAAATGAAGATATTTTTGCGCGAATTAAATTCGTTTGCTGAAACCAATATTTCTCCTCAATTGGCTGTTCCAAATTTATTCTTTTGATTATTTTTTTCAAGTATACCTTATATACATATCTTATGAAACAAACCCAACAATTTTTGTTTATGCTATTGGAATTTTGATTATGTTTCATTTTTGTCCTTTTGTTTGAACTTACTAACAACCAAAGAAACCATACGTTAATGTCTTACTTCTCTTGTTTGTTTGCCTGTCCTTGTGAAAAAAAAAAACAAAAACAAAAACAAAAACAACCAAACAAAAAACCAACTACAAATCTTAAGGTACCAAATGCGTCGATCCCAATACCGGTTTAATCTATTTCAAATACGATTTTGGCTACGAATTCGGCATACTATTTCCCGGCGAGGGTCACAAATTCGTCAGTAGCCAATGGAACAGCAACAGCGGCTCAGCATTGCCGCACCCAACGACAAGTACGGCAACTGCACCGCTCACAAATGGACGCAGTAAATCACCATATCCACTAAATCTGCCCACTGGTGGTGAACTTATTATACCGGTGCAACACGAGCGCACATTAAATGCCACAGGCGTCACAGCTACTGCTGCTGCGGCACCTTCTTTGCGCTATGGTTCAAATCCGAATTTAACACGTCCTGTTTCCCAGAGCGGTTTTCATTCGGATACGGAAGCACGGCAGCGCACTTACAGCCGCAGACTGGCACCGGCACCGGCACCACCACCTGCTGCAAATCGTGTGGCGCCAGGTTATAATAATCGTTATAGTTTACCCAACACACAGAATATTGATATCTATATTGATCGCCTACATGCAAATGATGCACCACTGACATCATTAGGCAGAGCACCCATTGCTGCCACTTCGCCACGTACAGGTATGGTCGCTGGATTTTTTCAAATTGCTGGCACAGAGAGTTTGAATCACAGCTTTTCAAGCATCAGCGACTATCGATGTTGTAATAATACCCATAGCTTTAATTGATGTGTTTTTAATTGCTTACAAATTTTTTTCAAATCACAAATCTTCAAAATGCTTCGTTCAAATTCTCATCGATCATAGCGTACACCACGCGATTTGTGTCACTAAAGAGTTTCTTATAACTCTCCGTTAGTCGTCCACGTTCCCCACACCTTGTCACTAATGGGTGTTAAAGGAAAGGAAATAAGCTTGCCTCCACATTGAATTGCTAAAAATTAACTAATCTCTCACTAATAATCAAAATAATACAAATTGTGTTAGTTTTGGAAAGAATATGTGAAATCGATAAAATGGTACTTTTTATATTGAATCACTTGATATTCAGCCTATGAGTGTCATATTTCTCAATGCTAGTGAATTCAAATCGCAAAATCATCCCAAAAGTGAAAAATTTACCATTTTATTGAATTGACTTTAACATAATCTTCCCTAAAACGAAATCCGGAACAGACCGAAGTAACATGCAGTTGAAAACAAAATTTGTTATTATTAATATAATGCTATCTGTAAAACTAATAGCATATATGACATACTCATTCATCTCTTGGCGCTGCTTTTGAGCACGAAGTTTATACAAGTAGTATATGCCAAGGTGAACCCATATATTTCATATGTTAAGATATGGAACAACAATTTATATTTAATATGCAACTGAATTTCAAAAAAATGAAAAGACGGAATCAAATAAATGTGAAGGAGATCTTTGTAGGTTGAACATAGTAAGCCTTTCTGCCAATAACTTGGCGTAGATTGGAGATATCTCAGATCTGAATTTCAATCGAAATAGAAGCTAAAATACTACAAGTTTCATCCAAGAAACTTAAAATTTCTATTCTCGTCACCCATTAGGTAAAAGAGTACAAATATTAGGTTTGGGCAAATGTATGTAACAGGCAGAAGTTGGTTGATCTTTGATACTATAAAAGATAGAGTGTTCAAGTTTAGATATTTAGACTCTCCTATTCCCTTTTCAGATAAAGTGTATTAAATGAACGCACCAATCCAACTATAAGGGGTAGCTCTCATAAAAACGTGCCCTCATTATTTAGTTTTTGTAAGGAAAATTGCCATAATGAAAATTTAAAAAAGTAAGTGAGCAAGGAGAGAATGGAAGGAAAGAAAGAAAGGAATGGACATTCTCAAATATTCCGTTGCCCATAAGAATTAAAGAGTTCTTTTAGTTTGTCATGGCTCCCATCATTAGATCTCGGTCTTATTTATATGAGACTACACCAAAGTATCTCATTTCCAACATAGAAAAATCATCGAAATCGATTGGCGTGGTATAGAAGTATTATCCCTTTCGTCAAATTTAAAAGTTTGATGATTCTCTCCCCATCATTCCCATCATTAGAACTTGATCAAATTATACCCCCTTTCTAATAACAAAAGAATCGTCGAAATCAGTTCACGTGGTAAAGAATTTTTTCATCAGAACTTCAACAAATTTACATGGAACCATGCCTAAGGTACAGCTATCTAATAAAAATTTGTACACGTGCTAAAGAACCTATTTATATTTAAATGATCACTGAAATTCTACTATACTTTAGTAAAAACATTTGAAATTTCATTCGACAATAGTTCTAAACATCAAACAATAGTGCAATAGGCGTTGCAATGTGAACACATAAAAAAATCAGGTGTGTTCAACCTACAAGCCCAAAGTGTTCAACCTACAAACCACCCGCTAACATTGCACAATGTTGTCAAAAAATTACGTCTTACTACAATATGCTTGCAATTACCTTCTTTGTACAGTATAAATCTGAATCTGAAGCAAACCCAAAACAAAGTAAAGGCAAAAATTTGAATAAATACTATATAACTTGATAAGTTTCATACTTTGCAGTTCGGCTTCACTTGAAATATATAGATTGTTGTTGCACTAAATCATTAATACTCATATTATCAGACCTGCTCTAGTTCTCACTTGCGGAAAGATTGAATTCGATAAATTGATCACGCTTTCGCTATTTTAATTCAAGTTGAAGTTGAATTCATGTTACTAAAGATAACTGCATTCAAACCGCAAGTTGTCTCAAGTGTTTAAAATTGAGAATTTTATCGAATTCACTTTCGGAAAATTTTGATGAAAGTGAGAACCGAAACAGAACTGTACAGTTTGAAACCCAGTTTCTAAGTACTCTTAATAAACCAGTTGACAGATTACATTTATATATATATACATATATATATATATATATATATATATATATATATATATATATATATATATATATATATATATATATATATATATATATATATATATATATATATATATATATATATATATATATATATATATAATGAGATAACAAGAATTCTACCGACTGCTATGTGCTCACTCTTCACGCAAACGGCCGATTTCTGATCGAATGATTCTTATTGCCTGTCTATTGGTGTATCGTTGGTTCAAAAATGAAACCAGAACCGAAAGGAGAATAATAACCTATGAACATATTTTTATAAAATGTATGCATTTTTAAAACTGTTTATAACACTCTGTTTCAATTTTCGTACCCGAGGAAATTGTTCGGAAGCAATTTCGTTAAAATGTTCAGTTTTTCACTTTCAGAAAGATATTCCGAATTGATTTCACTTGGAATTGGCAGTTTGATATTTAAATTCTGCATGTCAAGTGAATTCAAATCGTGATAGCTTTTAGAAAGTGACAAAACTGACAATTTTAACGAATTCGCTGAACAATTGTTTTCGGATTCGAAAACTGGAACAGTGAAGATTTAACGAATGAATTTGACTATATGACATATAAGCCGCTGTATATATGATTCTCACGACTGACTAAAGACATATGTTATGAGTTACATGCTCTGTTTGAATTGAAAAAGCAATTGAAAAGTTTCGAAATACTCATATCTAACTTAAACAATTTAAAAATGTTAAGTGTATATGTTCTACTAACAATTGTTTAAGGTTTTATTGTGCCTGCATGTTTATGTGTTCATTATGTGTTATGTTTTATGTTGCGTTAAGTTACTTTATTGTTTTTTTTTTGTTTGCTCGTGAACTTTAAAGTGCTAAAAAAAAAAAAAAATTACAAAAAAATATAAAATAAATGTGAATTAATTGCTTGAATTTGCTTGAAATAAATTGGCAATATATATGTATGTGCCATACGTAAGTGCCTTAAAAATACTGCAATCATTAAAAGCGTCATAAAAAGCATAGAAATCGAGCTAATGAGCTAATTACAATTTATAGTACCCGAATTGCCCACAACGGAACCAGTGAATGCGCATCTGAATCGTGATGAGCATGCGCCAAAGGCGCCACTATTTATAACGGTGAGCAAGCTATAATTTTGTGTATCTCAAAATCTTTATGTATCTTTTTGTAAATTACAAAATTATTCATACACACATTGCAGCCTCTAAAAGATATCGCTGTCGGCGTGGGCGGTACTGCACGCTTCGAGTGCATTGTACAGGCGCATCCGACGCCGAATGTAGCCTGGTCCCATAATGGCGGCGCATTGGAGTACAGCAATAAGCATGTTATTGAGTACAGGAATGGCGTATGTCGCCTAACGCTGCCACAGGCATATCCTGGTATGATTTGTGCTAAAAGATACAATATCTAGATACATTTCAACTGAAACTGTAATTTTCCGTTTTTTTTTTCAGATGATGCTGGTTCCTATGCCTGTACCGCCATGAATCAACTGGGCGCTGCTACAACCGCTGGCAAATTGAGCGTTTCAAGCGCCAATCGTGGTTTTAGATATTAGTTATAAACAACATACAGATACGCTCTATACTCTATATGTTCAAGCCAAAGTTAATTTTGTCGTACAATTTGTAATTGTGTTCTTTTAGTTTTCTTCTTTTTTTTTTGTTCTTTGAGATACATACATAATTATTCAGCGCATTGGCTACGATTATGTGAACTTCATCAATGTTTCTAACTTAACTTATAGTATTAATTGTGTTTTTAATATGATTTTAAATATGATTTTCAATTGTCAGGAATAATCTGTTATTCTATTATTGTAAAAGAAATGAAGAAAGTACTACACACCTACAACACATATGCACGAAATTATTTTACCTAAAAAAAAAAAAACAATAAAACGATATTTAATACAAAGATCTTTTTATGATACTTACTTATATGTATGCAGTTATAGTATAAAGAAAAAGCTCTAGCTTTTCTAGCGCACCCGGTGTAAAGAAAGCATCGCAAGTGCGGACAACGATCATGTGCGAAAAAGCTTTTTTCTATCTCGAAAAAGCTATTCGAAATTCATCTTGCCAACAGATGGTAGCAGAGATCATGTTTTTTCATTTGGGTATTCCACTGCGCCATCTTTTTCCTCTTGAGATAAAATGTTTGATATGAATGTGCAAACCCCACTATATAAGGTAACCTCCAAAACAAATATATCCCAAACTTGTCAATTTTAGTGCGAACATTTTTTTCTAACTTAAACCGAAATACAAATAACTTAAACGCGTTCTATATATAGAGCACCCAGACAATTAACAACAGCGAATGTTAACTTCGAGTCGTCCTTTATCTTTGATTCCGTACAGAAAATAATCCAAAGGCCACATGATCTTGGAGGTCAATTTACAGGTCCATAGAACACACAAAATATGAGTGTGGCATGTTGCGTTGTACTGTCTTATTGAAATCAAATTATTTTCACGTCAGTGCCATTTAAGTGTGAAACAAAACTAACTATGGATCTATAGTTCTCCATTAACAGTAACATTCCAGCCTTTATAAATTTTTTAACAAATATGAACTATTGTTTCCACAAGCCCATAAAGCACGCCAAATAGTCACTTGTTTGTGGATATCACGACGTAATGGCTTGTTATTCACTACAAAGAAAAATTACCGATTCGTTTTACCGGTTCGGTTTAAATCCACTAGTTCGGATCAATTTAGGTATTGTGTGTCGATCTCGACCTATGTGGTATATTTTACTAGGATTGACGTTAGATGGTGTTTCAAAACAGCAAAAACAAAACAAAAATGTCATACAAAACTGAAAATTTGGAATAGGATAGAACTACGATACAAAAAATTTAACGTTTCTAGCTTAGTTAACCATAAAAGCATACAAATTGTCATGCAAAACTCAAAAATGGCGGAGCAGACTTGTTTAGTGCTACCCCCTTACAGCACATATCAGAAAAAGTAAATATAAAAATTTAAAATATAAAATCTCAATAAAACAACAGAAAATCGTTAACTTCGGTAGATCCGAAGTTTCAATACTCTTGACAAGCATCTAACAGTTTACTGTTATTACTGTATTTGAAGTCGATATTGACCGTTAAGAAAAGTTTTTCTTGCTAAATCTGAAAAGTGGACGATGGGTTTGTACGGGGGCTACTCATAAAAGTGGGCGTGCATGGTACTATGATATATTTTCAGCCTAGGAATATAAAAAGTCTCTATGCCCGATATCGTATCGATATCAAATCGATGTTATAAAAACTGAGGGACTACTTTTGATTCACTCAGACAGACGGACATGGCTAGTTCGGTTCGTCTCGTCGAGCTGACTAAAAATGTATGCCTATATACAAGTATTTTTAGAAAATATATAATTTATAGATTTATACTCTTCAAACACAATAAACAGAGACCATTGGCTGTATGAGAGCTATTTCTAAAAGTAGGCGGGAGCACGCCTGTTAATATAATATATAATGCTTCTGCCCATAAGCAGCCTCCGTATAGAATTTCAACTTGATATGTACTGTAATGAAAAGGTTTTTGGAATCTCCAATGCTTCATTTAATGCGTTACAAACTCCGTGACAAAATGATAATAATATTCACAGCATATAAAGATAACGCGTTTATATGCACTTTTATTTTAAACATATTTTTGATATATATTTAATATAGGTATTATTACATGATATGCTCATACAGCATTGTATAAACGTACTATATTACTTATAAACTCAACAGGTGCAGCATTTATTTTTAATCCATAATCTAATTGGAACGATTTCATTTCACTGTTCTGCTCAAAGTTGGCAATGCTCCATAGGAAGTGCAAAATGTCATTATTCACCATTTGCCAGATTTGTTTATAGGAGCTATCAAAATTATGAGTTACTAAATTTTGATGTGCAATATATGGAGAACTTACGATTAAATCTATATTCTCAACTGAACTTATCACGAGCGTATTGTTCACTTATCAAGTCTTATACATAATATTTATTCGAAAACTTAAACAACAACCTACCACTAATGGCAACACTGTCATTGAGATCGTGAGTACCCTTATTAGTAAAAGTTTTCTTTGTAATATGTATTGATAAATTTAAATTCATTGAGTGTATGTTGACAGCATACAAATCCATCAAAGTAAGTAGAGTTTAAAAGACAATTTCAATTTAAACACTCACTAAACACATTTATCATCTGATTATTTGAAGCAATTGTCTAGAGAACAACATTCCATTTATCTGGCACTTAGCCCAATGCATCATCAAAAAGCTATCTCGGCAAAGTGTCGACAACAAAAGTAATTAACTAAACCATTTATAATCCCACGTTTGGGATAAAACTTAAAAGAAATACCATAATAATGAGAGATTATAATTCATAATACAATCATTTTTCAACTGGATAACATAAACAATTTTGCAATATTTTCACTTGAAACTTTTCATTTCACTTATTGTGTATACGCCCGAGTGTAAAATTTCAATAAATGAAATGTTAAACGAAAAATAACAAAACAATATGCAAAATATTATCGTAAAAATCGTATATTTTTAAGAGCATATATCTATAAGAAAATGTATACAGTGTGCCAAGACAAATGTTTAAAATCGCGAAACCAAATAAAAAAAAAAAATCTGCTTGGGTGTTGCTGGTGGCGATTTCGGTTGTGGTCTCCATCAGGCACACACAGACGTCTAATTTCATAAACAATTTAGCTGTAGAAAAAATATTTCGAGAATAAAAATTGTTTACTTTTCGCTAGAAACGGAAACGGTTTGTTTGCCCAGACACTATACGAATAAAAAAGAGCTAGTGGGGGGGCACCACCATTGTGTTGTAAACAGGTGATCTCAAGTTTTATATATTTATATACACGTATTTCAATGGGCATATTCTTGACACTGACCGCTAATCTAGAATAGCAAGTACAGTTTGTCATGTTTGAAAATATAGTAAACTGGGTCTCCTGTCGCTCACTTGAATGACACACACTTCCCTGTCTAAGTTTCGTGTGCAGAAATTGTGGTGACTGCCAAATTGAATTTTGTCTTCAATTTTTATTCAACTTGCACGGATGATGCTCTTAATTATTCACTTGCTTTGAAAATAGTCACAACAATTAGTAATTTGAGTTAAATGCAAGAATATATGCAAATGTATCTATACGTAGAACAAATGTATCTATAAGTACATATGTAGTTGTAGATACTTCTTGGCAGCCATACTGCTGCATTGTGATTCATCTCAAACAGGTGAATAATATTCTTAATTTATAGCAGCATTCATTGCAAGCATTAGCTCAACCAGTTGAAAATAATTGCTTATGAAATTTATTTTATCTGTTGAACTCTACAAAAGCTGCAGAATATCAATCTTAAATTTCCCCAATTTGTATGGAACAGTTTTTCTAGAATATTTATTTCAATTTATTGTTTTGTTTTTTTTTTTTGCGACAACATATTTTTGTATATCCTTTTTTAATGAATCATAAAATTCAGCACATCTCACACACCATGCGTATAATTTACGTATATAAATTTTCTGACTTTGTCAAAATGAATTTTTTTGTTGTTTTTGTTTGGAAAATTGAAAAATTGAAAAATGTTTTATCGAAAATATTCAGATTTGTGTTGGCCTTGTTCAACATTGTTTTGGCACATGTGCAAATTTTTGAACGTTCGTTTTTAGTATAAACATCAAAATCTATTTAGTAGGTATGGAACATTTATTTCGCGTAAGTAAAAGCGTAATTTTGTGAAAAGAATTTTTCAATTGGGTATACTATATGCCTAATAAATAAAATATACCATACATTGTTCTGAAATGTTCGGCACATGTGTGAAAAAAGTAATTTTCGTATACTCGTAACGTTGTATTTAAACAAACTTCAAGAACTGCAAGTACATATCTCACTATAGCAATTTTATAGGTTTAGAATTTAACAAAATATTTTGCAGCACCTGTGCTCTTCGAGTCTATCTCTTTGCCTTGCACTTTTTTCTTGTCCATCTCTAATCGTGCGCACTCTATATAGCACCTTTACACCCACATCAAAAGCGTGACTAAGTTTTTTTTGGTAGCAGCTAGTCGAAAATATTATTTCAACTCATCTCTCTTCATTAGATGAAAAAATCAAGTGTTCGTAAATTTCGAAAATTTTGTGCTAGTTACGTGCTAATTTTGTGCTCTATTTAAAATTTTTGCGCTCGACTCTAAATCACTAAAACGACTTGTTCTGCTAACTTAAAGTAAAGTTAGCAAACCAATATTGAAATACGATAAAAAAATATAGATGCTGAAATGCAGTTTCGTGAGGCTAATTTTGTGCTCCAACTAACGTGTAAAATTAAAAAAAAAAAAAAAAACTTGCTTGGTCTGCTAACTTTTTACTAAAGTTAGCAGACCAAGATTTAAATTTAAAGAAATTCACACATGCTAAGATGCAATTATGTTTAGCTAGTTATAAGCTAATTTTATGCTATATTTAAACATTTTGTGCTCGACTCTAAATAGCCGAAAGCCTTGTGTAGTCAAAAAAATATAAAGCATGTTAAGCCGTTCTTTTTTTATTTAGGCATGAGCAAACAAAATTTTATTTGAGTAGAAACATTTATGTTTTTGTCATATTTCAATATTGGCCTGCTAACTTTTTCTTAAGTTAGCGGACTAAGCTGTTTCAGTGGAACACTGCTCTACAGCAATAAGCAGCCACTTTATCTGCCTTAAAGACTCACTGGAACGTAGAAATGCGTTTAATTTTTTTTTAAGTTTGAGATGAAGCTAAGCTAAGCTAAGCTAACCTTACTTTTCTCTGGTAGCATGTTGTAAATTTCTTTTCTATTTTTTTATTTCTATGCTAAAAAACCAAATCTTGTATGGTAAGATTTGGTTTTTTAGCATAGAAATAAAAAAATAGAAAAGAAATTTACACCATGCTACCAGAGAAAAGTAAGGTTAGCTTAGCTTAGCTTAGCTTATATTAGCTTAGATTAGCTTAGCTTAGATTACAAGTGCAGCAGCACTGTCGCTGTTCAATAAAAAAATATATTGCCTCTTTGTCACCAAAATTCTTAGAAATACTACGGCGTAATTTTAATTCAAATGGGGACGAGGTTATATTATTCAGCTAGAGAAGACTATATTTCAAATTTTCCTAATGCTACTATCCGATAACTTGCAAGGACTGATCAACTGCAGAAGATCGTTTTTCGTTCGGATGAAACGTAGGATGTATGAATTGGTGATGGTTACTTTCGTCGATAATTTCGTTTCCTCAGATGTTGCGATTTTCTAGAACTTAAATAATATAAATAGAGTGCCTCTCACCGAAGATTGCTACAAAAGCACAAGATTTTATCCCTAACAGCTACTAAAGCATTGCAAAAATGCATTCGAAAAGACAAACAAGGCATTTACAGACTTGCAAAGCGTCGTTTTTGTATGTTTTCATTTGACCAAACAAATCATGAAGATTTCAAGTTATAACGAAAACAAATGCAAGTAAACAAGCGAGATATGCTTGAATATATTCTATCGACTGTCTCTGTCCATTCTTGGCGTCTACCAAAACTACGTATGTATGTAGAATTTGATGGTTCGTGCTGTAGCCTGTATGAATGAAGCAATTTCACAAGTATGTGCTTACAAATGTGCACAGAGATAATGTTATTTTATCTCTATTCTGCCATCTGAAATAAAGCAACCGAAAGGAACAAAAAAGGCAGCATCTATGCGTGATACGCCATAGTTTCAAACATAAAGTGCGAAAGAGATGAACGAACGAATCAGTGTCGAATACCAAACGAATACTCTGTTTGCTTCGTTCATTCACATTGTATATTAATTGATTTGATTTGATTATTTGGTCATATCAAACCAAATAATCATAACTTACACATATAAGTATGAAGTTTAAGTATTAATTTAAAAAAAACTTTATATATCAAAATTTATTTATGTTTTTCCTTCTGTAATTGGGTACACAACGTTCATTTACTGTTATGAGAGTACTTGAGGAGTTTCTTCAATTTAGGCACATAGATACAAGACTGTTGATCGTCCTTTTAAACAGTTTTTATATATTTTTATCTTGATAACATCAACTTGATACGCCATATGGCTTTTGAATTACATTTGTTACAAAATATTTCCACTTATGCACAGGAACTACATTTTTGGGAATTCCGTCGGTTTATCTATGTGCATAATTAGATCGTTGATCGATGTTTTTTTGTTTTAATTGCTTGTTTATGTTCACAAATTTTTGAGTTTATATGCAATATGGATTATCATTATACAAACAGGTAGTTCGGTTTCTCATAAAAAAATTTTACTTAGATTTGCATGACCTCATACACTGATCTGGAATACTTTATATACGATTTATGTATTGACATAATATACGTAATATAAGCTTAATTAACTATAAATATAAAAGAAATTTCGTACAAAAACTCAAATATGAAGTGTGTGTGGGACTACCATTTATAGTGGTCCGATCTGGACCTATGTGGAGAACTTTATTAGAATAAGTTAGACCAAATTTAGCATATCTAGCTTTATTAACAACAAAACAAAATATTTTCAGACATAAACTCATGTTCATTTAATACACTTTATCTTGATCTCTATTTTAATCAAAGAATTTTATCTTCAGACAGACGGACATGCTGATCGAGAGTATACATACTTTTTCCTGTTTTTGGCTGTTACATACATTTAGATAAACGAAACACACCTGTTTTAACTTATGAATATCGGAATTTATCAAAAGCTCGTGATATACAAGTCTTAAAATGGGCGTGAATGTTTACAAAAAAAAAAAAAATAATCTTTGTCTCCGCTTTATATCTTTATTCGTTCAAAAGTTGTGATTTTTGCAACCAAATAAGTCAGAATGTATCACTCTGCTACGTTGCTTTCCAGTAGTAAACGTCCTTCTTTAAAAATAATGAAAATCACCACCTGAAAGAAACTTTCGACATTGGGGAGGTAAAAGGATTTCGTACATCAGCCCCAGCACCATATAATTAGAAAAAACCCTCACCGACGCACATCTCTATTTTAAGCTGTGTATTTGGGTGTTACCATTTGTCTATATTTGAATTCTGGTTCCAGTTTGTTCTCCATGGGAAAAAAAATCGAAGATTTTGCGTCATTTTGCGTAACTAAATGACTTAAGGTCCAACAAGGGCACTTCATATTTGTAGACTGAGGTGCCACAACGATGCTTTATTCTTGGACACCTGCCTTCCAGCTGCCTGCCTCTCTCAGTCTGATAGTTGTTATTAAAATAAATAGCTCATTTGATAAACTTTTTCGCACAAATTTCAGCCCAAACAGTTGCTCGTAATTTCTTGAGAATTTTCAGAGGCATTAGAAGGTCTATCCATTATTAAGAGTACCTATGTAGTATGTTGTCATCAGTAAAAGATGTATTAAAAGTGTGTTAAGATTAAAAATTAAAGAGTACCAATTGTCAAAGTTCCAATTTAATAATATCCGTTCAAAACTTAAAAGTGCTTATAATACACAACTAGTTTTTCCGCATTGATCTTGTATTGTTTTATTTCTTACTAGTATTGTATTCGTTTCCACAAAACATATACAACCATAAACTATTCAATAAAAACTATGAAAATTCAAGAATATTGAACTACAATTTTTGAAATATTTTTATGCAGCGATGTCTGTTTCTCTTAGGTATATTTATGTATAAGTAAACCAACATATAATTTTATACAAACATACAAAAAAAAAAAAACAAAAAAAATGTATATACATACCATCGTCTATATGTATTGTCGATTTTCAAAATTAATTAAGCAATTTTCTAAAAATATCAAATGAACTCATCTTGATACTTATTAAACAAAACAAGAACAACAAGAGCGAAACATATGAAAATCCAAATTTTCTAATATACAAAATTGAAGCTGTGGCAAGAGTAAAAAAAAAATATATGAAAAACTTGTAGGTGGCGTTGGTGGACTAGCCTCTACGGGAATTGGGTGGCACGACACTGCGAAAACACTGCCGCACAGTGTATAGCAAGCTTCTTCAGACTGTAGCCACAGCTGAATACTTTGTTTGACAAAGTATCAGCAAACAGATACAATTTGAGATACTGTATCTGTTTGCGGCGACATTTTCTCGCTCATTCGAATGGACCATTAGCTGTCCTAGCCTTTTCTGTACGACTGAATGTGCGCAGCGCATCGTTAAATTTTATTATTATGAACGCATTATAAAATTAAAAACAATTTTATGGCACATTTTTGTATTAAAAGATATAATACTTGATATGAAGATGAGTACTAGACTGCAAAACCGACTGATTGGCTGACTGACTGATCGAACGAACGTACAGGAAGTCGCCGTTCTTGAAAGATTTACGTCAAGTGTGCGAAATTCTCTTAATATCTTTTTTTGCAAAGAAGATCTCTTTCGAGGTCGCTACATGCGCCAAAGGTTATTTATTTCTACAGAAAATGTGAAATCAAATTAAATATATAATATGGCATATAAATTAGTTTTTAGAACTCAATAAATTTGGTAAGGATTTTAATACGCTTTACAAATTGTATGATGAAAGTATAGTGCAGTCAAGTTTTTTCAACTATGAGAGTACTTTGTAAGAATATTTATTTAAACCATAGATTTGTATGATCTGATCTGGTTCTTGGTGAATGATTTTCTTATTAGAATTGATGTAGGAACTTTGTAGGAACCTTGTTGTTTCTAGCTTAAGTAACAAAAAGTTGTTCATATAAAAACTCAAAATGGTAGAGTAGGTTGTATGAAGGCTGCCCCTTACGGTTAGGTTGATATGCTAATTTCATGTACGCTATTTGAACAAGAGTAAGAAGAAAAGTCTAGGTTTGATGTCTTCATAATTGATTGTCTGAAAAATCTTGGTTTTTGTATAGACAGACATACGGATATGGTTCGATTTTACTGCTGATCAAGAATATATATTTGCTTTATGAGAACGGTCAAAAGAGGCTAACTAAGAGACTTAAGCTAAGGTCAGACGTGCAAATTATTTACAGAATATTTGTGTATCTATCGTTCGATGAAAACATATGTTTTTCCACAAATCCCAGTTTGGTGGTCAGACATTACGCAAATCAATTGGCACTCAGATTTGTCGAAATCTAAAAAAAATCAAAGGCTTAGTTTGCCGATAGTACTTGTTCTTTATCGTCTGCATTCTGTTATAGGTAGTTGATATTTAACCGAAGTTTTTTTTAAATAATTTCAATAAAAATCAATAATTCTTTAAGATTCATTTATTTTATGTTCGCATTTGCATATTTACATTTATATTTATTTTTTGTTCATTTTTTGAAAATAATATCTGGCAAATGACCACCTTCTGGCTGGTCACACATGCTAAATCATTTGGCTTTATAGCCCATTCGTATACATAGTCCAAACTCATGTTGGCAAACGTTTGCAAGCAAAACACTTGCTGGTCACACATGTGCCAAACATATTTGGCGCTTTTACAGCCATTTTTAACCATCACTTATCTAATTTGAATATTAGTAGAGATACTAATACGAACATTTTACAAGGCGCCTTCCTAATACGCAACCTTATGTCTTACTCTATTCACACACACACAAACTCTTTCTCGATCAAGATCTGGCAGCAAGTGTTGACAAATTACAAAATTGTTTGTTTAACTTTTTGACGAAATGATGTCTTCTTAGTACAAAATTATATACACATTCTTAGTAAGACAACCTGCCAGCCACGCGTTTGTCCCATGAAGGCCAACACATCTCGAAATATTTGGCAGCCCAAGTATATAAATGCCAAAATCTTTCGAGCGAGCATGCAATCTAGAACGGCTGCTGTTAATTAAATTAGATGCTAAACAATGATGAACAATAGAGATTTTATTTATTTTCAATTCGCATTAAAATGAGGCCAAGTTTTTATGTTAGGAAAACAAAGCACCATAAAAAAAAACATCTAATTTCAACAAAAAGAAAAACATACTTAAAATTTGCAATAGAAAAGATTTGCTTTTAATGCAATACAAATTCTTTATTTAAACAAAACACTTACAATAATTAACAAATGCGCAATGTGATTTTTTTTTGTGCGATTTCTGGTATGAAAAGAAAATTTACTTGCCCGTAGAAACGAGTGGCATTTGATAAGTCTGTGACTTTTTGAATTTCCTGCGTAATAACTTTAAGTGTAACATTGCTTATATTAATTAACATTTGTGTTTTAATTAACAATTGTGTCATTTAGTCTGTGTTTGAGAGCCATTGAGTGCAAACATGAAAGGCAGACAGGCGGACCGACAGAAATCAGAAGGTTGCTGTGCCGATTCGACGAAAGAAAACCACTGTTTCGTTTACTGCTTGGTTACGTTTGTGTTCAATTTCGATAACAAACTAGTTTCTGTCCGTCTGTCTGTCTTTCATGTTTGCTCTCAGTGTCTGTAGATTGGTGACTCTAGAACAAATAAAAGATAATTCAAATCAAAAAGTCTCTAACTGATCAAATTGCCCTCGTATACATACTCGTACATATATCTTAAATGCTTTCAGACAGTTCTTTTTCGACTTCTATATTAGTTTCAGAAATATTTCGCATATTTCTGTTTCACAGTTTGAAATAGTTTTGCGCTAATTTTGAAGCTAAGTGAATTCTGTGCGCTTAATCTCATTCGAGCTATAAAAATTTTGCGCAGATTTTGCATTTACGTCTGGCTATAAAAACTTCTAGCCATAAATAATGCGTTAATTGCCAACAAAAACACTATTGGCAAGAGTTTAGTTTTCGCAATGGCGCAAAAAGCGAAAAATAAATTTTCACAATTATTTTGCTTAGCTGTTATTTTCTTCCGGGCAATTAATTCTAATAGTGCCAATGTATATTGCTTTCTTACAGATCAAGGCACACAAACTGAGAGTTTATTAATTATCGAACCAGAAGATAATGATGATGATGATGAAAAAGATGCTGCGCCATCTTGTAATTCCACACCAGCAACATCGCCCGAAGCACAAAATACTTCAAATATGCAGAAAACTTCACGTTTACGTAAATCTGCTTCATTCTCTTCATCCTCCGGCAATTCCATAGGTGGTTGTTCATCACTTGGTTCTGCAACATCGACCATGTCCCTACGTTCCTCACCGTTACGCGCACACTCCACACGCACTTTACGCAGCGATACCATAAATACATTCCAGAAATGGGAGACCACCATCGAATCGGTCAGTTATGTGACAACCAAAACTGTTTCGATATCGGATTTAAACTACTCGGACACAGAGCTAACGCCGCGTTCGCGCTCTGCGACACCTGGTGGTTTGAAGCAAACGTCCTCGGACACAACCACAACATCGAATGCACGGAATAATATTACACAAAATGGCACCAGCAAACGCACACAAACAGGTAGGTCAAAATTTTCCTTTCAATATTTCGTATAAACACGGTACTCTTCTTTGTGGGGTTACCGCATATGTTCTTCTCCATCATTATTTCAAATGCTGCATGATTTCATGGCTTGTGCAATGTGATTTATTTTACATTTACGTGTTTTTGTATTCATTCATTTGATGTGTTTATAAATAGCAAATGAACATCTTTTTGTTTTTTCTCATGTTCATAATTCATTTATGAATTGAAATTATTTTGCTTTGAAGTGTTACAAAACTTTTGGTGAGATATTTTGATATTGCAGTGTTACAATTAAGCATTACGAAGAGAGGTTCTCTAGAATATATATTAGATTATATATATATATGAAACTTAATTGAAAAATTTCTTGCTTCAAGAACTTTTTTCTCAATTCTGAAATTCTTAAATTTAGCCATCTAGCTAGCTTGATTTAAGAAAAAATTGTATTGATATTAAGATAGTGAGATCGACGAAAATTATTGCTACCGAAATTTTAAATTAACTGCTATGTCAAACAAACAAAAACAGTGTTCCCAATTCAACATGAAATACTAAAATCAGTTATTTATTAGGTGAAAAGCCCACACACATATTGATTTTTCTTTGGTTTTTTCTGAAGAAAGTGCAAAAGTTCACACTCTTTGTCAACTGTTCTTTTTTTTGTATATAAAGTATTTTCGGTAGCAAACATTTTTGTTATCTGAGTACTCGATGAAAAAAATTTTCTTCGACAGCGTTTTTTTCACATTTTTTCGGTATCTTACATTTTCATCGATCTCAGTATTGAGCTTTAAGTACAAAAAGCTATTTTGTTCTTTTTTTAGAAAATTCTAATTAAATTTTTTTGTACTTTCAACGGTTTATAAAAATGTTCTTTGTTGACACGTGTCATCGAATCATGACACATGCGTACGGCGCTGATAAGTGCCATCGTCTTAACTACCTCGCCTAACGGGTACTCGATATATGATGTTGACGAATCACAATCTATTGCTTTTCCCATTTGGTATTAAGAATTTTCTATTTCAATTCAAAAAGGAATCATTTTATATTCTGAGTCTTTTGTACTTGACTTAAGTACAGATTTGTTCTCAGAATTGGAGTTTTGCACAGAGAAAATAGTCTTGAGATATGCTTTAATAAAACTGCAAATTTGAACGATTGTTTCGACTTGTCGTACCTCCCACCCAAACATTTCATAAAACAAAGACAGATTTAAAGTTTTTTTTTTATGAATTATATTTTCTTCTTCTTCTTCTTCTTTAGTTCACTTATATATATTATATAATATTTAAAATGTACAGTATATACATTTTATAATGTTAAGAAATAAATAAATACTAAAATTAAATTAAAAAACCTTTTAGAAAACTATTTACTACTAATCATGAATTGCAAAGCTCGATTTCTTCAGCCTATTCGCTCTATAGAATCTTTTATAAAGATTTAACATATCCTCCCTGATCAATCTAACTAAAAAAATTACTCCAAACTGCAGATAATCTTCTATTTTTCTATTATTCACTAGGAGCGTTACAAACTCAAATACTCTCTTTATCTTCTCGATTGATTTTGCAATATGTCTAATGCTTTCTATTTCCTGATGAAAGGTTTTCTTCTTGTCCATTTTGTAACGCCGTTTCGGGGTATTCAATTGGATACGCAGCTCAGTAATATCTTGGTACAGAAATTCGAGGTGCTTGTCTGCGTTGAACAGGCGTTTCAGAACTACTTCATTACTCCCTGTCTTACGACGAATTAATAGTAGATTTCTTGTTATTCTTGCTAGTGTAGTTTCGATTCTATCGAAAATAATACTTGATGCATTGGTTGTATCGATAATAATATTTGCTGCTACCATGATGTTCGCTTACAAGTTTTCGAATGATGTACACAACGGAAAATTCTCATCTCTTATATACTCTTCATGATCACTGCGAATGCTAAACCTTGTTGTACTAGGAATTAAGCCCATAAACTAAACTGCAATTTAGTGATGTTGGTAAATCATAATTAAAATGTGTTTAAATTTTTAGGTACCTGCGCGCTATGCTAACTTTGCAAACAGCATACATCGCAAACTTTTTTGATTCAAATGAAGTTTTCGAGAGGTTTCTGCGATCGTTGATATTATGTACGTATGTATGTCAATGTCATCAGCATACGCGAGTATATACATACTCGCGTATGCTGATGACATTGACATCATCGGCACGCACCAGGGTGTTCTTGCAGATTGAGAAACACTCGCGTCTTATGGGCCTAGCGATGAACAAGGACAATATCAAGTACTTTGTGTTTGCTGGCGGACCATCAGCGGACGGTCTGTTAGTGTGGAGAAATCAACTAAATAATTGATATGGTAACTTCTAGTGGACGGATGCTTGAAATATAACTGAGTGGAACCCGCCCACTGTTTCGGGTAGCCCCCATACAAACTCACCGTGCAATTTTGTGTTTTTTTCTATGAAAAAATTCTCCATTTAAATTCAGCTTGAAATTTTATTTGGTTTATTTAAGTGGACAACCGCTTCATATACATATACAAATGGGCGTGTCAGTCCACTTTTTGAGGTAGTCTCATATAAACCCACAGCTCACTTTTATGCATTTGTATTGAAAATGTCAATATCAACTTGAAATTCGATATGGCTGCATCTTACACATCTACACAATCACTTCATACACACCTACTAGTGGTTTTGTACCGCCCACTTTATGGGGTAGCCCCTATTTAAACATCCACTTTTTTGTTTTACAATGCTATTTACAATTTCGTGTGAATGGTTTTAGAGCTTCGGTTCAACCAAAGTTATCGTTTATTCTCGGTTTTATTTTGTATACTTGAATGAATTCCATGCTGCAGCTTCCGAGGCGGATAAACATCTGGTGAAGTTGTCATATGTCATCAACTTTCTAAAAATCGGACCAACAAAAATGCCTTCCTTGATTTTAGCGTTGGAAATTTTGGGAAACATCTTTTTTATGTAATGAAAACCAAGCCCAATGTGTGTTTTCAATTTTGGGCAAAACTAAAATGTTAATGATATATTTGACCATATGCTACTTATTTTCTTTGAAATACAATAATGCAATTTAAATGAAACACACAAATATTGTCTATGTGCCTCAGTTAAAAAGTTGACTTGTGATATTGCTTACGGACATTTTAGGCAGTTTGTCTTGTATGCTGTTGTGGTATGGTGGTCTATACTACAAAAAAAAAAAAACTTATGCACAGAAGTAAACAAAGAATAACGACCGCACAGTGGTTCGTTTGCCGAAAACAGGTTGCAAAAATCTTAACTTCTGAATTGCTTGCAGGCTCAAATTCTTCTGGGAAAGATAGATGTATACCAATGGCCAAATGGAAGCTACTTTTTCGTATAAACTTAAATGTTGCCACCAAAATAAATGTTCCATATGACTTCTGCAAATGCTTTTGTGTATTAATAGATGGAGAGGAAATAAACCTTAGATATCAATATGCGTCTATGAAACTTCAAATTGGAACGATTATTTCATGCAGCTATTGGTTCAGTTCGACTTGTCGTGTCTCCCACCTAATCATTATATAAAACAAAGAAGGAAATACAGTTTTCTTTTTATGAATTTTTTTTTTTTCTTTAGTTAGCGTTAAAAATTTGATACATAGAAATAGTCACAATACAATACTAAAATGTTTACAGATTATAATTATAAGAATAGTACTTAATGCAATTCAGTTCTATATTGAACTCCGTTTTACAAAATAGTTTACCACTAATCAACTAATCAATTTTGTCCTTGTTATCCGATTCCAACCAATCTTTATGCAGGTTGGAGATCTCCTCGAAAATCAAATTAACTTCTTCAATTGCTCCAACTTGCAGATATTCTTCTATATTTATATTATTCACTTCGAGCGATGCGGAGATATACTCGCAGTGTATCTCTCTGGCTGATTTAACCATATTTGTGATAGTGGTTTCGATTTCCTGTTGGAAGGCATTCTGGTCACGCCGTTTCGGTATATTCAGTTCAACACGCAACCTGTGAATATCTTTATACAGATACTCGAGGTATTTGTCTGCGTGGAACAGACGTTGCAGTACTATGCCAATATTCTGTGTCTTACGACGAACTAAGAGTAGATTTCTTGTTATTCTTGCGAGTATTGTTTCGATTCTATCAATAATAATATTTGATGCTTCGATTGTATCGATAACAATATTTGATGCTTCCATGATGTTCGCTTACGAGTTTACGAATGAGCTACAAAATAGAAAATGCTCATCTCTTATATACTGTTCATGAAGCCTTGTTGTGCAATTGCATTTAGTGCTCCTAATAAAGCCAGGGCAGGTATATCCACTAAGCTGATAAAATCAAGGCACGGACACCGTAATTAAAAGGTATTCAAATGTGTACCTGTGCAGTGGGCTTGATTAGCCATGCTTATTAGGTGAAACAGATGGAAAAGCAGTTCGGCTAGGAGTGAAGTTGTTCAGTAAAATTGAAATGATTTTAAATGGTTTAGTTCTTTAGGTTAGGGTTTTGTAGTTGTTGATTATGAATACGATTTCAATAATTTCTATAATAAAATGAAGTTTTTGAGAGATTTTTGTAATCGCTGATAGCATATTATGTATATATGTTGTATAGATGAGTATATAATATATAGTAGAGATAGTAAACCTAAAATTTAGAATCATAATAGACAAAATTAAAACAACAAAAAATAATTAGATGGTTGTGGATAATATTGTTGTGCATAAAATTTTTAGAAAGAATCAAAATGAAATTAAGGACATTTTGGATCGAGTGCGGGTTGAACTCAAGTTAGCTGGAATGTTAGGCCGCACGCTAGACCGTAAAGCTATCGATGCGTGTATATGTATTTACTAAAAAGAAGAATACAATTTTACAATATATGCTATTATTAATTAAACTCTCGTTTTTTATGTAGTTGACTAATTTTAAAACAGTTATAATTTAAAAAATAATGACTTTACTTCAAACATGTTTGACACAACAAAATAAATACAAAAGGTATTGAAGCGAAACCATTTTTATTAAATCGTGGGCATTTTGGAACCTGTTTTGCTTCTGATTATAAAAAGTAACACAGGTACCTACACATTTGAATACCTTTTAATTACGGTGTCCGTGCCTTGATTTTATCAGCTTAGTGGATATACCTACCCTGGTTTTATTAGGAGAACTAAATTGCAATTGCACAACGAGGCTTCATGAACAGTATATAAGAGATGAGCATTTTCTATTTTGTAGCTCATTCGTAAACTCGTAAGCGAACATCATGGAAGCATCAAATATTGTTGTCGATGCAATCGAAGTATCAAATATTATTATTGATAGAATCGAAACAATACTCGCAAGAATAACAAGAAATCTACTCTTAGTTCGTCGTAAGACACAGAATATTGGCATAGTACTGCAACGTCTGTTCCACGCAGACAAATACCTCGAGTATCTGTATAAAGATATTCACAGGTTGCGTGTTGAACTGAATATACCGAAACGGCGTGACCAGAATGCCTTCCAACAGGAAATCGAAACCACTATCACAAATATGGTTAAATCAGCCAGAGAGATACACTGCGAGTATATCTCCGCATCGCTCGAAGTGAATAATATAAATATAGAAGAATATCTGCAAGTTGGAGCAATTGAAGAAGTTAATTTGATTTTCGAGGAGTTCTCCAACCTGCATAAAGAATGGTTGGAATCGGATAACAAGGACAAAATTGATCATTGATTAGTGGTAAACTATTTTGTAAAACGGAGTTCAATATAGTACTGAATTGCATTAAGTACTATTATTATAATTATAATCTGTAAACATTTTAGTATTGTATTGTGACTATTTCTATGTATCAAATTTTTACCACTAACTAAAGAAAAAAAAATAATTCATAAAAAGAAAACTGTATTTCCTTCTTTGTTTTATATAATGATTAGGTGGGAGACACGACAAGTCGAACTGAACCAATAGCTGCATGAAATAATCGTTCCAATTTGAAGTTTCATAGACGCATATTGATATCTAAGGTTTATTTCCTCTGTGAAAATGGATGCGCAAACATTACAGTCTCCATCTATTAATACACAAAAGCATTTGCAGAAGTAATATGGAACATTTATTTTGGTGGCACGATTCTATAATGACCTCAACATTTAAGTTTATACGAAAAAGTAGCTTCCATTTGGCCATTGGTATACATCTATCTTTCCCTAAAAGGATTTGAGCCTGCAAGAAATTCAGAAGTTAAGATTTTTGCAACCTGTTTTCGGCAAACGAACCACTGTGCGGTCGTTATTCTTTGTTTACTTCTGTGCATAAGTTTTTTTTTTTTTGTAGTATAGACCACCATACCACAACAGCATACAAGACAAACTGCCTAAAATGTCCGTAAGCAATATCACAAGTCAACTTTTTAACTGAGGCACATAGACAATATTTGTGTGTTTCATTTAAATTGCATTATTGTATTTCAAAGAAAATAAGTAGCATATGGTCAAATATATCATTAACATTTTAGTTTTGCCCAAAATTGAAAACACACATTGGGCTTGGTTTTCATTACATAAAAAAGATGTTTCCCAAAATTTCCAACGCTAAAATCAAGGAAGGCATTTTTGTTGGTCCGATTTTTAGAAAGTTGATGACATATGACAACTTCACCAGATGTTTATCCGCCTCGGAAGCTGCAGCATGGAATTCATTCAAGTATACAAAATAAAACCGAGAATAAACGATAACTTTGGTTGAACCGAAGCTCTAAAACCATTCACACGAAATTGTAAATAGAATTGTAAAACAAAAAAGTGGATGTTTAAATAGAGGCTACCCCATAAAGTGGGCGGTTCAAAACCACTAGTAGATGTGTATGAAGTGATTTTGTAGATGTGTAAGATGCAGCCATATCGAATTTCAAGTTGATATTGACATTTTCAATACAAATGCATAAAAGTGAGCTGTGGGTTTATATGAGACTACCTCAAAAAGTGGACTGACACGCCCATTTGTATATGTATATGAAGCGGTTGTCCACTAAAATAAACCAAATAAAATTTCAAGCTGAATTTAAATGGAGAATTTTTTCATAGAAAAAATTTCAAGCATCCGTCCACTAGAAGTTACCATATCAATTATTTAGTTGATTTCTCCACACTAACAGACCGTCCGCTGATGGTCCGCCAGCAAACACAAAGTACTTGATATTGTCCTTGTTCATCGCTAGGCCCATAAGACGCGAGTGTTTCTCAATCTGCAAGAACACCCTGGTGCGTGCCGATAATGTCAATGTCATCAGCATACGCGAGTATATGTATATATACATACATACATAATATCAACGATCGCAGAAACCTCTCGAAAACGTTATTTGAATGAAAAAAATTTTCAGAATAAAGTTCGTCATTTTGAATTACCTATTTTATTAAAGAAAGTATGTTTAATTGATTTTTAATTAGAATTATTGTTTAATGCAAAATATCATGGTTAATCTATGTAGCGAATGTCCGATGTCCGTCCACAAAGTTAGCATACCGCGCAGGTACCTAAAAATTTAAACACATTTTAATTACGATTTTCGCGCCATCGGTTTTTTACCAACAGCACTAAATTGCAATTTAGTTTATGAGCTTAATTCCTAGAACAACAAGGTTTAGCATTCGCAGTGATCATGAAAAGTATATAAGAGATGAGCATTTTATATTTTGTAGCTCATTCGTAAACTCGTAAGCGAACATCATGGAAGCATCAAAAATTATTATCGATACCATCGAAGCATCAAAGATTATTATCGATAGAATCGAATCAACACTCGCAAATGTAACAAGAAAACTACTATTCGTTCGTCGTGAGTCACTGAATAATGACTTAGTACTGCAACGCCTGTTGAAAGCAGACAAACACCTCAAGTCTCTGTACAAAGATATTCATAAGCTGCGTGTCGAACTGAATATACCGAAGCGGCGTGACATGAACATCTTCCATCAGGAAATCGAAACCATTACCAAACATATGGTTAAATCAGTCAAAAGGACAAAGAGACAGTATGTGTCTGCATCGCGCCAAATGAATAATAGAATTATGGCAGAATATCTGAAGGATGGAGCAATTAAAGAAGTTACATTGATCGACGAGGAGATCTTCAACCTGAATAAAGAATTGTGTGGATCGGATAACTATTTGGATGAGGACCAAATCGAACGTTGAATTTGATTAGTGGTAAACTATTTTGTAAAAGTTATTTACATATAGTACTGATGCAAGAATTACATTAAATAATATTCTTATAAACTGTAAGATTTTAGTATTGCATTGTGATTATTGATATATATCGAATTCTTACCGCTAACTAAAGAAAAAAAAAAATAATTCATAATCAAAACTGTATTTCAATCTTTGTTGTATATAATGATTATGTGGGAAACACGGCAAATCGTCATGAACCAATGGCTGCATGAAACAATCATTCCAATTTGAAGTTTCATAGACGCATATTGATATCTCAAGATTATTTTCTCTGTGAAAATGGTTACATTAACATAGTCTCCATCTATTAATACCCAACAACATCTGCAGAAGTCATACGGAACATTTATTATGGTGGCAAGATTCTAAAAGACTTCAACAGCTACCGTACAGTGTACACTACCAGCTTAAATTATCAGAGCATTTAAATTTACTCGAAAAAGTAGCCGTTGGTATAAATTTATCTTTCCCTAGACGGATTTGAGCCGGTACCCAATTGAGGTTTCTGATAGACTGGTCTGAAAATTTTTTAAAATATATACAGCACCGCGACTTTGAGTTACTTGTCATTCTTCAAGTGAATTATTAGTCGTCGGACTGTATAACATTAATTGATGTGCTCTGACAAGATTCTTAATTGTGTGATTCTCTCCAGTTATAAAAGAGAACGTTTATATTCATCTCCGTCATCCATGAAGATTCTTATTAACTTTGAAAGCTCTTCCAAGTTAGAGAACCAATGAGGATGCAAAATAGTTTTCTGAAGTGTTTTGTGGCAATGACTGCTCACTCATTCTTAAAATTAAAAAAGATATGCAGAATTATAGAAAGATATCCAGAGAATAATAAAAATTTATTATTATATTATATTATTTATTATTATATTATATTATAATATTAACTTGAAGTAGGCTTCAGGTATATATTAAGTATAAGCGAGCGAGTCTCGCCCAATTTAAGTGATAGTCCCCATACAGATTTACCACTCTCGTTTCAGCTTTTAGATTTCTAGGATTTGTGAACAACTGTCAAAATGTATTCTAGCTATCTTCCGTTCAGCCTTGTTTTTTCAGTTCCGTCAATTTGTTTTGCAGATCTGCAGTCTTGCAGTCATCTTAATGTGACCACTTTCAAAATCTTTCTTGGTACGAACATAAATTAAAAGTAGTAATATTCTAAACAGATGTAAACCTTCATACTCATACATAAATCTAACATACTCGTACATATATCAACATAGAACTATGTCCACTAATTTAAAGTAAACTTGTGCTACTAACACTTGTTCCATTGCTAACACAACAACCCATTTAAAAAATAGATTTTTCTAACGAACACAAAAACACACAAATGTATCTATGGTTTTGGAATTTACGCAATTTTTAAACTTAACATAGGCAAACAGACAGACTAATGGCATTAATGGATTTCTTGTCAGGCGACAGAAAGATGCTATATTTGTATGTCTATATATACTACGATACAATAAATACGAGTAAAACAAAAGAAAACTAAACTGAACCAATTTGAAAGCGAATCGGAGCCAAAGACCAACTTTGCATAAATGCAGAGTAGAGCAGTATCTCGTACAATATAGTATAATAATGTATGAAGAAAACCGCATGTAAAATCACTAAATATAGATCATCACTGTGGAATTCTCGAGATTTCAACCACACGCACTGCAGATACAGCCACTGCTGCTGCTGCTGCTGAGTGAACTGAACTGAAGTGAAGTGCAGTGGAAAGAGCAAGAGAAAAAGATACGCAGATACTTTTTTTTTTAAACATTTCGGTACTTACGTGTATCTTATATTGTATATTGCACACATACCTAGTTGCGCTGCAGATACAATTGCTGCTGATGCTGCCATATGAAAAACTACCACATTTGGACATTTTATGCTGAAGTTGTTCACTGAATGGCTGCTTGGCTGGCTGGCTGGCTGGCTGGCTGGCATGCAGCGCCGTCGCGGTTTTGGTTGCGGTTTCGCTATAGTTCGGTGGTTTTGTTAGATCGTTTGCTTGTTCGCTCACTCGCTCGCTCGCTTGCGCTGGTAATTCGATGCCACATTCAAATTGATTCAGCATGAAGTGAAAAATTAAATGAAAATAAATATTCGCGGTTAAATTTGCAAATAGTCAGCGCAAAAGTTGCATATGCAACATATCATAATTACATTTTGTATTTTGCCATCAGCACGCGTACTCGCATATAACGAAGGCGACAAAGAAGAAGTATCTGCAGCACTGTGAGTGGTCGTATGTTGTATCTAAACATTTTGAGATATTTAACACATGTTCTACATTGCTTGGGAGGGGGCATCATCAACAACCACAACAACAACAACAACAATGGATCAAACGAGTCAATTGTCTGCTGGGGGTAGCACAAATAGAAAATCTCAAGAACATTTTACACTTTGCATGTGTTCATTATTGTTTTATGATTAGTGTGCTCAGCAAAGCAAATGCATTCATTCAACGCTCATTCATACATTTCAAACTATTTCACATTTTCACATAATTTCTTGCTGTTGAAACAATTATAACTCAAAATGTAATTTTCCAAATAATTTCTTTTGTTTACAGTAAATTGAATGCAAATGCAATGAGATACAGATACAAAAACACCTACACAAAACAAACAAATATCTTTCGTCCTGTTCCCCCGTCTAAATGCTGCACGGTGTGAAAGAATTAGCTATAAGCTCTTTTTTTTTTTTTTTTGTCTATTTCTACTGAAAATACTACTGCTACTACCTTTTTATCAGAGCTGTAAAAGAATGATACGTTTTTAATTTTTGATTCATTTGGATTTTTTGAATCATTCAAAATGAATTGTACATTTTGAATCATTCTTTTCAAAAGAAAATAAATTGAAGTGAATGGTTGTTTAAATCATTATTTTCTTTTTCAATAATAATATTTACAATGAATGATTTAAGTTTCCATACAATTATTTTTATTCAAGTTGTTTTCAAACAAATGTTTCAAAAATGTACAATTCACATTGACTGATTTATATATATAAAAAAAAAAATTAAATTAATTTTCTTGTATTTTTTCAAAAGTAGTTATACAAAAATTTTCAATTCAATGCCTGCATGATTTCCAGATTCATTCAAATATGAATCATTCATTTACAGCTCAGCTACTTATACATACCACTAATCGAATAATTTGCTTTAATTGATAATATTGTTAAAATTAATCCGTAAGTTTTTAATTAACGTCTAAAATGTAATAAAGATTTCTGATTAAAAAACTAATAAAATGAAATATTTAAGCACAAAAAATAGCTTGTCTATGACATAATTGCAGCAAGAAATGTTTATTAATTAAATAAACAAAAGTCAAATGTTGTTTAACAAATGTACACGTCAGGAAAATTGCTTTGAGATAAAATGTTTTGCTTTTTTGCAAACTTTTTTGATGTGTGCTAAAAATTTTATATTAAGCAATTTCAACTATAGCTCTGCGAAATATTTGACCATGATGCGCTAGAATAAACATATTTGATCTGTTTAAAGTTGAGATAATGTACAAAATGTACAAAAAAATCTCTAATAATTGTTTTTTTTTTTAGAATTATACGTCAATGTTATTTTTAAAAGCTTTTGGGTTTGCACCAATGATATTTTAGCTGAGAAAGCAACTTAGATACAGTATACGAAATAGTAATGTACAAAAAGAAAAAAAGACATTACATAAAAATGTTATACTCCATAGCAGTCCTGCAATCAAGACGAATCTTACGATACCTCATATGTCGAAATCCAGCAAACCGTTTAGCGAGCGCTAAGGATATACAGGTTACATATACATTAGAGTGCTGCATGAATTAATTCATTCCGTAATATTCATTCATTTAAATTCAATTCATGAATGGAAGACATTCAAAAAAAGATAACATTCATTTCATTCAATACAGAATAACCTTAACTTCACTAGCGTTCACTTGTCTTTATGAATGATGTATTTATGAATGGAATGTTAATTCATTAACCGAAACATTCATTCGAATGCGTTGAAAGTTTGCCTAAACTCAGTTGTCGGTCGCTTAAGATATCAATGCGAATACTTTCAGCAGCTGAAGTCTTTCTACACCCGAACTGATGTTCGGATGGTAGATAATTGCTGATCGTTGTACTTCATAGAGAAGAAAGAGACGTGGAGCTTAACTGAGGACACTTTAAATTGTGAACGTATCATTCAACTCTCATGAACTCTGGCTGGAATTGATTGCAATGGAAGTAACAATTTGCTGGTAGCGCAGTGGCACGTTAATTTGGCACGACAGGTACTCATAACCGCAGTCCCCAAACGTCAGCCTGCTGTTCTAAGAATTTCCGAATTTGGCGGAAAAAACTAACTAAAGCTCAGATTTTACTATATTTATACTTTTTGTTATAAGTTGTAACACTAAATACAAGTAAAGATAAAGTTGAAAGATCATTCAAATATTTCTCAAACGTACTCATAGATGGCATAGCAATAACAATACTTGAAAAGTTATAGAAAATAAATCAGATTTCTAGTAACACATTTAGGCCTTTTGTCAAAAATTTGAACCAAAATTTGTGCGACAATACCATGTCTGATTGCACAAATTTTGATATATGAAACTTCTTTGTAAAAGGCTTAGCTACAAAGATATGACTACATAAGACATTGCAATTTTAACTTTTTTTCACTCACACACGTGTCGAACCATTACGAAAACAAGCATCAAAGGATCAAAGTATACGCTCAATTACAAATTACAATCAATCCCAGCAATACAAATGTTGAATAAAAATTTATTGTTACACTCGTTTTCAGCTTATAGAAGACAAAAGAGAACTGAAATCGAAACCGAAAAATATGTATTATAACAGAAGAGATTAACTATAAAGGCGCTACAATAAATATGGATAAGTAACAATCATTTTGTTTTTTGACAGAATGTAAACCGTTTTCTAGCCTATAAGTATGTACGAATAGTAAAGTTAAGGTGACTATATAGTAATTTCACCGTACTGATCGACTATCATTTCTTTCTTCACATTGGAGCGCTGTGCTACTTCACTTTCTGCGCTCCCTTGCTTTCACTTTTGTTACCATTTGCTTAATGATATGCTCTCCCAGATTAATTGTTCTTGTCTGCGCACATAACTCACATAGAACAAATAAATGGTTCCAAAAATTTAGACCTTATAATATTTTGCAGATATTATTTCATACAATAATTTTGTAAATAGTTTTTAATTTTACCAAGAAATTACATTTTATTCCAAACGAAAAATAACGCAAACAACCTCTTTAACAATAAAAATCTACTAGTTATATTATTATAATTTATTTTTGCACGAATAACTTTAGCTACAGCGATAAGATTAAAAGACAAAATTTGCATTTCGCATGCCATTCATTCAGGCACACAAGGCTGAAGACTTCAAGTCTGATAACAAAAAACGTACAAGCAGCACGGAAGTGGGTTAAGTGAATATTCCAACGCACAAAAAATGCACAAAAAGAAAACATTTCTTGGTGAAGATCTTGGCACAACTTTTTACACATTTAGATACATAATTGCTAATACTGGTCAAAGTTGCATGTAATCCTCAAAATTGCTATTACAAATTGTGGCAATTATGTCGTCTTTGACAATAGAAATGCAACAAAAACTGTTTACAGCTGCAAAACAAAAGATACATTTACAAATACGATCTGACTTCAGTTCTATCGAGCTGCACAGAACAGTTGTCGACCTGTCTACTGTGTCTAAGCTTTGGTTAAGAATGGCTGCACATATACAAGTCTATATAAAGGGTGTTTTTGTTGTAGACTTCAATTGAGCTAAAATGCTGAGATTATATAATTTCAAACTGAAAATAGGCTTCATTTGAAAGAAAATTGTCTGCCATTAGTGTTTAAATATGATTTCGATTTGATGTGATTTCAGTCTTCCCAGTCATCCAAAGTTTCTGGTTTGTACGCATAAACCAATGAATGCACATAACCATACAGAAAATAATCCCAAGGCGTGAGATCGCACGAACTCGATGGCCAATTAATTGGTCAATTTCGAGATTTAACGCGTTCGCCAAATGTGTTCTTCAGTAAGTCGATTGCTTGAAACATGTGGTGTGGCATGTGGCGAAGTCCCGTTTAGAAAACATGTCTTCCATAAACATCCCGTTCAATTGGAGTGCGCATATAGCAGTTGCTGTTGATAGTAACGTTCCCACCGGCCTCATTTTTAAAGAGGTAAGAACCAATGACTTCCATAATGTAACGGTGCCTTGAGAATTTCAGGTGGATTTTATTCAATCCAAATGCATCAGTTTTGCTTATTGACATAAAACAGTGGGTTGACTTACAGTTGATTTCCAGCCCATTGACCGAACGTATGCACAGTAAGTAATCCGGAGATATAGAGAGCCAAAGTGAGAACAAATTTTACCTGTTTAATTTGTTTGTTCTTTATAGACATAGGATTAGCAGATATATTGCTGTATTTTACCAGATTTTAGAAGGAGCCCCATATAAGGCCATCATCAACTATTCAGCTTTCAATCTATTTGAAATATCGTATGATTGGTATCAAAGCTTCGGTTCAATCGAAGTAAACGTTTTTTTTTTTTGCTCTACTCGCCTTCGACTTAATTTTTAAGTTTTTTTGTCTGTTCTTCTCATCTCATATGGTACTAGTTGATCCAAAATCTAAGTTATAACTGATGTTCCCTAAACCTTATCATAGTATCAAAACCTTATCATAGTATCAAAACCTTATCAAATACAATAGTCAATTCTTTGCTATTGTCCCCATCTTTACTTTTTTACTATTTTAAATAAATCTTAATTGATTCAATGCCACTGTAAATATTGTAATTTGAACCAATTTCTTCAATTTTCGTTTATATGTTTACAAATGGGTCATATTTTATACTCGTTGCTTAATATTTGGTGGGCTGTTCAATTTTATTGATCTACCCGTAAAGTATTCACTTTACACCTACATTTCTTCTATTTTATGTTCCATCTTTTTATACTTGTTGCTTAATATTGCTTAATATATTTGGGCTGTAGGGTGTACCCTAAAAGTATTTACTACCTACCTACAATTATTGCATTTTCTGTTCCGTTTGCATAACTTCACTCTACCTGGAAGGTTTAGTTATAGGTTTATTATCAACTGCTATGTGATAATAAACTGCTGAGTGACCCAAAAATACCTTAAATAAGCACTCGCCCAAAAACTCGAAAATGCATTAAGTTCTACCTGTTCTACCATTTGTTTTAATTTTTGTTTTCTCAAATTACATGTTCCTGAAAGTGAAAAAATTAGGCTTTAAAATGATGCAACACATTTTTAGAAGTCTTTTTAAGAAAATTTTTTACAGAAAATGTTTCATAAAGTAAACGTATGGACTCATTTGAGTTCTCCTTTATACTAGGCTCTACAGCAGCAATTGTTTCTTTGCGGATGTCTACTATCATTTAGAGCATAGGTGAGGCGAATACGATCCATGGTTAAATGAATAAATCGCTCGGATGGACGATTAAGACGCTCGTAAACTGAACGTAACGCACGGTAACATTCCTAAACTGAAGCATGATTTTGGATATAGATAGAGTAAATTCTAATAAAAAACACCCTGCACAAACACATTGTGCTTTGCTTTTGAATGAAATGTCATAGCGGCAAACAAAACAACAACAGCAGCAGCAGCAGCAGCAGCAGGCAGCGTAGTGTATCTACTAGATACAATATCTTTCTATGTGTGTAAATGAATCTTGTGCATCATAAAGATAACCGTTGTGCACACACAACACTACTCAATGCTTCTACACATTCAAGAAGAAAACAAAAAATTTTCAGATTTATGCAGCTTTCGTGTTTAACGCTTAACGCTTTTGTAGAGATGCCGCTTCTCCTGCTGCCACCTCAACTACTGCTGCTGCTGCTGCTGCTGCAATTAGACTGACGACGACGTCGACGACGCAAACGCTTATTACCGCTTTGTATCTACAAATCTGCGTTGAGCGTGCGTCAGGTGAGGCCTGGCCGTAAGTATCTGCCGTTTTTAAATGTTAGTTAGCTGCTGGCTGTCAGTGACAATCTAATCTTCGTGACGTTCGCGCAAAAGTGATTTTGATGAGTGAGCTAAAAACTGACACATGAAAAAAAAAAACAAAAATTGTATCTACACTGCTCAATGTACTCGAGATACTTTGCTAAGCGTTACTTTCATGGTAAAAGGCTATATATATATATATATTTATATACTTATTGTTGTTGTGGATGTGCTTGGCTGCTGTTGCAAAAAAAAAAATAAGAGAATTGTCTATATCCAACTTAATGCAACATATATTGTAGTTTTAATCTATCGTGCCTCTTTTAATTGGTTTCTTATAACAAGTGTGTAATTCAATGAGATACTTGCATGTTGCAAGTACAAAAACAACAAAAAACAACAACAAAATTATAGTTATTACCAATTGCTGCAGTTGAAATTGTTGATATTTTAGATGATAAATGTTTATTGCATGCAAAATATAAATTTGTTGTGTAAACATTTGGTTATACCATACAATTTCTTAAGAAAATCTACATAAACAAACTGCATGCCTATTCTTCTCATGTATTTTGAGATATAATCGAGAAATAAAGTTTTAAATATTGTATATCAATTAAGTAAACAAAATACTTTAGCGTAAAATAATATAAATCATTAAAAAATACGGGGGAAATTTGCTGTCAGTGGCTTTTGAATTTCGTATTAAATTGATTTGAGTACCCAATCTGCATGAATAGGTTTGTCTTTGACAGCCATGCAGGCAGACAGACGGACGGACAGAAAGCAGTTCGGTGCCGAAATTAACCACAAACGTTAGCAAGCAGTAGAATGAAACAGTGGTTTTCATTGGTCCGTCTGTCTGCCTTTCATGTGTTTCAATGGCTGTCAGACACAAACTAAATAACGCAATTTCACAACACTTTTACAGTAGTTTATTAGTTTTTATTATTAGTTGACGGAAGCAGTGTTGCATTTAAAGTTACTACGCGGAATATTCAAAAAGTCACTGACTGATACTGCGCTCGTTTATATACAGCAGTCATGAGTTAATCACCTCGAAATACCCTGTACCCATGCTTATGTAGACTTATAATTTTAATTTCAATAAAATTAATATAAATATTCAAGTTTGATGTCTCTAGCTCTTACAGTATTGTGGGATCCGTTGCTTAATACAGTCGTATGGTCAAGCAGACTGACGGACGGACAGACATTGCTACATCAACTCAGCTTACGAAAATGATCAAGAATATAAATACTTTATGGAGTCTACATTCACACAAACTTATTACATCCTTTGGATACAGAGTACAAGGTGCATTCCAAAGTAAAAGAGACTTTTGGAATAGAACATTTTCTGGTAGCATCTCTATGTGTAATTTAGTCCACTGACAGCGGAGTTTTTGCCGTTTGGCTGGTATGTCTTTCACATCCAAAAAACAATTTTCTTATTGAACGGCAAATGGATTTTTCCGAAGTGGTAAAAATCGCGCTGACCAAATTAAACGAATCAATGAGTGTTTAATGTTTAAAATGTGATTTTGAGTCAACAAGTTGCATGTACATCGATAAGATGAACATTTTCTGGCCACTTTGGGTTGCATCAGAGCAAACCGTGCACACACTCACTCTCCCTACATTAAAATTGTTGATCAAAATGCGATGAAATCAAGTCGATTTCAATGCATAACAATGAAGATTTCGGCTCTTTTTTGATAGATTTACGCATATTTCAATATTGCTTTCAGTAATCATGGTTTTCGAAGTACCCGAATGTTTGTCGTACTGTATGTTCTGTCGACCTTCCTTCAATCACTTCAACACTTATACACTATAGTTCGGGACAAATAACAATCACCATAAACTTGGTTCATCAATTGAAACGTTTCGGTAAATCCAGTTTCAAACGATTCTAGCTATAGGAGAACTTAAGAGCTTTTACACTTAAAAAAATGAGAGAAAGAGAGAGAGAGAGAGAGAGAGAGAGAGAGAGAGAGAGAGAGAGAGAGAGAGAGAGAGAGAGAGAGAGAGAAAGCACATCTTTATGTGTATGACAACGAAAGTGGCAGTAAGTGAGAGTGGAAACTTTAACCGCTGATTATTAAGATGAAGTCTGTTCATGAAATGCACTTTGCATGAAAGATTCAAACTTACCGCTGTACGAATGTATTTTTTTTTTTTTATACACTCATACTAATTTGAGTACATTGACCAGTCTAAAGGAGTTTCGCTACTGATTTTTAGAGACAGACGGACGGATATGGCTAACGTTTCAATAGAGCAGCTCATTTCAAATGATTAAAAGCATTAAAAAAAGTGTTCAAGAGTGAAAATGTATACACTCTTTCGGTCAGGCTTATATTCTCCATATATGAAGTATTCTAATCTTTGCAAATTGTCAAACAACATTAAGAAGCATAAGATTCTCAGTGAATCGAGTTTCTATAATCTACTTCATTAGACAATGTATGGTTGGCTAAGGAAGTAGGAAACTATAAAATCAGTAAAATTCTATAAAACTAATTTACAAATGTCAATTTTAAAATGATAGTAACTTTCGCTAACACTTTTTTAGAGTTATTTGAGTGCTCTGAACATGAAAAAAGAAACTGATTTCTTTTTCGTTTGGATCACACACTTAGATAACGGTATATTTGGTTTTTGTTTTTGTTTTCGTTTTTTCTTTTTTTCGATGTATGATTTTACTTAATACTTACAGGCCCAATCGATTACACACAAAATGCATAAATAAAGTGCTAAAACTATTCACTTTTTCCACAAATATATAATTTGTTAATACATGTACATTCTGAGACCGCAACTTCACAAAGAATCTTGATTCAGGTTCAGCTTTGAGCTCTCATCAGTGCACTAGCTCTGACTGAAAATTGAACTGGAATTTATATCATGTTACTCAGGAAAAGCGCCATTTTCATTTGGTATTTTTGCTGGTACGGCTTGTTCTGCTGTTGTATTACGCTCCTAAAAACCATACCAATGGCTAGTAACACCGTCACTTCGGAAAATTGCCATTCGTGCAGAGTTGTGTTAGTTTTTTGTTTGTTTGTAATTGATCAGCTAACCTAAGACAAAAATATAAAACTAATTTTTCCTGTTTTATTTCTTTTGGAAATTGTTATTCCAGCTTAACCTTTCCCTGAGCGTTGCTCTAGATATAATTTTTTTTTTTTGCAAACAATAAAACTGGATATATACGATATATGCATTTTGAAATTAATTGTTATGCTTGACTGCCTGCCTAAGAGTGCAGAAACGATTATATATAACAACAAATAAGCATCTCTACCTAAGTATATTGCATTTGTTTTTTACATTTTCACTACCAATTATCGCAAACATTAACGTATATATTAGTTTGTGGAAATTTGTACGTAGTATATAAGGTTTTATACAGCAGCATGGCAAATTTATTTATCTGAAATCTGAATTTTTCAAGTAAAGCATTTCGATGTGCGTCTTAAAAAAAAAAAAAAAAAGATACAAATGGGTGTAACTACAAAACGAGTTGCACAATTGACGACATTTATGGGCAATCGCAGGCAATCCAAATTGGGCAGAACAAAATGACCAAATGCACTAGATGTGCGCATATACATATATAAAAGTCAGTATTTCAGTATTTTAGTATTTTAGTTGGCATTGTCAGTGAAATGGAAAGTGCCTGCAGCAAAAGTTTTCCAAAGTCATTGGAGGAGGCAGTTAAAACACGCATTCCAAATGTGTTAGGCATGCCAAAATTGAAAATTATAAATGTATCTAGTATGTTTTTTGTGGTGACAAATGATGAATCGCTATGAATAAGCAGCAGAACGCAGTGCATGAATAATCATTTAAAATCTATCTTTTTTTTTTCAAATTTCATTTTTTTTTGTTTTTTGTTTTTTTGATTTTTGTGTGAAAACATTTTTATCCGAGAGTGCTCATTATGCGCGCCCACTAAACATAAGAATATGTATACAGTATTTTTTTGATTTCGAGCCAAGTGCGGCAGCAGCAATTTCTAAACTCAACGAATGATATAAAATATTTATATGTATCTTTGCATCTGTAAACGGTAGATAGGCCTTAGTTTGCATACGTTTGAAAATCGAATGTATCTCATTTAAATATTTGGAAATTGCCGTACACACAAATTTCCAAGAGTTTACAGTATTTTTGGCTTTTTAATTTTTAATAAATTTCTACCACAATTTTTTATTTTTTTTTTTTTTGCTTTTTTCTTAAGATCAAAAATTTTTATTTGTGCATAGAACAAGAAAGAAAATGTTGAAAAATACGTGTCAAAAATAAATCGTAATTTATTTTTAGACACCTTATTCAAAAACCGAAAACGACACGAACACTTGCTGAGCAAACCAAACGTTGGAGCGGAACATGGGAGCAAACAAGTGAGAGCATAAGATATTTTCATCCTTAGTGTCGTTCAAAAGTCGTATGGCTTACAGTGGCGTCGTTAGGGAAAGTTGCAGAGACGAGCAGTCACATGCATAGTATGAAAAAAATGTATTCAATTTGTTTAAATAGGTGAAATGGGAAAGGATGGCAGGCAGCAGGAACATGTCTTGATCAGCACAATGGAACGTGTCGATTTAAGCATGTCAGATCAGATGCGATTTAGTTTTATAGGTATAGATATTTTTAGCTGAAACTCGGTATGAAGACCGTTTTTTATACAAGCAGATAGAGTATAATTAGTTTTGTGTTGACTCTAAAGAAATCCAAGGCACATTTTCGAGTAATTTGCTCTAGATGACATAGATTTAAAGTTCTAGTATGTACAATAGAATTTAATGGCTTGTGCTCTAGTATGTACACAGTTGCACAAGCACATACTTTTCCATTTATACTCATATACAGGTAGATAAAACTAAGGAAATACAATAACTTCGGTGGAACAGAAGCTTTATTACTCTTCACACTTTGTATAATAACTATTCCATCTTTTGCATAGATCGCGAAGATAGATTGAAGTATTGAATATTGGCTAAGCTTATAAAGTCTCCATACCAACTTACAAACCAATATTTAAAAGATTTAGAGAATTGGGCGGGGACAGAGGGACAGACAGACGGACAGGCAGACAGACAGACAGACAGACAGACAGACAGACAGACAGACATGATGTATATGTACTATATTTTATGCGCTCTCTGGTGCTTCCTTTAGAGCGTTGCAAAGATTGTCACTTGATTATAATACTATTGGCACTCTGTGTGAAGAGTATAAAAACCGAGTTTTTGCTTGTAGATTGCAAACAGAACGGCAGTTTAAGTGCGAAAGAGATGAACGAGACAAGCACTATTGAAGAGTAAGTGAATCGAAAGACTGTTCTGTTTGTTTTGCACATTTGCCTTGTCTTTTCATTCGATTTGCGCATTTCTTGTAATGTTGAAACTTTTCGTTTTCGTTTGCAATATTTTTTCGATACCAAATGAAAACAAGAGTAGAGATTTTTCCAACCATTTGCCAAAAGAATGCTCTAGTATATATACAATTTGACTATATATTCCGTAAAGGGTGTTACAACTTAGATTCCATAATGGTCATCGTTTTTGCTTGTATCTTGCTTTCTTATTTGAATTTTTTAGTTATGCTTATTGAATTTTCCTTTTAGTTCATAGAAGTATGAATGTATTTTTGTATTTTTTTACACTTACCACTAAAAATTCCAACTGCGCCACTGTTGTGGTAGTCAAATTTTACAATATCTTCTTTAGCTATAGGATTCATGTATCTTAAGTTTTCACTACGGCGCTTTTCTCTCTAATAAAACAAAAACAACAACAACAACGATGTGGAAAATGCAGAAATATCTTTATGAAGAGCGTCGGAGAACATGATGTATCTACTCTTCGTAGATGTTCGTACCAATGCTTGGCATGGTTCAGTGGCACGATTGCCACTTGATCGCATTCTCGTCGTTGAGATTTTGTCATTCTTCGCTCGCACCTCAAAAACGATCGACGTCTTGGTTTCAGTCTCGGGGATTATGACTTGAACCAATTTGAAAATAGAATATTTTTTAAAGTAAAAAAATATATATAGAAAATATACATATATCTAGTATCTATATATTCTTCGATTCATATTGATTTTTTTGAAAATAGTTAACGGAATCAATATACCTATACCATATAGATATAATTATTTAAACGCAAGGATAACGAAAAGTAAGGCTGATCATAATATAAAACATTCATAAAACTACGTTAAAAAGTGAAAAATTACCAGTGAAATAATTTTTGAAAAAATTTTTGGTTTCGTAACCAGTGCTGAAAGAAAAAAAATATATAAAATAAAACGAATATAAAGAATTTTCAGTGCGCTAAATATCTAAAAATAAACGCCGTACGGTGCTACTTCGTATGCTAATGATATATACATATATATACATATATATATTATATATATATATATATATATATATGTATATGTTCAAATCGGATTGGATCGGGGATCGGCGTTCGGTGTTGCTTCGTGGGGTCCGCACCCAATTCAACGAAGCATCGAGATATATCAATAAAATAATATATATATATATATATATTATATATATATATATATATATATATATATATATATATATATATATATATATATATATATATATATATATATATATATATATATATATATATATATACTCACACAACTGTGCGTAATTGCAACACTATCCTTGGCTATATAATCAATTAATATACAAAGGATAACATATAATACTCATATAATATTGTGAAATTTCTAAAGTGAAGTTTTCAAAATTAAAAAAAAAGGATAATGCAATTAGTAAATCCTTTAACTAGTGTGCTTACTGTCAACTAAATACTAAATACAATAATGCAACCGAAAATTTTTACCCAATATCGGAAATACCAACATTAATTAAAAATAGCAACTGAAAAATAAGAAGCAAGAAGCAACATTATGGCTGAATTTGCACGAATGTATGCGTGTGCAAGTGTGTGTCCATAGAAAATCTTCATGTGTTTGTCGCCACATAAATATATATATATATATATATATATATCAGTGCTTAAAAATAGAATGAAAAATATGTCTCATTGGGCAAGAATGTGTAAAGGATGTTGTGGAAAATTTAGAAAAAATATTCGAATATATTAATTTTTATAGATTGAAAAAGAAAAATGTTTCTTAGTGCAATGAGATTTTTGGCATTTGAATTGAATTTGGAAAAAAATACCACAAAGTTTTATAGTACATTTATGTAAAAACTAATAAATGAAACACAGTTTAGTGTACAACAAATATTTTCAGTGTAATAATGCGAAAACATTAAAAAAAAATAAAAATATCTACATATAAAGAAAAAAAATTCTGTGCTAAAATTTGACAAAAAACAATAGTGCAAAATCAATTATTATTTTCAGTGTAAACTTTAAAGATATGTAAACATTGTGCAACATGAGCTGATTTTTAACAATTTGCATAAAGCATAAAAAAGCATAAATACAAAAAAAAAGATTTTTTTCCAAAAAAAAAAAAAAAATTTTTGCAGTGTATACTTTCAAAATAATGAAATTCCGCAATGATTAAAAAGAAAAGAAATTTATAATGTAAACCAAACTTTAAAATAAATTTAAAAAAAAAATCATTTAAAAAAAATGTTTACAGTGTAAAACGAAAAATTAGTAAAAAGAAAACCAATAAAAAAAAAAGTACAGCGAATTTTAATGTAAAAGTAAAAAGAAACAAAACTTAATAACTTATCAAATGTTTACAGTGTAAACATGAAAGTAATGCCGCGTAAAAACATATTTTAGAAAGCATAACAGAAAAAAATTAATTTTTTAATATTTATTTTGTTTTAAATACTTAACAAACTTAAAACAAAAATCGACTTTAATTTTTTACAGTGTAAACATTAAAATAATGCAAAAATCATGCAGTGCTATTATAAAAAAATAAAAAACTTCTCTCGGTGTAATTTTTTATTTTTTAAATAAATAACAGAAAACATTTTTTAATGTTTTTTTAAACACTTCACAAACTTAAAATAAAAATTTGTATTCAATTTTTTACAGTGTAGTATTTTAATATAATGAAAAAATCATAATGTGCTAATATAATGACAATAATACAAAAAGGTTTCAGTGTAATAATATATTTCAAACATAATGAGAGAACAAATTTTTTTAAACGTTTTTCGTTTTTTTTTTTATGTAAATAAATTAACACTGAAAAAAATGTAAACAAATATTTTGTTACATTTTTTGCAGTGTAAACTTTAAAGTTATGCAAATATTGTGAATTTCTAAGAAATTAAAATATGTGAAATGATTTTCTCAGTGTAAGATAATTTCAATATAAAGCAAAAGCAAAATAATACTAAGAATTTAGTTAATAACGCCAATAAAACCAATATAAAAACTTAATACAAAAATTTTCACAGTGTAAAAGTTGAACTACAAAACTTATTAATACTACTAGTACTTTAAACAAACAAGTTATAAATTTTGATGAATATTAATTCTAAAAAAGTAATAGGGGGGGGGGGGGTGGTGTGCTAGAAAACACTTTCGTTTCAAGCACTTCATGTTTCATGCATAAAACTTGTAGTTTTCGAGGCAAAAGCGTTTTCATAACACACTTCTGAATAATTAAGTATGTAAATATAAAAACAAAAACAAAAATACATCGCAAGAAAAAAAAAATAACAAAAATATATGTAAAAGTTTTTTAAAGTGTACAAACAATTTCAAACGAAATTTCTTTCAGTGTACAAAAAGCAAATCGAAAACAATACTTTCAGTAAACAAAAACAAATTAAAAACAAAAACAAAAACCAACTAATTCAAAGTTAATTTCGCGCAGTGTAAAAAAACTAAATTTGCAAAGAACTAGCAAATTTTTAACGGGGTGTGACACAGTACCCTTTCGCCTCAAAATCTACAAATTTCATGCAGAAAACTAAATTTTATGAATAAAATTTGGACATTTAGAGGCGAGGCAAATTTTTGTGTCACGCGCGAATAAGATAATTTCTCACAGTGTAAATAAAAAAAGTAAATATTAAAAAACAAAAAAATATCTTCTCTTTTTGTTCAATTGCAGCAGTAAAGTAAAGAAGCGAAAAGTATCTATACACTAAAGTAGATACAAATCGGTCGAAATAATTTCTATATAAAATATATAAATTAAAAGCTTAAGAGTGCACAAAGAAAATAAAAATAATAGCAGTGAAATCAGTGTTTGAAAAAGCGTATTTTGTGCAGTTCAACTGCACCGATTTTGTTAGCACATTTTAAATGCTATATAGTGTTATATAACTTATTAAAATGCAACGACAAAATGCGAATCCGTACCAGCTGCAACAGCAACAGCAACAAGAACAGCAGCAGCAGCAGCAGTTTACAACTCAGGAATACTCGCATCAAGAGCAACATCATCATCAACAACAACAGCAGCAAAGGATTAGCCGCACCGAACAACATGTTCAAAGGAGTCAAGTTACCACTCAGCAAAGAGGTCAGTCAGTCAGCGAGTCAGCGTTTCGGTTAGGTTACCTTAGCTGCGTGTGTGTGTGTGTGTGTGTGTGCAGCGTGTGTCATACTCACTACTACCAAACACTCATCTAACGAATGCTAATGAGTAATAAAAATGAATCGAATGATTGTATCTTCTTATTAGCAACGTTCTCTTACACTCTCATTGTTGCGTTGCTCTTTTCATGCTCTTCATTGTATTTTTTTTTTTGCTTTTTTTTTTGGGCTCTTGTATTTTTGTTTTTATGCTCTTGTATCTTGTACGCAGCATTTCGCTCTTTCGATTCGTGTGCGTTGCGTCGTGTAGATACTTGCAGCTCTGTGCAGTCTGATTCACACCGTGGATTAAGAATCATGTCTGCGCATCTGCTAGATCCTACAGCATCTCTTTTAGTTATGTATGTCTGCATGTTCAAATAATATCAACTTTTTCCTAATGTTTTGAAGCGTAGTAAGATATATAGCTATATAGCTTGCATAAACATTAAAGCCTTCAAATGGTATTGGAATTTTCTTTAAAGAGATTTTAAATTTAATATTAGGTATATCAACAATAATTTTGTTTATTCAGCTATTTGCCTAATTGTTTACTTTGTAGAAAGTTAGCGTAAACAGTTTCTTCTTCGAATGAAAATCAAATTTCATAGCCGTATAAACAAACACAACAAATGAAGCTTCAAAATTATAATTGATATTTGTTTAGATAACGATTAAGTTCAATAAAGTCAGCATCAGCAAATACGCAATAGGAGCATAGTCTAGAAAAATATAATCACAGTTTTATTTGATGGTTTTCAGTAGATAAGATATTTAGGGTTTAGCTACAATATTTCTGCTAAGTAACTAAGTAATTTTGTAGTATTATCACTTAAAATTATGGATCGCACTGCTCGAAACAAAATGTAATTAATTTTTATTGCCGAAATTTGTAGATTATTTAGCCTCACGGCTAAATCGCAAGCGTTTATACAGCAGCATAAAGGAACAGACGGCAATTTGGCGAAGTCAACTTAACACATACACAATTAACCTTTCAATACTTAGAAAATAGAATACCATTATAGGAAATGAGAACTCAATAATATGTTGTTAAGATTGCTAAGTTTTGTACCAAATAACTTGTAAACAGTGACATCCTGTAACTTTTCCTCGCACTATTTTGGCAAGATAATGAAAGAAAACAAAACAAAAATAAATCCATCTAAAGTGAACCCGCGTTGATTTAAGAATAATTACAATAATTGGCATCTGTTTCATAATGCAACCCTTTTCTCTTAAGTAAAAAGAGGTTTAAAAAACGTTAAATCGAGCGTTGTCGAGCTAAAATCTGGGCCTATTTTTACATGATGTAGGAACTGCTTTCCACTCGTTTAAAATGTGATCCCATTTATACCGGGCCCCTAATAATCCCAAGCCCAGGGTAATTTACCCTATAATTTACCTGCCACGCTCGATGGGAATCTGTATACACATATGTGACACTTATCTGCATTAAAAGTTGTTCTAAATCTCTAAAATCTCTAAAAATTTTAACTAAAAGTGACAGAAAGTTCAACAAAATTGGGTCAAAAATCAGAAATATGTCTGAAAATAACTAAACCATAACGAATTTCATGCTAATATTAACTAAATATAGAAGTTTTTTATATAGAAACACAGTGTTCGATGGGTTTGTATGCGATTATGAATATCAATATGAATACTCTATAAACTATGAAGCAAAAGAAGCACAAAGACCAGTTTTCTGCCAGATATTTAAAAGATTTAAACACAAAAACTAACAGGCAGACGAACGGACAAAGCTAGATCAAGCTACCTCGACCCCTCTTGACGAGCTGATCAAGAATATATATATTTTATGAGGTTACAATAACTCCCGTAATGCGTTAGGTACATGCAGACAAATTAATAATATCATATCACACTGTGTATGAATGGTATAAAAACTTTTGGTAGGCACGTGTAATTCAATGAAACATGAAGAGTGAACCACTCCACCCCACATTAAACTAGCTACTTCATGCCACGAATGCCATTTCACAGATATTCATGTTACATCGATAATTGTAAGATAAAGAGTAATTATTTTTGAAATTAACTGGATAATCAACAAAACAACATGAAATATATATTTACCTATTTAAATCAGCTGAAAAATAGTTTTTATCTAGCTACACTTTGAAATACTGCGGAATTTTATTTCTGGAATTATGGAATTTCGTTTTAGCAAAGCGAATTTATATAGTACGTCTAGGTATTTCGACGACTTTTGAAAATCAGCTGACTTGATAAGCAAAACTAATTTTATTATCAGCTTAACCGCATGCTAGTAAACCAAATTAGAAAACATATTTTTCATATAACGAGCTTAATTGCTTGTTAGTTCAAACTGACACTGTGCAGCCATAGCCACAGATGAACGAACACCTTCAGGTTTTCACACATATACGATCGAAGGCTTGCCGAAGACGGCTGCTTACTGCTAAAGAGAAAGAAAAATTCATATTAGTTATGGTGTTTTGTTTTTGTAAATTGGTACACTGTACAAATTGTGGCTTAGCGCAATGCGACTTTTCCTATTGAAAGGCTGCTACAAAATATTTGGCAGCCCTGGTTTAAATTTTACTGCTAAAAATCAAGTGCATCGATTGCTAATAGTGCCAGTGGAAGTGGAAAAAAAATAAAGAAAAATTGTAATCATATATTTTCACTCCCACTTTATTTGTAGATATTTGAATGAAAACTACAAATAAACAATTGGAGGAACACCTACGGATTACAATTCGGTTGGACTTTAATTGAAGAAATTTTAAGGAACACTTCCAAATTTAGATATTTTAAGTTGCTCCTTTTTGTTTTGTTTATTTTGGAATATTATATCCCTTTTTTGTTTACCTAGCGAAGGTAGAATCTTACTTAAAACGCCACCATACAGGAGATGGTATTAGATTCATACACACTAAACCTTATCTCCACTGAACTTACTTAATAGCTATAAAACATAGTACTACAAGGTCAGAAGTGACAGACTGACCTATCCTTAAACAGAATAATATAGTACATAAGGTCACTAGGACCTGGCAGGAATTCGTTTCTAACGCCACAGTCAAGTGATTGACTTAGGTTTTAAAGCGCTTATTTTATCCGCTAATATGTCGGTTGATTTGGTCGCTAACCGTATTGAAAATCATCTTTCATTTGTCAACTTAACTTAAGTCTCCGACAGAAAACTACAGAATTAGTGCATCATTCGTTCTGTATTAATTCCTTTGTACATCACATTCCATGTGTACATCACATTAGCAAAATGATTAATCCCATTTTAAAAAAATAAATCAAGGCTACTTAGTTTGTCCTAATATTGGGTATCTAAATATTTTACATCGAAAAACTCATACATATAGCTCTTATAAACTGAAACTCTCGGAGAGGAGAGTGCAAGATCAGTTGTTTACATTTTGCAAGAAAAACATAGAAATCTAAATTAACTATGTTCGTTAAAAAGAGACAAATATATTATATTGACAGCGCTCTTACAAAAAACATCGCATGCTCTCGGATCATGCGCTGTAAAACTTGAAAAGAGCAAAAATAATAATACTCTCAGTACCAAAAACATAGCAATAGCAAACAGTAAACAGATGTACATAAAGTATATAAGAAACAGCTGATTCGAAGTTCATATACGAATAATTTTCTATATACGAAATACAGTGACATATATTCGAAAATTTTGAAAACAAACAAACCATCTAAAAATAAAATCGCTTGTGTGCCAACTAAAAATAAAAAGAAAATGCTTTAGATACAAAAATAGTTTAAGATACAAAATAGATGAGTCATTCAAAGAGAATTCAATTGAAGTATATGTACGTATGTTGGGTGCTTGTACTGGGTGAAGGTTAGGTGAGATAGAAAATTCATTCATCATGAATCATTATCAATTTTATTAGAACTATTTTTTTTTTTTTTAATTCCTTTAGAAACCAAATTAATTAAATATATTTAAAAAAATATACATATATTTTTTTTTAATTTAAAATTTTTTTATATTGATTTAAATCACGAATTTGAAACCAAAAGTTCTTCAATTATTATTAACAATATACATTTTTTTTTCAGTGCAACATGGTGGCACCTACGTCCCGCCGCAGCTGACACATGTCTATGCTCAGGGAGATATCTCGCCTCCCGTCTTCGAGCAAATTTTCAAGAATGCTCGCTTCGCGCAAGGTGGCAACGCTTTGTTCGAAGGAAGATTACGTGGCAATCCCAAGCCATTCGTTACATGGACCCGAAAAGGCGCACCACTTCTCGAGTCTCCGAAGTTCCGAATGAGCTATAATGAAGGCACCGGCGAGGTATCTCTTCTGATCAATCAGATCGGCCCGGGCGATGAGGGTGAATATACTTGCACTGCACGTAACCAATATGGCGAAGCCATCTGCAGCGTCTACATTCAACCCGAGGGCGCACCAATGCCTGTACTGCAGCCAATACAGAACTTGGAGAAAAATATCTTCTCCAATGGCTACAGCTACACTTCGATCGAGGAAGAATTCCGTGTCGATACCTTTGAATATAGGCTGTTGCGTGAGGTATCCTACCGTGAGGCCATCACACGCCGTTCCAGCTACGAACAGGATTACTATCTGTCGCAGGAAGTGGATCGTTCGTTGGGTCCTGCCCATGCACCACAAATCGGGCAGAAACCGAGAAACTCCAAGCTAGTAGAAGGTTCGGATGCAGTGTTCACCGCCAGAGTTGGCTCCAATCCTAAGCCACGCCTAACCTGGTTCCGCAATGGACAACGACTTGTGCCATCGCAGAAGTATGAGATCTCTTATTCGAGCGGCGTGGCTACGTTGCGTGTGAAGAACGCCAACATTCAAGATGGTGGTCACTACACATTGCTTGCTGAAAACACTCAGGGCTGTGTCGTCTCGTCTGCCGTGCTGGCCGTTGAGGCTGCTGCCGAGTCTGCCTACGAACCAAAGCCGGTCGATAACATGGCCGAGCAGCTGGAGACTGGCAAGGCATTGCCGCCAACATTTGTTAAAGCGTATACCGATCGCGAAATCACCGAAGGTCGCATGACGCGCTTCGATTGTCGTGTCACTGGCAATCCTTATCCTGAGGTTTTCTGGTTTATTAACGGCCGCCAGGTGAACGATGATAGTTCACATAAGATTCTAGTGAACGAATCTGGCAGTCACTCGCTGATGATCACCAATGTGACCCGCTCTGATGCCGGTGCAGTGCAATGTTTGGCACGCAACAAGGCTGGTGAAGTCGCCATTGAAGCTCAGTTGAATGTGTTGGAGAAGGAGCAAGTTGTCGCACCACAATTTGTTCAGCGATTCAGCACAATAACTGTACGTGAGGGTGAACCAATCGCCATGAGCGCCAATGCCATCGGTACACCAGTGCCTCGCATCACCTGGCAGAAGGATGGCGTGCAAATAACATCGACTGCTGAGCGTTTTGTTGGTATTGAAGGCGGTGCCACGTGCTTGGAAATTCCACGCGTTAAGGCATCTGATGCTGGTTGGTATCAGTGTACCGCGCAAAATATTGCCGGCTCGACGGCAAATCGTGCAAGACTCTATGTAGAAGTTCCCAGAGAGCAGCCAAGTCATGAACAAAGACGTCTTAATCTCCCAAGACCCACGAAGGTCATCGAACCAGAGTGAGTACAAAAATAATAGCAAATAACCGACAATAGAAACTTTAGCATTTATTATAATCTTCTTTTAGGCCTATTCCTGGTCCCGAAATCATTTATCTTCGTCATGTCGAACGTGCTAAGCCACACTTGCGTCCCGGCGAAGAGGATCGAGTGTATCCACCACCACAGTTCATCATACCGTTGCAGAATGTGCAGCAAGTTGAAGGTGGTCGCGTACATATGGAGGCTCGCATCGAACCAGTTGGTGATCCTACTATGGTTGTTGAATGGTTCCTAAATGGTCGCCCAATGGAAGCCAGTGAGTTGGAATGAAACTATTTGAAATATGAGCAACTTTATTTAAAACTTATCTTTCACTTTCCAGGCTCTCGCGCTACATCTGTCTTCAAGTTCGGATTCATTGCACTCGATCTGTTGAGTATAATGGGTCACGATGCTGGAGAATACATGTGCCGTGTTAGCAATGCCAGTGGTGTTGCCGAATCCCGCGCTATACTCTCTGTCACTCAGCGTCCATCGATCGAGCAATCCTCGCAGAATCCCAACAGCTTGCAATATATCAATCAGCTGGAGGATTACTCGCGTTATCAACGTCAGGAAAGCTCCGAAGAGCTTATGAATCAAGCGCCGCAATTCATTCGTCCTCTACGTGATTTGGGCGAATTTGAAGAAGGCAAGAATGTACACTTTGAGGCTCAAGTCACGCCAGTGAACGATCCAACTATGCGTGTTGAGTGGTACAAAGATGGCCGCCCGATTACTGCCAGTTCACGAATCACTGCAATCTTCAACTTTGGTTACGTCTCCCTAAACATCTTGCACCTACGTGCTGAAGATGCTGGTTCGTATACAGTTCGTGCAGTCAACCGTATTGGCGAAGCCATTAGTTCATCGAGCATTCGCGTACACACACGCTCGCAAGTTACTGCCGATCTGGGCATACCCGAACAGCAGCGTTATATTGAGAAGACCGAGGAATTGGAGGACTACCGTAAGGCGCAGCAGCGCCGCCATGTTCAAGAAGCACCTGAACCAATTGCTCCACCACAATTCAAGACTCCCATCCAGAATCAATTTGATTTGCGCGAGCATGCCCATGCCCACTTTGAGGCACGTCTCGAACCCATTGGTGATTCCACCATGCGTGTCGAGTGGCTGAAGGATGGTCAGCCATTAGAGGCCAGCTCGCGCAGCACTACTTTCTTTAACTTTGGCTATGTCGCTCTCACCATTAAGCAGCTGACAATTTACGATGCTGGCACATACACCTGCCGTGCCTACAACGCCATGGGTCAGGACACAACAACAGCTCAGTTGACTGTGATTTCGAAGAACGAAATCGTGTCGGACTCTCAACACCCAGGTGGTCTGCAGAAAATACAACATTTGGAAGACTCGTCACGCTATGGACGTCGTGAAGAAGAGGAGACTACTATTACTCAAGCACCGCGTTTCCTAGGTCCGATGAAGGGCACCAATAAGATTTTGGAAGGTCAACGTGCTCATTTTGAGGCTCGCGTTGAGCCACAAAGTGATCTGAGCATGCAAATCGAGTGGTATCACAATGGTCGTGCTATCACTGCTGCCAACCGCATTCAAACCTACCACGACTTCGGTTATGTCGCTTTAGACATTTCGCAAGTTCGTGCTGAAGATGCTGGTATATACACTGTTGTGGCTAGAAACAAACTAGGTGAAGCTCAGTTGCAAGCAACGATGGTAGTGGAAAGTAAGTATAAATCAATTTGAATTACACTTTATAAGTATTTTGCTTGCTAACACTTTGTCTTTCTCAAACAGCTCGTTCCAGCATCGACACATCTAGCATGCATCGCGGTCTCTATGAGAAAACTCAAAATCTGGAGAACAAGCCATTCGTTGAACCTCAATACAATATCGAAGAGATCTCCAAATCGAAGCCAATTTTCGTCCAGCCTTTATCTGACCCGAAACCCATTCATGAGTCCAAGAACATTCACTTGGAATGCCGTCTCGAACCAATGGGTGATCCAACAATGCGCGTCGAGTGGTTCCACAATGGTCGCCCTATCACCGTTGGCTCACGCTTCCGCACCTACTACGACTTCGGATTCGTCGCTCTGGATATTGTACAAGCTTCAGCTGCCGATTCTGGCGAGTACACTGTACGTGCAACAAATCATTTAGGCTCAGCACACACCTCTGCCTGTGTACGTGTCATCGATCGCTCCGATGTGGTCACTGAAACTCAGAACGAACAATCGTTGGAACAAATCCAAATGTTGGAAGATTCGACGCGTCGTCGTCATCACATGGAGGAGGATATCACTGTTATGCAGGCGCCTCAATTTACGCGTGGTTTGCATAACATCGAGACTATTGAGGGCACCAATGTTCACTTGGAATGCCGCTTGCAGCCAGTTGGTGATCCCAGCATGCGTATTGAGTGGTTCGTCAATGGAAAACCAGTCAAAACTGGTCATCGTTTCCGTCCGGCGTATGAGTTCGACTATGTTGCGCTCGATTTGTTGGGCTGCTATGCCATCGACTCCGGTGTCTATACTTGTCAGGCTAGAAACCAGCTTGGTGAAGCTGTCTCCTCATGCTCTGTGCGCATTATTGCCAAAAATGACTTGATATTGGAAACTCAAAATGAGTCAGGTCTGCAGAAGATTGCTTATTTGGAAGACTCCTCACGCTTTCGGCGTAGCGAGTATATTGATGAGGTTGTCAATATTCGTCCACGCTTCCTTACGCATCCAAAAAGCTTGGGCAATATGCGCGAGGGTGGTCATGCTCATTTCGAGTGTAAGATCGAACCTGTTACTGATCCCAATCTAAAGGTTGAATGGTTCAAAAATGGACGCCCAATTATCGTGGGTCATCGTTTCCGTCCAATTCACGACTTCGGTTATGTCGCTTTGGATATTGTTGATTTGATTGCCGAAGATTCTGGTGTTTACACTTGCCGTGCTGTGAACCTACTTGGTTCCGATGAGACACAGGTGGAACTGCAGTGTCGCAGCACTGAGCAAATTGTTACTATAACCCAAAACGAAGCAGGTTTAGAACAAATTCACTATTTGGAAGATCGTTCGCGTTATAGTCGACGCGAAGAAATCGATGAATCTACCAAACAAGCGCCAGTCTTCACTACATCCTTGAAGAATGTAGACATCAAGGAAAATCAACGCGCGCATTTCGAATGCCGTTTGATTCCAGTGTCTGATCCTTCCATGCGCGTGGAGTGGTACCACAACAATCTGCCACTAAAATCTGGCTCACGTTTCACCGAAACCAACAACTTTGGATTTGTTGCTCTGGACATCATGTCCTGTCTGCCAGAAGATGCCGGAACTTACACTTGCCGTGCTTATAATGCTGTTGGTGAAGCCATTACCTCAGCCGTTGCCATTGTGCACACAAAGAAGGCCATCTACTTGGAATCGCAGCATGAAAGCGCGTTGCCTAGGCTGCAACATTTGGAGGACGGTTCAAAGCGTCAGCGTCTTAGCGCACAGGAAGAGTTTGTCTCGCAAGCGCCGGTCTTTACGATGCCCGTACGTGACGTGCGCGTCGCTGAAGGTCAAGCAGTGCACTTTGAAGCTCGCTTGATTCCAGTCGGTGATCCCAACTTGAGAGTCGAATGGTTGCGTAATGGACAGGCCATTGAAGCTTCGAATCGCACTACCACTATGCATGATTTTGGTTACGTAGCGCTCAATATGAAGTATGTTAATCCTGAAGATTCTGGCACTTACACCTGTCGCGCTGTCAATGAGTTGGGTCAGGCTGTTACATCTGCATCGCTGATTGTTCAGTCTAAGACTTCCATACAATTGGAGACTCAGCACGAAGCTGCCATGCATAAGATTCATCAGCTGGAGGATACCAGCAGATATCAGCGTCGTGAGGAGGAGGAGTTTACTGTGACAACTGCACCACGCTTTGTTACCAAGTTGATTGGTCCGACCAATTTATTGGAAGGACAGAGCGCGCACTATGAATGCCGTATTGAACCATATCCCGATCCAAATCTAAAGGTTGAATGGCTCCACAACGGCAAGCCTTTGAGCACAGGCCATCGTTTCCGTACCACTTACGACTTTGGCTTTGCTGCGCTCGACATTCTTACCGTATACGCTGAGGACAGTGGCGAGTATACTTGCCGCGTCACCAACAAGCTGGGTGAAGCTGTCAATGCTATTCAATTGAATGTGCAATCTAGATCTTCGATTATTCACGAAACTCAACACGAAGAAGCATTGCAGAAGATACAATATCTCGAAGACGAGTCTCGCAATCAGCGCAAGGTTGAGGAAGATCAATTCTCAGCTGAACGTCCACAATTCGGACGTCCTTTGCGCAATGCAAAGGTAAATGAAGGCCGCCCCGTACATTTGGAGGCCACTCTGACACCCGTCAACGACCCAACAATGAAGGTCGAATGGTATTGCAATGGCAAGCCGATCCAAACCGGTCACCGTTTCAAGACCACCTACGACTTTGGTTTTGTCGCCTTGGATATTCTTTATGCACATGCTGAAGACACTGGTACTTACATGTGCAAGGCCAAGAACGCCGTAGGGGAAGCTGCCACGACTTGTGCTGTAAACGTAACAGGTAAGCACTTTAAACAAATTGCTTTTGAACGGACTATAATTTCTGTACCCCACTACTTTTTTTAGCAAATAAAACATTGGATTTCGACACACTCGATGCTCAGCGTTTGGAGAAGATTCGTCAGCTTGAAACCTATGTACCAGTTTCTAAACCTGTTATAGAGGATAAGGGTCAAAAGCCTATTTTCCTTACACCTCTTAGCAACCTTGAACATCTGAAGGAAGGTGAACACGCTCATTTGGAGTGTCGTGTCGAGCCAATTAATGACCCTAACCTTAAAATTGAATGGTTCTGTAACGGCAAGCACCTGCCTATGGGACACCGTTTCAGAACTACCCACGATTTCGGTTATGTTGCCTTGGACATTTTGTACGTCTACGGTGAGGATACCGGCAACTACATTTGTAAAGCCACCAACTTGTTGGGCGAAGCTGTCAATACGTGCAACGTTCGTGTTTTGAATCGCCGTAGCATGATTTTAGACACGCAGCATCCTGATGCGCTTGAAAAGATTCAGAAGCTCGAATCGAAGTCCGTTACAGCACGTACTGAAGTTGGGGATCAACCAATTGGCCCACCGCACTTTACCGCTGAGTTGCGTGGCTCAACCGAAATCTTTGAAGGCCAAACTGCTCACTTTGAAGCCCAGGTTGCACCAGTGCACGATCCCAATTTGCGCATAGAGTTCTATCACAATGGTAAGCCTTTGCCATCTGCAGCTCGTTTCCACATCACATTCGACTTTGGCTACGTTTCGCTGGACATCACCCACGCTGTTGCAGAAGATGCTGGTGAATACTCTGTGCGCGCTGTTAATGCTCTCGGTCAATGCGTCTCTTCGACCAATTTGCGTGTTATTGCTCGTGGCACTATCATTTCTGATACTCAACATCCTGAAGGTTTGGAGAAGATTCGCAAGCTCGAGTCGAGTGCTCCATTCCAACGTCCAGAAATTGAAACGCCTGGCACCAGACAACGCCCAGTCTTTACACAACCCTTGCAAAATATTGATCGCATCAATGAAGCGCAAACTGCACACTTTGAGTGCCGTCTCATACCCGTTGGTGATCCCAACCTTAAAGTCGAATGGTACCGTAATGAAAAACTCATTGAGGACAGCTCGCGTATTACCAAGCAACATGACTTTGGCTTCGTTTCCTTGGACATCTCACATATACGCAAGGAAGATGAGGGCGTCTATATGTGTCGTGCTGTCAACCCACTTGGTGAGGCCGTTACCACTGCTTCCATGCGCGTTGCTACTGAGGCAAGCATTCAGATGGATACTCAGCATCCTGATAGTATTAGCCGCATTCATCAGTTGGAGAAACCTATTGCTCCACGTCCAGAAGAACCGGATCGTCTGTTCGAGAAGCCCATCTTTACACAACTGCTTACCGGTCCTTCAGAAGTATGGGAGGGACAACATGCTCACTTTGAAGCACGTGTTGTGCCAGTTGGTGATCCATCACTTAAGTTTGAATGGTTCATCAACGGTGTTGAGCTCCAGATGGGTTCACGTTTGCGCACTACCCACGATTTTGGTTTTGTTACACTCGATATTAACGCTGTTGTACCTGAAGATGCTGGTGTCTACATGTGCCGCGCTTATAATGCCGCCGGTGAAGCTGTATCTTCCACCGCCATGAAGGTCAAGACCAAGGCAAACATTTCTGGCGAACCTTTGGTGCCTGAATCATGGGAAGCTATACGTCTCAAGGAAGCCGCTATGAACCGTGTTCCCGAAATGTTTGTCGACTCGACTCCACAACAGGCTCCTGTATTCACAACCCACTTGCAGAGCCATGATAAGCTTCATGAAGGTCAGCATATACTATTGGAAGCGCAAGTCGAGCCTCGTGCCGATCCAAATCTCCGCATCGAGTGGTTCAAGAATGGTATTTCTTTGACAACTGGTTCGCGAATTCGCAGTACTTTTGACTTTGGTCTTGTCACAATGTCCATCAACGGGCTTCGTTCCGATGACTCAGCTCTCTACACTTGCAAGGCCACTAACCAGATTGGTGAAGCTGTTTCGACATGCTCTCTAAAGATTGAGGACCACCATTGGTTGCATGGTGAATCTCTACATCCAGACTCGTTACAACGTATCGGCGAGTTGGAAGCTCCAAAGGAAGGACGCCCAGAAGCACCCGAACCAACCTATGAGACACCAGTGTTCATCACTCATTTGAACAACATTGAGTGCAAGGAAAATGAGAGTGTGCGCTTCGAGTGTAATGTTGAACCATCGCGTGATCCTACCATGAAGGTCGAATGGTTCTATAATGGTCAACCTCTGCAGGCAGCCGCTAAATTCAAAGCCATCTATGACTTTGGCTACTGTGCTTTGGATCTAAATAATTCTTATGCCGAGCACAGCGGTGTGTACACCTGCAAGGCCACCAACAACAAGGGTTCTGCTACTACATCGGGTACGTTGAAGTGTACTGGTGGAAAGACGATGTTCCTGGACACTCAACATCCTCAAGGCGAAAGCGGCCTGGAAGCGGTTCAAGAAACTGAGGAAGCTTTGGCTAATCGCTACGCTTCGAAACCACTTAAACCAGAAACCCAGTATCCGCCACCAGTTTGGACCAAACCATTGCAGCCTGAATTCCACTTGGGCGAGGCACAGCCACTGCACTTGGAAGCTAATGTTGAACCTAAGGAAGATCCAAATCTATTCATTGAGTGGTATTTCAATGGTAAACTCTTGCAACATGGTTCACGCTTCAAGATGACAACTGAATTCGGTTTTGTCACTATGGACATGATTGAAGTCTATTCAAGAGATCAAGGTATCTACACTTGCAAGGCATACAACAAGGCGGGTGAAGCCTTTACCTCAACAACCATCTTCTGCTCGAGCAAGGAGAATATAATCGACAAAACTCAGCATCCTAAGGGCGCAGAAGGTTTGGAACAAATTCAGGATTTGGAGGATTCATTGCGCAAGGACACCAGCAAACCGGAAAGACCGGAAGAAGCCATGGCTCCTCGTTTCACAACTGAATTCGTCAACATTGTTGATATTGGTGAAGGAGAACTTGCGCACTACGAAGCCAATCTTATACCAGTTGGTGATCAAAGCATGGTCATCGAATGGTTCTACAATGGCAAAGTACTGGAAGCTAGTCATCGCATACGCACAATTTATGCATTCGGTACAGTTGCCCTGGAAGTCTTGGGTACTAAGATTGAGGATACCGGCACCTACACCTGCCGCGCTACCAACAAATACGGCTCAGCTGAAATCAGTTGTACGCTTGAGTGTGTTGATAAGCCACGTGGTCAGAAACCACGTTTCACCTCACATATTCAGCCGTTGCAGGGCTTGAAGGATGGTCAGTCTGCGCACTTTGAGTGCACATTGATACCTGTAAACGATCCAGATTTGAAGGTTGAATGGTATCACAACAGCAAGCTCATGCGTCACTCCAACCGCATTAAGACAGTCTCCGACTTTGGATATGTTGTGCTCGACATTGCATACCTGCAAGATCATGACAGTGGTGAATATGTTTGCAGAGCTTATAATAAATACGGCGAGGACTTCACTAGAACCACACTTAACTGCGGTGGACGCGGTGGTGTCTTCTACGACACCTTGCAGCCCGATTCACTACAAAGAATTCGTGAATTGGAATGCCCACAAGGTCAACAAGTTGACTCTGGCGCACCCATTGTTGCGGAGCCACCCAAGTTCATTACACAGATCGTTGATGTCACCAAACTGGTGGAAGGCCAAAGCGCTCACTTTGAGGCACGCCTCACTCCAATCACCGATCCAGATCTCAAGGTGGAATGGTATTTCAATGGCAAAAAATTGCCACATGGTCACCGTTTCCGTACGTTCCACGACTTTGGCATTGTCATTTTGGATATTCTCTACTGTTATGAAGAGAATTCAGGTGTCTATGAGTGCCGCGCTGTTAACAAGTATGGTGAGGATATGACGCGTGCTACGCTGAAGTGCACATCAAAGGCCAGCTTGATTTTGGACTCCCAATTGCCACGCGTAAGTATACTAAATTGTATTTGCAGCTCAACAGAGAAATTAAAGTATATTTTCTTTTTAGGGTATGGAGGGCGGTTTGGAGAAGATTGCCAACCTCGAATATAGCATGATTCGTACTCGCGAGGACACAACCGTTGAGACCAAGGGCAAGGCACCAGTATTCACTGTACCTTTGGAGAACATTGAAAATCTTCGTGAAGGTGAAAATGCACACTTCGAAGCACGCATAACGCCTATCGATGATCCTAAACTGAAAGTCGAGTGGTACTGGAATGGCCGTCCACTCAAGGCGGGTTCTCGCTTCCGCACATTCTGCGACTTTGGCTTTGTTATTTTGGAAATTTCTCCGGTGTATCCTGAAGATTCTGGCGAATACTCTTGCCGTGCAATTAACGAATACGGTGAAGCGGTAACCACTGCTACAATGAAGATTACGGGTAAACGTAGCATCATCATGGAATCACAATTGCCAAAGGGTATGGAAGGCACCATTGATCGCATTGCAGAGTTGGAAGGTTTAGGTGTGCACAGCACTGAGTTTACACCAGACGATGATACTGGCAAGCCACCAGAGTTCATTACCACACCATTTGACATGGTCATCTCTGAGAACTCTTTAGCGCACTTCGAGTGTCGCTTGCAGCCAATTAACGATCCGTCCATGCGCGTCGACTGGTTCCATAACGGCAAGGCTCTATGGGCTGGTTCACGCATTAAAACTATTAACGATTTCGGCTTCGTCATTCTTGAAATTGCCGGCTGTTATCAACGCGATAGTGGTCTCTATACTTGCAAAGCCACAAATAAACACGGTGAAGCTACGGTTTCCTGTAAACTGCAAGTTAAAGGACGTCAAGGTATTGTCATGGAACCACAATTGCCATCGAACTTCCGTACTGGCACCGAAAGCTTGCAAAAGTTGGAGGAGAGCATGCACAAACGCGAAGAAATGGTCATTGATGAGGAGAAACCCAATCCACCTAAATTCACTGAAGAAATCAAGGACAACTTGGACGTGCCCGAGGGAGGGCCCATTCATTTCGATTGTCGCGTTGAACCTGTCGGTGATCCAACTATGCGCATTGAATGGTACTACAATGGTCATTCAATGGCCACCGGTTCACGTGTGCATCAGCTTAACGACTTTGGTTTTATTGCGCTGGACATTGATTATATTTACGCACGTGATTCTGGCGAATATACTTGCCGCGCCACCAACAAATGGGGCAGTGCTACGACAACGGCAAAGGTCACCTGCAAGGGCAAGCATAACATTGTCTACGACTCGCAGCTGCCTGAGGGCATGACTTCTGAAAAACTGAAAGAACTGGAGCGTGGTCGTCTCCCAGAGGTACCAAAGGTTGTTGAGCCTGAATACGGACCACCGACGTTTGTGACACAAATTTCTTCGCTCACCGCTGAAGAAGCTGAAGCGGTGCGTTTTGAGTGCCAGGTTGAACCAAAGACCGATCCCAACTTGCGTGTGGAATGGTATCGCAATGGAAAACCACTGCCATCTGGACATCGCTATAGAAACATCTTTGACATGGGCTTTGTCTCATTGGATATTCTTTATGTATATGGTGAGGATTCGGGCGAGTATGTCTGCCGTGCGGTTAACAAGCACGGTGAAGCTTTCACCAAGGCTACCGTTACATGCAAAAGTAAGTTTCACCAAAATAGAAATATGCGTATTACGTACTAATTAAAAATCTTAATTTAAGAACTGCCAACTATTTTGCTGCAAAACCAAGTGCCACGTGGCATGAAGCGTTCTGAGACATTGACACAAATGGAGGCAACCATCAAGAAGTATACCTCTGAAGTGCACCTAACAGAAGATGATCTCTTCGATCCCGATCGCAGACAACCACCACGTTTTGTAACACAGATCAAGGAACAGACAAACCTCACAGAAATGGCTGTGACCAAATTCGAATGTCAATTGGCACCAGTGGGTGATCCAAATATGAAGGTCGAATGGTTCTTCAACGGCAAACCATTGCTGTACAGTAAGTAGAATTTATTGAAAGTTGTTATACTAATGCAGCAAATAACGACAAATTTGCTTACAACAGAGAACCGCTTCCAACCGATTTATGATTTCGGTTATGTTGCCATGAACTTCGGTTGGGTCTATCCCGAAGACAGCGGCGAATATGTCTGCCGTGCAACCAACTTATACGGCATGGATGAAACCAGAGCTATGATTAAGGTATCTGGTAAGCCAGGCATTGTCTACGATTCACAATTGCCAGCACATATGCAGAGCATTGATCGCATACGTGAAATGGAGGCCTCGTGGCAGGTGTAAGTACACAAAAAGAAAATAGAAAAAGCATCATTGGAATTTGAAAAAAAAAAAAAAAAACAAAATAAACAAAATTTCTTACAACTTTTGCAGCGTACCCGAGGAAGTTGATCCTGATGCTAAACCAAGAACTAAGCCAATCTTTGTTAGCAAATTGGAACCACAAATTGTTGAGGAAGGCGAATCAGCGAGATTCTGTGTGCGTGTAACTGGACATCCACGTCCGAGAGTGATGTGGCTGATCAATGGACACACTGTTGTGCATGTAAGTAATTTTATAATTCAGCATACTAGAGCTACAAATATATTGCTAAAATTTGCAGGGTTCACGTTACAAGCTCACAAACGATGGAATGTTCCATCTGGATGTTCCAAAGACACGACAATACGACACCGGTAAGGTTGAAGTAATTGCACGTAACTCTGTTGGCGAATCTATTGCCACAACCGAACTGAAGGTTGTTGCACGCTCTGATGATTATCGCAACGTTTTGAAGAACTCACCACGTCGTAAGTACTTTTTTCGAAAACACTTTAATGGAGCACATAAAACTCCAAAGATAACAAGAACAGAAAAAAGAAACTTAACACTTAACACTATTTATTTTACGAATTTAGTAGAAAGTAGCTGATAATTAGTAGTTTTAAAGAAAAAAAAAAAAAAAAAAATCACACTTAACATTATTAAACAAACAAAATCTCACTGTAAATATAAACATACAACATCAACTTACACCAGAATAAAAATATAATTCCAATAGCACAACTAGCAAAATATCATACTAGCACTTAGAGCACTTAGCAAGTAGAACTTATTAGCACAAAAAATATAGAAATAAAGTACACACAACCACTACCACAATAGTAAATCCTCAAAATCCAAATCCTACTCTCAAGAAACCAAATCCCCAAATTCCTTAAACCAAATAAATAAAAATCCTAGCCGCTTCTAGTAGTAACTCCTACGGCTTTCAATGGATCTGCATAGAAATACCAACACTTGGATGATTCTACTAGTCGCTAACGGATAAGCTGGATGAGCAGTTGGAAATGGTAGTATGGTTTAAAAATGAAAAAAACAAAAAAAAAAAACAACAATTAGCAAAAGTATGTTAATAATCTCTTGATATTAAACGAGTGTTCATAGATTCTTTCATGTACTTATTGCAAAACTATCGCACATATTTGTGTGAATGTCATGTCATTCTCTATATCATTGTCTCCAAGATCTTACACATCCAATGCCCTTGTGTGTAACTGCTTTTAGTAAACAAAAGCAAACCGTATTCACGCTCTTTAAATTCATTAATCTATTCTATGAAATCATTTAAGGTCTGTTCAGACGATCATATATGTATATAGTGTGTGTTAAATAAAACACGTACATTCTACGTACATTCGATTTTCGATTTGATTTTTTTTAATCAAAACTTCTTTAGGCACGATATGACGGGTAACTTAGATCTTTTTGTAACGGAAGAAACTTTTCACGGTAAAACAACGTTTAGTAAAAAGAATCGTGGTCATAAGTTAATGGTCATCAGACTTGGTCATCAGTTGTGTAAATAATACATTTAACGGTAAATAGTGTAGAGGATAGAATAAAATACGTACTTCAAATAGTGGCAAAACTCTACAAAATTCAACTAGCAGTAACAGCAAACTCAACAAAAATTGCTTCAAATTCGGAAAGTTTTTCACATATACAATATATATGCTCGTCTGAACAGGGCATAAATAAACGAAACTATGTCAGAGTTTCACATTCGGCAATAACTTTCATTACTAATTTTATGAATCAAATTGCATGTTGTATAATTCTACTTGAAAATTTTATAATTAAAAAAAATGTATTTAACTCCAATCTCTGTATATAATAGTATATACCCAAAAATGCATTTTATGTGTATCCATTTGTCTAAATTTAAAAAAAAAAAACTTCCAAAATCTAAATCTAAATGTAGCATGGTATGATTACGAGCTAACTGCTTATCAGAAGGAACGTCAAGACAACGAACTCGAGAAGGTATTTGACGAACGTAAGCAATATTTGTCCGAACAGAGCGGTCACACGCTCAAAGGTGTTGAGCATCTGAAGCCCAAGCAGTTCAAGCCGCAAACACCGGAATGGCAACAATCAGTGAAGGCCAAGAAGAGCGAGGATTACTACAACAAGTTACAAGCAATCGAAACCGAGCAATTACTGAAGGAGACCAACCTACGCAAGGATACACATCAGTATGCCATACCCGGTGAGAAGATTGTAAGCAGTTCTCAAGCCAAGGGCATGGCACAGTCGTATGAAGAAAATCTGTAAGTATTGAAATTATAAGTACATCTATAACTCAAAATTGAAACCACTACTTTTTTTCACATACAATAACAGTCAAGATCAAACGACGCAAGTAAGCGAAGCAACAACACAAACTAGGAAGCTTGTACAGAAACCAATTGAACCATCTGAGTCTTCGGTGCATGGACGTGAAGTGCACATGAGCAAGCAACAACAAACACAGAAGGAAATTCAAGGCGATTTGGAAATCACACGTAAGATTACCGCTACTGAAACCACTGAAATGGAGCATAAGGGTACCATACAGGAACGCGTGGTTAAGGGCCCCGTTAAACCGGCCAAACCACCAGTATTCACCAAGAAGATACAACCCTGTCGTGTCTTTGAAAATGAACAAGCTAAATTTGAAGTCGAATTCGATGGTGAACCAATGCCAACAGTAAAATGGTTCCGCGAAAGCTACCCCATACAGAATTCACCCGATCTGCAAATTCATACATTCAGTGGTAAATCCATTTTGATTATACGTCAAGTCTTCGTTGAGGACTCTGCTGTATTTTCGTGTATTGCTGAGAATCGTGGAGGCACTGCAAAGTGCAGCGCCAATTTGGTTGTAGAAGAACGTCGTCGTGCTGGTAAGGGCGGCATGGCGCCACCTAGCTTTGTGAACACCATACAAAGCACAACTGTTGCCACCGGCCAGTTGGCACGTTTCGATGCCAAGGTTACCGGTACTCGTCCCTATGATGTGTACTGGCTGAAGAACGGCAGCAAAGTGCAGCCTAGCATCAAATTCAAGATGCTCGAAGAGGACGGTGTACACACATTGCTAATTATCGAACCATTCGCTGAGGATTCTGGTCGCTATGAGTGTGTTGCTGTTAATGCCGCCGGTGAGGCACGTTGCGATGCTGATTGCATTGTTCAATCGCCAAGCAAACCTGATAAACCAACTACACCCGGCAGCGAGAAAGCACCACATATTGTCGAACAACTGAAGAGTCATTCGGTCGAGGAAGGAAGCAAGGTAATCTTCCGCTGTCGCGTTGAGGGTAAGCCAACACCAACTGCACGCTGGATGCGTGGTGAAAATATTGTCAAGCCATCGCGTTACTTCCAAATGACACGTCAAGGTGAATACTATCAACTGGTCATCTCGGAAGCATTCCCCGAGGATGAGGGTACATACAAGTGTGTGGCAGAGAATAAACTAGGTAGCATACAGACGAGCGCTCAATTGAAGGTGCGACCAATTGAGAATCTTGATGCTCCGCCAACAATTACGGCGCTTAAGGATGTCTCCGTAACGGAAGGCATGCCAGCTCAATTTAAGACCACGGTCACCGGCAAGGTGAAGGCAACAAGCGTGCAATGGTTCCGCGAGGGTGCATTAATACCGGAAACTCCTGATTTCCAGGTGAGTTTAAAATTTGTAAAATAAAGTTTTACTAAAATTTTTTAAAAATGGAGCGACTGACCTAGAATATTGGAATTTAATTAAAATAACCACTTGTAAAATATGCTGCTTACGAGGTGTGTACAAAAAGTAAGGTGACTTTTCAAATTTCGCGGGAAACATACATTCGATTATCGATTTTGTTTTGTTGTGTTGGTACACTCGTCACGAACATATGTTTGCAGTTTCAGCTATGTAACATGTTTAGTTTGTTGGTGAGAGGCATAACGGTTAGAAATGTTTTGCGTGCTCGGCGATTTTCTGCTATCGAGCTCAGGAGCTATTGAATGACGTCAACAACGAAGCAGATTTTCTCAAAACGGTCATAACTGGTGACGAAACATGGGTATATGGTTATGACGTCGAAACCCAAGCCCAATCGTCCCAATGGAAGAGCCCAGGTGAGCCAAGACCGAAAAAAGCACGCCAAGTTCGATCAAATGTCAAAATTTTGCTCACTGTTATCTTCGATTACCGTGGCGTAGTGCTTCGAGGATTGGAAAAAGCGTTGGCACAAGTGTATTGCATCTGAGGGGGATTACTTTGAAGGGGACAACATAAATATTGATGAATAAATAAATATTTTTTCCTAAAAATGCAAAGTCACCTTACATTTTGAACCTACCTCGTAGGACAAGATCGAACCACTATAGCCTCATACAAAGTTGCCCTCCATTTTAAGTTTTTGTTTAAATATTTTTTTATTTTTTTTTTAACTAGCGTAACCGGCGTGATTTGTTACGTCTGCTCTTACTTTTTTTATTGTGGCACCACCAATTTTTCAATGTATCTTATTTTTCACGATATCTTTTAAATATATACCGAATATATAACGAAATTGATAGTTCTCCTCTATGGGTGACGTGATACCGCCGATTTTTACTGTCGATCTTCTTTCTTATTTTACCAAATCTCATCTATCTGAGATTTTAGCTTTTTTCTAATGTAATGGCATAGCACCGCTCATTTTTTTAGTGGTTATTATATCTACCAGTACTTTTTGCATATGTACCATATTTCATCCAGGAGCATTCAATAGTTTGTGAGATACAATATAATGCAATACAATGGGGGGAGGGGTGGTATTTAGGAGAGGGGTGTTGGGTCAACTTTAACATATATATTCTTGTATATACCTACACCTAAACCTTCCTCGGGAACCTGCCTGTCAATTTGTGAAAACCATAATTCGGTTTTTGAGATTGGAGATAACGTACAGCTATAAAAAGCAGGCGACTTCAATTTATTTACTTGTAGATAAAGATAGATATTTAACATTGCACATACAAAGGTATAGATTAGACCACTATAGAAAATGGATCCCTACAAATCCTTAGAAATAGTACAGAGTATCTCGAAGTCGAGCACACTCGACTGCAGCGTACTTTCTTGTTTATGAAAACTAAAACTGTATTGTAGTAAAAAATCATATAGCAAGTGAATTTCGAAGCAACAACTTCATAACACCAAACTCAGAAAGCTACTTGAAAACGTTGAAACTGTTTCCAGTTTAATAGCTTTTAGTTACACTACATCAAATAAGAACCCCTTGCTTAAATACTAACAATTTTATTTCAATGCAATTCATTACAGATGATATTCGATGGAAACAGCGCTGTGCTCCTAATCGGAACCACCTACGAAGAAGATTCGGGTATCTTTACAGTACGTGTGACATCATCAACTGGACAAGTTGAATCTTCAGCTAAACTGACTGTTAAAAGTAAGGATTAAATTATAAAAGAACCAAAAAAAACAAACAAACAAACAAACAAACAAAAACTCAAAGAACATAAATACTGCCATTAGAATTGCGAACAGTGGTCTTATCACACACACATACACAAAATTGAAATACTCAGAGTTCTTTTATACTATCGTACTTAAATACAACTTCTAAGACCACAAACTATGCAATAGCTAGCAAAACTGTTCGCAGCAAAAATGCAGTAGTCTATGTACGTACGAAACGAATCTATAAGATACAAAAACGAAAGCAACACATCTAACTAGAGCTAGTCGTAAAAGTTTGAACAATTATTTTAAATGAAAATCTAACGTTAATATGTTGAAAACGAACTATTTTTACTAATACGAAAAAAATACTTATTACAATTTATGCAAAGTGTCCAAAAGAAACGGAAAATACAAAAAAAAAAAAAAGATATATCTAACACAAAAAAAAAACGAATTTTATAATTAAAAAATAATAAAAAAAAAGAGAAATGAAATTAATTATAAAGTATTTTTTGCAAACTACAGATATTTTATTATAGCAATTATTTTTTTGTTTAATTTATTTGGCACATTTACTCTTGGCTGGCAATTAATTGTGGATTACAATTTAGCGCAAAAATATGAAAGATACAATTTATAAAATATGTGTGTATGACTCAGTACTAGAAGTAGAAATATTGCTCAAATGCATAGCAAAAGCACTCAAAAAAGGAAAATTTTTAATGAAAACTGCTCAAAAATTTTTCAAAATTAAATATCTATAGAAATGCGTGCGTGTGTGTAGTTGTAGTTGTAGATACTAAATCCGACAGTTATAGATAGAAATATAGCACACAGACCATAATTGTGGGGACGTGCGCAAAAACGCAACGACAGCGACAACCACTCAAGCACAAACTAGAAATGTAGCTACCTACATATATTTCGTGGTTATTAGCATATAACATTATGTATGACATATGTAGCCCAAAGACTGAAAGATACACAGTCTGACAGACAGACAGACAGACAGACGGACAAATGTCTAAACGTAGCAGTAGTAGCCTTGCGTAGATACATTTCAATATGCTCAATATTTTTCGTGCGCAAAATTTTAGAAAAATTATTTTTCTTATTATTCCCACACACACACACACACACAGAACATGAGTTGAGATTAGTTTTAGGTTGCCTCCTAAGTATGTATATTTGTTGTACGATACATTTTGGAAACGGGTGTGGTTCCACCGTTCCCAAATGAACTAATTTCCAATAGATTAGCTACAAATCTGTTGCTATTTTTATCTGCGTCATGTACCTTTTAAATGTTTGTTTTTCCTCTAATTTTTCATTCCGAAAAGAAAACAGCAGTTTATTATAATTTTCTTTTTCTTTTTTGTTTTTTTTTTTGGGTTTTTTTTTTTTTTGTATGCTTCTACAAGAAGTCTTGGAAATTTATTTCGAATTTCAAGAAGAATAAATACTAAAAATACTTTTTGTTTTAAACGAAAGAAATTTAAATTGAAAAAATTAGAAACGCTTAGCAAAATATATATTTATTTATATACAAAAATTGCATTATTGCAAAATACAACAACAACAACAACAAAATAATAGCTTAAATTGAAAAAATAAAATAATAAATTACCTACAAGTTGTTGGTTGTTTCGAATGGCGATTGCTGAATTGGGACATCGTAGACGGCGGGCGATCTTTGCTAATATTTTATACATTTGCATAGTGACAGATACAAAAAAAAAAAAAGAGGAAATTTTCTATAAGATACATTTTGGCAACTGCCAGCTAAACTAATGATTCAGTTTATGATGATTGCCAGCAGCAAAGAACATTTTCAATTTAAGCTAATTGCATTAATCACGGTGTTGTCTGTTCTTGACTGTTCTATGCTGAACCCTTTACGTTTAAGTTGATTCATTTTGATTATTTCTGTATTGTAGCATAACAAGTAGTCATTCATCCGTCAATTGCAGCCACAATTAATTTGTCAGCCTCGAAGAGAAGTAGAAAACTGCAAAATAAGTTAAATTAGTATAAAATTCTTCTAGCTATAAAATATACTGAAAATACTTATTCAAACTTTTTCCAAACCAAACCATAAGATGTGTTGCCTTTGCATATGCTGTACTTCTATGTTTGATCCTACTTAAAATTTCAAATGGAGTATATTTGATGTGTTTACTTCATACAAGCGATTTATGTTATATTTATTTTATATTATAATTTTTACACAAAACTATTTAGTGTGTCGTTAATATTATTAATGATGTTGATGATGTTGATGATGATGATGTTGCATGAGATTTTATTATTCATTTTTTATTATTGCTTTGAGTTTTTTTTTTTTATATATACTATACTATTACTAATCGTTTATATATTGTATTATTGTTAAATATCTTCATGTTCTCTCATACAACAAAAACAACATAAACATAAATTCACAACAAAAACACACTTTCGTTGTAGTTGTTGTTATTATTGTTGTTATTGTTGATTAAAGTCTTCCAAGCGTGAACGCAATTTCAATTTAATCAGTTTAAACAGTTTAATCAACTTAAACAACTTTATCCAAAAAAAAAAAAAAAAAAAGTTGTTCATATGCTGCTTCTTTGCTGCTATTTGATTATTTCTCACTTTTTATGGTAAATTCAAATGCTTTACTAAAAAATTAATCATAAAAACTCATGCGACTCTCCTTTTAATTTTATTTTATTTTCAATTAAATTTTAAATAATTTCTTTATCTGCCAGTATCAGCATAATTTTGTATGTATCTACTACTATATTTTCTTTGTTTAAGTGTTTTATTTTTATTATTTATTTATCATTTTTTTACTACAATTTTATTTGTTGTTTATTTTAAATGTACTCCTTTTCATGTAAATTACCGCAAATTAAAAAATAAATTATTAAAAAAGAAAGCAATTAATAAACTTATTCCTTGCCGTCGCTTCTGAAATCTGCAAAAAAAATTACAACTTATTAAAGAGCTCTCTACTCTAGGTAAGTAGCAAATAATTTAAGTTGCTCCAGTACTTTTTTCTTTTTTCTTTTTTCTTTTATTTTTTATTTTACACTGCACTACAAAATAAATTTATTATCACACACGTCGTCGACAGCAGCTACCTTATGCCTTGAACTGTCGAAAAAGACTGAGCGATCGCTTCAAATAGTAGAACGCTCGTTCCTTCGTACACTCGCACGTTTCTATATGTGCGCTTTGCGCGATCTCGACCATAGCACTACCACCATCACCAACAATACCTAATCTCAATCTATATGCTGTCCAACAGCGCCACACATTGCATATAACGTTCCGCATAGGTGTGTACGCTAGCAGCACCACCTGGTGACGTATTCACTAATCATGCTGCTATTTTTGGCACAACTATGAAAAATCTCTTTGTTTTTACTTTTTTCAGAAATACACCTCCTGATGCTTCGCATCATCCACGTCACCGTACCCCATTTTATTGCATTTAGACTAGTAGTTTTTGTCGCGGCCCGCTGAGCATTTATTGTTAAAAATGATTTCTATGATTAATACCCTAGTAATTTGGCACGTTCGGCAACACTTGCCAACACTTTCACCAGCTCGTTTCTGACAGCAACCAAATTAGATCAGGTGTAATCGGTTGATAGATGAGCGTGAATGTGCCATGTTCCTAAGACATGCGCGTGTGTCTTTTGTCACACTTGATTATTCAGTGTGATATAAATGAGTTAGCAAATTCAGAGCAGCAGCAGCAGCAGCAGCAGCAGCATGTTGATTCATATTGCTTAAGATAGATAGATGGCTCAATCAATCAGATGACATTTGGAAAACAAATAGCACAAATAGTATAGATTTTAATTTTTGTTCGTACATATTTGTTATGTTGCTGTTATTATGTTCCCATACAAACCTATTGTTAAGATATTGGTCCTGATGTAGACAATATCTTTATCATGAAAGCAAAAAAATTTTAGTTAGGACTGTTCCAGTACGCACTTTCAGGAAAATGTAGCGAAAGTGAATTAGGTTTAGCAATTTGAATTCGCTTGGCATTGATAATCTGATATTTATATTACTAAATATTATGTGAAGTGTACAAATGGACAACTTTTCAAAACAGAAGCAGCTTATTTTATCTATGCATAAATCTGTAAATATTTTATTAAGTAGTTAGACAAAAAAAAAATCGAGTATGTTTTTATACAGTGTTGTAGGGATTAAGTGTAGATATGCACAAAAATTTTGCAAATTTTCGACCAACTTTTATATATTTGTTCCAAATCCACTTAAAACTTAATAGCACTTATAATTCACAAATAGTTTTTACATATATATTCTTGGCTAAATGCGCGAAACAAATTTTAGAAACGAAATGAAAAATTCAGTCGACCAAGATAATCGAATTTCGAGCATAAGATCCGTCCGAGCATATGCCAAGCTCAAATAAATTATTTAACAGCAATATATAGCATAGTGAATTTATATTAAAGGCTTCGTATTCCCCTCAGCTGCGATGTGTTTTTAATTTCATATTTATCTTTTGTCTTACTGTTTTTCATATGTTGCGGCTTGGCCATTTCGTTTTTGTTTCACGCTCAGAGCATTTAAGAAAGTCACCACAGCTGAGTTAAATCCACCTTGACATATAGAATCCCTATATCATATAGTCAGCCTCATACTTATGGTTCAGACAGGGATCATAATGCAAACAATTTCTCCTATAATAATTCCTCTAGAGGCAAAAACATTGGTAAATATCCAACATTGGTCCAGACCATGTATCATACATATATACATATACGTCATACATGGATCATTAAATCAGATAAATGTTGTTTTTTTTTCAGATATATTTCTTTACCCTTATAGTAAAGTAGTCATAAACAGTTATGAGCTAGGGTGTTTTTATATACCCTGTACACGTAGAGTAAAAGGCTACATTAAGTTTATAAAAATATTAAGTTTATATAATATGTATATGTATGTATGTGCATCGGAAGATGAGTCGATATAGACATAGACGATGAGATTTCGGAGACTATAAGATAGAGACTTCAACTTTAGATATTTAGACTATTCTTTTTCTCTTCACATAAATCAACATGAACATGCCAACGCAAATTAATATTAATGGCTCTATAAATGCTAAATTCGATATATCTTATGTAAATACTAATAAAATATGACTCATAGGTCAACATAGGTGCACCTCAATACAAACTAACTCCCCATTTTTTAGTTTTTGTATGAAAATGTTTTGTTATTGTTATTAATTAAGCTAGATATGCCAAAAGTGCTATATCTTATGACAATCCTTACAAAATATTTCATATGGACCCAGTTTGGACCACTTTAAGGGGTATCCCTATACGTAAGAGCTTCCAGTTTTGAGTTTTTTTATGCAAATTTGTTGGTGTTATTTTTAATTCTGATTTTTCGATTTTTTTTTAGATTTCGATCCGATTAATTTTATCAGAATCGTTTGCATTACAATGATCCGTTTTGTCACTTTAAGAAAGATTTTGTTACGAATTTTTAATAAACTAAACAGCGGAACAAATAGGGGGCGTTACCTTCTCACACTATTCTCACCTCGATACGGCAGTTCATGGGTCATTTGAAAAACAAACGTTTAACGCTATTCCCAAGTGAATGGCAAGCAATAAATTGTTCACTAATGTGGACTTCTGCTTCTACTACGGGTTGTAGTATTGTAATTATTGTATCTACATTTCAAGTTTAATAAACTTTTTACATCTTTTCTTAACTGAAATAAAAAGAAAATTTCATGTGTACATATAAAAAAAGTACATCTACTGTTCGATTTCCTGATCTGATTGTATTTATATAGGAATCTGCGTTTAAGTATGCAACTGAAAATGTTTCCCAATTGAATTGCTATTCTGGAAGTGATAGCCAAACTCAACAAAAAGCAAAATTAGGTCATAAATGCAACATATTATGAAATCTGTACGCATTATAATATAAATATTTAGCTTTGCTTTGATGTATCAAAAGAAAGAAAGCGTCCAAGTATCTTTCGTACTATAAACATACTTAAATTTATTATACAAACTCAGTTGGAAATGATAAACATTTGAGTATATGTTGCTTTGAGTGAAACAAAAATAGCATTGTTAGACTATATCATAGTCGATACATAAAACTGCATAAGCTTGCTACAAATATTTCACTGAATTTTTCAACTAATCTGTTTCGCTACACATTATTAAAAAAAAATATATGTACAAAAATTTGCCTTCAAATAAATTATTGACCTCAGCAAATAAAAACCAATTTATATTTTCACGGTCAAAGCAAATGAGTTGTCAAATTAGATGTTTTGGCAAAAACAAGCAAACTAAATTTTCTTATTTTATTCCAACATCTAAAAAGCAAAAAAAGAAAAAACGCTGCAGTCAACTTCAATATACACTATATTTGGTATAAAGATCTTTATTTGAATCATATATTTGTATGGGACTGTATTATTTAGTGGTCTGATGTGGATATTTGATAATATTTTAATAGCATGTTAAGGAAAAAGGAGAGTCGAAATATCCAAACTTGTAGGATATTACGAATGAATTACGATACTGACTTCAGATTTAACGATCTCGGATTTAAATTCATACGCTGTAACCTCAAAAAATATTACTGAGTAAACTCGAAAATCACATTGAAAATACTTTATGGATATGTTTCAGAGATTCTAAACTTAAAATTTTTTTTTTCTTTTTTTTTTATCGGAGACAGTTTTGCATTTTTGGCCATATCCAACAGTTTCTAACATTGTTTTCCAATCGGTTCAGTAGTTTACGTGTTATAAGCGTATAATTCGTTCTGAGTATTGAAAGGAAAGAATTATATTTTCTAAAATTTAAGCACCCTATTCAATCTCGTAATCAGCGACCACACAAACTCCCAAATACCAAGTTTCAAAGAGATTAAATTACTTTTTCTAAAATGTTTTCATCATTTTCTTTACATAAAATTTGATATCAGATTCGTAAGCAGCATCCTGATCTGCCTCGCCTTCTTTTGCGTGTAACATACACTTGTACAAAATTAATACACCATTTCAACATATGAGTGCAGGGTATAAAAATACTAATTTAAAACACTAAGCAGAGCGCAGACTGACGAGGCTGTCTGAGCATAAATTATTATGTTATAAATCTGTACGACATTACTCATTTTCGAAAAAGAAAATAAATATAAATATTTCGGAATAACTTAAACTGAAAATATTAAAAGTATAAAAATAAAATGGAAATTCAAGTTCATTGTTTATGCTGCTGTTGTTTAAACAATTTTAAGTTAAAATATCTTTGAAGGCCAGCGATTACTATATATACCCGTATTATAGAAATGAGGTATGTATTAAACGATTATGGAATTAAATTGGATTTTAAACGTTCTCTATTTAAGGTAAGTAAGAAATGAAGGATTTGCAAGAAGATACATTACGAAACAAAATTTCTTTAGATTATGACTTAAGAAATTGATTCCATTTGTTAAACTTTTATTTCCATTTGCTTTTTTTTATTTTTAGAGCGGCGTATCTCGGCCTATCAATTGCGTACAATTGATTCCGTCGAAGATGAATCGTCTTCCTCTGGCAGGGAAGATAGCTCGCCCGAATCACCGCAACAGCTGCAACCGCACCAGCAGCAGCCACCTCAGTATGGACAGTATTTGGGCGTCAACGGACATCAGGCACGCTCACGCACCAAGAAGACCAAGGTACGCAGCAAATCACTGCAACCACAATCGAATATTGTACCATGGCGTAAATCATCACGTCCGAATCGTGGACGCTCATTGGATAAACAACCATTCCTACCCGGTTTCAAGCCAGAACCAGTCAAATCGTGGACCGAAGAGACCATAAGCTTGAAACCGGCACCAATCGAACAAAAGAAACCAACTCCAAAACTGGAAGCGGCAACGGTAGTTCTGAAGTCCATTAAAAATGAGCGTGATAGAGGTCTAACGAGTCTGGGTGCTACACTAGAGCAAATTATCGCTGGCAAGACTGAGAAGGAAGCCATTCCATGGATAACAATGCGTGAAAGCTCAAAGCAGTCGAAAGTGTACAGCAGCAATTGAACAAATTCGATCTGAATGAAGTCTATTTGCGTCCATTCGAACAACCAATCGATAGCGATGAATTGCTGCAGGTGCCACAGCAGGCACAAGTGGAACAGGCTAAACGTGATAAGGAAATTCAACGTTTGAAGAGCATGGAAAGCATCGAAATCATGGAGATGACTGATCAAATGGAAAAACTAATTACACAACATCAAAAGCATGACACTATTCCATGGAAGGAAATGCGTCAGCAGTTGAAGAGCGTTGAACGCGTAACCAAACAAATTGATAAGTTCAAGATTGAAGAAGTCGAGCTGCGCCATCTGCAGGCAGAAGAGTTTGTCACACAAGAGACACATACTGCCATTGAGGATACAGTTGTCATGCAGGTCGATGACAGTTCAAAAAGCTCGATTGCCAAGGTAATCCGTCGCGAAGATCTGCAGCATTATGAAGATCAATCGCAACTCTTCAAACAGCAATATATTACAACGGAAGATGTTAATATTATGAGCGTTTCCGAGCGTGAGAAACTGGAAGCGCAACGTATTATAGCACAGCAGCAAGCGGTCAACTGGCGACAGCAACAACAGCGTCCGAAATTGCAACCACTTACCTCAGTGGAGGACACAATCAGCATTGCTTCTGATACGAATGAACGCCAGAAGCTCATGCAACAACAAACTATTACCGAAAAGGCACCACGTGAGCAATATGTCACCGTGGAGGACAGCAAAATGATGAGTCTCGAACAGCACGAACACCTGAAAATTATTAACCAGCGTACGCAGGAGGAAGCCTTCAACTGGCGTCAACAACGTGATGCACAACAATTTGTACAAATTGAGGACTCGACCCTGTTGCATCTACAAGAGCGACATGATACTGCAGAACAGCAAATGATACAACCACAACCAGTCATGTGGGATCGTGGCAAGAAGCAACCAGTACAACCTCAACCACAGCAACCGCAACAGCCTGTGGAGCAACCGTTTGTAGAGAAACCTAAGACCTATGAAGAAATGCACGATGAATTGATTGAACCAATACCGCAGCAACAGCAACCTGATCTTGTGCCAGTTATGTGGGAGCGTGGCAGAAAGCAACAAACTGTACAGCTACAACAACAGGTAACTGATGTACAACAACAACAAGTGCTTCAAACTACTCAAATCGAGGAACAGCAATTGTTGGTCGAGGAAACAAAGAAGACTGTAGTGCGCAAAGTGTTAGCACCACGGCAAACTGAGGAGCGTGTGGAACAGGTGACACTGAAACCCACACCAAGACTGCAGCCCAAACAACAACAACAAGCTGAAGAATTCCAACTAAAACCGCTCAAGACTACACGTCCCACTGCACAAGTTGTGGAAGAGGTACAAACTCAAAAAGCCTATGAGGAGGCAGTGGATGAGTTGATTGAAGAACAAGCTGTTGTTCAGCCACAACTGGAGCCGGTGCTGTGGGAACGTGGCAAAAAGAAAGCACCACAGCAACCACAAGAAGTTGTAAAAGCACCAGTGAAAACTTTGGAAGTCGCTGTCGATGAATTAGTGGAAGAAGCACCAACGGTTGAACCACAGCCTGTCATGTGGGAACGTGGCAAGAAAAAGCCACAGCCACAGCAAGTTACACAGCAAAAACAGCCGACAAAAACACATGAAGTTGCCGTCGATGAACTTATTGAGGAGCCGATACAAACTACTGCGGAGCAACCACAGCCTGTAATGTGGGAACGTGGTAGGAAAAAGCCTGTAAAACCCACTGAACAGAAGATTGAAGAAGCTCCTTCTAAAGCTTTTGAAGAGACTGTTGACGTGCTAAAAGAGGAACTAGCTTCACAGGTTCCAGAAGAGTTGAAACCTGTGTTGTGGCAACGTGGAAAGAAAATACCACAAGTGCAAGAGATTACAGAAGTTGCACAAACTAAAGAAGTGCAACAAACTACAGAGGAAATTGTAATTCAAGAAACTAAAAAGAAAGCTGAACGTCGGGTAATACCGCAGGAAGTAGAAGAGAAAGTGGAGCAGGTTGTACTAAAACCTACACCGAGACAAAAACCAAAGGAGGCACCAAAACCGGAGGAAGTACAACTTAAACCTGTTAAACGTACCAAGCCCATAGAAGTTGTAGAACATGAACAGCCAACTCAAGCTTACGAAGAGGCTGTTGATGAACTTCCAGAAGAACCGAAACCACAACCGGAAGAAATAACGCCAGTATTGTGGGAACGTGGAAAGAAGAAACCAAAACCAAAGGTTCCAAAAACTGAAGAAGCTCCACTTGTAGAGGTAGAACAACCAAGCAATGAAGTGCAAGAGGAACATGTAGATGAAATCGTAGAAATTGATGAAACTCGCATTGTGAAAAAGGTTAAAAAACCAAAGAAAAAGCCTATTCAACAGGAAGAAGAACAGCCTGAGCCAGTCGAAGAAGATATCATTGAACAAATTGAAGAAGTGCAAAAAGAAGAAGAAGAAGAGGAGCAAGTTGTGGAAGAGACTCGCAAGATCAAGAAATTAAAGAAGCCAAAAACAAAACCTGTCGAGCAAGAGGAGGTTAAGATTGATGAAGTTGAGATACCAATTGAAGAAACCGAGGAAGTACCTGAAACCGAAGAAACCGTGGTTGAAGAAATAGAAGATGAAGTGGTTGAGAAAGTACGCAAAGTCAAAAAGGTAAAGAAACCTAAGAAAAAGGATACCGAAGAGCAGCTAAGTATTGAAGAACCTGAGATGCCGGAAGAACAAGAAGAAATTGTAAATGAAGAAACGCCGGAAGTCGAAGATGTAATTGAAGAAACCGTGGTTGTCGAAGCAGAAGGTGAAGTGGTTGAGAAAGTACGTAAAGTGAAAAAGATAAAGAAACCAAAGAAACAGATTACCGAAGAGCAGGAAGAAGAGACAGCCGAAATAGCAGTTGAAGAAACTGAGGAAGTACCTGAAGTCGACGAAGCGATAATTGAAGAACAAAAGGAATTGATCGAGAAAGTTCGTAAAGCGAAAAAAGTAAAGAAGCCAAAGAAACCGATTACCGAAGAGCAGGAAGCTACAGAGGAATCAGAAGCACCTGAAGCTCCAGAAGAGGAAGAAATAGTAGAAGAAGAAAAACCGGAAGAGGTCGAGAAGAAGAAACCTGTTGCTCAACCTCAAGAACCAGAAAAAGTGGAACAGATCAATTTGAAATCAGTGCCAAGGAAGCAACGTCCAATGCCAGAGAAGGAACAAGTGGAAGACGTTAGACTGAAACCAGTTAAGAGAGTAATTTCTACTGAAAAACTGACACAACCAACTACACCCGAAATAGAGGATGTCGAAGTTGAAACCAAGGAGGAGGTAAAGGAAGAACAAATCGAAGAAGTTACCAAAAAACGCATCAAGAAGAAGAAACCAAAGGCCAAGATTGTTGGCGAGGAAACAACTGAACAGCCTGACGAAGAAATTGAAGAGGAATTAGAAGAACCTGAAGCTCCAGAAGAGGAAGAAATAGTAGAAGAAGAAAAACCGGAAGAGGTCGAGAAGAAGAAGAAACCTGTTGCTCAACCTCAAGAACCAGAAAAAGTGGAACAGATCAATTTGAAATCAGTGCCAAGGAAGCAACGTCTAATGCCAGAGAAGGAACAAGTGGAAGACGTTAGACTGAAACCAGTTAAGAGAGTAATTGCTACTGAAAAACTGACACAACCAACTACACCCGAAATAGAGGATGTCGAAGTTGAAACCAAGGAGGAGGTAAAGGAAGAACAAATCGAAGAAGTTACCAAAAAACGCATCAAGAAGAAGAAACCAAAGGCCAAGATAGTTGGCGAGGAAACAACTGAACAGCCTGACGAAGAAATTGAAGAAGAATTTGAGGAAGCACCTGAAGAAATTCCGGAAGTTGAGGAAATAATTGAGGAACTTCGTCCAGAAGAAGAGATTACAACTCAACCAGAAGTTGCGGTTAAACCAAAACCGCAACCAGTGCCTATTGAAGAGATGGTTGAAGAAGTAAAGTTGAAACCTGCACCAAGGCCAAAGAAAATTTTGCCACAAGAGGAAACTATCGAGGAGGTACGCCTTAAACCAGTTAAACGTGGAACACCGAAACCCGAAGAACAAACATTGGAAGAGGTCACTTTACAACATGTTGAAAAGATTGAAGAAGTAGTCGTGCAAGAGGAGAAGAAAAAGACAAAGAAGGTGAAGAAACCAAAGCACGAAGAACTAGCAGAAATTCCTGATGCAGAGCCAGTACAATTAGAGGAGGCTGAACATATCGACTTTGAAAAGGAACCAATAGTCGAAGAATTGCAGCCACAAGTACCATGGAAACGTGTTGAAAAGAAAAAGCCTGTCGAGGATGTTGCCGAAGAGAAACAATGGCCAACTGGAAAACGACGACCACTACCAGAAGAACAACCTGAAGAGGTACAACTTAAACCAATACCAACTAAACCAAAAGAAGTACCAGAGCAACCCGCTAAAACAGTACCTGCGCCTAAACTTGTACCTGAAGAAACACCGGTTATTGAAGAGCCAGAGCTAGACATGGAACCATTTAAGATACCTGACGAAGAAGAGCCAACCAAAGAAAAGGTCAAGAAGGAGAAAAAGAAAAAGCCAAAGTTGAAGAAGGCTACACCATCGATAGACGAAGTATCTGAAGAAATTGCAGAACCATTCGCTGAACCAATTGCCGAAGAAGATCAAGTGGAAGAGACACCAATTGAGGATGTGAAAGAAGTAGCTGTTGCAGAAGAAGTGCTACCCGAGGAAGAGATTGTGCCAACAGAAGAAATACCAACAACAAAGCAGAAAGCACAAAAGAAACGTACAAAACGTCTCAAGGAAGCTTCCACGGAGGAGCAACCAGAGCTACTGGAAGCTGCTGTGGCTGAAATCGAAGAGGTTCATGAAATTTCTCAAGAGATCTCACAAAAGACTATAACACTCAAGAAGACTGAAGATACCAGACCGCAATTTATTACAACGGAACAATTAATCGAACTTGATGTTGAAGATGTGCGCCGCGACTTGGAAATGAAGATAACCTCTAATATAATCAAGAAAGAAAAACGCCGCGTTGTGCTCGATGACAGTCAACCATTGCCCGAGCTTGAGCTAATCACGCAAAAACGCATACAAGAAGGCATCGATAAACTAGCCGAAGAGGAGCTCATTGAAGATCAACAATTGATACAAAACCAGCAAGAGACAACAACATCCGAAGTTATTGGTCAGGAACGAAAGATTGTCAAAAAGAAGAAGAAGGAAATCAAGCCACCACGCATAACGGAAAAACTGCGTCCACGTCAAGTTGTGCCCGAAGAACCGACGGTACTCGAGTGCAAAGTGGAGGGTGTGCCGTTCCCAGAAATCAATTGGTACTTCAACGATATGCTACTCTTTGCATCTGAGAAGTACGAGATTACTGTGGTAGAGCAAGTTGCTAAACTTAAAATTGCTAAGGTGACACCAAGCGATGTTGGTGTTTACACGTGTGAGGCTAAGAATGAGGCTGGAGTGGCAACAAGTCGCACGAATATATTGTTAGGTAAGTACCATAGTTGCAATATTATAGAAATACGATTTAAACTCCAATTGTATGGATGTGACGTTGAAAATATTTATCCAATTGAGACCCAGATTATTTTATTTATTTACTTTTTTAACTTTGTTGACTCATGTTTACATGCACTTAAGAAACTATTCTATAAAATACAAAAAAAAACACAGTATATTCATTATGTTTGTATTTTCTAACACACAAATTTTGTAACGAATTACACAATATGCAGAAAAAGAACAAGGCCTAGCACCACAGTTCACAAAACCACTCAAAATAGAGTTCATCGAGGAGAAAACGCCCGAACGTCTTAAGGTGAATGTCACCTGTCAAGTAACCGGTAAGCCGAAACCACAAGTGAAATGGTATCGCGGCACTGAAGAGGTTATACCCAGCGAAACCGTGCAAATGTTCTACAATGAAGAGACAGGCGATGTTGCACTGGAGGTCATCAATCCAACACCGAACGAAGCAATTATGTACTCCGTGCAGGCACAGAATGAATTTGGACGTGCTGTTGGCAATGCAAATATTATGAGTCGTGTCGATGAAGCGCCCAAGGAATTGCTGAAGCCACCCACTGTGACACCATTGAGTGCACTTGTTATACCACATGGTGGTACATTGTTATTCGAAGCAAAATATGATGGTCTACCGAAACCGGAAATCAAATGGTTGCGTAATGGACGAGAAATCATTGAAAATGATGAGGTTACAATTGAAACGACAGAGACAACAACCATTATCAAGGTAGTCAATATGACGCGCAAACGTACCGGCAAATATGAGGTTTGGGCCAAGAACAAAGTGGGAAAGGCCAAATCCTCCGGTTCGGTTGTTGTAACCGATCAAGCGCCCAACAAGGAAATCAAACCACCACGTTTTCTTAAACCGCTCGAACCGAAATATTTCGGCGAGCATGAGGTTGCCATACTTGAAGCGGTCGTTGAATCCGAGCCGCTCTCATCCTTCCAATGGTTTGTGCACACCGAACCACTCAAATCTTCAACGGAATGTCGCATTGTTAGTGTGGCTAACAAATCGACGCTCTTAATTGAAGATTTCCAGCGCAAATTCACCGGACCATATACATGTCGCGCTGAAAATGTGGGTGGCTCTGTAACATCAACCGCAACTGTTAACTTACTCGAAGTGTTGCCACAAGAAGAAGTTGTTGAATTCGAATCACCACGTTTCATTGAGGAACTCATACAACCAGTGAGTGTTATGGATGGTGAATCGTTGCTGTTAACATGCAAGGTAACTGGCAAACCTACACCCAAGGTGGAGTGGTATCACAACAATGAAAAAATCATAGAGACCAAAGAGACAACAATCTCACAAGATCTACAGGGCATTTGTCAGCTGCAAATAACTGAAGTATTTCCTGAAAATGATGGCCAATATAAATGTGTGGCTACAAATAAAATTGGCGAGAGCGTAACTAAGACAAGCGTTAATATACAAGGTACAGCACAAACAAGCACAACTATAGTTTTTGAATGCAACAAACCAAAAATTTATAACACCATTAGAAAAAAAAAAACAATGCAAATACTACAACAACAAAACTTTCTATACTTAATATCACCTCTATACCTATTACCTATCTGCATCCATCTAACAAACTTCACTACATTTTCCAAACTTTCACTAACGTGAACAACACTTTTGTAACTTACAAAATTTTTTAAATTTATACGTAGCACAAATGTGCATATTTTTAATGAACAAAAAATTTGCGCATGCGCATTAGGTTTTCTTGTTTATATGTATGTGTTTAAATTTCGAACTGTATATATGTTTCGAACATTAATTCGCATTGCTTCTACAGAAGTAAATACAACTACATATATATAAATATTTACAGCATTTGAATATATCCCCGATTCTGAAATCACTGGACTCACCGGTTCTGAAGAGGATCTACTAGATAAGGTATTATTGAAAAATAAATTTTCCAGAACACCATATATATAACCAACTTCAATCTTCTTTTACAGACCCTCTCAATCGACGAACAAGCACCGAAAATTATTAAAAGACTACCAGAAAAAATCGAACCCAAAGAGGGTGAACAAGCGAAACTGGAAGTTAAGGTCATTGGTAAACCAAAACCAAAGGTTAAATGGTTACGCGACAACGAAGAGATATTCGCATCCGAAGAATATCAAATCGAAAATTTCGAAGATGGCACATCCGTATTGCTCATCAATCATATATATCCCGATGATGTTGGCACAATTAGTTTTGAAGCTTACAATCCATTGGGTGTGGCTGTGACAACCGCGCTCTTTGCAGTTGAAGGTATATTCGAAAAAATTTCAACAAAATTTTTAGCTAAATCTCATTTACTATTTAATACAGTAGTTTATAAAGTTTTCTTTCAGCAAAGCGGCAAAGTTATATATAAAATAAAAATATTTCAGCCTATTCCACTTGTATATAAAATTCCCACTAATATGTTCCATACACCAAACAAAAAAAAAAAAAAAAAAAAAAAGAACAAATAATATTCAACACTCTCTAGACACTTTATAGTTATTACAATACAATTATTACAATGCTCAATAAGCATATCAAAACGAAAAAATTCTATTCTAACTTTCCTTTAAACAAAATTTATATATTTTTCCACTGAAAAGGCATCGTTGGATCAAAGGATTATCGCAAACCGGAATGGGTAACTCACATGGAGGAAATGCAAATAGCGCTCAAGGGTAAGTTCTATATAAAAAGATATACTCAAAAAATATCCCTAAAGTGTTATGTGTATATGTGTTTTAATCTTTCGTGTTTGTTTACGCAAAGCACACACAACTGTCAAATGTCTCTGTTAATATTAAAATGTCTCAAAATAAACCACAAAAACAACAACAACAAATTTTAAAACTCTATTGTCTCTATTGTCTTGCTGACTTTTAAAGTCTGTTCCCCACTGTCTCTTCTATTTTCCGCACTACTACTTTCAAAAACTATCTCTCTATATATATGTCTATGTCCTTGTATATAAAATTTGTATCTCGTTAAAAACAGAAAGCATATCTCAACAGCATACTAAGCAAGCTTATGATTTAGCTTGTTGCTATATGTGTGTATGTTTATATAAATATATGCTAGCCAAGCTAAGCCCCGCTCAACAGCTCTACAAAACCCCCCAAAAAGTATACGCCATTAGAGAAAAAACAAAAACCTTATAAATTTTTATAATTATTATAATTTTTACAGTATCATTTCAACATATAATTGGTCGTTTAACAATTTAAAAATATAATAATTTCAAAAAAAATATTATACAATTTATGTAATGTATTGAAACAACAAAATTATTTTCCAAAATTTACTAAACTGAAATTGAATTTACAACAAAAAAAGCTTTTAATAAAAACTTTTCAAAAGAAATTCTATAACTTTCCCGAAATGCAGCTTGCAATGGCACATTATAATTTTTATTTACTTTTTTATTTAAAGCAGACTTTAGAGTTACAATTAAAAACTTGACAACCCTTTTGTTTTAATACTCGTAGTTTAAGCAGTTTTGTAGAATAGTTATATATAATTTTTACCAGCATGTAGCCAGTAGAAATAAAAGTGAAGCACATGGAAAATAAAACTCACCAAAAACAATGTACGTGACATTGTTTTGCGCTCAACACGAACTACCAATCACAATGCGAACAACTGACACTCACAGTGATAGAAACAAACGAGTAAATACGAAATGCTTCTGTAAATTGTCAATAAATAATTAAATACAATCGAAAGTGGCACAGAAAACTCTCAAAAATGTTCGCCACGAAACTTCGAGAGATTACCTTTTTTCCGACTTCTATGTCCGAATCAATTACGAACTAATGAGCGCGTGAACTGACAAAGAGTTGTCAGCACTCAAAAATTATTTTCAAATTTATTCTCTTTTCTATTTTTATTTTTGATGAACAATTGATGAATCCATTCCATTTCGCATTAATTCGTTTCGTCTGACTGTCATTTTTTCACACATGTCAGTTCAATTTGAGTGCAAATCAATGTCGCGTACATTGTTTTGCAGCGTCAAAATACAAGTGTGTTTTTTTTTTGTGTTCTTCTTCATTTTTTACTGCATACAAAACTGCTGTCAAAAACCATATATAAATATTCTACAAAGTGGCTTAAATAATTAATACTAACAGCGTTTTAAATAGAAGCGTTTAAAAGGGTTGTCAATTGGTTTCATTTAACTCTAAAGTCTGCTTAAACAAGAAAAAATCTATAAAATTTTTTATGCTGTTTCGTATTGTATTTATGTATTTATGTATTTGTCTAGATATAAGAAATAATGCCATGTGTTTTTATGTTTAAATATTTGTAATGCTCCAACCCTCAAAAAATACAGACAAGCAATTTATATAGATACTTCAGTTATAAACATAGATACAATCAAAAATTCAAACTCAACTAGTACACAAATGTTCAATGTAAGTACACAATATGCATGATACTCCAGATTTCGCATCTATGTATATCAGCTCTGTTCTGTTCTGTTCCGGTTTTCACTTTCGGAAAACTTTTGCGAAAGTGATTTTGAGAAAATGAATACAAATTACTAAATTCAAATAAAACAGAAAATTTAAATATTTTTACGAATTAACTTTTGCAAAATCTTCCCGAAAGTGTATACTGGAAGAGGCTAGATAGTCTTTTATTGTAGCTATTTTAACGTAGCACGCCATTTAGTAGTAATGCAAATGCTATTAATTTTTTGCTTATAGCCGCTAAATGCTCGCCATCAATTGTTAACGAAATGCGTGATTGTCGTGCTGCAATTGGCGAAAAAGCCAAATTTTCAATACAGTTTGCAGGCAACCCTACTCCAGGTATGGTATATTACTACTCGAAACACTTGGATAGAAAAAGTTCAGCATGTGTCAGGTTTAAAAAAATATCGTTTCCTCTTTTTTATGTTTAGATATTCAGTGGTATTTTAACAATGTGCAACTTAGAGAATCCAATAAATATCACATAGTAGTCGAGGAATCACATGCTTATATAGAGATTTCAAATATTACAAACGAAGATATCGGTTCTTATATATGCAAATTGATCAATGAGATCGGTATGACTATGACACGTGCCAAATTCGATATATCCTCAACGACAGCCGAAGAAACTGAAGAAGAAATGCGTGCAAAGGCAAAGTCCGTAACAAAAAAACGTAGCACTAAGAAAAGTATAGCTGCAAAGAAATATACTGGAGGACAAACGCTACAAAAGACCGAAATTTCGATAGTACCAGCAAGACAAGCTGAAACTACAATGAATGTTATAAAAGTACGTCAACCAATGCAGTCAATAATTGTCGAGGAAAATGGTGTATCTGAGGTTATGGAAGTTAAAGATCGTAAAATAGCTGATGCTGAATTAAGAGTTACAAAGATTATTGAAGAAGAGGAGGAGGAAGAGGATGAGGAAGTAGAGGTGAAAGAGGAAGTTGTTGAAGCAGCACAAGTTGTGACAAAGAAATTTACCTCAAGTAAAAGTATTGAATTAACTAAAACTGTTGAAATAATACGCACAAAAATCACCGAAAAAACTATAACCGTACAAGATATACATGTGATTAGTGAACATGAAGAGGTCAGCTGGTTGCTGGAATCAATCGAAGCTGATTCTTTTGGTACAATTGGTGAATCCGCATTACGTGATTTGGCTGTTATTGGTGTACTATTGCGTTACGGTTGCACACACTATGAGATCACCTATATGTACGAACAGAATGTCTTCATTTCGCTTAAGAAGCCTGAATCGCAATCAGCACTGGTGCAATTGGTAGAACGTGAGGGACACGAAGAATTGATTACTCAAATACTAAGCGAATCTTCGAACGAAGATGAGTCTATACTAGCGGCTACGGTTGGCTTTAAAGCATTCATACGCATGATACAGACTTATGAAATAACAATTGAGACAGTTATACGGAAATTTGTTAGGGAGGACTTCATCTCGCAGGATTGGAAAATTTGCGGCAAAGAGGTTTGCTTTGTTTGTTCAATGTGTAGTTTAATGATGTTGATTTCAAGTGTTCATCTTATACACAAAGCGTACTGCATACTGCCTAGTTTACAACAAAAAGATAGAAACTCCATTTTAACTTTTTTTTAGAGTAATTGGAGTGCGCTGAATACAAAAATAACACTTGGTTTTTGCTTGTTGTTTACACTTTACACTAAAATGATAAATCGAAAAACACAAATATACCGTTATCTAGGTGAAATAATCAGTATAATTTTCGTGTTCAGCGCACCCAAATTACTCTAATAAAATCTAAAAGAAACTTTCTATATTTTTAAAATTGAAAATTGAAAACTATAGTTCGCATTATATACATTGTTTTATACCCTTCACAGTTGATAGTTAATGTGACTTTGATTTAATATTCCAAAAAAGTACGAATGAATTATATGTATTGGTCATTCTTCGAAAATTTGATAATAGATCTGATTAAAAAACAATATGATATAGTCCGAAAATAAATCTATGTATCGGAGATAAATTTTCCACTAAATATGGTCTGAACGACTAAAAAATCATCTTGTTCTGTAGATAAATTATTGAAAGAAACATAGTATAGTAGAGTATGCGTTAAGTAACCCATAACAGGGGTGTGCAAAAGTTTCAAATGGAAGTGTAATACATACAACACTTTTATTATATTCCTAATTGATAAACGATGAAACTTAACGAAGAACAAGGATATTGTTCCGTAATTTTTGCTGATTTATGCAAAGAGCTGCGTGTGTTTGTGCTGTCCAAAGGTAAAACAAGTAAGAAGAAGTAAACTGTATATGTAATGTATAATTGATTAATTGAAGATTCTCTTGAATTAAAAGAATAAGAAACAGTGGTGCAGTCTCCTTTTACAAATACCAATGAAACAATTTACATTGCTAATGTAAAGAGCTGCGTGTGTGTACAACAATGCTCCGCCTATGTTGAAGAAAAACGAAATCAAATCAATCGGTTGTATCTGCCCAACTTTTCGTACGCTTCTTTTTTAATCATCTAGAATCATCTAGAGCTAAAATTCGACCTGTCGAGAGGAGAAAATTCTATGTTGGGTAGATTCCCTCTTGTGCCTAAGGTTAAGTGCCTGAAGGGGCAGTTAACGTTCAAAAATTGGTCTTATGCATTTTTATAGAATATTAAAATATTTTCGCCGCAGTTACACGTTTTTCAAACTTAGCGTATTGCAGTTTTTAAAATACGTGTGAAGGGTATAAAAGCTTCGGAACTATCGAAGTTGTTTTATTTGTTATACGTAGATTGCTTTATAAATCAATGAAAAAACATAAGTATTACACTTACCTTACCCGTAAAAAAAATCTGAAAAGAGAGAGAGAGAGAGAGAGAGAGAGAGAAAAATTTGTGTGTTATAAAGCGATCATTTAAATTTTGGTTGTTTAAGTGTTAAAAAATATCCAAATACACAAAATGAGTTACACTGATTTGGGTTTAACTATTTTCTTATTCCATTGCGTACTTATATAGAGAATAATAGAGACTTCTCAAGTTATACAAAGTCATGAGGCGGTTACGCACATAAAAATCGGTAAGTATATGCAAAATGCCTATTAACTATTTTGTGAGCAAACAAAGTGGCTTTCTATTTAAAACAAATTGTACATAAGTTTATTAATTATGCATTTTATTATTATTTTTTGGCACTTGCTTGAAAAACAAAACCAAAAACCTGCAAAAACAAAAAAAAAATCAAAATCAAAATCAAAATCAAAAAACATCCGAAACCAAACCAAAAACCGAAAAACCGAAAAAAAACAAACATCTAACAAAACTACAGAGGAAACATTCGTCGAGGAACGCACAATTGTAATCGATGAAGGTTTGATAATAGACACAGATGAATTGTAAACTCTTATTAATTAAAAATACCTATGTATATGACACAATATCACAATAATTAAAAAAGAAAAAGAAAAAAAATTGAATATTGATTAATATTATGCAACTTATAAAAATAATTATATTTTTTTTTTTAACAATTAAACTATTTTTTTTCTATAAACAGACAAATTGAAACCTGTGTATATTCTAAAAAAGACGCAAAAATAACTAAAAAAAAAAAAACAAAAAGAAATTTTAATAAAAAATAAAAATGAGTAAAAAAAAAGACCATGCTAACAATCCGATATAACCACAACTATTTCTTTTACTATACGTACTACAAACTATTATATCTACTACTATACTGCCTACCAAGTAATATTTTCTATACTGCCTACAATGTTCTACTACTACTACTACTACTACTACTAAGCTTTTCAATTACTACTGTGTATGTATAACCTTGCAATACTGGAGCTCAGCAATGTTATTCTAATGTCATATAAGCTTTACTACTGTTTTTCGAATATTTGAAAATTTTTATTTAGAAATAAGTTGTTTTTTCTATTTAAATACCACACTAATTCTTTGCAAAGAAGCTTTTAGCGACAAGCCATGCTTTTGAACATGCGTAAGCAAGCGTAAAATGCCATACCTCATTAGTATTTTAATACAGGTAAGTAAAATGTCGAAGCAAGTTTTTACACTGTAAAAAAATCACTCTTATCTATTGTTTGTCTGTATACAAAAAAAAAAAAAAATAAAATTAAACGCTTCAAGTCTATTATGTACTACAAAATTAATACAAAATATGTAAATAGTTAACAAATTTGGATTTATGTTTTTTTTTTAAGTTAAAGCACCAACTCACCAAAACAAAAAAAAAAAAAAAACTATTTCATATCGAAAATTTGTCACTATTTGATTACATTACATTCACAGAATCAACAAACACTAAAGTGGAAGAACAATTTATACAACAACAAGAACAACAACAACAAATTGTGCAGAAAAAATCGAAAACCAAAAAACATAAAAAATCACATATCGAAATTAAACAAGAAGAAGAACTTGTACAAGAACTCATAATACCTATTGAAGAAGGCACAGAGGTTATTGAAGATACAAACAATGAAACTCTTGCACCATTAGAGCAAACTTCACTTGCATACGAAACACTAGCCACGCAATTATTATCACAGGAAATTAATGAAACTACAGCATTGACACAAACTACAGAACTATCCACACCGAAACCGAAATCAGCACTGGCACAAACTAATTTATTAGCCGAAAAGAGCATAGCTATACAGGAGAAATCTATAACATATGATATTGCAACAGATTATAAAGCTACAAAAGAACAAACAATGCAGCAAATATGCGAAATTGTGGAGGATACTCAATTACAAGTACCCTCAGTAACAGAAATGGAAACTAAGCATACATTAGCTGATTTAAGCATAGAAAAATTACCACAAACTGTAGCAGCTGTGCAGAAATTAGCTGAATCACATTCACTTATTATTGAGAAACAGCATGTAGATGATGTATTGGAGCAGCTGAAACCATTCGATGTTGCTACAAAACATGCACATCAAGAGTTGACTGTGGCACAGGAGTTACAAGAAGAACTCAACACATCACTGCAACAATTTGAAGAACTTAGTATACCAAAAGTTCCACCAACCATGGTACAATTGCAGCCGAATTATGTAAAACAAGAAGGTATACTTGTAAGCGAAGCAATTAGCACCGAAACGGTGGATACAACACAGAACTTAGGCTTAAAATTACCACTGGCAGCTAGTATACCTGCTGAGCTTGTCAGCATAGAGTCTGGCATCATTGAGATTAGCGAAATGCAACCGCAACATACGGCATCGGATTACAAACCGACTGAAATGCTACCAACTGAAGCACTTACAACAACTGTGCTGGAACATAAAGCAGTAAGCGGCAGTACAGCGTGTGCATTTGAGAGCACTGAAGCAATGCCAGCACCAATGCTGCCTACAAAGAGTGTGGCCGATGTAGCACTGACAGCACAGGCAACAAGTTTGCTTGTTAGTGAAACAGAGACTGCTGAAGGCTATCCATCTGCAAAAATAACAGCAACACGCGCTACTAGCTTTAAGGCAACAGAACAATTGGTATTGCTGGAACCGGGCATTGTTAGCAGTGCAGCAGATTTACAAAGTCCACTTGAAGAACGTCTGCCCGAATTTATGCAGAAGTCAAATCAGGCTGAGTTGCAGCTTGAAGAGCAAACACATCTAACACGTAGTGAAACTGTATTGGCTGAAATGCGTACAGAAGAACTTGAAATTGCGGCAGAAGCAAAAACACTAGAACCAACGTATGTAAAAACCATAGCGAAGCATTTAATTATAGGTGAAACCAGTGAGGTAACGCCAACGGAGCATACAGAAAATTGGGCGCCACATGATGAAACTATGAAATCCGCTAAAGAATACTTAACACCAGCAAATGCAGTCGGTGAGCAGTGTACGCCGCTCATATACGATGCAACCGATGAATTGGATGGCACATTGCCAAGTTTGGAGCATGTTAAAACTAAGCTTGCAAATGGTGAAGTTGTAGCAAATATTGAAGTAGCTAATGTTATCGATAAGGAAGCAACATTAACCATAGAGCAACCAATGCGCACTGCAGCAAAATTAGACTTTGTCGAACAGGCTGCATTGCTTATTAATGAAAATTTAATAAGTGAGAAGGAAACAACTTTCGTAAGTGATATAATGCAATCAGTGCAATTAGCTAGCGCCAAATCGACAGATATTGAGCTGAAAGCACCAAGTGTACAAACGGTGCAAACTGAAAATGTAGCAGCAACATTTGAAACTGATACCGCCAAACCTTTGGCAGCAAACCCAACCTACGAAGCAATGAGCACTGGTATTGTAATACAGCCGGATATACTCGAAAGCAGCAATGTACTAGAATTAGCACTGAAACCAGAGGAGAAACATATTGAAACAACACAAGTAGATACAGCTGCAGTTTCTTTGGAAATAACAAATGTGCAACTTGTCGAAACCAGCAGTGAAATGCAACCTACCGAGCAAACACCACAAGCCACTACTGCACAAGCACATACCGAAGAATTTAAGCACATTGAAAGCACACAAATAACAACACTCGAAACGGCGTCGCAACTTTTGGAGCAAATAAAGCCAACCATGGCTTTAGCTGCTATTGGTCTACCAATACAACAGGGTGCAGAAGTCAGTGAACAAACCATCATGGATTCAATCAAGTCTAGTCACGTAATGCCTCAGCCGCAAGTGCAAACTGTCGAGCACATAATGGATCTAATGGCATCGTTGGAGGTGCGTACAGCACAAACAGCAGAACAGGAGCAGGATTTGGCGACACAAGAACATCCAACTGAAAAATGTGCCACCATTGTACAATCACTTGGCTTGCCTGTTGCAAATACAGCTGAGCAGGAAAATTTAGAATCAATGCATAGTATGCCAAATCTAACAACAACATTAGAACGTGCACAACTCAATTTGACTGAAATGACGCATATACTCGGCGAAGAAACATCTAGCATGGATGGCTTACAAGAGTATTTGCCAAAAGCTGCCACTGAGGCAGCAATTACAAGCATAGATCTGGTCGATAATATATCAGCCATTGAAGTCACTGCTGTAATTAGCAGCGAAGAAGGTGTAGCATTAAAACCCACTGATATGCACAATTATGTACAAGCTGAAACAAAACTAACAGACATAACACAGAAATCAGTTTTACTAGAACAAGCTTTGGTGAATGAAACAATTGGTGAACTAGCAGGTATTCCATCACTTGAAACAACATGCAAACCACTGCTTAGCAATCTTAATGAAATTAGCGTACAACAAATGCATGTTTTCGAAAAGGAGACTGAAGCTCCGCTACAATTTGAGCAACCACTTGTACAGTCAGCGCATTCAATTGTCGATACAGAGAAACATTCTATTGTAAGTAGTCAGGAACACGCATTAGAACTAGAAAGTGAGCTCAAAATAGCCGCAGAACCATTGGAAACAGCAAAAGAACTGCATACCGAAATGCTTAAATTGCCATTGACAGAGCATGTCGAAGATTGCCAATCACCGGGAAATATAACAGATTTTGAAACCACTAATAAACAGGCAACAATCGCTTACCAGGCGCTAAGTGAGACTATTACAACTAAAGCCACTGCATTCGAAGGTTTTCAATGTACAAGTGATATTGAAAAGCCTAGCGTTTTATTGACTGATAGCCATATAGTGACACACGATAATGTTATGGAAGGCATAGAAAACTATATAATTGATGTAGCTGTTGCATTTGATGAAAAACCAGTATTCAAAAATCAAATAGCTAATGTATTATTGGGCGAAAGTAAGCTTACTGCCTTAGCAGATACTCAAAACTTGCTGGATACAACAGCTTTGTTGGAACAGCTGGATATGAAAGCGTTACAGCCCAACATAATTGAGAATCAAAAAACACAATTTACAAAAGCAGTAGATGAAACGCTAATATACGAGTCAACAAAGCCAACAAAGGAATTTGAAGCTGCAAAAATTCAGAAAGCTGATGTGAGCCATGAATTGGCTTACTCGCATACTACAGCAATGCATCAAACTGCCGAACATGAAGATGTCTTCAAGCAATTGGACGAGCAATTGGTAACAGCAACCGAAGAATCAGCACCATTAAAATTAATTTTGCCACTATCAAAGCAAGTTTTGACACATGATGCTCCCGATGAATTGTCACCATACAATGTAGATGCAAAACAAGCCAGACCTGATACAGTGGGCGCACAACAAGAGCTTGTCATCTCTGAAATTCAATGCGTAGAAGATTCGGCAATATTTAACTCCAAAAGCACACCGACAGTTCAAGCAACAGAGCAGCTTGAAGATCTGTTTAAGCCTACGCATGAAGAAATGCAAACCAACATCTTACAAAGTGCAACTATTATTGATGACTTTAAACCAGAGCAGCAAAGCGCAAAGGCTTTTGTCGAGGGTTCATTTCATGAGACTATTACATCCGATGTGGTGCTTTTCGAACCAACACAGGATATAACGCCGGACACACATACACAAAAAGACACCAACTTTGCGCTTGTCAATGGTGCAAAGGCTGTACAATTGTCCGAAATGAATACGGTGATGCAGAGTGAGGCACCATTAATCATTAAACAAGAAATTTTAACAGCTAAATCATTCACGGAGGGCACCCAAAGGGAAACCATTGTCACTGAAATAACTACTGCAGAAAAAGAGGAGAACATCGTGGAGTTGCCATTAGAAAATTGGCGTACAGCACAAGCAGCAGTAAGTGATGCTACAAATCAAGCGCAGACGATTGCAACTCCATTTGTTTTGGAAAAAGAAAGCGTTTGTCAAGTAGATAGTGTTAGTCCTGTCTTTGCAAAACAGGATGCAGAAAGCAAGCAACTGCACAAAACGATTACTGAAGTAGCGACTTATGAAGGTGCTGCTCTGTTCCAGAATATAAAAAATCTAAAAGAAATTGCAACATTAAGCATGGACGACAAAGCCGGACACAGTCAGGTAACAACAATCGAACCCACATTTGTCAAGGAGGACAACTTAGATCTTCGTACACCCAAAAAGGAGAAGGCTACAGTTGTTAATACTGAACATAAGGTGCACTTAACGGAGGAAAATGTTGGCCTTAATGCAATCACTGAAATTTATGATTTAAAACAACCTGTCTCAACAGCAAGTGTACTATCCGATGATACAAGCAGAGCTGCAGATGTTACAGAATTGTATGTTTATGAAGCACCGCCTTTATTGGAAAGCTTAGATCAAGCATTATTGGACGTCAGCCCTACTGCTGTCGTTGAGGAACAAAAACCAATACAAACAACAAGTATTGATGTATATGAAAATATTACTGGATATGGTAATTTCAAACCGACGGTTTTGGGTCCCTTAAAAGAGGAAATTGTGCCTTCGGAAATGAAGGTTTCGGTTGTGGAACTAGTCGATTTAAATCCAAGTGTGGAAAGTTTCGAACCACAACATCATACTAGTCAACTAGCAAGTGCAATAGAGGGCACCAAGGATTCTTTGGTAATAAAAGAACAATTACCGTTAGAAAATACTACAACAATGCTAGAAGACAAAATACCGGCATTACAAACTGCCGGCGTGGGCCAAGCGGATACTAAATATGCAGTTTTGACTAGTGAGCTACAGCTCTCAGGCAACATTACAGAAACTGAGGCATTTGAGCCGAGTTCACATACTGCTGACGCATCAGTTATACCCCAAAGTACGTACGTTAATCAGCAAATTGTTACCGAAGAACAAACGCATAACATTCCAAAATCTGAAAATGTTGCTCTGCAAAAAGCTGATCATTCTTTTAACCCACAATATGCCTTAAACGAAAAACAAATCCTCATTTACGAAAATACAACTAAAAATGAAATAACACATGAATTTGGCACATTAGAAACGAGCATGCAAACCACAAATCTACATACGCCAATACAAACAACGCAACTTATTAGTGAGAACACTGAAAATATCGTGCACACAGAAACCATGCCCACAACTAAGTCTGCGCAACACGCAATTGAGCCGTACACCAGTTGTGAACAAATAGAAACATTGATATTCGACAATGAAACAAAACTATCAACACCAAAATCATCAGAACAAATGTTACACGAAAATCAGGAAGTTATAAATAAACAAGTAGCTATGCAAACTTCCGAAATTACTTCAGAAAGCAGCACTAACTTTAAAGATAATGCAGCTGAAATTCTTTCGATATTGCCTTCAAGGGATAGAAGTCTCTTAAAAGTTGCTTCGTCAAATATAGTAACAACATACACAACTACCGAAGACATACTACCAGATATTGAACACTTTCAGACACCACAACAATCAGAACAAGATACTGATAAACTACAGAATGCACATGTAAAAAGGGTAAAAACACTGCGCGGTAAGTACATAAGAATGTTAGGGCTTTATAAATCCAAAATATGGCGTAATACTTTCATGACCACCCATGTCCCAAATACAATTTTCAAAACAGAAACACATATAACACTAAACAAAATATATACACTACCAATGCAATCACAAATAACTCACATTCTTTTAAATAGATACACCAACAACTACAGACAATGAACACACCACACAAAAAACACCAACACAAAAGACTGAAACAGAAAGCGTAAAAACTCAAGAAGAAATCAAGGAGTTACCAGAGGAAGTCCGTGTAGTTGAAACTATTTCTGAAGATGGTAAACCCAAAAAGAAGAAGATTCGCACTCGTATCATCAAAAAGCTTAAGGGCAACAAACAAGAAGTCACAAAAATTGAAACAGTTGAAGAGGATGGCAAACAACCTGAAACTACTGTTACTGTTGAAGAGACTCCAATCGAGAAACCATCAGAAGAAATCAAGGAGTTACCGGAAGAAGTCCATGTGGTTGAAACTATTTCTGAAGATGGTAAATCCAAAAAGAAAAAGATCCGCACACGCCTTATCAAAAAGGTTAAAGGAGACAAACAAGAAATCACAAAGATAGAAACGGTTGAAGAGGATGACAAACAACCTGAAACTACTGTTACTGTTGAAGAGACTCCAATCGATGAGCCATCAGAAGACATCAAGGAGTTACCGGAAGAAGTTCGTGTGGTTGAAACTATTTCTGAAGATGGTAAATCCAAAAAGAAAAAGATCCGCACACGCGTTATCAAAAAGATTAAAGGAGACAAACAAGAAGTCACAAAGATAGAAACGGTTGAAGAGGATGACAAACAACCTGAAACTACTGTTACTGTTAAAGAGACTCCACTTGATGAACCATCAGAAGAAATTAAGGAATTACCGGAAGAAGTACATGTAGTTGAAACTATTGCTGAAGATGGTAAACCCAAAAAGAAGAAGATCCGCACACGTGTTATCAAGAAAGTTAAGGGCGACAAACAAGAAGTCACAAAAATAGAAACAGTTGAAGAAGATGACAAACAACCTGAAACTACTGTTACTGTAGAAGAGACTCCAATCGATAAACCATCAGAAAAAATCAAGGAATTACCGGAAACAGTCCGTGTGGTTGAAACTATTTCTGAAGATGGTAAACCGAAAAAGAAGAAGATCCGCACACGTGTTATCAAGAAGGTTAAGGGAGACAAACAAGAAGTTACAAAAATAGAAACAGTTGAAGAGGATGGCAAACAACCTGAAACTACTGTTACTGTTGAAGAGACTCCAATCGATAAACCATCAGAAGAAATCAAGGAGTTACCGGAAGAAGTCCATGTGGTTGAAACTATTTCTGAAGATGGTAATTCCAAAAAGAAAAAGATCCGCACACGTGTTATCAAAAAGATTAAAGGAGACAAACAAGAAGTCACAAAGATAGAAACGGTTGAAGAGGATGACAAACAACCTGAAACTACTGTTACTGTTAAAGAGACTCCACTTGATGAACCATCAGAAGAAATTAAGGAATTACCGGAAGAAGTACATGTAGTTGAAACTATTTCTGAAGATGGTAAACCCAAAAAGAAGAAGATCCGCACACGTGTTATCAAGAAAGTTAAGGGCGAGAAACAAGAAGTCACAAAAATAGAAACAGTTGAAGAAGATGACAAACAACCTGAAACTACTGTTACTGTAGAAGAGACTCCAATCGATGAACCATCAGAAGAAATCAAGGAGTTACCGGAAGAAGTTCGTGTGGTTGAAACTATTTCTGAAGATGGTAAACCCAAAAAGAAGAAGATCCGCACACGTGTCATCAAAAAGGTTAAAGGAGACAAACAAGAAGTCACAAAAATAGAAACAGTTGAAGAGGATGACAAACAACCTCAAACTACTGTTACTGTTGAAGAGACACCAATTGATGAACCATCAGAAGAAATCAAGGAATTTCCGGAAGAAGTCCGTGTGGTTGAAACTATTTCTGAAGATGGTAAGCCCAAAAAGAAGAAGATCCGCACACGTGTCATCAAGAAGGTTAAGGGCGACAAACAAGAAGTTACAAAAATAGAAACAGTTGAAGATGATGGCAAACAACCTGAAACTACTGTTACTGTTGAAGAGACTCCAATAGATGAACCATCAGAAGAAATTAAGGAATTACCAGAAGAAGTACATGTAGTTGAAACTATTTCTGAAGATGGTAAACCCAAAAAGAAGAAGATCCGCACACGTGTCATCAAGAAGGTTAAGGGCGACAAACAAGAAGTTACAAAAATAGAAACAGTTGAAGAGGATGACAAACAACCTGAAACTACTGTTACTGTAGAAGAGACACCAATCGACGAAACATCGGAAGAAATAAAGGAATTACCGGAAGAAATCCATGTAATTGAAACTATTTCCGAAGATGGTAAGCCCAAAAAGAAGAAGATCCGCACACGTGTTATCAAGAAGGTTAAGGGCGACAAACAAGAAGTCACAAAAATAGAAACAGTTGAAGAGGATGACAAACAACCTGAAACTACTGTTACTGTTGAAGAGACTCCAATAGATGAACCATCAGAAGAAATTAAGGAATTTCCGGAAGAAGTACATGTAGTTGAAACTATTTCTGAAGATGGTAAACCCAAAAAGAAGAAGATCCGCACACGTGTCATCAAGAAGGTTAAGGGCGACAAACAAGAAGTTACAAAAATAGAAACAGTTGAAGAGGATGACAAACAACCTGAAACTACTGTTACTGTAGAAGAGACACCAATCGACGAAACATCAGAAGAAATAAAGGAATTACCGGAAGAAATCCATGTAATTGAAACTATTTCCGAAGATGGTAAACCCAAAAAGAAGAAGATCCGCACACGTGTTATCAAGAAGGTTAAGGGCGACAAACAAGAAGTCACAAAAATAGAAACAGTTGAAGAGGATGACAAACAACCTGAAACTACTGTTACTGTTGAAGAGACTAAAATAGATGAACAATCAGAAGAAATTAAGGAATTACCGGAAGAAGTACATGTAGTTGAAACTATTTCTGAAGATGGTAAACCCAAAAAGAAGAAGATCCGCACACGTGTCATCAAGAAGGTTAAGGGCGACAAACAAGAAGTTACAAAAATAGAAACAGTTGAAGAGGATGACAAACAACCTGAAACTACTGTTACTGTAGAAGAGACTCCAATCGATGAACTATCAGAAGAAATAAAGGAATTACCGGAAGAAATCCATGTAATTGAAACTATTTCCGAAGATGGTAAGCCCAAAAAGAAGAAGATCCGCACACGTGTTATCAAGAAGGTTAAGGGCGACAAACAAGAAGTCACAAAAATAGAAACAGTTGAAGAGGATGACAAACAACCCGAAACGACTGTTACTGTAGAGGAGACTCCAATCGATGAACCATCAGAAGAAATCAAGGAATTACCGGAAGAAATCCATGTAATTGAAACTACTTCTGAAGATGGTAAACCCAAAAGGAAGAAGATCCGCACACGTGTTATCAAGAAGGATAGGGGCGACAAACAAGAAGTCACAAAAATAGAAACAGTTGAAGAGGATGACAAACAACCTCAAACTACTGTTACTGTTGAAGAGATACCAATTGATGAACCATCAGAAGAAATCAAGGAACTTCCGGAAGAAGTCCGTGTGGTTGAAACTATTTCTGAAGATGGTAAACCGAAAAAGAAGAAGATCCGCACACGTGTCATCAAGAAAATTAAGGGCGACAAACAAGAAGTTACAAAAATAGAAACAGTTGAAGAGGATGACAAACAACCTGAAACTACTGTTACTGTTAAAGAGACTCCACTTGATGAACCATCAGAAGAAATCAGGGAACTTCCGGAAGAAGTCCGTGTGGTTGAAACTATTTCTGAAGATGGTAAACCCAAAAAGAAGAAGATCCGCACACGTGTTATCAAGAAGGTTAAGGGCGACAAACAAGAAGTTACAAAAATAGAAACAGTTGAAGAGGATGACAAACAACCTGAAACTACTGTTACTGTAGAAGAGACTCCAATCGATGAACTACCAGAAGAAATCAAGGAATTACCGGAAGAAATCCATGTAATTGAAACTATTTCCGAAGATGGTAAGCCCAAAAAGAAGAAGATCCGCACACGTGTTATCAAGAAGGTTAAGGGCGACAAACAAGAAGTCACAAAAATAGAAACAGTTGAAGAGGATGACAAACAACCCGAAGCGACTGTTACTGTGGAGGAGACTCCAATCGATGAACCATCAGAAGAAATCAAGGAATTACCGGAAGAAATCCATGTAATTGAAACTACTTCTGAAGATGGTAAACCCAAAAGGAAGAAGATCCGCACACGTGTTATCAAGAAGGTTAGGGGCGACAAACAAGAAGTCACAAAAATAGAAACAGTTGAAGAGGATGACAAGCAACCTGAAACTACTGTTACTGTTGAAGAGACACCAATTGATGAACCATCAGAAGAAATCAAGGAACTTCCGGAAGAAGTCAGCGTGGTTGAAACTATTTCTGAAGATGGCAAGCCCATAAAGAAGAAGATCCGCACACGTGTCATCAAGAAGGTTAAGGGCGACAAACAAGAAGTTACAAAAATAGAAACAGTTGAAGAGGATGACAAACAACCTGAAACTACTGTTACTGTTAAAGAGACTCCACTTGATGAACCATCAGCAGAAATCAAGGAACTTCCGGAAGAAGTCCGTGTGCTTGAAACTATTTCTGAAGATGGTAAACCCAAAAAGAAGAAGATCCGCACACGTGTCATCAAGAAGGTTAAGGGCGACAAACAAGAAGTTACAAAAATAGAAACAGTTGAAGAGGATGGCAAACAACCTGAAACTACTGTTACTGTTGAAGAGACTCCAATAGATGAACCATCAGAAGAAATTAAGGAATTACCGGAAGAAGTACATGTAGTTGAAACTATTTCTGAAGATGGTAAACCCAAAAAGAAGAAGATCCGCACACGTGTCATCAAAAAGGTTAAGGGCGACAAGCAAGAAGTCACAAAAATAGAAACAGTTGAAGAGGATGACAAACAACCTGAAACAACCGTTACTGTTGAAGAGACACCAATTGATGAACCATCAGAAGAAATCACGGAACTTCCGGAAGAAGTCCGTGTGGTTGAAACTATCTCTGAAGATGGTAAGCCCAAAAAGAAGAAGATCCGCACACGTGTCATCAAGAAGGTTAAGGGCGACAAACAAGAAGTTACAAAAATAGAAACAGTTGAAGAGGATGAAAAACAACCTGAAACTACTGTTACTGTCGAAGAGACACCAATTGGTGAAACATCAGAACAAATCAAGGAATTACCAGAAGGAGTCCATATAGTTGAAACTATTTCTGAAGATGGTAAACCCAAAACAAAGAAGATCCGCACACGTGTTATCAAGAAGATTAAGGGCGACAAACAAGAAGTTACAAAAATAGAAACAGTTGAAGAGGATGACAAGCAACCTGAAACTACTGTTACTGTTGAAGAGACACCAATCGATGAACCATCAGAAGAAATCAAGGAACTACCAGAAGAAGTCCATGTAGTTGAAACAATTTCTGAAGATGGTAAACCCAAAAAAGAAAAAGATCCGCACACGTGTCATCAAAAAGGTTAAGGGCGACAAGCAAGAAGTCACAAAGATAGAAACAGTTGAAGAGGATGACAAACAACCTGAAACAACAGTTACTATTGAAGAGACTCCAATAGAAGAACCAACAGAAGAAATCAAGGAGTTACCAGAGGAAGTCCGTGTGGTTGAAACTATTTCCGAAGACGGTAAACCCAAAAAGAAGAAGATCCGCACACGTGTCATCAAAAAGGTTAAGGGCGACAAACAAGAAGTCACAAAAATAGAAACAGTTGAAGAGGATGACAAACAACCTGAAACAACCGTTACTGTTGAAGAATTTCCAATCTATGAATCATCGGAAGAAATCAAGGAGTTACCAGAGGAAGTCCGTGTGTTTGAAACTATTTCCGAAGATGGTAAACCCAAAAAGAAGAAGATCCGCACACGTGTCATCAAAAAGGTTAAGGGCGACAAGCAAGAAGTCACAAAGATAGAAACAGTTGAAGAGGATGACAAACAACCTGAAACAACAGTTACTATTGAAGAGACTCCAATCGAAGAACCAACAGAAGAAATCAAGGAGTTACCAGAGGAAGTCCGCGTGGTTGAAACTATTTCTGAAGATGGTAAGCCCAAAAAGAAGAAGATCCGAACACGTGTCATCAAAAAGGTTAAGGGCGACAAGCAAGAAGTCACAAAAATAGAAACAGTTGAAGAGGATGACAAACAACCTGAAACAACCGTTACTGTTGAAGAGACTCCAATCTATGAATCATCGGAAGAAATCAAGGAGTTACCAGAGGAAGTCCGTGTGGTTGAAACTATTTCCGAAGACGGTAAACCCAAAAAGAAGAAGATCCGCACACGTGTCATCAAAAAGGTTAAGGGCGACAAACAAGAAGTCACAAAAATAGAAACAGTTGAAGAGGATGACAAACAACCTGAAACAACCGTTACTGTTGAAGAGACTCCAATCTATGAATCATCGGAAGAAATCAAGGAGTTACCAGAGGAAGTCCGTGTGGTTGAAACTATTTCCGAAGATGGTAAACCCAAAAAGAAGAAGATCCGCACACGTGTCATCAAAAAGGTTAAGGGCGACAAGCAAGAAGTCACAAAGATAGAAACAATTGAAGAGGATGACAAACAACTTGAAACAACAGTTACTATTGAAGAGACTCCAATCGAAGAACCAACAGAAGAAATCAAGGAGTTACCAGAGGAAGTCCGCGTGGTTGAAACTATTTCTGAAGATGGTAAGCCCAAAAAGAAGAAGATCCGCACACGTGTCATCAAAAAGGTTAAGGGCGACAAGCAAGAAGTCACAAAAATAGAAACAGTTGAAGAGGATGACAAACAACCTGAAACAACCGTTACTGTTGAAGAGACTCCAATCTATGAATCATCGGAAGAAATCAAGGAGTTACCAGAGGAAGTCCGTGTGGTTGAAACTATTTCCGAAGACGGTAAACCCAAAAAGAAGAAGATCCGCACACGTGTCATCAAAAAGGTTAAGGGCGACAAGCAAGAAGTCACAAAAATAGAAACAGTTGAAGAGGATGACAAACAACCTGAAACAACCGTTACTGTTGAAGAGACTCCAATCGATGAATCATCGCAAGAAATCAAGGAGTTACCAGAGGAAGTCCGTGTGGTTGAAACTATTTCCGAAGACGGTAAACCCAAAAAGAAGAAGATCCGCACACGTGTCATCAAAAAGGTTAAGGGCGACAAGCAAGAAGTCACAAAAATAGAAACAGTTGAAGAGGATGACAAACAACCTGAAACAACCGTTACTGTTGAAGAGACTCCAATCGATGAATCATCGCAAGAAATCAAGGAGTTACCAGAGGAAGTCCATGTGGTTGAAACTATTTCCGAAGATGGTAAACCCAAAACAAGGAAGATCCGCACACGTGTTATCAAGAAGATTAAGGGCGACAAACAAGAAGTTACAAAAATAGAAACAGTTGAAGAGGATGACAAGCAACCTGAAACTACTGTTACTGTTGAAGAGACACCAATTGATGAACCATCAGAAGAAATCAAGGAACTTCCGGAAGAAGTCAGCGTGGTTGAAACTATTTCTGAAGATGGCAAGCCCATAAAGAAGAAGATCCGCACTCGTGTCATCAAGAAGGTTAAGGGCGACAAACAGGAAGTTACAAAAATAGAAACAGTTGAAGAGGATTACAAACAACCTGAAACAACAGTTACTATTGAAGAGACTCCAATCGAAGAACCAACAGAAGAAATAAAGGAGTTACCAGAGGAAGTCCGTGTGGTTGAAACTATTTCCGAAGACGGTAAACCCAAAAAGAAGAAGATCCGCACACGTGTCATCAAAAAGGTTAAGAGCGACAAACAAGAAGTCACAAAAATAGAAACAGTTGAAGAGGATGACAAACAACCTGAAACAACAGTTACTATTGAAGAGATTCCAATCGAAGAACCAACAGAAGAAATCAAGGAGTTACCAGAGGAAGTCCGCGTGGTTGAAACTATTTCTGAAGATGGTAAGCCCAAAAAGAAGAAGATCCGCACACGTGTCATCAAAAAGGTTAAGGGCGACAAGCAAGAAGTCACAAAAATAGAAACAGTTGAAGAGGATGACAAACAACCTGAAACAACCGTTACTGTTGAAGAAACTCCAATCTATGAATCATCGGAAGAAATCAAGGAGTTACCAGAGGAAGTCCGTGTGGTTGAAACTATTTCCGAAGACGGTAAACCCAAAAAGAAGAAGATCCGCACACGTGTCATCAAAAAGGTTAAGGGCGACAAGCAAGAAGTCACAAAAATAGAAACAGTTGAAGAGGATGACAAACAACCTGAAACAACCGTTACTGTTGAAGAGACTCCAATCGATGAATCATCGCAAGAAATCAAGGAGTTACCAGAGGAAGTCCATGTGGTTGAAACTATTTCCGAAGATGGTAAACCCAAAACAAAGAAGATCCGCACACGTGTTATCAAGAAGATTAAGGGCGACAAACAAGAAGTTACAAAAATAGAAACAGTTGAAGAGGATGACAAGCAACCTGAAACTACTGTTACTGTTGAAGAGACACCAATTGATGAACCATCAGAAGAAATCAAGGAACTTCCCGAAGAAGTCAGCGTGGTTGAAACTATTTCTGAAGATGGCAAGCCCAAAAAGAAGAAGATCCGCACTCGTGTCATCAAGAAGGTTAAGGGCGACAAACAGGAAGTTACAAAAATAGAAACAGTTGAAGAGGATTACAAACAACCTGAAACAACAGTTACTATTGAAGAGACTCCAATCGAAGAACCAACAGAAGAAATCAAGGAGTTACCAGAGGAAGTCCGCGTGGTTGAAACTATTTCTGAAGATGGTAAGCCCAAAAAGAAGAAGATCCGCACACGTGTCATCAAAAAGGTTAAGGGCGACAAGCAAGAAGTCACAAAAATAGAAACAGTTGAAGAGGATGACAAACAACCTGAAACAACCGTTACTGTTGAAGAGACTCCAATCTATGAATCATCGGAAGAAATCAAGGAGTTACCAGAGGAAGTCCGTGTGGTTGAAACTATTTCCGAAGACGGTAAACCCAAAAAGAAGAAGATCCGCACACGTGTCATCAAAAAGGTTAAGGGCGACAAGCAAGAAGTCACAAAAATAGAAACAGTTGAAGAGGATGACAAACAACCTGAAACAACCGTTACTGTTGAAGAGACTCCAATCGATGAATCATCGCAAGAAATCAAGGAGTTACCAGAGGAAGTCCGTGTGGTTGAAACTATTTCCGAAGACGGTAAACCCAAAAAGAAGAAGATCCGCACACGTGTCATCAAAAAGGTTAAGGGCGACAAGCAAGAAGTCACAAAAATAGAAACAGTTGAAGAGGATGACAAACAACCTGAAACAACCGTTACTGTTGAAGAGACTCCAATCGATGAATCATCGCAAGAAATCAAGGAGTTACCAGAGGAAGTCCATGTGGTTGAAACTATTTCCGAAGATGGTAAACCCAAAACAAGGAAGATCCGCACACGTGTTATCAAGAAGATTAAGGGCGACAAACAAGAAGTTACAAAAATAGAAACAGTTGAAGAGGATGACAAGCAACCTGAAACTACTGTTACTGTTGAAGAGACACCAATTGATGAACCATCAGAAGAAATCAAGGAACTTCCGGAAGAAGTCAGCGTGGTTGAAACTATTTCTGAAGATGGCAAGCCCATAAAGAAGAAGATCCGCACTCGTGTCATCAAGAAGGTTAAGGGCGACAAACAGGAAGTTACAAAAATAGAAACAGTTGAAGAGGATTACAAACAACCTGAAACAACAGTTACTATTGAAGAGACTCCAATCGAAGAACCAACAGAAGAAATAAAGGAGTTACCAGAGGAAGTCCGTGTGGTTGAAACTATTTCCGAAGACGGTAAACCCAAAAAGAAGAAGATCCGCACACGTGTCATCAAAAAGGTTAAGGGCGACAAACAAGAAGTCACAAAAATAGAAACAGTTGAAGAGGATGACAAACAACCTGAAACAACAGTTACTATTGAAGAGATTCCAATCGAAGAACCAACAGAAGAAATCAAGGAGTTACCAGAGGAAGTCCGCGTGGTTGAAACTATTTCTGAAGATGGTAAGCCCAAAAAGAAGAAGATCCGCACACGTGTCATCAAAAAGGTTAAGGGCGACAAGCAAGAAGTCACAAAAATAGAAACAGTTGAAGAGGATGACAAACAACCTGAAACAACCGTTACTGTTGAAGAAACTCCAATCTATGAATCATCGGAAGAAATCAAGGAGTTACCAGAGGAAGTCCGTGTGGTTGAAACTATTTCCGAAGACGGTAAACCCAAAAAGAAGAAGATCCGCACACGTGTCATCAAAAAGGTTAAGGGCGACAAGCAAGAAGTCACAAAAATAGAAACAGTTGAAGAGGATGACAAACAACCTGAAACAACCGTTACTGTTGAAGAGACTCCAATCTATGAATCATCGGAAGAAATCAAGGAGTTACCAGAGGAAGTCCGTGTGGTTGAAACTATTTCCGAAGATGGTAAACCCAAAAAGAAGAAGATCCGCACACGTGTAATCAAAAAGGTTAAGGGCGACAAACAAGAAGTCACAAAAATAGAAACAGTTGAAGAGGATGACAAGCAACCTAAAACAACAGTTACTGTTGAAGAGACTCCAATCGATGAACGATCAGAAGAAATCAAGGAGTTACCAGAGGAAGTCCGCGTAATTGAAACAATTTCCGAAGATGGTAAATCCAAAAAGAAGAAGATCCGCACACGTGTCATCAAAAAGGTTAAGGGCGACAAGCAAGAAGTCACAAAGATAGAAACAGTTGAAGAGGATGACAAACAACCTGAAACAACAGTTACTATTGAAGAGACTCCAATCGAAGAACCAACAGAAGAAATCAAGGAGTTACCAGAGGAAGTCCGTGTGGTTGAAACTATTTCCGAAGACGGTAAACCCAAAAAGAAGAAGATCCGCACACGTGTCATCAAAAAGGTTAAGGGCGACAAACAAGAAGTCACAAAAATAGAAACAGTTGAAGAGGATGACAAACAACCTGAAACAACCGTTACTGTTGAAGAGACTCCAATCTATGAATCATCGGAAGAAATCAAGGAGTTACCAGAGGAAGTCCGTGTAGTTGAAACTATTTCCGAAGACGGTAAACCCAAAAAGAAGAAGATCCGCACACGTGTCATCAAAAAGGTTAAGGGCGACAAGCAAGAAGTCACAAAAATAGAAACAGTTGAAGAGGATGACAAACAACCTGAAACAACCGTTACTGTTGTAGAGACCCCAATCTATGAATCATCGGAAGAAATCAAGGAGTTACCAGAGGAAGTCCGTGTGGTTGAAACTATTTCCGAAGACGGTAAACCCAAAAAGAAGAAGATCCGCACACGTGTCATCAAAAAGGTTAAGGGCGACAAACAAGAAGTCACAAAAATAGAAACAGTTGAAGAGGATGACAAACAACCTGAAACAACCGTTACTGTTGAAGAGACTCCACTCGAAGAACCAACTGAAAAAATGGAGGAGTTAACAGAAGAAGTCCGTGTGGTTGAAACTATTTCCGAAGATGGTAAGCCCAAAAAGAAAAAGATCCGCACACGTGTCATCAAAAAAGTTAAGGGAGATAAGCAAGAAGTCACAAAGATAGAAACAGTTGAAGAAGATGATAAACAACCTGAAACTACTGTTACTGTTGAAGAGACTCCAATAGTGGAACCAACAGAAGAAGTCAAGGAGTTACCGGAAGAAGTCCGTGTTATTGAAACTATTGCCGAAGATGGTAAACCGAAAAAGAAGAAGATCCGCACACGTGTCATCAAAAAGGTTAAAGGAGACAAACAAGAAGTCACAAAAATAGAAACAGTTGAAGAGGATGACAAACAACCTGAAACTACTGTTACTGTTGAAGAGACACCAATTGATGAACCATCAGAAGAAATCACGGAGCTTCCGGAAGAAGTCCGTGTGGTTGAAACTATTTCTGAAGATGGTAAGCCCAAAAAGAAGAAGATCCGCACACGAATCATCAAGAAGGTTAAAGGAGATCAGCAAGAAGTCACGAAGATAGAAACAGTTGAAGAGGATGACAAACAAATTGAAACTACCGTTACCGTTGAAGAGACTCCAAACGAAAAACCAACAGAAGAAATCAAGGAGTTACCAGAGGAAGTCCGTGTGATTGAAACTATTTCCGAAGATGGTAAGCCCAAAAAGAAGAAGATCCGCACACGTGTCATCAAAAAGGTTAAGGGAGATAAGCAAGAAGTCACAAAGATTGAAACAGTTGAGGAGGATGATAAACAACCTGAAACTACTGTTACCGTTGAAGAGACTCCAATCGAAGAACTCTCCGCAGAAGTAAAGGAGTTACCAGAAGAAATTCGTGTGGTTGAAACTATTTCCGAAGAAGGCCAACCCAAAAAGAAGAAGATCCGCACTCGTGTCATCAAAAAGATTAAGGGCGACAAGCAAGAAGTCACAAAGATAGAAACAATTGAAGAGGATGACAAACAACCTGAAACTACTGTTACGGTTGAAGAGACCCCAATCGAGGAACTGACAGAAGAAGTCGAGGAGTTACCGGAAGAAGTTCGTGTTATTGAAACTATTTCCGAAGATGGCAAACCCAAAAAGAAGAAGATCCGTACACGTGTCATCAAAAAGATTAAAGGAGACAAACAAGAAGTCACAAAAATAGAAACAGTTGAAGAGGATGACAAACAACCTGAAACTACTGTTACTGTTGAAGAGACTCCACTCGAAGAACCAAACGAAAAAATCGAGGAGTTAAAAGAAGTAGTCCGTGTGATTGAAACTATTTCCGAAGATGGTAAGCCCAAAAAGAAGAAGATCCGCACACGTGTCATCAAAAAGGTTAAGGGAGATAAGCAAGAAGTCACAAAGATTGAAACAGTTGAGGAGGATGATAAACAACCTGAAACTACTGTTTCCGTTGAAGAGACTCCAATCGAAGAACTCTCCGCAGAAGTAAAGGAGTTACCAGAAGAAATTCGTGTGGTTGAAACTATTTCCGAAGAAGGCCAACCCAAAAAGAAGAAGATCCGCACTCGTGTCATCAAAAAGATTAAGGGCGACAAGCAAGAAGTCACAAAGATAGAAACAATTGAAGAGGATGATAAACAACCTGAAACTACTGTTACGGTTGAAGAGACCCCAATCGAGGAACTGAAAGGAGAAGTCGAGGAGTTACCGGAAGAAGTTCGTGTTATTGAAACTATTTCCGAAGATGGCAAACCCAAAAAGAAGAAGATCCGTACACGTGTCATCAAAAAGGTTAAAGGAGACAAACGAGAAGTCACAAAAATAGAAACAGTTGAAGAGGATGACAAACAACCTGAAACTACTGTTACTGTTGAAGAGATTCCAATCGAAGAACCAACGGAAGAAATCAAAGAGTTACCAGAGGAAATCCGTGTCGTTGAAACTATTTCCGAAGAAGGCAAACCCAAAAAGAAGAAGATCCGCACTCGTGTCATCAAAAAGATTAAGGGCGACAAGCAAGAAGTCACAAAGATAGAAACAATTGAAGAGGATGATAAACAACCTGAAACTACTGTTACGGTTGAAGAGACCCCAATCGAGGAACTGACAGGAGAAGTCGAGGAGTTACCGGAAGAAGTTCGTGTTCTTGAAACTATTTCCGAAGATGGCAAACCCAAAAAGAAGAAGATCCGTACACGTGTCATCAAAAAGGTTAAAGGAGACAAACAAGAAGTCACAAAAATAGAAACAGTTGAAGAGGATGACAAACAACCTGAAACTACTGTTACTGTTGAAGAGACTCCACTCGAAGAGCCAAGTGAAAAAATCGAGGAGTTAGAAGAAGAAGTCCGTGTGGTTGAAACTATTTCCGAAGATGGTAAGCCCAAAAAGAAGAAGATTCGTACACGTGTCATCAAAAAGGTTAAAGGAGACAAACAAGAAGTCACAAAAATAGAAACAGTTGAAGAGGATGACAAACAACCTGAAACTACTGTTACTGTTGAAGAGACTCCAATCGAAGAACCAACGAAACAAATCAAAGAGTTACCAGAGAAAATCCGTGTCGTTGAAACTATTTCCGAAGATGGTAAACCCAAAACGAAGAAGATCCCAACTCGTGTCATCAAAAAGGTTAAAGGAGACAAACAAGAAATCACAAAAATAGAAATAGTTGAAGAGGATGACAAACAACCTGAAACTACTGTTATTGTTGAAGAGACTCCAATTGATGAACCATCAGAAGATATCAAGGAATTACCGGAAGAGGTTCGTGTTATTGAAACTATTTCCGAAGATGGCAAACCCAAAAAGAAGAAGATCCGTACACGTGTCATCAAAAAGGTTAAAGGAGACAAACAAGAAGTCACAAAAATAGAAACAGTTCAAGAGGATGACAAACAACCTGAAACTACCGTTACTGTTGAAGAGACTCCAATCGAAGAACCAACGGAAGAAATCAAAGAGTTACCAGAGGATGTCCGTGTCGTTGAAACTATTTCCGAAGATGGTAAACCCAAAACGAAGAAGATCAGAACACGTGTCATCAAAAAGGTTAAAGGAGACAAACAAGAAGTCACAAAGATAGAAACAGTTGAAGAAGACGACAAACAACCTGAAACTACTGTTACTGTTGAAGAGACTCCAATAGAGGAACCGACAGAAAAAATCGAGGAGTTACCGGAAGAAGTTCGTGTCATTGAAACTATTTCCGAAGATGGTAAACCCAAAACGAAAAAGATCCGCACACGTGTCATCAAAAAGATTAAAGGAGACAAACAAGAAGTAACAAAAATAGAAACAGTAGAAGAGGATGACAAACAACCTGGAACTACAGTTACTGTTGAAGAGACTTCAATCGAAGAACCATCGGAAGAAATCAAAGAGTTACCAGAGGAAGTCCGTGTCGTTGAAACTATTTCCGAAGATGGTAAGCCCAAAACGAAGAAGATCCGCACACGTGTCATCAAAAAGATTAAAGGAGACAAACAAGAAGTAACAAAAATAGAAACAGTAGAAGAGGATGACAAACTACCTGGAACTACAGTTACTGTTGAAGAGACTTCAATCGAAGAACCATCGGAAGAAATCAAAGAGTTACCAGAGGAAGTCCGTGTCGTTGAAACTATTTCCGAAGATGGTAAGCCCAAAACGAAGAAGATCCGCACACGTGTGATCAAAAAGATTAAAGGAGACAAACAAGAAGTAACAAAAATAGAAACAGTAGAAGAGGATGACAAAAAACCTGGAACTACAGTTACTGTTGAAGAGACTTCAATCGAAGAACCATCGGAAGAAATCAAAGAGTTACCAGAGGAAATCCGTGTAGTTGAAACTATTTCCGAAGATGGTACACCAAAAATGAAAAAGATCCGCACACGTGTCATCAAAAAGGTTAAAGGAGACAAACAAGAAGTCACAAAAATAGAAACAGTAGAAGAGGATGACAAACAACCTGAAACTACGATTACTGTGGAAGAGACTCCAATCGAAGAACTGTCAGAAGAAATCAAGGAATTACCAGAGGAAATCCGTGTAGTTGAAACTATTTCCGAAGATGGTACACCAAAAATGAAAAAGATCCGCACACGTGTCATCAAAAAGGTTAAGGGTGACAAGCAAGAAGTTACTAAGATTGAAACAGTTGAGGAGGATGACAAAGAACCAGAAACTACGGTTACTTTTGAAGAGACTCCAATAGTGGAACCGACAGGAGAAGTCAAGGAGTTACCGGAAGAAGTTCGTGTTATTGAAACTATTTCCGAAGATGGTAAACCGAAAAAGAAGAAGATCCGCACACGTGTCATTAAAAAGGTTAAAGGAGACAAACAAGAAGTCACAAAAATAGAAACAGTAGAAGAGGATGACAAACAACCTGAAACTACTGTTACTGTTGAAGAGACTTCAATCGAAGAACCATCGGAAGAAATCAAAGAGTTACCAGAGGAAGTCCGTGTCGTTGAAACTATTTCCGAAGATGGTAAACCCAAAACGAAGAGAATCCGTACACGCGTCATCAAAAAGGTTAAGGGCGACAAGCAAGAAGTCACAAAGATAGAAACAGTTGAAGAAGATGACAAACAACCTGAAACTACTGTTACTGTTGAAGAGACTCCAATAGTGGAATCGACAGAAGAAGTCAAGGAGTTACCGGAAGAAATTCGTGTTATTGAAACTATTTCTGAAGATGGTAAACCGAAAAAGAAGAAGATCCGCACACGTGTCATCAAAAAGGTTAAAGGAGACAAACAAGAAGTCACAAAAATAGAAACAGTAGAAGAGGATGACAATCAACCTGAAACTACGATTACTGTGGAAGAGACTCCAATCGAAGAAGTGTCAGAAGAAATCAAGGAATTACCAGAGGAAATCCGTGTAGTTGAAACTATTTCCGAAGATGGTACACCAAAAATGAAAAAGATCCGCACACGTGTCATCAAAAAGGTTAAGGGTGACAAGCAAGAAGTAACGAAGATTGAAACAGTTGAGGAGGATGACAAAGAACCAGAAACTACGGTTACTGTTCAAGAGATTCCAAACGAAGAACAAACAGGAAAAGAAAAAATTAAAATTAAAAGAAAAATTCGTGTTCAAAAGCCTGAAGATGAAGTTTCTATTGTTGAGCTTCCCGAACGAAAATCCGTTATTATGTCGGAAAAAGAAGATGGTACACCGACTAAGACTGTAATTAAAACGAAAATAATTAAGAAAGTCCAAGGCAGTAAAATGGAAGTAACTAAAATTCAAACAGTTGAGGAATATGAAAAAACGCCAACTACAACTGTCACGGTTGAAGAGTTTGTTGCGCCATTCCCTGAGTTGCCAGATGAAAAAGTCACACCAGTAACTGTTCTACCAGAAGAAATAGTAAATGAAGAAGTGATTAATGAGGAAGGTGTTACTAAGAAGGTTCAAACCAAGAAGCGTATAATTAAGAAACCTAAGGGTGAAGAAATCCAAGAAGTAACAGAGATCATAATCACTGAACAAGAAGACAAAGAACCAGTATATTTAGTAACTGTTAAAGAAGAACCAATCGAACACATACATGAAGCTGAGTCTGTTGAGCTTCCTGAAACAACAACCGAATATGAAGTTATTTCTGCTGAGGGTAAACCAAAGAAGAAAAAGGTGAAGTCCCGTTCATTTAAAACTCATATTGGAGACGATAAGGATGAGATCACTACTATTCAAACCATTGAAGAAGACCATGAAGAACCAATTACTGTAGTCCAAACTGAAACTGTACCTGAGGAAGACTTCGAAATACAGCCAATACCAATTGAAGAGTTACCTGAAGAAATAATTTTTGCCGAAATCACTACTGACGATAAAAAACCGAAAAAGAAAGTGACAAAAACTAGAACATTTAAAAAAGATCAATCTCCAGAGCCTGAGTTCTATCAAATACAAACTATTGAGGAGGAAGGCAAGGAACCATACTCGCTCCTGAGGGTTGTTAGCGATGGAAGTATTGCTGATATTATTGATATTAGTAAGTTAGATGATGAGACGGTACCAAAAGTCACGAAAGAAAAACAAAAACAATACAAAACGAAGGGTAAGAATATACAAATAATTACACTACACAACACCATGCAATACTACAAAACATATAAAAAAAACATAACATCTCATTCATTAAAAATATTCTTACATAGTAGTACAATATACTTATGTATATTAACATAACGGAAAGCCATATTTCTATTTACGAGCAAAGCATCTCTTCTTTCGATAATTTTCACACCTTTTAAGAATTAAAATCTTTTACTATACAACTCGAAATTAACATTTTTACTTTTATTATTCCAATAATGGATCTTATACACTTAAAACAAACACTAGCGGAAAAGCCAAAACCCGAACACACAGATACGGAACACCCAGTTTACATAACTACATTCAAATCGGTACAAAGTGAAGATGGCGCAACCACAATACAAAGTGAAAGTAAAAAAGTTTCAGAAGAGGAAGGCGTCGTGGTTGAGGAGGTTCTTAGCGACACTGAACCATTTAAGGATGAGTCAAGACCGACTAATGTTGAGATTGTAGAAGTCAACGAACCAACAGGTGAATTTTATATTTTATCGTATTTTCTTAAGTTATTTCTAAGTCGTAATTGCACTGGGCAATTCATATACTCGTATATCAAATAATTATGATTCAGTGAGTGGTACTTTTTGAACTCGTCTGAATTAAAAGCTATTCATAAATCTATTAAAACATTCCATAGAATTCTGAGTTATTTAATAGGTACAATACAACTGTGATACAACGTGAAAACAGTATTGTATGATAATTAGAAAGGAACTCTAAAACAAAACAAACAAAAAAAAAGAATACATTCCAATTTAAACTACAAACTTAAATAAACTTAAAATACAAAAAAAGTAATTAAATAGTGATACGAAATTGGTTGTGACAATTACTAATTCTAAAAATACACATACAAAAGACTATATATACAATATAACAAACATAAAAAAAAATACTTCCAAATTTATTATATTTCTATAACAACTCTAATAAACCTCAATAAAGAACACATTTAACTCCCAATTTTATAAATCAAATTGTGGCAGTTTTAAAGCATTATAAAAATGCAAATATATGATTAGAGCTAACACTTGGAAACACAATTTTTTCTTGTACAGACCAATACAACAAAGAGTACACGATCACAGAACCCGATGATGTTGTAAGTGAAGACACTTTAATACAGACACCACAGAAACCAAAAACACAGAAAGCGAAAAAGACACACAGACCTATTGACCAAATTGAAGAAACAACCGAAGAAGTTATTGTAGAATATTTACCCGAAGAGATTACTCAGGAGTCAGGTATCATCGATGACGAGCATCAAACTGAACCAAAACTAACGACAATTAAAAAACGTAAGATCAAGACAAAGGTTTCTGATCGTGAGCAAATTATTGAGATTGTTACAAAACAAGAAGAAGGTAAAGACGAAGAGAGCACAGTTGTTGTTTTATCAGCGGACGAGGAAAATGATGATGAAACAAAGGAGGAACCAACTTCAACAACATCAAAGGAAACACCGCAGCAACAGCAAGCAGAGAAGCAAGATAAACCTAAAAAGAAGAAGAAAAAAATGGTTAAGGCAGTTAAGAAAGATGACTTGGATGAATATATACAATTTTTGATACAACAAGAAATTCCAAAAACTGTTCTTCAAGATTATAAACGCACTGAAATGGAACTACCACAGCGTGCAAGACGTGAATCTTCTATTAAGTTGCCAAAACCAATGAAACTTGTTCCAATGCAAATCGAAAAGATCGAAGTGAAAAAACCAAAAATGATTGAGATCTCTTCTGTTGCTGAATTTCCACAAGTTTTGAAATTAAAAGCACCTAAGCAACGACCAAAAGCAGAACAGAAAAAGGAAACACCATCGTTCAGGAATATGAAGCTAAAGAGCTGGATTAGATTTGTGCCCTACTCTCCATACTGTTTTAAATACGTGGTAACTGAAATCGAAACACACCGCGGTTGTGGTGAACTGGCTCATACTGTAGAGGAGGCTTTGGGTCTGATAAAGAAACGTCGCATGAAGTATAAGCAGTCGGAACCCGAGAAAGCAGAATTTGAAATCTTAGATCTTGAGACTATTGAAGATGAAACTGTTGACGTTTCAGCAGATGAAACAACTAAAGCTAAATACAAACGTCCAGAAAAATTAAAAACCGAAGATGTCAAGAAGGAACCGAAAAAATTGAAGCTTGGTAAAGGTAAGATTCCTGAAATTGTTGATACAATTGAAGAAGTAAAATTAAAACCCGTGGAATATGACGCGCAAGAGAAAATACTAGTTGACGAAGCAAAGAAACCAGTTGAGGATGCTCCTATCAAAAAGCAGCGCGGCAGAAAGCCGGGTAAGGGCACTAGCGAAATTTCTTTCGAACCAATCGAATTTGATTCGGCACCAGAAAGTGTTGAAGATTCCACCGAAGATACAGATAAAACTGTTTTTGAAGATGAAGCAATAGATAAAAAGCCAAAATATAAAAGAAAGAAGAAAACAACGCCACAACCAGAAACCATACAGCATCCTATCATACCTGGAAAGCCAAAGGATACTGATGAGCAGCCTGATGACGAATTAAAGTTGCGCAAGCCGTCTAGTGGAAAACCTGATGAAGACACTTCTGAACTTCGTTTAAAACCATTCCACAAAGTTGAGCTTATCGAATTGGAGCCAGAATTGGTTCAAAAAACAGTTACAGCTAAAGACGGTGAAATAAAGAAAGAACTTAAAAAAGAAACGCAAACTAAAACTCAAAACACCAACGGAAGTGAAAATAATAGAAATTGAAGAAAAACCGCAGGATGATATTGATGAAAAGATTTACGAAATAACTGTCACCACAGCTGATGATGTTGATGAAAGTAAACCGACCAAGAAGATATTGAAGAAAAAGAAGGTAAAACAAATGACCAAAGATGAGCTCGAAGACTTTATAACAAGTATAAAAGAACAACCAGCCGACGAGCCTCTTGATACTAGCATTGTTGATTTTTACGAAGTCAAATTGACGGAACTTGCGCCAGAGTTTATCGAATATGAAAAGACAGACGAACAGGGTGACGTTAAGACCGAAATAATAAAGAAACGCAAACTGCATCATAAGAAGGGTCATCAAGAAGAAGTTTTGGAGATAATAGAAACTAAGCCAATCGATAGCGACGAACCAGTATACGAAATTACTATAACAACTAGTGAAAATGTAAAAACTGAGGAGTTACCCGCTGAAGAGGTGCAAAAGCCAAAGAAGAAAACTAAGAAAATGAAAAAGAGCGAACTAGACGATTACATTCAACAATTAATTAATGCTGAAATTCCAAAAACAGAGCTGGAACAATATGAAAAAATTGATATTGATGGCAAACCTAAGAAAGCTAAAAAACAAAAGGTTAAACCACAATCTTCTGTTCCAATAGAAGGTGACACGCTGGAAGTAAGCGTCAGTGAACATGAGCCACAAGAACAACCGAAAACTAAAAAGCCGAAAAAGAAAGCACAAACGCCGGAAGAGAAACCAAAACCAATTGAGGAAGTACCAGCAGGTAAAGATTTCCTTGTTTCAATGACTGAAACAGATGAAGTATCAGACGAAGTTCGGGAAAACATTGCAGAAACAAAACCTTTGCTTCTAGATGAAATTATTGAAGATATTAAAGAAGAAATCCCAGAAATTATAGAAGAAATTCCAGATAAATCAACTGAAATAAAACCAAAAGATTTACAAACGACCACTGACAGCGAAGAAAAGGTAAAGACTCGTAAAATTAAAAAGAAAAAGGGTTCAAAGCAATATGAGATAGAAATTCAAGAAATTCACCGTCCAGATAAAGATAGTCCTTTAGATGAAGTAACAGTTATTACTACAGAAATATTAGAAGAAACCCCGGAACTTGAATTGGAAGAAACTCAAAAGAAACCAAAGAAAATAGTCAAGAAAATCAAAAAAGAGAAGCTCAAACAATATATAATTGATGTAATCGAAGAGTCTCCAACAACTGATACTAGCGAGCATCCTAAGGAAGAGCCACTCATAGAAGAAACAAAGGTGAGTGGAGAGGATAATATGTACTTCAAAACTACTATAGTTGACGATCTGCCTGAAAAGCAAACAACTGAAGCCGAAGAAGTGATTGAGGAGGTTACCAAAAAGCCAAAGGATAAGAAAAAGAAGATACCAAAAGAAAGTAAAGTAAAAATTACTGAATTGGAAACCCCAGCAACACCAGTTGAAAAACCTTCAGAAATTGTAGTTACTGAAGAAGAAGGTGAGACCAGTGTACCAGTTCCTGACGTAAGTTATGAAGTCGAATACAAAGAAAATATACCAAAAAAGAAAAAGACTGTACATAAAACAAAATCGGTTACAGAGGAGAAACCTATAAACGAATATACAATTCGTATTGAAGAACTTGCTCCTGAATCTACTACCACTCAAGTCATTAACGAGCAAGGTGAGGAAGTGAAAAAAGTGATAACCAAAAGAAAACTGAAGAAAGTAGAGGGACCTAAAGAATATCTTATAGAGGTTATTGAATCTTTTGAAGAAAATAAACCCGAATCTGAAGTTGTCTTTATTACAACTGAAGTCACTCCAGAAGGAGAAACTCATGAACCTGATGAAACACATGAGGTTAAAGTTCTTCAGAAGATCAAGAAAAGAAAACCGAAAGACGATAGTTTAGACAGATACATTCAGGAATTGATTGAGCAAAATATTCCCAAAACCGAATTAGAACAATATGAACCCACAGATTTGGAATCAACACCAAAGAAAGCGAAAAAAGTCAAGAAACACCACAAAAAGATTACTGAAGTCATTGACGGAGTTCCTATTACAGTACATGAGTTTAATGTACAAGAATTTTCACCTGAAGTTCAGGAAACTGACGATATTTCCTTGCATGAAGAAACCAGCGAGGATATTCCAGAACATAAAAAACCATCGGAGTACGTAATAGACGTAACTGAAGAGCAAGTGGAACCAATGAAGTTTGAGGAAAATAGTTTTGCAATCAAAGAAAGTGAGCCAAAACCAAAAGACAAGAAAGCAAAGAAACCCAAAAAGAAAGATCTCGACGAAACACCTATCACTGTTGAAGAAATTGCTCAAACTGTGGAAAGTATAGAAGAAGTCACTGATGATGGAAAAACGAAGGCAGTTACAATTAAAAAACGAAAGGTGTTGCGCAAAAAAGGCTCAGTAGAAAATATCTTTGAAATATCCGAAATAGTTCACGACGATCAACCGCTTGCCGAAATTAAAATTGTGGAAATCTTTGATGAACCTCAAGATATAGCTGAAGAACAGCCAGAGAAAAAACCATTCAAGAAACTTAAAAAGGTTAAAAAGGGTGACGTAAAGGATTACATAATCAACGTTCTCGAAGATTTTACGGAACCTGAGTTACCGGAAGAATATGCGGAGAAGCTTATTGAAGAGGAAGTTCCAGAGCTAAAACCAACAACAAAGAAACCTAAAAAACATAAGGTAAAGATCACCGAGGGAGAAATTGAATCACAGCTTGAACCTGAATTCATTGAAGATGAATCAATTGAAGCTGAAGTTGTTGAAGTACCTGAAGTTGACACGCAAAAAACTGACGTTACCAAAGAGACAACTGAAAAAGAGAAGAAACCTAAACGGCCGAAATCAAGTGTGACGGATGGTGAAATAAAAGAATATTCGATAAGAATCGAGGAACTTGCACCCGAAACTACTATAGAAGACGTTATCAATGAAGACGGGAATGAAGTAAAACAAGTTAAGACCGTTAAGAAATTGAAAAAGAAAGAGGGACCCAAAGAGTATATCATTGCAATTACCGAAACTTATCAAGAAAACAAACCAGAAGCCGATATCGAAGTAACAACTACTGAAATTGTAGCTGAAGACAAATCACAACCAAATGAAGAGCAGCAACCGAAATTAGTGCAAAAGATCAAGAAAAAGAAGCCTGTCAAGGACGATCTAGATAAATATATTCAAGAACTTATAGAACAAGATATATTAAAAACCGAACTGGAGCAGTATGAGCCAACTATTATTGACGAAAAACCAAAGAAACCCAAACCAAAGGTGAAAAAGCATCACAAGAAATCGGTAGATATCGTCGATGGAGTTCCAGTAATAGTTCATGAGTTTGATGTACAAGAAATTGTTTCTGAATCCGAAGACACTAAAGAGCCTGAAATTCCAATTGAAGAAACACCGGAACGGCAAGAGCAACTGGACGAGACGAACTATTTCATAAATGTCACTAATGAAACAGTGGAACCAATGAAATTCGAAGATCAAACTATTGAAGACAAGGAACCTAAGCAGAAGAAGAAAAAAGAAAAGAAACCTAAAGAGAATCAAACTAAACAACAGCCAATCGAAGAAATTTCAGAAACAACTGAAACTGTCATAAAACCAACCGAAGATAAAGTTCCTAAAGAAGTGACAGTCAAGAAGCGTAAGGTTGTGCGCAGAAAAGGATCCAAAGAACATGTATTTGAAATAATGGAAACAACTAAAGAAGATCAGCCTGTTGCCGAGATTACAATTGTGGAAATTGAGGAACCTAAACGTGAAGATGATACAACCGAACAAATTGCACCTAAAAAGCTGGTAGTCAAAAAACCAAAACAAGTGAAAAAGGATGATGTGAAAGAGTATGTAATGAATGTAATAGAAGAGTTCATAGAACAGAAACCCCATGAATATACTGAAGAAGAACTTCCCACTGAAACACCCACTGATGTACAAGAAACGCCCAAAAAGACAAAGAAACGTAGGATTAATATACAAGAGGATGTTTCAGTTAAAGAAGTAGAGTCAGATATTGAACGTCCCTTGAGTCTAGTAGAAGAACAGCCAAGTTATAAAGCTGACGATGAAACATATAGTGTAACAATAAATGAAGAAACAGTCGAAGAAACAACCGACAAAACTGTTCCAAAGAAACCAAAGAAAACTAAAGCACTAAAACAAAAGCCTGAGGAAATAGATGCTCCAGAATATCTTATGAAAGTCTCCTCCTTTGAAGAAATTCAACCTGAAGATATAACGCCTGAAGCGGTAATCGAGGAAGAAATTGAGGATGAAAAGCCACTAGAAGACTTCATTATACAAATTGAGGAAATCGAAACAAAAGAAGAGGAAAACGATATAGAAAGTGAGACCGGCGCAACGACAAAAGAAAAAACTACCAAGCGCAAGATCAAAAAACAAGTTGGTCCAAAGGAAGAAACTATAGAAATCATCGAAACTATAATTGACGATAAGCCCGTTTATGAAGTTACAATAACTACCGAAGAGACAGAACAGCCCAGCGAAGAACCGAAGACTCAAGATAAACCTAAGAAAGTAAAGAAAACTAAAAAGGTAGAAAAGGATGATCTTCATGACTACATTCAGAAACTGATTGAGCAGGATATTCCCAAAACTGAATTGGAGAAATATGAAAAGATAGATATAGACGAGCCTATTAAGCTTAAGAAAAAGAAACCCTCTAAGGAAATAACTGTAAGTGAAGAGCAACCGGACGAAGAAGAACCGTCGGAAATGGTTAAAGAGAAACCAAAGGACAAAAAGAAAACAATAAAAAAGCCAAAGGAAGAAAAAGGCTTTGATATTAGCGTTAAAGAAGAAGCTCCTGAAAAACCTGAGGAAGTTCCATTTATATTTACTGTTCTTGAAGAAACGGTTGAAAACAAACAAGTTCCAGATGAGGAGGGCCACATTAAGGTGCAAACTGTAAAAACTAAAAAAATTAAACAAAAGAAGGGCCCTGAGGAAGTGGTACATGAAATCACCGAAGTTATAGACCAAGACACCGACGAAGCAGTTGTAACCGTAGTAACAACAATTCCTGATGAAATTCAAGATCAACCGGAGGACGAAAAACCCAAAAAGAAACGCACAAAGAAGATCAAAAAGGACGATATCGAAGAATTTGTTAGAAGTGTAATTGAGGAAGAATCACCAAAACTAGAAGAGACTTTGGAAGCAACATTCATTGAAGAGCTACCAATAAAACCAAAACAGAAGAAACCGAAAAAGGTTAAGATAACGGAAGATCAAACTACAACGGAAGAACAACCTGTTGGAAATCTGATTGTTACAGTCAAAGAGGAGCAACCTACTGTAGAAGAGACTCCAGACGAAACAGATGTTCGACTTGTAGAAGAAGAACCCATCGCACAAGACGTACATTTCGAAGTTAAAGAGATTGAAGAAGACAAAAAACCAAAGAAGAAGAAGCCAACAAAGCAGAAGGTTATACTAGATGAGAACCTACCCGATAAGAAAGAATCGTTTGATCACGAAGTAACAGTAAATGAAGATCAACCCGAAGATAATGTTGAAAAAGTCGATACATTACCTATTACCACTGTTGAAGAAACACCTGAAGCTCAAATTGATGAGTACGAAGTAACACTTAAAGAAGACAATACAACTACACCCGTCACTGAGCAGAAGAAACCTAAAAAATTGAAGAAAACTTCAACTGAACCTGCAGACAAAGAATTCACAATAAGTGTACAGGAATCCACTTCAGAAACCGAAGTTCCTCAACCCGTCACAGTAGAAGTTATCGAAACCGAAACTAAAGTCGAAGAAACAACTGATGGCAAAGGTGAAGTACATAAGCAAACTATTACTAAGCGCAAGGTAAAACGTCAAGAAGGTCCAAAGGAAGACATAATTGAAATAATAGAGGTACAAACTGATGATCAACCAGAAGCCGAGGTTACTATAATAGAATCAACACCTGAAGTGCCAGAGGAAACAAGTAAACCGAAGGAACCAAAGATAAAAACGAAAAAGGTGAAAAAGGATGATCTGCACGATTATATACAAAAACTTATCGATGAAGAAATACCAAAAACCGAGTTAGAAAAATATGAGAAATTCGAAATTGAGTCTACACCTAAAGATAAACGCGAATCAATCTCTCCAGTTAAAGTAATCGAAGAAGCGCCCAAAGAAGAGCCTAAAAAAGACAAAAAGAAAAAGCACAAGCCAACAGAACAAAAGGAAACGATTGAAGAACAACCAATTGCAGAGGTGCGCATTGTGGAAGATACAATAGACAAGGTCGGAAAAGAACCAATTGAAATATCGGAGACACAACCCGCTGATATTAAAATCGAAGAGATTACCACTGATGAAGGTAAACCGATACAACAAACAACAACAAAACGCGTGCTCAAAAAGAAGGCCGGCAAGGAAGATAGCATAATAAACATTGTAACAATTGAAAACGCTGATAGCGATGATGTAACTATAATTGTTTGCGAAGAACCAAAAGAGGTTCCTGTGGAACTTAAAGAAAGCGAACCTGAAACCATAGAAACTAAACCAATTGAAAAAACACGAAAACCCAAAAAGATTACAAAGAAAGTTAAGAAAGATGAGTTAGATGATTATGTACAGAGACTTATAGAACAAGAAATACCAAAAACCGAACTTGAAAAGTATGAAACGGTTGACATGCCAGACAAACCCAAACCAATCAAGGATGACGAAGTTGACATAGTTGACGTGACACCAGAACAAATTCTAGATGAAGATAGACCAACGACAGATCAGTTAACAAAGCCTATGAAAACAAAGAAGCCCAAAGAAAAAGCACCCGTAGATATTAAAGACATTAGACCCGAAGATACACAATCAACTGAAACGACAGAAACTCCCGAAATCACTACAACAACACCAGTTGCACAGCCCGAGGACACAGTCACAATTGCACAGATCACACCAAGCGCACATGATGAGGATGACACCATTCACGATACAGAACAAAAAACAGTCAAACGCAAAAAAACAAAATCAGATACAATTCATATTGTCGATTCAAGTAAGTCTATAGATGAGAATCTATATATACGGTCGCGAAAGTTTGGTTTTGAAGCTACAACAAATTTTCTTCGCACGCAAGCTTCCTACTTTCCTACCTGTCTTACTGTGTCTTATTGGCTTTTTATCCTTCTTTTTATTCTCAACTATTTTGCGACAAAAAAAAAAAAATTTATAACCTGCGCCCTATTACTACGCTGATTTACATATTTCGCCCCCCAAGAATCTTGTCTTTGCATTTCTTTGCTGTTGCTAGTATTCAGCACAACACTACTACAATATTTGACTCTTTTTCAGTTTTTATCGGATTGAAATTGAACACTAATTATTGTTAACAAAAACTAAAAAGCCTATTTAATTTAACAACATTGAATGCATGGACTTCAAAATAATAATGTTTGTATTTATAATATTTTAACTAATGAAATGTTTGTAGTTTTAACGTTTTTATACGAATTATTTATTTCAATTAATTACACTGTGCATGAATTTGAAACTTTTTTAATTGAAAAACCGATTTATCAGAGGAGGTAAATATAATTCGAGCACGTTGCATTCACTGTTTTTCCAAGTGAGCCTTCATTTTCGAGATAATTGAATTTCAAAAATGTAGGTTAAAATCCCGAAGTTTATATCTATCAATCCTTTGTTTTCAGAGCTATGACATTGTAGGGAAAACTATAATATAATTCACCGTTAATTTCATATTTAGGTTCTTGAGACTAATACGAGTAGAAATCAGTTCAAAATACAAAATTCAGAGTGGGCAGGGCTTCGCTTCGAACATAGGTGAATAAATTTAATTATCGAAATAGTTTTTAAGGCGCGAGCAACGTCGGCTAAATCAGGCTAAACCTAGATATAAATATGTAAACATAAGCAGGAATCTGCAGCGGTGTACCGCAACTTCAGTCACAACGCATCAATACTCATGACCATTCAGAATACACATGACCGTGGTATGAAGGTATGTTATTTAAGTACTCTCTTCGCTTTTTTTGTAGTAGCGAATTTTTCAGTTGGCAGCCGAATTTTGTGGTGAACAGTTGTTTGCGCGGATGGTGTGATGCTTATGTCGTAATTATTAATAGGATTCACCTTTTGTTTGTAGTTGATAAATTCCAAACAATTATTATTTTCAAAATATTTGCTTTAATTGAAACAAGTTCGATAAAACAAAATAAATACGAAGTGTTTTTGTATGGGAGCTACACATTCTAGTGAATAAATCATGGTTATATTTGAACATGAGTTGTTTCTGTTTATAAAAAGTCTCCATATCAACTTTCAAACCAATATTTTAAAGATTGAGGGAATATGGCGCAGAGGAACGCACAGACAAGCAGACGGACAAACAGACAGATATGGCTAGATCGATTCGTCTTATCACGCTGATCACGAATATATGTATATACTTTATGGTGTCTCCGATGCTTAATTTAAGGCGTTACAAACATTGTGATTGAATTATAATACTACTCATACTCTGTGTGAAGAATAGAAGAACAGCAAAGAGTAGAAAAAATAAATTCGCTATCTAATGTCTCTCTCGCTCTCAAACCAAAAAACTAAGAGCAATTTTGGCAGCTAAAAATTGAGCGAGTTACTCGCCTTAAATTACACCATAATCATACGTTAATACAGGCTTTGTTAAAGGTATGAAAAATTCAATAAACGCAGATTTTCGAATTTCGACCGATAAGCAGGCCTAGTCTTGATAAATTTGGCTGAATTATACAAAATTTTGAGAAAGATGTAATTAAAAAAATGTTGAGCAACATCTTTTTTCAAATGGTTTTATTTTTTTTTTTTTTATAGGGTTTATTGAAAATATCTTTAAAACTAGTACTTGGAAATGATTTTGATCTTGTTTAAAATATGAACGTAAGAGCTACCTAAGAGATCAAAGTCAAAACTAAGTTTTATATGGGTTTCAGACCACTTGCTTAGATCTTGGTCTTGTTCGAAGGGTATAAATGAAATATAACTAACAGTCCATCTCATAAATCAACTGTTATAGATAAAAACTTTAAGATTATAACGTAAAATATTTAAAATCGAATATCTCGAAAATCGAGGCCAACTTCGAAAAATGGTAAACGCATCTTCGAATTATGTTTAATCCCATAGACTAATGGTTGCTCATTCGTTGCACTAGCACAGTGTTATCAAACCTATTATGTATATATTTAACAAACAACAAATCAGTGTTATTAGCACAGTTTCCAGCTATTTACATTTTTACAGCCTTTCTTTGTCCGTCCAGCTTAGTTATATTTTCTTCTGATGATTTCTACAATTCAAAAACTGCAAGCTGTAAATATAAGAGCCTTGAATTTAATAAAAAAAAAAAATAAAAAAACCAAGAAAAAAAAACAATTCACTCATTTTATGTTTGTTTTCTTTGAAAACAAACTCCAGTGTTCAGCTAACATTTTTTCATAAACCTTATCATGATTTCCTTTTGAAATAGGTGAGGCACCCGAAATACATAAGGATTATCACATAAGTGTAATCGAAGAGGAGCCTATTGAAGAGCAAAAGCCTGAAAAGATCTTGGAAGTGAGAGTTATCGATGAAATACCGGAAATTGAAGAATCGCAACCAATCGATGTTGTGGACGAAGAGGAGGACGAGGAACAACCAACCATCGAAGAAATTGTTGAAGGCGTGCCCAAGCCAAAGAAGAAAAAGAAGATCGTTAAGAAGAAGACCAATGACCATGATGCTATTATACAGAAATTGCTTGAACAAGAGGTAGAAAGAACCGAATTGGAGAAATATGAGAAATATGAGTTTGATGAAAGACCAAAGAAACTCAAGCCAGAATTTGCCAATCTTGAACCGATTAATATTATACGCAAAGATCAAAAGCCAACTAAAGTAATAATTGCCGAACCTGTTGAGCCTGAAACTGTGAAGCTGAAGACCAGCAAACGTAAAGTGAAGCCAGTCGAGGAGCAAACGACACAGCTTCCTAAGTTTAGACTAAAGACACGTATTGTCTATGTTGAATTTCCATCGGCACCTTTGATACCCAAAATTACAGATCTCAAGACCATACGGGACAGTGGTGAAACATCACGCACTGCTGAAGAAGAGGAAGAAGCACTCAAGTTCAAACCACGCAAAGAAAAGAAATTGAAGAAAATCAAGGATGATTTAGAAAAAGTGGAACTTGAGAAGTATGAGAAATATGTTAGCAGCGAGGAAGAAGCTGAAGAGAAGACACCATATCAGAAACCTGAGAAAAAACCAAAAGCAGAAGAAAAGCCAGATGAAGTGAAAGTGAAAATTGGTAAAGGCAAGAAGAAACCCCAGGAAGAAGAGCAACCGGAAAGTGTCACATTGAAAAAGATACCACAAAAACCTGTGGAAGTCGAGGAAGAAACCGAAAAGGTTCTAAAGAAAAAAGAAGAAGTAGTAATCAAGGATGTTACCGAAAAGCCTGAACAGCCCACATACACAATGGAACCACTCGAACCAACTGACTTTGATCAACCAGATTACGAAAGAGAAGAACTGGAACCATTGGAATTCCCAGAAAAGCCTGATAAGCCAAAGAAACAACAGAAAACAAAACACAAGCCAAAGGAAAAATCCAAGCCTGAACAAGAAACTAATATTGTAGAAATTTTACCTGGCATTCCAAAGAAACAAGAGGAAGCACCTGAAGAAGAAATTAAATTCCGCATTCCCGAAAGCGAAGCAACGGAGGAACCTAAAGCTCAGATTAAACTGAAGCCTGTTAAAAAGACTAAAGAAGAAGTCCCTGTGGAAGAGGTTGTCATTAAGCCAAAGGAAGAATCACCTGTGCCTGATATAAAACCAACTGAAACTGAAGAAGAAGTTAAAAAGGTCAAGAAACCCAAAGTAAAACGGGTAAAACCAGAAGAAGATGAGGAAGTTATTGAACAGCCTGTTGAGGAATATGAAATTTCAGTCAAAGAAGAAGAGGAAGAAAAACCGATTCCTACTGAGGAGGAAAAACCAAAGGAAATTAAAATAAAAAAGAAAAAGCCTAAAGAAGGTCCCATTGAAGAGGTTAAGGTTATAGAGGAGGCTCCAGCACCAGAAGAAATTCATGAAGATATTCCGATGGAATATAAAATTACCACAACTGTTGTGGAACCTGCGGAAGCACCAACAGAGCATCAAGTTCGCGTAATTGACTTTGACGAAAAAGAGGTAACATTCGAAGAAGTTGTCGAAGAAAAGGTTGTCACACGTAAAAAGAAACCTAAACCAGAGAAACCTGAAGAATACGAGTACACAGTTCAAGAGCCTAAAGAAGCAGTTCCTGAACATGAAGAAGTTGTTGCAGATATTGTTCTTCCAGTTAAAATACCAGAGGAACCTATACCAGAAGACGTAGAGGTGGAAATTAAGTTAACGGAACCGCAACCTCAAGAGGTTACTTTAGATGAAGTCATCGTCAAAAAGAAACCTAAGAAAAAGCCAGTCAAGGAAGAAGCGGAAGCTAAACATGTTGTGGTTGAAGAAATACCAGAGGAAAAGGTTATCGGGGAAGTGGTTGAAGAAAAGGAAGTTGAAAAGAAGGTTGTCAAAAAACCAAAACAAAAATCTTACGAATTTAAAATAACTGAAACGGAAGCTGAGGAAAAACCAGTTGAAGTTATAGAGGATATTGTCGCTGAATTGGAAGAAGTTCAAAAACCGGCAGAACAACCTCATGAAGAGTATAAGACTTACGAAATAAAAACAACCGAAAGTGAAGCAGAAAAGCTGGTAGAAATTGTTGAAGAGGCTCCTAAGGAAACTAAGACCAAGAAGCCCAAAAAGCCAAAGGCCATAGTTGAAGAAGAGCACGAGGTCAATATCATAGAAGAAGTACCCGCTAAAGTACAGGAAGATGAAGAAGAAAGTCCAACTGAAGCTGTATTTGGGCCTAAACCTAAAGTTTCTGAAGAAAAACCGGAAGAATATGAAGCAGAATTTATAATAACTGAACCCAAGCCTGTGGAAGAAATTGAAGTACAAACCGAAATTAAGCAGAAAAAATCGAAGAAGCCAAAGAAAGAAGAAGCTGCGGCTGTGCTTAAAGTTAAAATAACAGAAACGGAAGCTCCGGAAAAACAAGTGGAGGAAGTAACATTTGTGGAAGAAATTGTTGAAGAAAAACCAGCTGAGGAAATTCCTGAAGAATATACGGTTAAGATAAGTGAAACGGTTAATGAAGAGGAACAACCAGCTGAAGCACAATTTAGCGTAAGAAAACCTAAAGCTCCAGTATCACAAATCGAAGAACCTGAAGCTGAATTTGTTCTAAAGGAGACAAAACCTGTTGAGGAAGTCACAGAAGTTGCTGAAATAAAAACGAAAAAGCCAAAGAAGAAAACGAAGGATGTACAAGCAGAGGAACTAAAAATACAAATTGTAGAAGAGGTACCAGTAGAGAAACCAATTGAAGTTATCGAAGAAATTGAAGAAATTGTACCAGAAATTGAAGAGAAAGCTCCTACAGTTGAAGAGCAAGAATATAAAATTGATGTTAAGGAGACTATTGTACAGAAGCAAGAGATACTCGAACAACCAGAGCCAGATGTGAAGGCCAAACTTCCAAAGAAGAAAAAGCCCGAAGTAAAGGTTACCGAAGAACCAGAATCAGAATTTAAGCTTCCGATAAAGCCAATTGATGAGGTGGATGCTAGTGAGGCAGAATTTACGCAGAAACCTGTAAAAGAACAAGCTCCAGCTGAAGAATTTGTGGAACTTAAAGTGAAGGTTATCGAGGAAACACCTCAAGAAATCGTGGAAGAAATCATTGAAGAAGAAATAAAGATACACCGCAAAAAGAAGCCAAAGCCACAAGTTCAAGAAGAGCCTGAAGAACAAGTTACACTCACCCCGCAAAAACCTGAGGAAGTGGTTGAAGAACGGAAAACAATCAAGAAGAAAAAAGAGAAGCCAATAGAAGAGGCAGCTGCAGAGTTAAAGGTTCGTGTAATAGAAGAACAACCGACAATCGAGGAGACCATAGTACAACTACAAGAAGAAGAAGAAGAAATTGTTGAAAAGAAGGTAGAAGAAATTCCAGAGGAAATTCCTAAGACATACGAGTTTAAGATCATGGAAAGTGAAGCCGAAAAGCCAACTGTTGAGGAAATTCCTGAGGAGCAAGTTACCATCCAAAAGAAAAAGAAGAAACCTGTGCCACAAGTGACAGAAGAGCCCGAAGCAGATTTCCAAATCACAACAAAGAAACCAACAGAAGAGGTATCCGAAGAAGCCAAAATCAAGAAAAAATCTAAGAAACCAGTTTCTCAAGAAGAAGCTGCTGCAGAACTGAAGGTAACAATTACTGAAGAAATTCCTATGGAGCCAATAATTCAAGAAGTAGAAGAAATTGAGGAAATCATTGAAGAAAAGCCAGAGGTAAAACCAGTGGAGAAACCTACTGAGTATAGCTTTACAATAAAGGAAACCGAACCAGAAGTACCAGAGGAAATTCAAGAAGAAGTTACTTTACCGAAAAAGAAACCAAAGCAGCCAGAAGTCACCGAAGAACCGGAAACTGAAGTTTCACTTAAACCTAAGCCTAAGGTTGAAGAAGTTGAAGAAGAAATCAAACTTATCAAAAAGAAACCGAAGAAACCAGTTAAAGAAGAAGCGGCAGCCGAACTAAAGGTTACAGTCGAAGAAGAAGTAGTGCCAGAGCCTGTAATTGAGGAAGTTGAAGAAATTGAAGAGGTGTTCGAAGCTCCAAAGGATACTCCTGCTGAGGAAGTAGAAGAGGAGGTGGTGCAATTAAAGAAGCCTAAAAAACCTACAGTCAAAGAGGAAGATACTGTTGATGCTGCAGTTGTCAAGCTAAAGAAACCTAAAGTGCTTGAAGAAGATGCTGTCGAGGCCGAAGTAACGCTTAAACCCAAGAAACCAAAAGAGGTGCAAGAGGAAGACTTCACAGTAGATGTCAAATTGCCTAAAGCAAAGAAAGTTACACAAGAAACTTCCGAAGAGACAGTGCAGCTTAAAAAGAAAAAGAAACCAATTAAGCCTACTGAAGAGGCAGCTGATGAATTGCAACTGGTACAGGAAATCGTAGAAGAAAGACCTGTCGAGGTAGAAGAAGAAGAAATCATCGAAGAAGCTGTAGTTATACGTAGGAAGCCACAAAAGAAGTTTGAACCAACGGTTGAAGAACATGAAGAAACCGAGTTCAGCCTTTCTATTAAGAAACCGCATAAGATTAATGAAGGAGTTGAGGGAGAGGCAACCGTTTTAAAGAAACGTCCTGTTAAACCTATTAATGTTGAAGAAGCTGAAGCAGAACTCTCCATTAAACGGCTAGAAGAAGAATACGATGAAGGTGAAGACATTGAAGAATTCGTAATATCTAAGGGCCGTAAGCCGAAACCGTTGCAAATCACTGAAGAAGATGACCAAGAATACACATTGAAAAAATTGAAACGTCGTAAGAAGGTCGAAATTCCGGAGTTCGGCGAGGTTGAGAATGTGACATTCAGGGCCAAGTCTACAAAGACAAAGGAGGATGTTGATCAAGAATTCAATATCGCTTTAGACTCTTATGCGGAAGAGGAGATATCAATGTCAGGAAAAGTAAAAATCAAGAAACCTATCAAAAAGACCTATTCCGAGGCTTCTGAAGAGGCAAAGATCAAAATCATTAAAGATTATGATGATGGCGAAGGTCCGATTATTGAGGAAATCCATGACGACAGCAGCATTGAAGACACCATGTACGATGTTGAAGAGCCCGAAGAGTATTTGGTGGAAGAATTACCACCCGATGAGGTCGACTTTAAGTTGAAAGCAAAAAAACTGGCAAAACCAAGATACTCGATACAGGATGAAGAGGAAGAACAATTCTTGATTGGATTGCGAAGACCAAAGAGCGATTCTGTAACATATGATGAGGATTCACTTACGTTCAAAAAGAAAAAGAAGGTGACACATCAACTATTCAACGAAGGTAGGTCAAGGGTTTTCTATTAAGTAAATTTTACTTCATATAGTAATATTACAATTGCAATAATATCATTGCTTCACATTAAAGTCGATAGAATATCTTCAATAAACCTGCTTATATGATAACAGAATAACTATGCGAGGTAACTCCTTGTTTCGGTGTTCGTGTCTAATCTCTGCAAATCATGTCTCACTATAATATTAAAAATCCATTAAATTACACATCTTTCTTTCAAAATTTGTAAAATCAAATCACGACTAATATATATATATATATATATATATTGTTATGTTTGGCAGATGGCGCGTCTTTGAACATAACTCGAGAAATGCACATCGAAGGTAAGTAGAAACTTAGCACAAATTTGACCGTATGCATAAACCATATTTATTCGATCGATTTTTTAGAAACCGATGATGAAAATGCAATGTATTCGATTTGTAATTATGTGGCCGACAACGACGAGGCCATTAATCTGGTAGAAGGTGAAAAGGTTTATGTTGTAGGACGCCACAGTTCGGAATGGTGGTTTGTCAAGAAGAGTATTACCGATGAAGAAGGTTGGGTGCCAGCGCAATATTTGATGGAGCCAGCTGAATACACACAATATGTACAAAAGAAACTGCACGAGAAAATTGATAAACTCCCAGTATTTGAACGTAAGTATTAACAAAAGAATAATCATACACTGTGGTGATCGTATATAGTCTTTATGACTAACAAAATCCAAACTCATATATTTTATATTTGTGAGTAACAGCGTCTTACCCGTTTTGTCATATTTTATTGTATATATAAAGGTCCTGGTCCAGAAGAAAAGCCTATGGCACCGCGTTTCATCGAGAAACTGCAGCCCATACACACGCCCGATGGTTATACTGTACAATTTGAATGTAAGGTAGAGGGCATGCCGCGCCCACAGATTGCATGGTTCCGTGAGACTGCAATTATCAAGCAATCACAAGATTTCCAAATGTTCTACGATGAGGACAATGTTGCCACCTTGATTATTCGTGAAGTTTTTCCTGAAGATGCTGGCAAATTTACTTGCGTCGCCAAGAACGCCGCTGGTTTTACATCCAGCACAACTGAGCTGATTGTCGAAAGTCCACTTTCGGATCATGGCTCTGATGCTACTGCCATGTCTCGCAAGAGTATGTCACGTGAATCATCTCTGGCTGATATACTCGAAGGCATACCACCGACATTCTCACGCAAGCCAAAGGCACAGTATGTCGATGAAAACACCAATGTTATATTGGAATGTCGTCTAGTTGCAGTACCCGAACCGGATATTGTTTGGACCTTCAATGGTGAAGAGATCGATGAGGAAGAAATGAAAAATGTTCGAGTTGTCACTGAGTCGGATATGCATATGTACTGCAGCGTGGTTCATATTACGAAAGTGAAGAAATCACAAGAAGGCACTTATGAAGTAATTGCTACAAATCGTGAGGGCGAAGCCCGTTTGCCAATTACACTTAAGGTTCGTACCAAGGAGAAAGAAAAACCACAAATATTAGAACCGCTACGTAATTTGGTTATACGTGAGGGCGAAAGTGTTGTACTCTCCACACAAATTGTTGGCAATCCACCTCCAAAGGTTACCTGGTACAAGGATGGCAAGCCAATTAATGAAAATACAAAATCTGAAAAGGATCTCCATACTTTAACATTGATTACACCGAAACGCGCACAAAAGGGCGAATACACAGTTAAGGCAGTTAATCCATTGGGTAGTGTAGAAACAACAGCCAATCTGACAATCGAAGGTAAGTGCTGTACATTTTATATGTTATATGTACATACAATAGAAAATTAATGTACCACTAAAAATACGCAAGCTTTGTTCATATTAATAATGTAATTAATTTTTAGAACCCACAAGCGGAAACGCTGAACCACCACTCTTCACCGAACGTTTTGAGGAGCAGTCTGTGCCACAACAGGGTACAATACGCCTGCCCGCTAAGGTGTCCGGTAATCCAGTACCTGAGGTACAGTGGCTCTTTAATAACAATCCACTTTATCCCAGCGAGCGCGTACAGCAGATTTATGATGGTGAGACTATTGAGCTAATCATTAAAAATGCAAATCCCGAGACGGATTCGGGAGATTACAAATGCATTGCAAGCAATCCAATTGGTAAAACTTCACATGGTGCACGCGTTATAGTTGAGGTTGATGAAGTTAAATTCACTAAGAAACTTAAGAAGAACATTACCATTGAAGAAGTACAATTACTGACACTGGAGTGCGAAACATCGCATGTCGTCACAACTAAATGGTTCTTCAATGGCAAAGAACTGAGTGGCATGGATCATCGTGTTGTTGTTGAGGATGGCAAAACACACAAGCTTGTCATAAGAAATACTACGCTACGTGATACTGGCAAATATGTATGCAAGGTCAAGGATCAGGAGACACAGTCCACTGTTGAAGTTTTACAACGTAAGCCAGACTTCATTAAAATACTAGAAGACTATGAAGTTACAGAGAAGGACACTGCCATACTCGACGTTGAACTGACTACTGAAACCGCTGAGGTGACATGGTACAAGGATGGAGAGAAGATTACTGTGGAAAACAAGAAGGTCGAATTTATCAAAGATGGTAAATCTCGTCGTTTAGTTATACGTGAAACTTCGATACATGATGAGGGTGAATACATGTGTAAATTGGAGGAGCAAGAATGCAAAGCTGAACTGATTGTAATAGAACTACCGCCAGAGATTGTGAAGCCTTTGAAGGATGAGACGGTAACAAAGGGTGAAACTGCAACATTCGAACTGGAGTTAAGCAAAGGAGACGCTTTAGTTAAATGGTACAAGAATAGCAAAGAATTGCATTTCAATGAACGCATACAACTCACCATTGATGGCAAAAAACAAACCTTGCGCATTACTAAGGCACAACCCGAAGATATAGCTGAATACTCGGTGAATCTCGGCGAGCAGTCTTCCAAGGCTAAATTGGTGGTCGAGGAACCGCTGGTTAATTTCGTTATACGTCTACCTGATGTAACTATTGCAACAAAGAATACTGATGCCGAATTCACAGTTGAATTGTCGAATCCCGATGTTGAAGTTACGTGGTACAAAAAGGGCAAACCAATTAAACCTAACAAAAAGCATGAAGTTTTTGTAGAAGGTACCGTCAGACGTCTGGTAATACACGATGCCGATGAGGACGATGCTGGTGAAATAAGCTGCACTGCTGCTAATGTCACAACAAGCAGCAACCTTTGTGTTGAACAGCTAAAAACACCGCCCATAATTATTTCGGACAAAGAGCAAACTGTTAAAGTGAAGGAAAATGATGACGTCACTTTGACAGTGAAGTACACCGGCGTACCAATACCAGAAGCAGAATGGACCACCAGTAAAAATGTTAAGATTCCAAAAACAAAGCGTACAGTGCCAACTATTGATGAACAATCAGCAACATTAACAATCAAGAAGGTTGTGGACGACGATGAGGGTGAATACACGGTCAGATTGGTCAATCCAGTGGGAGAGGCTGAGGCTAGTCTACATCTGGTCATAATGCGTAAGTGTAACTTTTCAGAAGTAAGATGACATAAAATAATTTTTCTTAATTCGTAATTACTTGTAATCAGGTAAACCAACTGCGCCGGGAACACCACAACCGCTTGAAGTTATGCATGACTCAATAACTTTATACTGGAAGGCACCAGAAGACGATGGCAAAGCTGAAATTCTTGAATATATACTCGAATACCAAGATATTAAGCAAGAAAAGTATGTACAAAATATCGTCGCAAATAGGTTTCATGTGTCTAATAATTTATTTCTTCTAGATGGACTGAAATACGTAAAATCAAGGATACCACTTATACGTTAAGCAAACTGAAGATCGATACAGAGTATGTGTTCCGTGCAATTGCCGTTAATGAAGTTGGTCCATCGCCACCATCGCCACATTCGCCACCAATACGTCTAATCGCCAAGGTTGAAAAGGAAGCACCAAGCGTACGCGAACCACTGCAGGATGTTATAAGCGAACCGAACAAGGAGGTGACACTCTCTTGTGTATTCGGAGGCATTCCAGAACCCAAGATTAGTTGGAAAAAGAATGGCAAGTTGTTTGAATCGAGTAGCTTCCGTTATGAGAATCGTGTGGCGAAATATGCAATTGAGAAGACAACAATTGAGACTGAAGCTACATTCACGTGTGTGGCAACCAATGAAATGGGCAGCGTTGAAACTTCATGCAAACTGACAATTCAAGAAAAGCCAAGCATCGAAATCGATGACAAGTACTTATCACAGAAGCTGCGCACTGGTAGCAATCTAAACATTCCAGCAACAGTACATGGCTATCCACAACCGAAGATTGTCTGGTACAAGGAAACCACCGAGCAAAAAACAACGAAACGCATCACCATTGAAACAACGGAGACCACAACATCATATACGCTGCAGAAACTGACACGTGAAGATGCCGGACGCTATAAGCTGACCGCAACCAATGAGTCGGGCAGTAGCTATGTAGAATGTACAGTGATTGTAATTGACAAACCAAGTAGACCACAATCACTGGAAATCAAGGATATTAAAAAGGATACGATTACGCTCGAATGGACACCGCCCATCGATGATGGTGGTTTGGATATTAATAAGTATGCACTGGAGAAATGCGATGTGCAGAACAATGTCTGGATGAAGGTTGCCGATTTCGATAAGGATATACACTCGTATGCTGTGCAAAAATTATCCATGAATGCGCAGTATATGTTCCGTGTGGTTGCTATCAATCCAGTTGGCCAATCTGAACCAACCGAAAGTGAGACTGTAACAATAACCAAAAAGTTCGGTAAGTAAAATGCTATGAAACAACAAATTCTCGTAGAAAATGTTTCTAATATTTACCACAAATAAAACGCAGATAAACCAACGCCGCCACAGTTGCCAACTGATGTATCCGGCATGACGGATAACTCTTTCACGCTTTCATGGGAACCATCCGAAAGCGATGGTGGCTCGAAGATTATCGAATATATTGTTGAAATCAGAGAATTCCATGAGACTGTCTACAGAAAATTGGGTACAACGACGGGAAATGTGACAAACATACTAGTCGAAAATGTCATCAAAGACAAGGCTTATATATTTAGAATATTTGCAAGAAACGAGGTTGGCACAAGTGAAGCGCTCGAGACAGAGGACAAGATTGTTGTAGGACGCAGAATAAGTAAGTTTTTTTGGGCAAAATTTATACTCTTCAAGCTGCTTTTTTACTAACGCTTTTAACCTAATATAAATGCTTATTTTTTTGCAAACGCTTGCATTCACATCAAAAGTTAGAGAAGGTTTTGGTAGGTTCATTAAAAATATAAAGTATTGAATTATACTAATATTGAAATCTAATAAAACAGCGCCACCTTCGCCGCCACAAAATCTACGCGCGCCGGATATTACCAGCCGCAGTGTAACGCTTGACTGGGAGATACCAGCAAATAATGGAGGTTCCGAAATTACTGGTAAATAAAAATAAATAAAGTCATATAAGAAGTAGTAATACTGAATGCAAATTATTTGCAGGCTATTGTGTAGAGAAACGTTCTTCGACATCAACGAAATGGGCAAAGGTTATAACACTGGATGCACATCAACTGCACTATACAGTGGACAATCTAAAGGAGAAATGCGAATATTGGTTCCGTGTATCGGCTGAGAATGAGGTCGGTCTGGGTGCACCAGCTGTTACCGAGAGTGTTTCACTAAAGACACATGCAAGTGAGTAAAAATAACAAGAGAACCGAAGAACCGATAGAACCGATAGAATCGAAGCTTTAATACCATTCACGCGAAGTTTCAAATAGTGTACGAGTACTTAGCAGCTATAAAAAGAAGAAATTTGTAAAACCTAACAAACTAAACTTGAATGGTAGATCTCTATGGGGGATACCTCGAAAACTGGGTGGGAAACTTGTGTCCATAAGAAACCATCCAAACTACAAATTTGTTTTATTTTTAATTTAAGAATTCAAAAGTGGGCGGTGGTTTTGTATGGGGGCTATTCCTAAAACTAGGCGAAGCACACATATTGATATATATGTGAAGCATCCGTTCTTAAGAGGACACCATTTTAAATATCAACTGTAATAAACAAATGCGTGCTGTGGGCTTGTATGGGGACTACTCCTTAAAGTAAGTGTGGCACATTAAGCCACTATACCACAGTTCAGCCAAATATCTTAAACATTTAAAGTAACAAAAAAAAAAAAAAATCCGCAGCAATACACATACAGACGGACAGACAGAAATGTATTGATCGATTGACTCGTCACGACAAGCTTTATAGGATCTACGATGCCTTCTTTAATGCGTTACAAACTTTATGACAAACTGATAATACCAAACATACAGCTAAAGAAAACTTCTTAAATGCATTCAATTTTTTGCACAACTCCTAGCCGTTCCATCACCACCAACTGCACCGCTGGAGGCTAGAGTACTTGCTGCCAATGCACATATCTTCGAATGGGGTCTGCCCGAGTCTGATGGAGGTGCGCCATTGCTCGGCTATCACATTGCGATACGTGACATGAAGAAGACCATGTGGATTGAGGTTGGCCGTGTACCTGCCGGTGTGCAGAAGTTCCAAATTAGAGACTTGCAAGAAAATCATGAATATATGATACGCATATTTGCTAAGAATGAAATCGGTTTGAGTGAACCCTTGGAATCGGAGGAGCCCTATAAGGTTATGACAGCGGGTAAGTTGCTTTGTGGTCTATGATTAGCGTTACATATCAAAAATCAAATATATTTTTTTTTAAATTTTTTTCATTTCTTGCAGGCCACGAAAGTCTACCAGACGAACCACGCACAGAGATGAGTACTTGTAATACATCATCCTGGTTGCGTGATCACAATATGGATGCGGATATACACTCCTATGCACGCGGCAAATTGCTGCAGCGTGATGAGTACTTCTTCCGTATTTGGGCCAAGATACCGAAAAAGAAAGAGAAAAAGAGTTCGAAATAGTAGAACTCAAAACTAAACTATAAACTTAACGACACAATGACGAAACTACATTTAATAGAACTTAGGCTTAAACAAATTGAATTAAATTACACTTTAGTTTTGATATTTTAAAAAGAATTTTTCTAACTTTTGCATGTCCAACTTTTGTAAGGATTATGAAATGCCCACGTCGCCCCTCTCTAAATAAACGTAAAAAATAAAAAAATCAACTCATTTCTCATTGGCAACTGGCTTTGCAAATTCCAAGTATTAAATTGCGAGCGAAGAATAGATTTACTATTTGGAAAAAGCATCGACAGATTTGCCAAATCTAAGCTTTAATATCACGGCGGCGGCGGCGTCGGTATTCCATAATTCAGTTTGAAATCCTTTCCTTTCCGTTCCGTTCCTTTTCATTTATTTTTTTCTTTTATTTGTAAACTGTGATAAATTCTAAACTACACAAGAAAGCAAGAGATAAAGTCTTTAACGAATTTACGCTATTCTTTTCTTACAAATGTCACTGTACGAACATTTTAAATGGGATAAAATTGATCTTATATATGTTTATCGGGAGACGTATTTAAAAATTCAAATATAGGTGCAACATTTTGAATTTTTAAAAGCAATATATATAAAATTTATTATTTTCCATTTATTTTTTACGTGCATGTGATAGAGAAAAAAATATAAACTTTGTATGTACGATATAAATGACGAATTGAAATACCCAAAAAGTAAGGACATAATGTTTTAAATAAAATGAATTTTTTAAATAATGTGTTCTGTGTGTATGTGGTTTTTATTTGATGTGGTTTCATTAGGAGATTCCATTACAAATTAGCAAAATCATTTGTTATACTAAATTTCAATTATTGATTGAATGAAATACATTTCGAATTCAATCGAATTCAGTATCCTTCATTTACACGGAATGTCAAGAGATTGAGGGAATGATTCAATCTTCATTCACTGGTGGCAACAATGATCCGGTTCGATGGTAAGTTTTTCCTTGAATCTGTATAGTTGGTGGCAAATTAAAAATGGGTGAGTATTGTTTATCCACAGAAATTCTATGTGGACTTATTTGGGACAAAAAATACCTTAAATGTCAGTTTAAATTTATGTTCTTTAACAACATTCACGCCGAACGACGTCATTTGAAAGCAACTGTTGTAAGGGTGATTCTTGTAGAGGTTTTTTTTTAATAATAGATTTGAATGTCGGAATCTTTATTATGACTCGAAAGAACAATCTGTACAATTTAAAGCTTTTTAAAGACAATTTCATTAAAATGTTGGCCACGACTACAATGTAGGTGGTCCATTCGGAAGGTCCAATTTACGGTCACTCTTTCCATCATTGCTAATGGTGTCTCGCGAACTACGCGAGTAATGTTGGCTTCCAAGTCCCAAATAATCCCAAAGAAAAAAAATACAGAGATGTTATATCACACGATTTTAACGCCCAGTTGACAAGTTCGAAACGCAATTTTAGATGCTTTTGTGGATGTAACGGTAGTTCGAAAATCTCTTAGGGTTGCTCATCAACCCCTAGTGCGGCAATTTGGTTTATTGACGTATCCATTGAGCCAGAAATGTTTCTCATCACTGAACAAAATTCGGCGGGAAAACAGCGAATCTTCATGGAGCTGTTGTAGAGCCCATTTGCTAAAATTAAAGCATAAATTCAAGTCTGGTGGTTTCAATTCTTGAACGAGTTGTAAGCCTTTAAATTAAGATCCTGCCGTAAAATTCGCTAGGATCGCACAGCGTCGAATCGATTGGTCATGCTCTTCAGCCACACTCTCCGCGTATCATCCAATAACGTACACTGAGGCCCAAATTTGCGAATGGTATTGGCAATAGTGAGCTCGGTAGGTAAATATGTGGCTCGAAGAGAACAATTTAACAGAACGCTGATTTTCGTAACAAAGCTGAATAATTAAGACATTGTTGCGGCGTGCGCCTTGCCATGATGAATTGTCAAACAATACTGAATAAAAATTAGATGACAGTATGACACCAGTCACGCGAGATTTGTGAAAAAAGAATAAGTAAAAAAAAACCTCTAAATGAATTACCCGTTTTAGTGAAATAAATATAAAATACACAAGAAAAAACGTTAACTTCGGTTGAACCGAGTCTTTAATACAATACTTTTCACACAAAATATTAAATCGTACTGTAAAACATATATACAATAATACAAAATATTTGAAGTAATTTGGATTTCTTATAATTTATTTTATTTAATAAGAAAGTTGTCAGACAAAATTCCCAAATTGGGCTATCCCTAAAAGTGGACTTGATAGGCTCTTTTATGTTCATGTTAACTACAAGTCCATAAAAAGCCTTCATTTCAAATTTCACCTAGATATTAACTACAATAAAAACGTTTAGCGTACAAAATGGTGGTTGGTATGGGGCTTAAAAAAGTTAAAAAGTGGTGAATCAAACCGATTGATATATACTTGTATGTGAAGAGTTACTTCATAAGAAGCCACCATGTCAATTTTTAAAGTGATAAAGTGACGCCTGAGATGCGTCAACAGATAGCAATAAACAAAATTTCATACAAAAAGTCGAAAGTGAGATTGCAGTTTGTATGGTGGCAAACCTAAAAAGTGAGCGTAGTATGTCAATTTTTATACTCTATTAAAATGCAATAAAAAGAAGTCTATGTACCGACTTACAACCGGATATCTGAAAAATTGGTGCCCAAAAACTACGCAACAACTTCCAGTCGAACATGACTAGATCGTCGAGCTGAACAAGAATATATATACTTTTTGGGGTCTACGATGCCTACTTTACATTGTGAAATGATTGAATTAAATACCATAATAGCTAGTATAAATGGGGAAAAGTTACAAAACAAAGAAACAATTTGAGTTTTGACACTTGATCATATAACTTCGGTATTTATCCCTACATTTTCTACATCAATATCTTGTTTTCCTCGTAAACGTCCATATATACGTTAAAAATAAGAAGACATAATTTGACGTTTTCTATTTCTATTTTTATTTTTTTTTTATTTTTTTTTTTTTTTAAGCGAATTTTTTATTTAGTTTTTGGTTCATAAAAACGACATTTTTCATATATTTTGGCCCCTAACACTTAAGCAAAACAATTTGGAAAAAAATGTTAAAAGCGATTGTTGGATTTCTTAGTAACTTTAATATTGTGTTTCGGAAATTTTCACCTCGAGATACGACCTAAAATGTGAAACTATTTTTGAAAAAAGAAGAAGAAAGTTTAAAAAATTATAACTCGGAAACCTATTCATAGATTTTTATTGTGATTTTTGAGTTTAGTGGGCCATAATGCATAAGAAAAAAATAGTGGCTGTAAATATTCAAGGTTTTTTTTTTTTGTTAATTAGTGTTATTAGAGTAGGAAATGCGTCAATGTGTACAGCATTCTTATCTTTTTTCTATTTTCCTACTTCTCTCATATGCAATTAACCGCTAATCACAAGTTTTACGGCCGATGCAAAGTCATTCTTTTTTTGATAAAAAAAACGACACTACATAAACAAGGCAGAAAACTCACCTGACATTTACGTATAATTAAAAATGTATGTTAAGAAGCTAATTGCAAAAAGGTTTACGATTTTATTTAAATGAAGCGCGCACAAATATATTTTAATTAAAACAAAATAAAATTTATGTATGCACAGGCGCAACCGAAAGCACTTGCACCAAAACTTTAGTGCACGGTGTAATAACTAATGCTTTATAACATTATGTTACATTACATTATGTTACAACTTGAGAATTTACAAAAATTATACAATATTTTACAAATAAAACAATCAAATCAAAAGCAAAAAACAATTTGCATGTTAACGGAACTTTCACATCAAAAAAAATATTTATATACACAAACTGGCAACACTGAACACAGCGTTGTACTGCATAGTGCTACCAAATTGTAGAAAAGTATTCAACAAGAGCATTAATGTAACGAGTCAAACGATACAAGTCGCAACACTAACGCGACCATACTTTGTACTAAACGTAAGAATTTCTTTAAATTTATGCATAAATAAATGCCTATAATTAAGCCCAATATGCTTAAAGTATTAAGCAAAGTGTATACGTTAGTTGGGTGCTAAAATTACATACGCTAAACTATATGTAAGAGCTAAAAAATGCATTGAAAAACACGAAGCCAGCAAACAGCGCGCCATTTTGTTTTTTGCAATATTTTCACGAATGGGTTACACAGACACAAACGCACACAAACAAGAACACGCACAAACACACGTATCAGCAAAATAAGCAAAAGTGCAAGTGAGATAGCATTAGCGAGCAGTTGTTCGGCGAGAAGCACCAGTGACGACGTGAAAAAGAGAAAAAATAAAAAAAATAATAGAAAAGAATAAACTTCTCGCGAATGCGTGTGAATCGATTAAAATAATAAAAAGAAAATGCAAATAATTTTTTACACTGTGTTATTGTAACTGTGCATGCATGAAATGTGTTATTTTTGTGTTGGTTTTCTGCAACGCGACAATTTGTTTCTGTATAACAACGCAGCAGCAGCTGCATTTTCATTCATAAAAGTTCAAGGACTGCTTGGGCTGCTACGGCTCCTCCGTGCGCTTTATTATACGGCGGAGATTTGGCTTTGTGTGTTTTTGTATATAGAAAATGAATAATAAAAAAAATATGCAATGTGCTGTGAAAAACCACCCAAAAACAAAAAAAAAGCTGTCCAACTGACTGTAAACAAACAAACTGCAATGGAGAAAATGCATAATAATTGCATGAAATTTTATGTTTTCTTATTTTATTTCGTATGTTTTTATGTGCGCGCATAAAAAATGTCTTCGATTATTGGCTTTAATGGCAAAAACGTACAAAAAAAGACTCGCTACAGTTGAGTGAACACAAGCATTCGGGTGCGCAGCAGCAGGAGATTGTTGGTCGTTTAGACGGCTACGGAAAACATCGAAAGAAAAATGTCGATAAACTTCTTCTTTCATTTATACATATGTACAAATGTATATATAAATAAAAAAAAAATTTTTTTTTTTTTTTTTTTTTGTACGAGCAACAAACGCAAATCATTTAGACAAGGCGCGCTAATTACGTCATTAGAATTAGACGTAGAAGAATAAATTTCAAGGTCTCTTGCTTCTTGAAGCTATTCAATTTCATTACGTCGATGAACGAATTTTCATCGTTAAATAGATTATAAATAAATAAATAAAAGAAAAACAAAAAAAGAACGCTGCAGTCGAGTGAGCTCGACTTCGTGATACCCTGTACTTTGTCTAAGGTTGTTTATTTGAATCATGGATTTGTATGAGGGCTATATTCTATTGTGGCCCGCTGTGAAATTATGTGTAATATATTTTATTATTAGGTACAAAACTTTGATCCCGCAGGTTTTGTTTTCGAAAATTGAGATATTATTGTGCAAAAATGCTTACATATTATGGTCTATCGTTAGACACTAATTTTTCAAGTCTTAGTGGCAGAGTACAGCTTTAGCGTCGGAAGAACGACTCTTTAGAAGCAATCCAAGAATCAACTCAATTTTTGGTTTCTTCGTTATTACGAGAGCGCCAAAAATATTCAACCGGAACAAATGGTAATCGGAAGGAGCAATGCCGATTAAATACAACGTGTGGGTTATGACTTTCTATTAGAGCGTTTCCAACATAATTTTAAATGGTTTTGCTGCATGGGGCCGAGAATGGAGCTGAAAAATAATCAGCTCAAACGCATTAATTATTGTTGCTAATGATTCCCCGTGGGTGGGTACATATAAACCAGCAAACTAAAAGACATATTTTTTGTTCAACTTTGATAAATTTGATTGTTTTTTGGGATACACATCATCGCACTACATGTATAAGAACTCAGTATAATAGCGTGTAGAATTTTTGAACTTGTTAAGAAGATATGATATTACTAAACTAATGCTTAAAGAGTTTTCTTTCAATTTACTTTTACTCGTATCGAATTTTTAATATGCAGATACTCTGAGACTACACCAATCACAGAACGAATACAGCAATCTAGACTTGATGAAATATTATAAGAATGGCTGTAAGTAGTGGTTAATTGCAGAGACGTATAAATTTTTGCACAATATGATATTCCATCTTTTTATACAAGAAATATATATCAATTCAACCACACTGAACTTGTCCATCGTAGGTGTCTGTCTATCTTGACATAAACGTTATGAAATTTTAGTTATAGCACCATAAACCAATATTTACTGATAAGAAATTAATAAAGTAGGAACAAGAAATAACGCTGCAGGCGAGTGTACTGACTTAAAAATACCCTCTACCTTGTTTAAGGCTCTTTATATGAACCATAGATTATATTTTTTTGGTCCGTTCTGAACATATACGGAATATTTAATTGGAATTGATGAAAGTGGTCTGATCTGGGCTTATATGGATTTTTTTTTTTCATTGGGTTTATGTGGAGCTACCCTTTATAGTGGTTCGATCTGAACCATGCGGTATGTTTTATTATGATTTATGGTGGATACACCAAATTTGGCGTTTCTAGCGTAACAAACAACAAATCCAAAAAAAAAAAAAAAATGCATACAAAAACTTAAGTATGGGACTAGATTTGTATGGGGGCTAACCCTTTAACTGTGGTTGTCATGTTCATTTTATCTGAAGATGTAAAAGGATAGTCTAAATATGCTAACTACCTCTTATACTCTCCAAAATATGTTATTTCAAACAACCGAACATATCTATATCGACTCGTCTTTCGATAGTGATTAAAATATATATACTTCATAGGGGCTGTCAAGCCCTCTTCTGCCTGTTACATGTATTTGCACAAACTTAATATACTCTTTTACCTTATAGGTACAGGGTATCAAAAGTGTAGGGTATATGCCGCAAAAAAAACGTTTTTTTTTTTAAACATTACTCATGGTTTCTTTTTTTTTCTTATCGTTTTTCAGACGCACAGCAATGTGAAGAACTCTGGCCACAAAACACAGCAAGGGAAGTACGCACGCAGCAAGAATAAGAATATATATATAAACACCATATCCACACTTCAAAGCAGCGCACGACTTGGAAAAATTGAATACAAATTTTTTAATTAAAGTGGATAAGACGGGAAAAAAATCAATATACAAAAACACCAGTCGCAGCAACGCCGCCAACGTTGGTTACGATAAAAGTGAAGGTTTATTGTTTTTTTTTTCTTCGTTATATACTAAGCTCATACTAAGACATTGAAGTCTTAAGACGTTACAAGCGGGGCGTGAGAAGCAGGCAACAGGCACCTAGACAGGTGACCGAGCCGCTGAGTAGTCATTAGCCGCCGCCGCAACTAAAACGAAGACGAGGAAAAATGTCCGTACAGCAATTTTGTCTGCGCTGGAACAATCATCAGCCGAATTTCATATCGGTCTGCTCATCGCTGCTGCATAATGGTACATTGGTGGATGTAACACTTGCTGCCGAAGGCAAACAACTGCAGGCGCATAAGATTGTGTTATCAGCGTGCAGTTCATACTTTCAAGTGAGTAGTATAAATTTATCATCAAAACATAAAAATAGACTCTAACTTTCATCTTTTATTTCCAATACAGACACTTTTTACAACGAATCCGTGTCAACATCCGATTGTTATACTTAAAGATGTACAGTATGATGATCTTAAGACCATGGTCGATTTTATGTACTATGGCGAGGTAAATGTATCACAGGAGCAATTGCCGCACATACTCAAAACGGCAGAGATGCTAAAAATTAAAGGTCTTGCCGAAATGCCCACCGATCCAGCCAATCTAACTAAATCCGACAGTAAATCATCAAATGAAGGCACGGAATTAGTTGGTGGCAGTCATGGGCAGAGTGCTGGCGGTGCTAGTGGCGCAGGCAGTGCTGGCGGTTTAGGCAGCAGTACTAGTGGCAGTGTTAGTGATTCAATTTGGGGTAGCACTGAATCACAATTTCAGGCGCAACAACAAGCACAAGCTCAGCATCATCATCAGCAACAACAACAGCAAGCGCAGCAGGCAGCAGCGGCAGCACAGCAACAACAACAATTGCAACAGCAGCAAGCGGCGGCGGTTGCAGCAGCGCAGCAACAACAACAAGCGCAACAACAGCAACAGCAGCAACAACAACATCATCATCATCACCACCATCATCATCAACAACAGCAGCAGCAGCAACAACAACAACAGCAGCAGCAGCAACAACAGCAAAGCAGTAGTCAGACACAGACATCGGTAGCGCATCATCAGCTGCGACGTACACCATCCCCTTTGGGTGCGGGTACATCGCCAGCGACACGACGAAAGCGTTTGCGTAAATCCTCTAATAATGGTGAGTGTGAAATGGGTAAAGCATCGTCAAGCACGCATACATTACTTATGTAAAAGCAAATTGAACTATATTCGTTTTTAATTATTTTACTTAGGTTCCGGCGAACGTAATAATTCGGAAGATCAGCATGGCTCATTAGATGCAGGCAATGCACCGGGCAGTCTTAGCCTTTCACAAATGAGTCAAATGTCATTTGCCACAGGCGCAGGTACCACACTTGGCAATCTGGCTGGTCATACGATACATACGGCTAAGTTATTGAAAGAATCGGCTAGCGCTGAATTGGATCAACATCCACAGGATTCGGATTTGGAAGATGGCCATGGACATATACATATGCAAATTGTAATGAAATTGGTCACTATGCTTGAAGCGTTCAATTTGAAGAGTTGTACTGATGTTATGTTTTATTTAGAAACCCGAAGTTGATATCAGTGGCGTGAATCAATCGATGCCATTGGATATATCTGGCGCTACAACTCCATCTGAACACGATGCACCCAATTCACAGTCATCGCATTCAGGTGAGTGTTACGTTTAAATGATGTTAATTTCATCCAATGTGTGTGTGTGTGTGTATTGAAATTGTTTTGTTTGTGTAGTTTTGTTTGTATCTAACATTTTTTTCTGAATTATGTTATAATTTTGGCAAATACTAAAAAACCTCTAAAACTAATCTACGCTTTAGTTGTTCATATATGTAACTTTTAGAGCCCAGCACAAATGTATTCGTATCATGCATCGAGTGCATTTGTGCACAGCTAAAATATGTATTAAACCATTGCGCAAAAACACTCGTTTGGCAAATGCCTCAAATCATTTCTATTCTTTTTTTCAATTGGTTCTTTACAAAATATTGCAAAGGAACCAACAGGTTGCAAGTTGTAATGAACTTGGTTCGATACAGCAAACGATCAAACCACATAAAAAGACAAGGCAAATGAGTGAAACATACACAGTCTTTCTACTCACTTGCTATTCAACATTGCTTATTCGTGCGTCTCAGCAGCTCCGTTTTGACTCTACAAACAGAAAGTAAATTGCGTTCTGTTGATCTGTCAAGTTGGCAGAATAGAAATACACATTTGTATGTACATGCGTAACTGTCTCATTCATAAATACTTAAGCACAAACCATCAAATTCTACGGTTAAATTACTTATCTAACAATATACCTTGTGATCAAAAAGTACCCGGTGTTTCTCAATAAAACCAAAAATATTCTTTGATATTTATTTTTTCTTCAAACTAATATTCATTAGATGACATACACATATTCCATTATTCGAAACGCTTTTCATAGGCTGATTTTTGGAATAAATTCAGAGCACTTCTCGAATTTTCTCTTGTCTGTCATAAATACGGAGCTTCCTGTATGACATTATCCTTGTTTTTGTTGGTTAAAATTCGTCTCATGCTTAAAATATCGTGCACAGTGTTGTGCATCATATTTTTTTTACTTTTTGACCAGTCGCAGACGTGAATAGACGCCCCCATCATCAAGCACACTGCGGCCTGTAATGTACTCTATGTACCACTCATATGCAGGAGTGTTTTGGCATAGTTGACTCTCCGTAGGCTTTCTTTAAATTGTCATGTAATTTTCTTAGCAACACTAAATTTCAAAGACAGTTGTATCAATAAATGATTTGTTTCACAATATCTTAAACGAGGTTCATTTAAATGAGAAATCTGTATTCATCTAAATAGCGTATAATTAGAGGTTTTTTGGTAGTAACACTGTTTATTTTTTATTCATATTGTATGTTGCTTATTTTTTATTACTCTTGCTCACTTGGTACCATCTCATCATCGCTCATTTTTAGACTATAATGTTATAGTATGTCTGTAATAATGCATTCCATTTTAAAACAATTTGTAGTGGAACATACATACTATTACTGACTAAACGTCAAACCAAAAAAATTATTATTTTAATGTAAACGTCTCTTTCTAAAAGTCCTTAGTTCAAAAAATCATCATTACATTGTCATTAAAATCCACATTATCGTGGATGTTACAGAAGCTGCTTTCGCCTCAAAATCTTAAAATTTCATTGATACAACTAAATTTTATTTGAATTAAATTTGAAGATTTTGAGGCGAAAGCGATTTCTGTGTCTCCCCGTATCATGCTCATTCGTTGTATGTCATACATTTTTGTATCTAACGATTTAGAAAGTATTAATCAATTACTATATATGAAAATGTTATAAAAAAAATAAAGAAATGAATGCTAAAGCTAAATATGAAAGCTAGTCTATAGACAATTAAAATACTATAAAGCAAAATTAAAATTAAAAAAAAAAAAAAACAATTCAAAAATGCGAACAACAACGAACAAACAAAAAAACAAAGAACATGAAATTTGTGAACTAAAATAGAAAATTTACTTATTCAAAACCAAATCCTGCCTGAACTTGGGAACGGGAGAGAGCAATAGCACAGAGTCCAAAAACCGATTTTGTTTATTAAAAAATTTATTATTATTATTATTTTGTAATATTTTTCGAAGATTTTGAATTATTTCGTATAAATATTAAACCATAATTTTTGTTAATTTAGCATTAGCAATCTTTCTACTACTACTCCCACTCTATAAATCTCTATAACTCTACAAAAATGTATACTATATTAAAAAAAGCTATGTGAGTTTAATTGTTTGAAAGGAATTAATTTGTAATTAACCAGCAATATGAAGCATTTTCTAATATTAAAAAAAAAAAAAATTAAAAAAATAAAATCTAATTAGTAGAAACGAAAATCAAACAAATCCCAAAGAATTACCGGCAGAACAACTTGCTCACACGCTGTCTCTCTCTCTCTCTCCCCTTCCCAGGTCTGCAATGGACGGTTGTTGATTCAAGTTATTCGCGCTTTTCTTTGCCCGCCTGTCAGCCAAATATGATTGGCAACGGTGGTGGCGGCGCTGGTGGTGCCAGTGGTAATGCAGGTGCAAACAATGCTGCGGACCAACGACAACAACAGCAACAAGAAGCAGCGCAGCAACATGCCAGTAGCCAACAACAACAGCAGCAACAACAACAACAGCATTTGCAACAACTACACTATCAACAACAGCAGCAGCAACAACAACAGCACAGTGCAGCGGGTGCCGCATACTCATCACAGATAATCACTGTGAACAACCTAGTCAGCGGTTATACAACGGCAGCGCAAAATCTATCGCCAACATCGCCCAATGAATCAAATATGGTGCAATCGGTATACAGCCAGGGACCATCACCGACACAATCGCCCATACATTCTGGTATGGGCGGTAGCAGTAGCGGCGCTGGTTCTGCAACTGCTAGTGGTGGTGGTGGCGGTGGGTGTAATGTTGGTGGTGCAAATGTTGTCACCAATGCAGCCGGGCAGGTTATAAAACGTAAACGTTCGGTAAATCCACAAGGTGATGAAAATTTTATACGTGCACTTGAGGCAGTACGCACCGGCGGCATTGGTTTCTGTAAGGCAGCACGTCTATATGGCGTTAATAATCGTACACTTTGGCTGGAATATAAGAAACGCGGCTATCCCGTTTCACGACCAAGCATTAAAGCACGCATTGTGAAACAGGAACCGAATCTCTCACCATCGCCAACACCACCGATCAATACCGGCGACGATGCAACCAATGAAAATTATGAACATTTAACCGCTGCTGCAGTTGCTGCAGCACAGACTGCAGCACTTAATATGCAAATACCGCCACAATCGGAAACACCGACACCAACATTAATGTGTGCACCGCATCATACATCAGCAGCAGCGGCGGCAGCAGCAGCAGCAGCGGCAAGTAGCGGTGCTGCTAGTGCGCATCCATCAATGGGTGTTATGAGTTTTCTAGATACGCGACACATGGACTTTCCGGCCGGGCTGCATACCATGTCGCGGCAGCGTTATATTGATACAACAGGTGCTGGCGCGGGTGCCGCTGGTCCAGGTGCAGGCACAATTAATGTTAATCCGGCAACTGCAATGAATCTACAAAGTATTAATTTTAATCCAATATAGAATTCAATTTCGAGTAATGCAATTGCCATGCAAATCGATACACAAGCGTCAACAATTGATGCAGTAGCAGCAGCGGGAGCGGTAACAGCACAACCGCTAACAGCAAATACAAGCGTTGTAGTTGGCAATAGTATCAATGAGACACTAAACGGTAGCATAACATGTGCGCCACAAAGTGCCGCCGCTGCAACAGCAACAGCATTATTTATAAATAATTTTGTTGCTGTGGCACCGCCACTTGTTGCAACAGTCACGACCAGTAGCAGCAACAATGCTGACGGCGGCGAGCATTATATGGCTAAAACCAACTAATATATAGTGTACGAACTAAACTAGCATTAATACGGATACAACAGCAACAATTCAAGCCAGCAGCAAGCCACGACAAACTATTAATTCTAATACAATGTTTAAACAACAAAAATAGCAAAGAATGCATTGCTGCAGGGTGTGCCAATACACATATATATATATATATATATATATATATATATATATATATATATATATATATATATATATATATATATATATATATATATATATATATATATATATATATATATATATATATATATATATATATATATATATATATATATAAAAAAATATATATATATATATATATATATATAATATATATATATATATATATATATCAAAACTGGCAACGTACTGTAGCATGCAGATAGACAGACAGACAGGCAGACCCAGGACTGTCGAGTGAAATTACATGTTCGAGCGTAAGAAATTACGGGCTACTATTTGTAAATGGAAAAGCTTTTCAAAAAATTAACAAAACAAATGCGATTCCATTGATACCGGGCACCTAGAAATGCACGGGTTCGGCGTAATTTAAACCCTTTACGTCCTCTCTCGTCGGGCCTGGATGGACCATATATAAAAACAAATACAATCGCTCCATATATATCACTCGAAATTGTTTTGAATTCATATTTTATTATATATACTAAAAGTAGAAAAGAAAAGATTTATAAAGTGAGAAGGTAGCGAGCGAAACCATTTTAGTGCTTAAGAAGGGTAATAAGTTTAAAGTTTTTAACATTGTATTTAATTATAATAACTATACATATATATACTGTATATATATATATATATATATATATATATATATATATATATATATATATATATATATATATATATATATATATATATATATATATATATATATATATATATATATATATATATATATATATATATATATAGTAAACATATATATATATATATATATATATATATACAGTAAACAATTAATGTAAATATGACTTTGTAACTTTAAAAGAGAGAAGAAACAAAAACAGAAAAAACAATTTTAAACAACAGCCACAACAAACTAACATGTAGTTCCATAAGCAAACAAAGTCAGCTCCAGATATGTGCATACAACATATATATACATATATATATATATATATATATATATATATATATATATATATATATATATATATATATATATATATATATATATATATATATATATATATATATATATATATATATATATATATATATATATATATATATATATATACATATGATAAATATATATTTTATACCATGAATATAATAAATAGAATTTAGCTACATATGTTTAATAATTTTTGTTTCTAGCACTTTGTTCATAGTTCAACTTAGCAGTTAATAAATTTATTGGCCATTTAATTCAAATGTGAAAGAAAATAAGTTTAGTAAAAAACAAAAGAAATCAGCGTGTTAACAATTTGTTTTTAATTAATTTTGTTTAAGATTAATATATAGTTACATAAATTATGTATAAATTCAAAAAAAAAAAAAAAACATAGATACAAACATATTATATACATTTGTAGTTGTATGTAAAAGTTTTAAAATACGATAAAAACAAACATAAAGCATTGTATAGCTAAGAAATACTATATATCGTGTACATACAGACATATATATATACATATATACAATAGTTCTATAAAAAAAAAAAACTACAGCAAAAAGTGCAGGGTGCGCCAACTTATAGTGAACTGATGTTCATAGTTTTGTTTAGAACAACTAAAAAAATAAATTTTAAGGTATTCACACCTAGTCGATTGAACATCTGCTTATAGATGATAAGAAAATAAGTAATTTCCTACAACAATATATATTGTGTGAACAAGAATGAATAATTAGAGCAACAAAAAGCCAGCCCAACTGCAGACGAGTGGGTTCAACTTCGAGATACCCTGTACCTTATTTAATGCTCCTTATTATGAGTCATAGAGTATATTCTCTAGTGCACCGATCTGAATTGATGAAAGTTTGTATGGGATCTACCCCTTAAAGTGGGATTTACATGTTCCATTTTTGCTGGTTATCTGAAGCAACAGACGGTCAGATGATCATGTCTATATCTTTAGAGGATCTCCCCTGCCTGTTACATACGTTTTCTCAAACTTAATATACCCTTTTGTGGCTACATAGTATAAAAACTGAGCGAGTAGGTTTGATTCTTACAGATGGGTGAGGGACGGATATTCAGATTGACATGGCTAGTTCGATTCGTCTGGTCGAGCTCATCAATAATACAAAGGGCTCTTCAATGCTATTTAAAAATAAAAGAATAACTTGATTCTGGGGCCCTTAAGCCCAAAGTAAAGTGCAATAGATAATAAATTTAAACAATTTCAAACAAAAAAGAGAATACATAGTTCTTGGAGCCCCAGAAGGCCAATGTGAGTACCAAAAAAAAAATCTTGTACACGTCTAAACCGGGGTCGAACCGCATAAAAAATACCATGAAAGAAAAAACCAAAAAACTACCTAGTAAATAAAGCTACTTGAACTGGTTGTCTGCAAATAACCAATGAGACCATTTGCATGAAGAAACGATGATGCTACCTGTTCATCAACATAATGAGCTGCTTTCGAAGCAGTTCTTGTTGTGTGCGTACAGAGGTCATCATCCTAATAATGGCATCCTCACGAGAACAGCATAGAGTAGTATGATTATACTTCTGGAAGGGCTCAACTGCATAAAGATGCAACTGAACAATCTATACGCTCGTATAGGGACAATGTAATATTAGGTGGAAGACCACCACCTACCAATGAGTGCGAAAAACATCTCCTTTGTAGGACCAGGACCAAACTCGCACAGTTGAGATCCGGATGGACCAACATGCTCGAGTGCTACAGGGGAAGACCAATTCTTTCCCAATAATAATTGCTGCCCCGAATGCGGTCAATCACCACACGATACAATTCATCTGTTTAATTGCCCGTCCCATCCGACTCAATTGAGTCCGATCCGACTCAATTGAGTCCGATCCGACTCAATTGAGTCCTTTAGAGCTTTGGATATGACCAGTAGATGTTGCTTCTTTCCTGGGCCTTGACACCTAGGATTACATTTCGATCTATCCTTCTCTCGCATTCAAAAAATCGCTTTGCACAATACAATCCATTCATAATATAATAAATTGTATATAAATATATTTCCTGATGCAGCCCAAAACTAAGCTGTTACAACAACAACAACACACTGTTCTCTCTTGTTACATCACTCATCGAACTTTAAGAAATTTAAACTGATGAAAGAAAGCAATTCTTTAAGCACTAAGCTGTTTGGAAAGAGCGTTCACAGTGCTGCGTGCTTACTTTTAATTTCACACTTTTAAACGAGTCGATGTGAATACCTTATTTGTTTTAGGGATTAATTGTTTATTTTAATGCTTGAAAATATGTTCCGATGAGTTTTTGAAAATGGTATTATATGATAATACGGCAATTTCTAACACTTATTAAGTGTTTCATGCTGCATATCAGCTATTTCACACCATATATTGTGCTTGAGAACTGCTACGATACGTGGAAGAAATAAATTTATAGCCATGAAATCGGACGATCAAATATCATCATTCTTCGAAATTATACCGACGAAAAGTGTATACTAGCTCCACACTCTCATGGCATGTACAGCTGCATATCAAACATTTTTATGAACTTATGATTTAACTATAGTGTAGACCATTGGGTCAGCTTAAGTTGGCACACGCTGTATAATTGCAATTTTTTGTGTACTATAAAGTTTTTGGCTAGGCATAGTTTAGAACTTCAAAGCTGCTATGCCTTGCTATAAACTTACTTTTTTCATAATTAGCAAAGCACGATGTTATAGAGAAACTTGAATTTCTTAGAAAAAAAAAAAATAAAATTTGTGATTTTATAATGTATTAAAGAGTGTCGGGGGAAAGGGGGATTTATATTCGATATTTCAAAAGTATTTAGTTGAGTTTTTTTTTTTTAAATTGAATTAAAATTGTAAACAGTTTTTAATGTATAGCGATATATGCTGCGTTTATTTTGTACTTTTCTTTCAAATGTATAATTTTTTTTATGTGATTTTAGAAGACATTTTTTTTTTAAATTTAACTGTTCAGTTACAATTTTCACTTTTCATATATTTGAGCGATTTTTAGCTTTTGAGTAATGAGTTTCACTTAAACAGAGCCAAGATAGTGATAATATTTAACGAACTTATTTTCGCAAAATCTTGCCGAAAGTGAAATTCGGAACAGGCCTGTATACTAGCTTGTACAGCTGTATGCAGTTACAAGTTAATATACAAAATAATGCCAAGCTCCTGCCTTACTTAAAAGCGCTGCTGTCTAAAAATTTCTATACCAAAATACTGAATTTTTATATCATTTTCTTAAAAATTTCTTTTAAAAATTGAAAAAAAAGAATACATATACAGGGAAATCTTTTAGAAAGTTGATAATAATACTTGTTTTCATTTACATTATTATCTTTTTTGTTTTGAAAACTATTTTTTACACATTTTAACTTTGCAATACCACCTAATTATCGTAACAGAGACTAAAAATCATTCAAAATTTTAGAAAACCAAAAAAAAAAAATACGAAACTTTATACATATATATGAAAGAATGGAAGCATAGTCTGTGTGAAATTGAGATCCAACGTTTTTAATTACAATAAAATGTATAGAATACAATAAAAATAAAAGAAAAATTTATATTGAAATAGTAATACATATAAAAACGAACAAGTTTCCTATAAAAAAAAGCAAACGTAAACAAGTAACTAACTAATTAAACAATATGTGGTATGTAGTTGTATGTGTTAAACAATTTTGAATACGATGTATTATGTAAACAGAAATTTCTATTTAAAATAAAAAATAATATATATATATATATATATCTAGATTGTAGTTTTCGATGTGCAAGAAAAAAAAAATTAACTCAATAAAAACAAAAAATCGAAATAAACTAACATGAGAAAAATAACTTAAAGCCAGCCATAGTAAAACTTCTTTTCTCTTGTTATCAATTAAAGCAACTTTTCATAAAACAAAAACCACCCGTATTAATAATATTAAATTAACATTCTTCTTGTTTTACAGAATCTATGCCATTGCACAGCAATAATACTTACACCGTTGAACGTGCCAATTCGCTTGGTTCAGCGCCAGGTGGTACACAAGTGATGGGCACAAAACGTAATCGAGTACTTACACGCCAGCCACGCGTTAAACGTGACAGCGATAGTCTTTCGTCCTCTGCAGCCACAACGCCAAATCCGCAACAAGTTTCACCAGATCCAGCAACAACGCTTGATTTTGATCCATTTGCAACTGCTACGAATTACTCAACATCTGGAGCTGGAGCAGCAGCAGCAGCGGCGCATCAACAGCCGCCGGCACATCAACTGCAACACCATCATCATCATCATTTGCATCATGCACATCATCATTTGTTGCCAGTGCCGCCACGTATTGAACGGCATGCATCAGAGCCAGCACCAAGTTTAGCGCCTGCATCACCGCATTTACTATCGGTACCATCAACAACACCGTATCTCATTAAACAGCACTCCGATCCTTTATTGCCCAGTCAACATGCGCATGCGAGCAGTATCAGCGGCAGCGGTACAGCGACCAATCCATTTGCGCCGTTGCATCGTCAATATTCGCATCCGTTGTCGGGTAGTAATGCTGCCAGTTATATAAGCAGTGCACCATTACATCATCCACATCATATATCGTTGCCAGAATCAATTTATGCATCGGGTTCACCGCCACCGGCGGGTTCATCACAATATGTTGTACCGCAACAGCAGCAGCATGCAGTTGTGGTTAGTGCGGCGCATAACAACAACAATAATAATAATAACAGCAGCAACAATAGCAATGAGTCTGCTTCAACGGCGGCAATAGTCACCTCGGTGGTGGCCACCGCATCGATAGCAACTTCGCCACCGCCAATGATGGCTGCCGTTGCAAATAATCTCACTACAAAGGCGCACAGTTTGCCACAATTTACTACCACATATATTGATAGTCGACGCTCGAATTCGCCACTTGTTGAAGTGGTTAGCACAACGGAACCGGAGCGTTTGGTTAATACCACAACAGCGCACAGCGGCAGCGGTGTGGCTAAGCTGCGCAGCTCAAAGTCTACCTCAGGCGTTGCGCATACAGATGGACGCAGCAGTTTAAGCAGTGCAACACATCTGCATCCTGGACATTCAATAACAAGCGGTTCGTTTGAACATCTGCCCACATTGCGTGTCAAGAGCGAGGAGCTACAGCGATCTGTATCATCTCCACAGGTGAGTTTATAGATTGTGTTACATTTGAATTTTAACTCCTCATACATAGTGTGAATAGTACCTATATTAGTTCTGCTACAAAGTTTGTAATAGCCAGAGCAAGGCTTCAGAGATCGCCATATTCTTTATTAGCTCGAGAAGTCGAGTCGATCTAGATATACCCGTATGTCTGTATGAGTGAATACGGGAAGTGGTTCTATTGTTTTTATCAATTCGTTTCTAAATGAAGTATTGGATGAATTATCTCAAAAAACTTTAAAATTTACGGGCAGTAGAAATTTTTTAAAAATGAGGAATTATTGTACTCGTTTAGACCTATAACTTAGACGGTCACTAACCAACAGATCAGATACACAAGGGTACCAACATGTAACACTCTTGAAGTTGCTAGAAATAGGTTTTTAAAAAGTTAATTTATTCTCTAAAGTGTTGAGTAATTTCTATTCGGGCGGAGAGAATAAAGACTCTTAAATATAGTTCATTGTGTCATTCCTCTTTTATGTATATATTTATATAAAAATGGAAGTATGTATGTATATTCCCTATAGACTGCGAAACCGCTCAACCGATTTTGATCAAATTTTGTGGCAATATTCAAAATAGTCCCATGGGTGATCCTGTGAAGTGTCGTGGCGATTTAATAAACCGAACATTTTTTGAATTTTTTAGATTTTCCTTCCATTTTTTTTTTTTTTTTTCAATAAGGAGCATGTGGAAGGTGAGGAAGGGAGAAGGAGTGTCAGGGGAAAGGGGAGGGCCGCGTACAACGTCGCGGGGACCTACTAGTATAAAATAGTTTGCGTTGGGTTAGTAACCCGGCCATTAAAAATACTCAAGAAACGGATTTCGTGCGAAACTCCAACTAGGGGCGATACTTGTAAGTCATATGTACTTTTATAGCCGCTGATTTTATGTATCAAAGAATAAAAAAATAAAATATTTCAAATTCCTCCCAGACAAAATTCTGGCTAAGGCTTTAGATAGAACAATCCATTATTGTAAATGTCAGCCAAGAAACTAATAAAATAACGCTTGGGATGACAGTTTACGAATGACAGCTCTTTTGAAACGACAAAATAGATAACCCTGTATATTTTTGATCAGCATCAAAAACGAGTCGACATAGACATATCCGTCCGTATGAACGTCAATATCTCGAAGACTATAAGAGGTGGAGCATTTAAATTTGAATATTTTGACTCTTCAATTTCTACTTCAGATAAAGTGTATACAAACCATCCTCTCATTTTTGAGTTTTTGTATGAAGTTTGGTTTTTACATCATTCCTAACAAAGTATACCACATAGGTCCATATCGGACAACTATAGAATATGGCCAATAAACAAATCTATAGTTCAAATTAAGACTGCAAATGTACCTCCTCTTTTTATGGGTGACCCATACCCTCGTCCAAACGCACCATACATTTTATATAAATATTTCTTTTATATCTTGAACTATCAATTTTAAACTCAAACTAAATTAGCCTACCATGCACACCAAAGCAACACACCGCGCATTTGTGGTTTTTGTAAGTAAAATTTCTTCTTTATTGAGCTAAACACTTAAAATGCTGCTCTGCTTCAAAACATTACTTTAGCAGTTAAATACTTAATCGTAAGTGTTTGAGTTTATGAAGAGTAATGAAGCTTCGATTCTAACATTAGCATATTATCTTGTTCATTATTAAATATAATTTTCTTCCTACTTTCCAGACACAACGGGAGATCATTACTTTGGAAAATCCACGTTCTAGTCATTGTCCTGTCATACGTCCCGGCCCGGCGCTTGGCTGTAATTTCTGCTGGAATACAATCGATGGACATGGACGCATTTTGCGACGCAAAACTAAGTACCATTGTCCCGAATGTCAGACGAATTTATGCATTGTGCCCTGCTTTCAAGAATATCATGAACGTTTAAATAATGAAGCAGCTGCTGCCACATCAACAGCAGCGCCATCGAGCAGCAGCAGTAGCAGTGAACACACAACTGCTCCGGCCAGCAGCAGCAGCAGCAGCAACAACAAGAGCTACGCTACATCTGGCAGTCGGCATTATGCAAAAACGGAATCAATTTAAACGCAATAATAATTGTTTTTTTTTTATCTACATCTACTGTTCAGTCTACGTGCAGTTGATTTTAGTAGAAAAAAAAAGTTGTTATTGTTGCACACCATACCGCAACACCGTGTGTTGCACTTGTGGTCATTTTGTTATTTGTCGCCGGAATACGTACACTTTCTATATACGCTTCTATTGAAGTTTGTTTTTTTGGTGTACAAAACGGCAAAATTGTTTTTTGAATGCAGTTTTACCAAGAAAAAAAAAATAAATAAAAACGCTTGGTATATGCTGTCATGACGTACGTACTTTGCGTGGCACAGCCAACCCGCTCCAGAAATTTATGCATTTATTGATGAAGCAGTAATGCTGCCTCTGGAGTGCGTATGGGTCATTTGGGTGCTGCGTATAGGGAAGAAAAAAAAAATATTGTTTTTTGAATATGTGCAATTATTCAATACAGAAGTATATAATTGCACAATTTGTACACTGGATAAAATTAGTTTACAAAGAAATTTATATATTTTGTGCAATGATTGTCACTAGTTTTGAGGAAATTGACAAAAAAGTTTAATATTATAAATGCATATTGAGCTATGAATAGATTTTGTAAGCAACATATTTGAAAATGCAGCATCTTGCAAACTTGCCATACACTTAGAAGCGCTCCCGAGACGTATTGAGCACAATAGTAGCGGTGTTCTAGCGCTTTTTGGAGCGTGTTATATATAAATATGATGACTGTCCTACTGGCATGCCTATGCGAGTCTTCTGCTGAACGATAGTAGCACACTACTTGGTAGTTTGTTTCCATAGGAAGGGTAAAGTTGGGCACTCATTTTTGATACATATGCAGAAACTACCTCCTGCTGTTAATCTTAATATATAAAAACGTTCGTGCAGGGTGAGAAATCCAAAAACTCAAAAACCGCTTCATCAAATGACACCTAATTTTCAACATATGTTAGTTTGTTCTGCAGGAAGGTTTCTCTTCAGTATCCGTTTGATAGTTACCGCAGGAGTCAAAATATCCAGGAAAATGTGTGTTCTCATTACAATATATTGTTAGTGTTAAACAGCATTGTATGGCGTGAAGTTGGTAAAAGTACACTGAACCAACTTTCAACGTGAAGTTGGTAAACAGTGTACTATGGCGATTCGAGAATGGTTTAGATTCACAATTCGATCCACTAGAAAATTTTTTTTAAATTTATTTATTAGATGTTGTTCATTTTTCGATGCTTTACATAGGATCCGGCAGACGGGAAAGAGTGATAATATGGTCAGTGGAAAGGTAATGGTAGGGTAGGTAGGGGATGGGTTGGTAGAGAAAGGTGGCAGGGGAAATAAGGATAGGGGAAAGGGGGCAATGAGAATAAGGGTAGAGAAATGGGAGGTATGGCCAGGTGGCATATGGAAGGGGGGGGGGTAGAGGTAGGTGAGGCAGGGGAAAGGACAGCAACGTGCAGGGCACCATTTAAGATAAAGGGATAAAATGTTGTATACATTTTAATGGGATCGAAGGGTGAAAGGAGAAGGGGAGGTAGGGGAATGGGTGCAGGGTAAAGGGTGGTAAGATAAGAGGTGGAATGCGTGCTAGATTAAGGGGAGACGGTGAGGCAGGTGTAGGTGCAGAAGCGCGCCGGGTATCTGCTAGTTTTTATTGTAATATATGATTACAAATCTTCAATTTCAAAGCTTCTCCCGAACGATAGTATCACACTCATGAATTTCATAACGTTCGGTCAAATAGTTGCTAATATATTCGTATAAAGATTTTGGGGTAGGGGCGTGACCTGACCCACCAGTGAATTTTTGTGTTGCGTCTTAGCGGCGTTATCAAATTTAAAATACTAATGAATATATATGTTTTTTTTTTGTTTTGCAATAAATTTGAAAATATTAAATCTAAAAACTTTCATCTTTGATATTCTGATCAATGAAAACCGTTACATTTCGAAGCAGCGGTGCTGCTAGCCAGTGGCGTAGTTCGTAAGGGGTATAATGTAACAACAGTGCACAGTATGTGAAACAGAGATATAATGATAAATGTAGCAAACATTTGCAAAGTGCAACCAGTAGACTAATGATAACTTTGTAGCTGGGTACGAAACACGGCTAAAACATTTTTTTGTGTAACAAAAAGTTTTTGTGCTCACTTCGCATGGAGAAAAATTTGTCAGAGATAATTTACAATGTAAAAATTAACTTGAGCTAGCTAAAATTCATATACTATTAAAGCTTAATAGCACTTATAATACACATATAGTTTTTACATATGCCTTTAATACTGCTCCAAATTTCCTACAAACACGTAGTCTCTTTAACAAACTATGTGTTCAGTTTTATTACACTGTAAAAAAGTTTGAATAGTCCAGCTACTAGTGACAAACGTTGTACAAAATTGATGTAAACTAGTGTAATAAAAATAAAATACATAAAATTGTTTGTAAAATGCGCGAAGATTTTTTTCAAAAAAATGCGCAACACCAAAAATATTTTTAAATAACTATATTTGTATGTTCTTATGAGAAATAAAACCAACAAAAAAAAAACAAATAAAACAAAAAAACGAAAGAAAAACAAACAAAAAATTTAAGCAAAAAAATAGAAATTGTAATAAATGTTTTATACGTGTATAAAAAATAAACAAAAACAAAAGCAAGAAAAATATTTTCACAGTGTATGTTAATATCGAAATAAAAATCCAATAGATGTTTCTATATATTATTGATGTTTTTAGCAAAAAAAAAGAAAAAAAGAAAAAATCAAATAAAGCAAGGAAGCTTCAATATACATAAATAACAAATAGAACAAATTTTGTTATAAATGTAATAAAAATAATAATAATAAAAACAATAACGAGTACAAAAATAAATGAGATTGGCAAGGCATTAAAATGAAACATTTTTATTAAATGAACTCGTCAAAAAAAAAAAAGAAAACAACAATACGAAAAATTTTAATATTTTTAATTATCTACCTAAATATATGCAATATATATAGGTATATTTTTTGTCTATATAAAAAGCTCAAATTTGCATGTTATACGAAATTGAAATATTGTTTTTAAAGTTTTCTCAAATTGTTGAAAATTAAAAATTAAAAAAATAAATGGAAAACTAACAAATTTTACCAAAACTATTTTAGTAGCAATTTATGTTAATCTATACTAATAATTTTTAAGCAAACTTTATTGTAATTAAACGATTGTGCACACACAGAACTTTTGTCGATGCAAAACTAAATACGACGATATAGTACGAGTATGTATGTATGTATCTATCTGAGCTTGAGATGTTCTAAAATTTAAGTAGTTTTCTAGTTCACAAACAAAAAGAAAAAAAAAACTTTTTTATAATTGCAATTTATATAACTTATATTTTACTAATTTCTTTGAAAGAACATCGACAAAATCTTCTGTAGTTGCCGAAAACTCTTATGAGCAAAAAAAAAAAAACAAAACAAAAAAATGAATGGTTTTCTAATAAACTTTAAGCTCCTTGATGGAATTCGGATTTTTAATACATTTAATGAGCGATAACTACAAAATAGTTATACTGTTGCAGCTAATAAAAATGGGTGAAGTTCTTCTGGGCATAGGGAATGAGCTCGCTTGTAGAAGTACACATTAGTATAGAAAATTTATTGATTGCCATTTACTTAGGAGTGCCCAAAAACGGTTCAAACAGCTCAAGCAGCTGACAAAGTTTCGTTAATGACGTTTCTCCTGGCTAGTCTCTGAGTCGTTCTGAAGTGAACATACTTTAATTAATTTTTACGAGTGAAGTCACAGAAAATTGCTGGTATATGAGGCCCCTTTGATGTCTAAACCCTCTAAAGTGAAGGTGCAACAAAACAGTTGGTTTATCTCCTCGAAAATTACAAGACTGACATCAACGCTATACAGGAAATGCATTGGATAAGACGGAATAGGAAGCTGACTTTAAGGAGCGTTTCTAATGGCGCTGCCCCAATTACGTTGTCAAAATCGTGTTTGGCGATTTGAACGCTAAAATTTAAAAGGAACAAATCTTTGGTTCAATAGTCGGAAAATTTAGCATTCACGACGGTACCTCCAGCAGTGGAGATAGGCTAATCGACTTCGCCGCAGGTCAAAACGTGGTAATCAGCAGCACCAGATTTTCACACCTTAATATCCACAAGACTACTTGCCTCAGTCCCGATCAAAACATACTTAATCAAATTTATCATGTTGTGATCGACGGAAGGCACGAATCGAGCGTGTTGGATCTGCGAACGACATCATATTCAAGACTCAGCATGATGCATGTCGCACGTTACAACACTCAACGAAAGTTAAACGGCGTAAAACTGCAATCCCAACAGACCGCAGAAGCCTTTTCAGCCAGACACTCCCAACTCCAGCTTCTGAAGATATAGCATCCCACTCCATGAATACGGCTGCCAAGGAGATTAACATACTTTTCAGAAATTCTTGGAGTGTTGCCAAGCTACTGAAGAGAAAAAAGAATACGAATGAACTCTGCAGTCGGGAGCAACGCAAGCTGCTAGAGAGAGATATCGTGATAAACGGAGAGAGGAGAGACGCCTTTTCAGACAAAAAAAAATTAGCAACAAAAGGCGTGAGCTTGAGGCTGTCGTTATAGAAATTAAGCTTTAAAATATAATCAAAAGGTCGATCGTCTGAACGAATGTTTTAACGAAGAAGTTTCTCTCTGCAAGAACGAAAATGGAAGGCTGGTTACAGATACACAGAAATCAATGAGACTAACTCACTTCTCTAACATACTTCGATACGATGAAGTCAACGATACTGCCGATTGAGAAGTATTTCTAGTACCTACTACCAGTTGATAATGGATGAAGAATAACCAAGCGGCATGCTGCGATGAGCTGACAGTTGAGTTATTCTAGATGGGTGGCGTAGAGTTGGTAGGGCGTATGCACCAACTCTTCTGCAAAATATGGTCCGATGAATGCATGTGCAACGATTGAAATCTCAGTGTTCTTTGTCCTATCTTAAAGAAATGAGACCCCGTCGAATAAGTCTCCTTTCTCAATTGTATATAAAATTCTGTCCCACGAACTGTGTAAACGGCTGGAACCATACACGAATGCGCTAGTAAGACAGTATCAATGTGCTTCAAAATTTAAGGTCGAGAGGTAGTGACTAAATATTCACTCTACGAAAAATTCTGGAGAAGGCCCGGTGATTTATTTATGAGTTTCAGTCATTTAAAAATTATACAGCTTTCATATCATGCCAAACACTCGAAACAGCAACATAGGTGTCCACAGTAGCAAATTTAGGGAAAGATGATTTTGAGACTATAAAAATCCAGAGGGCTTATTATAAAGAAACTGTCTGATTTTGAATTTTTTTTTCACTGATAAAAACTTATACTGATTAAATGAACATAGGCCATACATGTTTAAAAAAAAAAAAAAAACAATATACGTTATATCTCTAAAACTATTTTAGGTAGGAGTTTGAAATAGTTTGAAAAAGTAAATACATATTTTCAAAACTAACCGTTTTTTGAATTAGTTACAAAAAATGGGGACGTTACAAAGCAGGTCGGACACGATAGTTAGTCAATTATATTTAACTTTAAAAAAAGTGGTATCGCTAGATCAAGAGTTCGTCTCATTGCGCATATTTATACCATCTCAACGGAATACTCATTCGAATTATATCGTTAAACAAAAAAAGTTGAAATGGCAATTTGAAGTAGGTTTGGGATGGATCCGAATGTCAAGATCTGTATGCGCAGTTTATCGGTAAAATTGAATATCCGCTACGTAAGCAATATGTGCAAAGAATTTACAAATCTAAACATTACTTAAATTTCAATATTTTTTTTTTTTATACTTAACGCAAACCAGGACATGAATTTTTACTGCAATTCATATTCCTAATTAGCAGTAATTTGACCAATCTGATATCTCATGGTTTGTCGATTTATGATTATCACAGAAATTATTGTTTCTAAAAATGAGTGAAGTTTTTTAGTAAAGCAAATCATGACTTGGGTAAATGCAACATTATTCTAGAAAAACTACTTAAGAGAGGATTTTGCGGAATCTTTTTAAACGCCGGCACCTGCTTGAATTTAAGACAATCAACCGGCTGATGGAAAAAGGGCAATGTTACACAATTCGTAGCAAAAATAATATACTATTCACACTTTCTGTGATAAATATGAATAATAAATATATTGATACTCTAAACATATCTACGGATTTTGAAACATATCGGTTCCGCAGATCTCAAAACAACATTTCCTACCATTCTTTTCTGATTGATTTGCAAATCGAGTATGCCTGTATATCCTGGCATCTAACAAATTGTTAATCTAGAGTAGAATAAAGTATTTGTAGTGTTTCAGATGTCGAAAAATAACGCATAGAGAGGCTTACTGGATTTAGTTTCATACACTATATCAAGTTTAAAATTGATAGTGTAATATTAAAAAAAGTTTTCTGTACAAAAAGCTAGAAGTTCAATGTAGGTATACGCATTTTGATTGAAATAAGCGAAATAAGCAACTTTTTGTATGTATCGAGAATGTTATCAGTTTTAAATTTTTAAAACCTCTCCGTGCACTTCATGTAGTTAGAAGTATTTTATTTTATTTTATTAAATCTTTCGCTAGTTATGCTTAATAGAAACTAATTACAAACTCAACAGGCTGTATTAGAATTGCATGCCCCACTAATCGAGTGAGTGAATGAATATATAATTTCACACGATTTACTTCTTTCCCGTTTCCACAGCTTCAGTTGATGGATTAGCATTACGGAAATTGGGGAATTGTTCCCACGGTGCTGATAAATCGAATTTTCTGAATTCCTGCGCTAATTCCAATGGTTCACAGACGACGCGTTTTTTCTCATCATCGTAACGCAACTAAAAACACATTAAAATTAGACTTCTTGTTAACTACAAATCGACAACCATTTCAAAATACCTCAACATAACCGGATAACGGAAAGTCGCGACGCTGTGGATGTCCCTCGAAGCCATAATCAGTAAGTATGCGTCTCAAATCCGGATGATTGGCAAAGAAAACACCATACATATCCCAGATTTCACGTTCATACCAATTGGCAGCCTTATGCACCTCGACAACCGAGTCAATTGGCGTCAGCTCATCGGTGTAGGTCTTTACACGTACACGTGAATTATACCGCAACGAGAGTAAATTGTAGATGATTTCGAAACGTTGCTTGCGACACGGTACATCCATACCGGCAATGTCTACCAAATTGGTGAATTGCGCCTGATGATGATCCTTGAGAAACTGCAGCACCGGCACGACGCCATCGGGCGCAATGAGTACCTCAAGCTCATCGCCGGCGGTTAACTGCACCTTTTGCACATACTTGGGCAGACATTCGGCAACGTAGCGTCCAAAGTCGGAGAGATGCGTGCGTGCAGCTTCGTCGGGCTTGCGCACCGTGGCTGTCATGAGAAGCGTTGCAAGTTAATTTGCACATTTTGTTTGTGGCAACAGCGTGATTACTTACGTTTCTCGGGCTTCTTTGGTTCCACGGCGGCTGTCGATGCTAGACGCAGCGCAGCAGGTGCTGTAACTGAATCGGAATTTGTGATATTAGGAACGGCTTGCAACTGATTTGTGTAACTTAAAACCACTTACCATTCTTCACAGCATGTAACGCAGCTAGGCGCGCGCCCAAATTTCTAATTAGCGCTGCCATTTTATATTAAAAACGCTAACGAAATTTGCGTTTTCTAGTTAAGAATTTTATGTAATATGCGAACAGCTGTTAATAGCAAAAATTTACTAAAAAATACCTAGTTTCAAATGTACTATGATATGTGTTGCCAGATGGTTTTTATTTATCAAAGCTATTCACTTCAACGTTTTATAGACAGCTTTAGATTTTCCCAAATTTCTGGAAGCGAATGAGATTTAACAATATTCATTGAAATTTTTCTATGAAATTTTTAGATATTTGAAATTATTTTCAATGCCATTTGAAAAATGTGTCAGTTATATACGACCGTTTGGACAGTGCATTATTAATACGAGATAAAAAAGAATACAAGCACTACAATACTTTTCCTCTCTATGCTCCAACTGTTGACAATAATTTAAGTTACATATACTTTAATACCCATGGATTTAAATTATCATGAAATTACCAAAAAAAAAAAAAAAAAAAAAAATAGTTTCTTTTGCACCAAAAATTTCATATTCGCTTTACTCGAATTCTATACATGCTATCGATTTTTGGAAAAAAGGTTCAAATTCAACAAACAAAATAATAAATAAATAATAGTTTAAACAAGAAAAAAAGCAGTTGTGAACTGTGCTCGTCTTAAAGATACCATGTACGTATGGGATATATTATATAATGGTACGTTTTGGACTTTGGTGAAATGTTTAGCTAAATTTACAACAAAACAAAAAAACCAAAAAAAAAATTAATACAAAAACACAAAAATGGAACAATATTGTACTTACCCCCACTTACAGAGGGGTTGATACGTTCCCAGTGTTGAGGAAATAGGAGAGTCATAACATCGAAATTTTAAGGCTGTATAATTCTCATTAATTAATGCTGTATTAATGCTCATATAGTCATCGAGAAGGTCAGACGGCCATATTTTTATCGGTTCGGCTTTTGATGCTAAATGTTTTACTTAATTTGATCTTCTTTTGGCTATTACCTATATATAAATGCATTGTATTCAAATGTCGACATTTTCAAACGTATTGTCTCGTATACGAATACTTAAACATTTTGGTTTTTGTAAGTGCGCGCTTGGACCAAGCGTACCTTTAGAGGTCGCTTTAATGTTGTACTCTTCTACTTTATTCATAGACGCTATATAAAAATATTATAACAGCAATCAATACAAATCTAACGATGCCTCATATGTCAATGTCCATCAAGCTCTTAAGGCTACAGTAATATTAACAAAAATATATAATTATAACCCTCTCTTTTCATTATCATCAATATATAAAAATGTTTCACACTGTTGCACAAGCCACTGCAAGCTGCTCTGTCTATCGCTTGCTTGTTCAGGCGGAACGACACAATCGTCATATGTATTCATATGTGTACTTTTGCTTTTCGTTCGTTTAGTGTCGTATCGTAACGGTAAACGGAACGTCAGAAATGAGTCTGCTTCTGCGCTAAACCAACCGATTTAATAGACGTTATCACGTCAAAAAAAATGGAAGGAATATCTAAAAAGTTAAAAAAATTGTCTGTTAATACAATCGAAACTTCACAGGATCACCCACGGGACTATTTTGAATATTGACACAAAATTTGATCAAAATCGGTTGAGCGGTTTCGGAGTCTATAGGGAACGTACATACATACTTCCATATATATTTATTTACAGAGTAAAATATGAATAACTTCATTATTTTAGACTTCAGCTATATATTTTCTTAAATGGTTCTGTTCTATTCCAAAATCCAGAAAACTAAAAAATTAATCTAAATGCATTTAGTTTTGGTAGTATATTGAATTCGCAAAATTGCAATTAGCTTTCAAAAAGAAATACAAAAACCGAAATGATTATCAAAAATCTTTGTTTACTAAGTTAAATCTGAATAATTATTAATTTATTTTCGTTTTTTTGATGTACCATTTTGATTTAACTTTTAAAGATTACATAATATTATATTGTTTTCGGGTACAATATCACCGCTGGCCATAATAGAGTTTAAAAAAAAAACTTTCATTGTATGTTCAAAAAATGCTTTTAATTTGAACAAGCACTATTTAATTGCTGCGCGCTGTTAATACAATACAGTCTGGCAACTCTTTGCATGCTTCGTTGCCGCGATACTTTCACTCAATAGCCATTCTCCCGCTTGCACTAATACGTTTTATCAGCTGTACAGTCTCCGTTGCACAGCACATTTCATTTCATTTTGTGCGTCACTTCAGTTCGTGCACATTTCTCTTTTCATTCTCGTTTACGACATCCCAGGTACAGTTCGGTTTTGGAATTGTTGCAATTATTGAGATTGAATAATTCCACATCGCGTCGTTCCAAAACAAATAGTCGGGAAACTAAACAAAACAAAACATGGTATGTTGGTACATTCGAACAGTTGTTACAGTTGATAACTAAGCGTGGCGTGCGTTTTACTTTTTTTTTTTTTTTTTTGTTGATTTAATTAATTTATTTGTATTTATTTTATTGTAATTTAGAATCATCTAAAATGGATGGGCCACTCGGGCACCATACTCGATATACATCGCGCGTTACGCGATGATGAACTTAGTTGTGAAGTGACGCTTGTGGCGAAGGATGGCTGCACAGTGCGAGCTCATCGTTTTGTGCTCAGCACTTGCAGCGATTTGATGCGCAATGTGCTGGTGGACGTGCCACAGGGTCAGGACTGCACGGTTATGCTGCCGGACATAAATGGTGTACTACTGGACAGCATGCTCTCGTTTATCTACATAGGCGAAACAAATCTGCCGTCGTCCAGTCTTACAGAGTTTCTCGAGGCTATCAATTTGCTGGGCATTAAGTCGGCCATCAGTTTTGAGTGCAGCCCCAACAGCTTAAACAACAGCCTTAATTCCACGGCACTGGGCGATGTATCCGGTTTGAATATAAAATCAATCAGTGGCTTACAAATAACACAAGAAGAACTATTGGAGGAGGAGAGCGGCGTGGATAAAATTGTGGTAAGTGTACGAACAATTGTTACCGCCTTTTTTTTTATAAGAAACAACATACATTTATGATTCAAAGTATTGTGCATCGCTAGCCACTACTTTCTTACATCCTTCTGGCGATATAAGTATTCCGCGTCGGAAGAACGACTCGTCTGTAGAAGCAATTGAAAAATCAACCCAATTTTTGGGTTCCTTATAATTACGAGAGTCTTGCACAGCCAGTGCAAATTTATTCGTTTGGAACAAGCTGTAATCAGAAGGAGCAATGTCCGGTGAATACAGCGGGTGGGATAGAATTTTTTTTTTTCGTGTTTCGAGTTTATTTTTAACCTGTTTTGCAATATGTGTACACAAATTGTGGTGCTGACGAAGCACATTGCCGTGTCTCTACTCGAATTGCGGCAGTTTTTTTCTTGAATGCTCTGCTCAAATGCATCTATTATTGTTGGTAGCGATCCCCTGTAAGGGTTTCATTGGATTCGATTAGTTTATAGTGAACTACACCCAGCTAATCCCACAAAATACAGAGCATAAGCTTGGATTCATGCATATTTGGCTACGCCGTTAATGTTGATGGTTGGCCGGGCTTAACCCATGACTTTTTGCGTTTGGAATTGTCGTAGCGGATCCACTTTTCATGGCTACTCAAAATTTTCTGGTGCTGTCGGATTAAAATCCTATAATGTCATTAATAGAGAAACGGCGGTAGCAAAGTTCACCCAATACAATTACGTAACCTTTTAAAAAAACATTTTCATCTTCTTTGCAGTCCAACAATGCTATTACCGGCGAACAACAAACTGGACCACCGCATGAGATTGAATTTCTTGATGTATATAGCGGCACTAATGAGCAACCGAAGATCACCTATTCCATTGAGCATATGGGCGGTAGCGGTGGTCGTGCAGAGTTTATATTAACAGAAAATGCCAACGCTTATACAATCACCGAGACACAAACGCGTGACACTCATAAGCTGGGAAATTACTCAACAGCTGTGGTTGAGGAAACTAACGCTGAAATGGTCGAAGATGAGAACGATGAGGATGAAGATGAGATTGCCGATGATGATGATGCCGCCGCTGCCGACGATGATGATGACAATGAGGACAACGAGGAGGTCGACGATGCGCAAATGATCGAAGAAGAATATAATAATTCAGAGCCCATGATCGAAATGTCTGGCTCAAAAGTTTCGAATATAACTGATAATGCTGATGTTGTCGACGCAGAGCTGTCCGCTGATAATGGCGCTTCCGATGCACAGCTACTTGAAGCTGTCAAGTCAAGCATTAAAGCTAAATCTATAAAAATGCGTCAAGAACAGGCAGCACAAAAAAAACTACGTGAACATTTTCCGATCTTAAAAGTAAAACCATCAACATCAAATAAAGTACGCAATGCCATTGAATGCGAAAATCTGGATAATGCTGCACATGCTGTGCTCTATGAAGGTTTCAGTTTGCAAAAGGCTGCTGATAAGTTTAATATCTCAAAAACAGTACTTTGGCGTCGTGTGCGCAAGGAGCCGGATTACATGAGCACCGGGCGTGAGAAACCGAAGTTATCGCTGGCCTATGAGCGTCTGAAGAGCGGTGATTCGTTGAAGAACATCAGTAAGGATCTACAAATACCTATGTCGACGCTGCATCGCCACAAGGTGCGTCTCTCGCATGAGGGTCGTTTGCCCAAGTTTTTGGCTAGTCGTCGTCGTGATTCTACGCCAAAAGATGAGCTACAGCAGAAATTGGCCAAAGCGGTGCACGCGTGCGTTAATGAGGGCATGTCACAGAATCATGCGGCGAATATTTTTGAAATACCCAAGAGTACGTTGTGGCGCCATCTGAGACGACGAGTTAATGAGGCAGAAGAATCGATGGTCAATTCGGATGAAACAAAAAAGGAGTTAAGACTCAAGTAGATTAATAGCAGCAAAAAGGCGTGTTAAGTTCTTACATTTATAAATAGTTGTTTATTCGTAAGTCTCATTTTTAGGCTAGCTAGTTTGTAGAGCTCATTTCAACTTGAAATAAAATTTTATCTAATAAAAGCCCAGAGAAATTAGACCAGCATGATGTTGAATTATTTGGCGGTCATATATGTGTAAGGATGGGACGAGCGGTCAGTAGTTTACCGCACAGTGGATGCTAGTGGATATTCAGGACTAAATAAAGCATGTGACAATTTACGTAGGTTTTGAATTTGGAGCAATTTTTCTGATCATCATCGTGAGAATGAAGGATTCTTGGACCTGATGGCATGTCTGTTTATCAGGCATTGTCCGGTAAGGACATCTATTAAAATCGAGATATCGGTTCTGTTTAAACTCAAAATTCGTCCGTACCCTAGCCAATTTAGTTAGAGAATACCACATGTGGCTGGACTGGACCAGCGTGCTTTTACGGTGTTGATAGTTTTATCTTTGGTGATCCTCTTGCATGAAAGGATCTGGGCGATGGTACCCCGTTCCCTCGATTTCACGGAGTCCTGGGCCTGGGCTGGGCCATTTCGTTAAGAGATGTGCAGCATTCAGCAATGGCTTTTAATTTTATTGTGTAAGAGTCTAGTGCTATTTGAGTATAGCAATAATTCCGCACTTCTTTGTAGCTTGATAAGTCGGTTTCTGATGTAACCTTATCTAGAACTGGCGACCATACTACCATACCGTATGTTAGTGTGGGTCTTACTTCAGTGGTGTATATTCAATAGTTCCAACCTATTGTTTTTTCTTTGCATGCGGAAATCGTATTTGTGGCTTTCAATATTTCTGCTGAAGTTTTCGTTCCACAGAAGTTTCCTAACAATTATAGAGCCTACGAATCTTGCACTCTCTCCGAATTTCAGATTTGTACGGTTCAATATCAGGTATCTTGTATTTACTTGTGCAGACCATAAGTTCTGTTTTATTAGGGTTCAGTCCCAAATTACAGGAGGTTGCCCAACTGCAAAGTTTTTTAAGAGTTGTGTCTCTTAAATCGCAAAGAGTCTTCGGAATGGCTATGAGAAAGAGCAATGAAAACTTAACGATGAGATCTCAGAGACTATAAGAGATAATGACTTAAAATTTCAACATTTATGAAATTTTTTTCATGGTTCAAGCAAATACCATTTGACAGGACATAGGTCAGATTTGTCGAGGTTCAATTAGTACAGCGCATAAAATTCAAGAGGCTGCGCTGAGCTGTTCATCTGGATAAGATCCAGATGAACACTAGAGCAGGCCAGTTAGATAACTAGGAGTGTTTAAAAAAAAAGAGGACTTGAAGGCTTTGATTTACAGTTGGTAGTTATAGTTATGTAAGAGAGGTCTTTGGGGTATAATTTTGTGATTCTATATGTGATGCTAGTCAGTGTGTATGTTACAGCCACGCAACAGTTTGCTTCTTCGACGTTTTCTTGCAGGCGAGTTATACAGGCAGTACAACTCGCTGGCTATAACAAAAAAAATGCGAGACCTTAGGTGGCATCTGCTAATTATGTGAGGTGATTTTCTTTTAATTTGGACCCCTTCTTCACCTTTGATGAGATGTGCGAAACCCCGCTTCACCCCCTTATAAATCAACCGTTATTTTGCCACCTTAAACATATTCTTAATGAGCTTCTTTTCGCTCTGATTAAATTTATTAAAAAAAAAACGTGTATGCATTGCGATTTACTTTACAAAAAATACATAAGTTAGCTAATGTCAATTTATATATTCAATAACATTTCAAATTTAAAAATATCATCGGAGTTCAAACTAAATTCAAAAAGACGCAAATTCGTTTCATTCTGCCGTTTTTTGGTACTTGCATTCAACACGCGTTCTCACCAACTGCGACAACCCTGCATTGTTCTCACACACACATACAGCCACGGAAGCACGCACGCACACACAAACGCACACGTATATTCTACTGAAAACGTCGTCGTCGCTTTCGTCAGCCGAAATCAGTACAAAAATCTAAAGTAAATCGAACAAATTAAAAAGAAAAAAACTAGTTAAAAAGACAAGTTTTTATTTTCGGCTGTGGTTCATTTTTATTGTCGTATGTCCATCCAGAATTTAAATACACGTGGTAAGTATAAAATGAAATAAAAATGCTCTTTGGGTGAAAATTAAAAAAATCGGAGCAGAAAAAAAAAACCTGCACAACGTGCGCGCACCATACATCATCATCATCATTATCGTCATCGTCATCATCATCATCATCATCATGATTATAATTATTGTCTAAAGTGGTTGAATAGAGAGAAGCAGAGCGTGGTGGCAAGGGCGCATTTCACATTTCTCTGCGACACGTAAAAAATGGCTGCCGTACGGCGGCGGTAGTGGGGCTTTGCTGTGCTGCCTGCGTCGACATTCAATTACAACAACCTCTGTCAGTTTGTTGTTAGTAAGGGTGCGGCGAGAGTGGGCGGGGGTACATGTGCAAAACAGCGCGTGCATCTGCATCTACTTACATATATGTATGTATTGTATATACATACATATGTATATATACATATATATTTATATAGTATCAATGGCCTCAGAAGTAGCAGCGGCAGCGGCGGAGTCTGCTTCCTATTTGTTTAAACAAATTAATATTTTGCCCTCTCTCTCTCAACAGGAATGACTCAGCGTCTGTTGTTAATGGCAGCTGCGGCGGCGGCGGCGGTGGCGGTTTTTGTAATGTTGATAGGAATTTAGATTTTACTTTGTCAAAGAAGCTACTGAACTCATGCCTTATATTGTAGTAGAATACGTGTGGTCCTACACATAAGCATCAGTTCCTTCAAAATAGCTCCATGAATTTTTGTAATAATTTCATTATTAGTTTGACACTGAGACCATACCGCATATTCTTGATTTTATATCAACCCCCTCTCTACAAAACATTATTTCAAACAATGCCATACAAATCTCTATGCTTCTATTAGAGGTGTTTTCGTAGTAAAGTTAACATATTTATTATTATCCAAACTAGACTCAAAATTTGAAATATTTTATAATGGTACAGTTCACAATGGTATTGTATGTATACCACCGTGCTCCGGTTATCGAAACCGGTACGGTTCTTGGATTTTAGTTTAAGGGTACCGGCCAACATTAAAATTACTATTGCCGACGTTCCAAGACCATATATCCAATTAATAAGATGTTATTTAAACAACTCTTTATTCAAGTGAAAGTAAATACAAACATCATATATTATATTAAAAGACGTGTCTCGTCTACTTTTAGATATAGCCTTCATAGACCCAACGGTCTTGGCAGTAATTTGTTTGATGCGTGTGAAGAGTATTGAAGCTTCGGTTTTACCGAACTTAACGTTTTTTCTTTTTAATTTTAATTAAATCTTAAAAGCAGATCATTCAGAGCTTTTGTGTCCAGCTGATTCCTAAGCGGATTCGTAATAAAAACTTGATCACAGAAAACAAATTTTCTGAAAGAGTAACTTTTGACAATTCGTATAGTTCTGGGCGATTTGTGGAACTTTCTAACCACCATTTCAGTACAGTTTCTATGCTATATGTAAACGTTTTAGTCTGAGAAAAAAACTTAATTGAACCTAATAGTTTATTTTTTGATAATACATTACTTTGAATTGGTTAATTTCGATTAACAGTTCCGCTTCCGGTTTTATTTCCTGGTTTAAACAATGTCATAGAGGTTCTTGTCTTGTATAGATAGCTTTCTACTATCCAAACTAGATTAAAAAATAAAAATACTTAATATTCGTACAGCTCACAATAATACAAAGTGCCTTTTATATTGCAAACATATAAATTTTTTAAAACTTGGTTTGATGGTTTTGCTGATTCTACGATCGCCGGTGTTTGATTCTTATAGAAACGACGAAAATTAGATTAACTTACATTGATTAACATAACCTAGGGATTGTACGTTTCACGGGCGCCACGACTTTGCGACGAAATCTTATAGAACTCGTCAAAATAAGAAAAAAAAAAAGAAAGAAAAAAATATGACAAAAGTGATTTGACGGACTACCAAAAACCAGTTAGTTCCTTAGAAAAACAATATACAAAAATATTTTGTTTTTTATTCTCTACATGATCCCCAATACATTTTTCTTTAGTCTGTCAAAATAGTTCTGAAAATCGTGCTTTTGTAGCTTCTTAATTTCTAATTATCTCCGCATATCTACTTTTCCCCTTTAAGTTTTATTCATTTTTGGAAATAACCAAAAATTTGCAAGGCGTTTTCGGAGAATATGTCAGGCTGCTGTAAAGTAACTAGATCTTTCAGCGCTGGGAACTGGCGCAGTATAGTGATGTAAAAACTAGCGACACAGTTCCTTTCTTCCTTTTTTATTGTTGTTGTTGTTGTTGTTGTGGTTTTCAAACATGTTATTTAAAACCAGTTCCTCAGAAATCCTTTCTTGTGTAAATTTTCGTAAATTTTAGTTTTTACCAGGTACACAGTCCTCTCATCGGTCGAAAATTTTCGCCGATCTCTCGTGGCTCGTTCTCTACCTTAATAAACTGCGTTGTTATAAATCTCCGAAACCATTCGGAACCAGTTTTAAGAGTTGGTGCATTTGTTTCATATATGCAGTTTGGCATTCATTGGCTTGAATTGATGTAAAGATTGGCATAATGAATTTCTTGTTATGTGTCATTTCTTTCGACCTTGTATCCGTAATTTTACGTTTTCTCGTCTCCAGGTCTAGCGATCTTTCTGAAGTAGAAAAAAAATTGAATGCAAGACAATTGTGAAGGGCATCGATCATTTTTGATTTTTTTTTTTTTAGAAATAGCGTTCTGAATTGAAATTGGTTAAAAAAAATGTCATATTCTATACAAGAACATTTAACTAAAGGCTCTTATATACAACTTTGCTCCCATTTTCACTTAATTTTGCGATTTCATGCACAAGTGCATCCTGTTCGCTTTGAATTTTATTTCAACACTAAACCAACTACCACTGAAAGTGACAATAAACTCAATGAAATTTTAAAAATTGGATTGAATCTTTACTGAAAACGCAAAAGTAGATAAAAATAGGAGCACGGCAGATTTGAGTATACATATTTTTAATATCCAAACTAGACTGCAAATTTGAATTATTTAATATTGGTACAGTTATTTTATATAGGCACTTTTATATAGGAAACCAATATTTTTTGATACTTTTATGGTGAATTTGTCATGGTTCCACAACTAAAGACTAAAAAGTTATTTCCAGTTTGTGCAAATGTATGTACAGTAACTGCCAAATTATGAATTGATCGATCTCATTAAATATATGAGATCGATTATGATCAACATCAAAAGCTGAGTCGATATGTCTGCGTCAATTTGAATTTAGAAACTTCGGAGACCATTATAAACAGTCGTACCAAACTTGAATATTTCGATTTTTCTATGAGCTCTTCAGTTAAAGTAGTATATGACATGAACTAACATATAAGCTCCATGCAAACTGTCTCCATTTTCGAGTATTTATATGAAAAACGTTCATGGTATCACGAATTTGGACACTTTACTGCAGCGTTTTTTTTCGAACTATTCAAACTAAAGACTTCAAATTTAATATATGTATTTAATATTAGTTCTTATACACGTAAAACTTGAAAACCATAAATATCATTAAACTTCACCATGGAGTTATCCAATTTGAAGCATTGCACAATATAATACACACTTAATAAATCTTTATTCTACTACGAGTATATATGTATGTAAATTTATTATTATTTTTTTTTTTATTTACAGACCCCTTTGCTGATGCAATCAAGGGCGCAGATGATGATATTCAAGACGGACTTGTACACATAAGAATCCAACAGCGAAATGGTCGCAAGACACTAACCACTGTACAGGGTTTGTCTGCGGAATATGACTTGAAGAAAATTGTGCGCTCCTGTAAAAAGGTAAGTTTGTTGTTTGTCTGTATGCAGCATCTAAAAATTTAACTTACATAATATTTTCTAGGAATTTGCATGCAATGGCACTGTAATTGAACATCCTGAATACGGCGAGGTCCTGCAGCTTCAGGGCGATCAACGTGAGAACATCTGCCAATGGTTGACTAAGGTCGGCTTGGCTAAGCCTGATCAGTTGAAAGTCCACGGCTTCTAAATTGAGCGAACAAAACAAAGCAATAGTTACAACAACAACAACAACAATAACAACAACAACAACCAACAACACAAAAGCTACTGCGTTTGTGTGTTCAATCAATTTTATTTTTTTCAAACATCCATAAAGTCTATTTGCAAACAAAAACAATAGTAAAAAAGAACAACAACAAATCTTTCCGAGCATATTTAGCGTGAAGGATATTTCTTTATTATACAATATATCATTGTTCCATCATATTATATATTTGAAATGTTAATTACAAAGCAGAATATTAAATGAAATAACAAAGAAAATTAAGCAAAAAATGGAAAAAAAATACTGAGATATTCTAAGTGTTAACATTTTACTTGTATTCAGCAAAAAAAAAAAAAACAGCATATTTCTTTTTTTTTTTTTTTTAACTTGTTCAGCACACGAAAAAAAGCAAACATTTAAAAGAAGAAAAAAAAAACAAATTTATAATTATTATTAAAATCGCATAGTAAAATGTTAGAAGTAATAATCAATGTTAAATCAAGTAAATGTAACGAAATCAATAGTTTAGAGCAGCGTTTTGCGCAATGGCGAACAAAAAGATAACACATTATTATGGAATTAATCGAAGACTATTGAATTCATATAAAATAAAAATGTAAAAAACAACAACAAAAAAAAAATATAAATGGAAATTTTTCTTTTCATTTGAGACTTTGTTCTTGAGCATAAAAGCGGGCAAGTACAAGGTTGATCTAAACTCTTAATTTAAATCATAGAACACCTAGCGCCGTTTATTAAATGTTGTCAGTGCTAGAAAAGTACATTTTTCTTCCTTCGAAAGCAGCTTTGAAACTTAATACTGTGCGTTTTATTTTGTAACTAAAAGGTTCGGTTAGTTTTAGATCACAAAGATGTACGAACTTTGTGTTCGGGCATCGAAACTTGATGTAAAATGTGTACGTATACTTTTAGCATCTCGAAAATTTTATCTACTCAAGCAAAGTCGAAGGGTTACAAAATATTTTCAGAAGAACAGAAGAATTTGGAAAATCGTTTTAAAGGAAATTTTAAAGTATCAAAAAGTTTTTCTAGTTTATGCTGCGTTTTTAAAACGATAATAAACCAGCTGTTTTCTACTTATTACAATGTATAAGCCACCAGTGAAGTGAAGTGTGCAGGCTATCACGTGTTTAAATTTAGTTGGGTATCATATCACGGCTAAGCCACTATCTAGTTATATAACTAGTAATAAGTCGAGATGCTAAAGTTTCTTTACCGCGAATTTGGTTTTTCTAATTTCATACAGTCGGAGAACTTTTCTCTCCAACAGATGATATACCGGCGGATGTACGGACATGGACATGGCTAAATCAACTCGTCTAGTATAAATATTTTGTAATCAATTGGTATGATAGCCTTTTGCTATATGTTTGAACGTTAAACATACATATTACTGTGCGTATCTCGCCTTCTAGACTAGGAAACTACTAACAACTGTATTAAAAATGTATAAAACCTTTTACTATATGGCGATTATTCTAGGAAACGAAGTGGAGCTCTATTCAATGTCCTTGGCTAAAGCATATTTTATACGGTGAATTTTATCCAGTAAAAGATGTTTTTCTGGCATGGCTTTTGCGGTACCGAATAATCAGAAAATTCCTGTATCGCGTATAACTCGCAAAATTCAGAACTTAGAATTCGATAGATTTATTCTCTTCTTAGACTTCGAGTCTAATCTAAGCAAAATCGGTTGGAAAATGTCGAAAGTTATTAGTGATGTTCGACGTAATGACGTAATCGACAATTTTATACAATTTCAATTTTAGTTCGAGTTGTCCATCATGGCAAATAAATTTATTTAATTTCATAATTATGTAATTCAAAAGAAACAGAAGAAGAGAGAAGAACAAAAGAAGAAAGAATTATTAAAACAACAAAAATACAGATTGTATATTCAAGCGGTGGGCACGAAATTTTGAATCGGGAGCAGTACAACAAGCAGAGTTTTAGTCATAAATCTAAGCAAAATGAACGCTTTTATGATTTTATGCGTCGCGAAGAAAATCGAGCCTTCGCTGTATTGTTGTTGTTTGGTTTATTAAAGTAAAAAAAATTCAACACTGAGAAAAATTATTGAAACCATTTAAATTTATTTTATTCATTTATCAATTTTTCGCAGTCTACTTTTTCTTTACTTATCACGATAATCAGCAAGATTTATGTCACTTAACTTATTTCTATAAACATTTTTCATATGTTTTATATGCGAAAATGCAGCGTCACACACATAAGTACTGGCAAAACTTGACTCCAACTTAAGCATCGAAGATTTTAAAATTGGATATTTTTCTTCTGACACTTGCCTCCAAAATTCATTTCCAGATTCCGTCACTGCAAGTATTTGGTAGTCGGATTGCAAAACGCAAAGCTCCATTTGATATTTAGACTCTTGGCTTTCTATGTCTATATCTCTTGGGCTCAAAAATATTCGAATCACTGTTTTGATTTCGTCGAAATCGTTAAATCGCTCTGGAAATAAATCCCTCATTTGTTGAATGGAGTCACAATAGAAAGCAAAACTTAGAGTTGGATTTTCTGTTAATAGTTCACGACAAGAAGGGAAATGATTCAAGCAATTATTGCTTAAATCATTTTGAAAAAGAGCCATTTTTTTTTTTTTTGAAACCATCTATTGTTGACAGCATTGTCACCATGGACTGCTTCGGTGATTGTGGCTGTGAGCAACTTCAGAGAGAAAATTGGGGTCTTCTAGTTTAAGAACCAATTCTTCCGAATTTTTAACCTGCTCCATCATAAAAAAGGCAACTTCCTTTCTAAGGTAGAAAAACCTCTCAAGACACTTGCCCCTGCTGAGCCAACGAACTTCGGTGAACATTTTCAAATCTCCATACTGGGATTGAAGTTCGAGCAAAAGAACTTGGAACTTCCGATGGGTTAAGGCGTTATGACCTTCTCTTATTTTATTTATAATTTTTGTTCATTTGCAAGGTTTTCGCGCATAATGCTTCCTGATGAATGAGGCAGTGGTTAAATGGGACATCAATTTTCCTCAACGTAAACTGTCCCTTCAGACCCTTAATGTCGCCACGCATACTCCGTGCTCCGTCGGTGCAAATAGCACAAAGTTTTTCAAAACCACCGATATGGTTGACTGATATATCAATAGCACGAAATATATCCAGCCCTGTGGTTGTTGTATATAGAGGAACCAAGTTTAAAAGGTCTTCTTCACAACATTGAAATCAGAGTCAATGAATTTTATAAATATTAGCACTTGGGCAACATCATTGATATCAGTGCTTTCATCAATAGCCAAGGAGTAATATCTGCATTTTTTTATTTTAATAATGAGATTTTCTTTTAATTGTCGACTAATGGCATTTACTCGTCTTGTGACTGTTCGACGAAAGAGCGGTACTTGTGCTACTAATTCACTCATTTGAATGCCTTTATCGTCGAAGCATTTGAGCATGTCAATACACGTCGATTTAAAAAATTTTAGCTTACAACAAATGATGCGCGTAAGACGTTCTTCTCATCGTCACATGCCGGTCGTACTTAGCGGCTGATTTTTTTAGCAAAGCGATTTTCTGCATCCTTTCTATATCACTCAAAGAACCATAGAAGTTTGCATGGACACTCAAATAGTGTCGTCGAATATTGTAATTTCTTTTTGAACTTATTACAGTTCCGCAAATAAGGCACTTCAACATTTACAAATTATTTAATTGCGAAAAAAAAAATAGTGTGTCTCAAACTCGGAAAATTCCATTTTTTTCAGCAATTATTAATTTTACTTTGAAAAATTTAATTCAATCACTTAGTAAAAATCGTAGCACATCAAAACCTACTTCGCTTTCTTACTCAGTGTACAAGACGCGGCAGAAGTCATAAATCATAGCAAAATGAACACTTTTATAACGATCCGCGTCGCAACGAAAATCTCGTGTGGTTGTTGTTTTGTCTCGTCGAAAATCGCAAGCATGCAAAAGTAACGGTTTGAGCACTGATAGCAACGAGAGCAAGGGCTTGCCCACCGCTGCTCTACACGATCATCATTTAACTGATGTGGAACAAAACGTGCACACACTTTTCTTTTACCCAAATCTTGAGTTAATATTTTGCAGATTGTACTACAGTAAGATGAATTCAATTCTTCTGCCAGCATTCCCGCAGTGAAAGTTGCATCGATAGCGCTTATTTGACTTACTTTTTCCACTAACTCAAATCGATTAGATGCTTCGGGTTGTCTAGCTCTTGGATAATAATTAAAAACCACGTGTAATCTTGTGTACGACTCATCCTACTAATATTATAAATTAGAAAGTTTGTATGGATGTATGGATGTTTGTTGCTTTTTCACGCAAAAACTAATGAATGGATTTTAATGAAACTTTACAATAATATAGCTCATATATCAGAATAATAATTAGGCTATCATTTATGAAGATATTGGTTAATTGGAAGCTTTTTTTTTGTGGTTAGATACACTTACAACAAGTTATTTGATTTTTATTTAAATTTTTATAAAATTTTTTAAATTTAAAAATTGTATCTTTTTAGATTAAATTTTTATTAAATTTTATTTTTGAAGAAAATTTTAAGATAAAGCAACTATACTAAGAATTATGCCGAGAAAGCGTAAGTCTAATCTTTCACAAAGTTCTAATAAAGCACGAGCTATGAGAGTTGCTAGACGTGACGAGACATTTCCACAAGCTGAACTGCGAAGGCTTGAACAGGCGTCGCGTGAGGCAGCACATAGAGCTGATGAGACACCAGAACAGTTCCAAGCCCGGCGTCAACAGCATGCTGCATATCTGGCATCTCAACGGGCTGCTGAGACATCAGAACAATCCCATACTCGGCGTCAACAGAACGCTCAATATCTGGCTTCTCAACGGGCTGCTGAGACACCAACTGCATTATCCGAAGATATTTGAAAGGATTGATCAATGAACTGTATTTCAATGAAGCTCTGGGTCTTATCGAAGACAAAATAATAACGATTTCTGGAAAGAAGTTGTACGACTTCGGTATGCCTACACCACCGCGTCGAGGAGAGCTGTCGAGCGATTTGCTCAGATCAGCGAAACAGAGCCTCGTCTGCTACCCGAGCAAAAAGACATTTACGACAAAATAGTACAACGAGTTGAGCGTGGTGAAGGTTGCCTTTTTTTTTGATGCTCCAGACGGAACGGGCAAAACTTTTTTGTTTAATTTGCTTCTAGCAAAAATCCGTAGGGATCGTAATGTTGCATTTGCTGTGGTTTCATCTGGGATCGCCGTAACATTACTGACCGGTGGACGGACGGCACACTCTGAAAGCATCATAACTGTGGACCAAAGTTGAAAAGCTTTAACTCACCACCAACATGCGAGTTCAGTTAATCCGTGGAGTTCCTAAACTCTTTGGATTTATCCTGGGTGCCATGCCATAGGTTGGAATTAAAGGTATGTGTACCCGTTTTATTAATGCGCAACTTGAACGTGTCAAGATTATGCAACGGTACACGGTTACGAGTCACCGAACTAGGAAGGAATATTGTGAAGGCCACAATCTTAACTGGCGAAGACAGTGTGCTTATATCATGCATCCCAATCATACCTAATAACTTACCATTTAATTTTAAGCGCCTGCAGTTCCCATTAAAAGTTGCATTTTCAATGACTGTCAACAAATCACAGGGTCAAACCTTAAAGGTAGCAGGAATACATTTGGGCATGCCATTTTTTTCCCACGGCCAGCTAGCTCACGCGTTTCTACATCGCAAAATCTCCAAGTTTACGCAGAGTAAAAAAAAAAAACATTTAACGTAGTTTATAGAAGTGTATTGCAGTAACTACCTATTTAATTATATACAACCTTTGAATAAATCTTATGAATCATCATCAAAAATCATCTCAGTTTCAATTAACACGCATTAAACTTAGAACAAGGGCCTCCAGTGGATTCGAGAATGGCTTCGATTTACAATTCGATCCACTCGATAATGATCATTTCTGGGACCAGAGAGGCGGGCCGGGACAGCTAGTACAATCATAAACTTTTCTTAACAATTCGTAAGTCTCAGCAAAGTTTTTACCGAGTTTAAAACAAAAATTAATATTTGTTCTTTGTTCCATTATGTTTTTACGACCTAATTGCAAAAACTGCTGTTATATTAAAAAATGCGTCATTTTGTAACCAGTCAAACGATACGCATAAACTTAGCTGCTTTCGAAAGCAGAACAAAGTACCCTTCTAACACTGCCAACATTTAATAGATGGCGCTACGTGTTCTATGATTTAAATTAAAAGTTCGGTTATTTTTAAATCACCTTGTACAAGGGCTGCTATTTATATTTCGGGAATTGGCAACACTAATGTCAAAAGCTAAAATCTGGCAACACCATAATAAAGTTTGACATTTTTTTGGCATAAACGTACTCACAAAGTTTTGATGTACAATTGCTATTTGTTCTGTTTACAGTGAGTTAAGAAAAGCAATTTGGCTAAAAAATGGAAATTTCAAGAGAAGGTTTTCGTTGGACTATTTTTCACAACTTTCGACTTTCGGATTATCTCAGCAAGAATGTGTCAATGAACTCAGTTCCTTGTATGGCGATAAAGCACCACAAAAAACCACAGTATATCGCTGGTATAGTGAATTCAATCGTGTTCGTAGTTCGGTCGCCGACGAATTCCATGAAGTTCGTCCAAAATCGGTTGTTGTGCCCAAAAACATTGATGCAGTATGCGTGAACTGATAATGCCAGATTGTCATGTGACATATCGTGAGATAGATGCATGCTTGCACATTAGTTCCACTTCAATACATTCGATTTTGCATGAACACTTAGCTGTAAAGAAAATTTGCACTCATAATTTATCAATCGCTCAAAAAAAAAGGCTCGCGTCGAATTGGTGTAAGTAAATGATTAAAAGTTCGACCGTGGTGCTTCAAAAGACGTGTATAAATTCGTGACAGGTGACGTATCATGGTTCTCTGCATATGAGCCTGAAACAAAACAGCAATCGAGCGTGTGTGTATTCCAAGCCGAGCCAAATCCAACAAAAGTTGTACGTGGAAGAAGCATAGCGAAGCAAATGATTGTTTGTCATGTTCTGTCACTGCTCCGCTTGAGCAACGTAGAACGGTCAATGCTGAGTGCTACACGAATATTTGTTTGCCGGAAGTCTTCGGAGAATTTCGTAAAACCAACCGCCAAAGGCGTATCACCATTCTCCAGCATGACAATGCGTGCTCTCACACATCTCGTCAAACAAGTGCATTTTTAAGCAGTCAAAACATCGAATTAATGACTCATCCTTTTTTACAGTTCTGATTTGGCAACCAAATCACTTCTACTTGTTCCCGAGTATCAAAGGTCAACGATTTACGAGCGCCGAAGTAGCAGTTGAAGCGTTCAAAAACCATGTTTTGGAGTTGTCTCAAGTGTAATGGAAAAACTGCTATGACAAATGGTTTGAACGTCTGCAAAAGTGTATTATTGAGCATCAAGGGGAATATTTTGAAAAAACGAATAAAGCCATTTTCATTAAAAAATGTTTGTTATTATTTGCTATTACCGTAATATAAATAGTATCTCTCGTAAGCGTATGTAATTTATTTTCCTTTATTTTAATCCTTTCTAAATAAAACAACCAGAGCATTGCTTTGTTTTCTTACAGAAAATCAATTTTTCTTTTTATTGATTCAGAAAAGTTTCAGTTTCTTGTTTGGATGACAGCATTTTTGTTTTATGGTTTCATTTTTGTTTTGTTTTGTTTTTTTTTTTTTATTTGCCTTTTACTTTTCTTCAGTTTGAATTTTTTGTGTGTACTTTCACTTCTTTGAATTTTTTTTTTTGGTATGATGTTGCATATATTTATTTATTTATTAATTTATTTATTTCTTTTTTTTTTGTTTTTTGCTGCTGCTGCTGCTGCTTCACTGTTTCGTTTTGCTACTATGATGTCTGTTCATCGATCTCACTTTGTTCAATGCAATTTTTTTCTTTTTAAAGTTTTTCTTTTGTGGTATTGTTTTTTTGTGTTGTTGTTGTTGTTCATTGATGCCTTGAACGCTACATTTGCAACGCGCCGCCGATAGAGTTGCCATCACTGCTACGTACTTGCGGCAAAATGGCGGCGTGTTGTTGCATTTGGTTGAGAGATTTTATAATATGTATTTTTTTATATATATTACGGTATTCTCTTGTTTTCTTCATTTTTTTTCAACTAGTCTTACTGCTCTTAAGCGAAATTAGCACAAAAGCTGCAAAATTTTTTACTTAAACTAATTTCATTTTTTAATTTAATTTTTGTTTCTTTTTTTTAAATTACTGCTTTTAAACTTGTTTTGCATTTTTTAATGTATTATGATTTTTTTGTTTTTGTTTTTGTTTTTGTTTTTAATTCGTTCAATTTGGTTTTTAATGTATAATTTTTTGCATAAAACGTCAAAGTTACTTTGGTTTGTAGAGGAGAGCGACGAGAGAAATGTATTTGAGTACAAAAAGTTTTGTATGTTAATTTCGATTTTATTTTGCTTTTGTTTAGGGTTTAGGGTTTCCTTTTTTTTGTTTGTTTTTTTGTTTGTTTTTTTTTTTGTTAATTCCATTCATTTTCAAGATTTCGGTTTATAATTTCGTTTAAAGAGAAGTAGTAAAAGAGGAAGAAGCGTTCAAAGCGTTTACACATTGATGCAAAAAATTAAACTTTAAAATACACAGAGAGAGAATTTGCTTGCTTTAATTAGGTTTTTTGGTTTTTGTTTTTGTTTTTGTTTTGTTTTGTTATTTTGTTTTTGTTTATTTCTTTAAATAGAAAAAGAATAAAGTTCTTTAAAAGACTTTGATTTAAAACTTAAAAATAGCAACAAGCGAATTTACAATATTTCTTCTTTCTTACTTTGCTCTAATTTTTGTTTTTGGTTTTTTTTTTTTGTTGTTTTCTTCTTAGATACTCAAGCATTTAATTTTTTAATTTATTTTGTTTTGTTTTTTTTTTTTTACTTAGAACTACGGTTTCAATGAGCTTTTCTTTTCTTTTCTTTTATATTTTTTTTGTTTGTTTTGTTTGTTGTTGTTGTTGTTGTTCAATCCTACACGTTTCAATTTTTTACTCGGTTTGCTTAACTTTTACTACTACTTGACTACTGCTACTACTGCTAAATTCAACGTTTTTAGTGTTGAGAAACGTCGAATTTTGCGCTTTCCACCACACCACATATCTGTTTGTCATCTTTCAAAAAAGTTTCAAAAAAATATATATATTCATTTCCTTAAATTGGCTTAATTAAAAAAATGCGCTTATTATTTATTCTGCTTCATTATCTCATTTTTGCTTTCTTACTTTCTTTCTTACTTGCTTTCCGTCAAAACATTTCATCTGCCACTTGTTGCAACGCGCCTTTCACACTAGCATTTGCCGCTGTTAATTCTCTTGTATTTTATGATTTAATTTATTATTTAACACAAAAATTTGAACAAAACTATTTACTTTTTTGCTTTTGTTTTTTTTTTTAATTAGTTGCAAAAATTTTACACTAAGAAATCACACCGATAAAAAAGAGTTTTTTTTTCTTTCATTTTTCATTTTATTTCTATTAAATAAAAAAACAAACATTTGCTTAATTTTTTTTTTTCATTTTTATTTATTTATTTATTTTTTTTTTGGTTTTATGATTTTTTTTTGTTAGTTTTTTTTTGTTTTTCCATTACGCACTAAACATTTAAATTACTTCAACAGCTTTTATGCATCATTTAAATTGTTTTTGTTTTGTTTTTTACTTAATTTACGAAAACGAAATTTTCCATCGAAATAATAAATTAACTACTTAAAATTAGACAAAGCACTAAAAATTATGCAATTAAGTTGTAAAACAAATTAAAAGAAAACGAAAAAAAATAAAAATAAAAATTAATAATAATAAAAATAATAAAGTAAAACAAGCAACTTTGACAACTAAAAAACCCAAAAAAAATTTAGTATTAAAACATTTATTTTTTGCTTGTTTTCAAAGTTTAACAACAGTTCTTTAAACATAGTAATTATTTAATTCACTTCCAGTTGTTGTCTTTGTTGACGCTGCTATACTTAATATATATATAGAAAAAAAAAAAAAATTGTAAATAAAAATTAAGAAGAAAAATAAAAAAAAAATAAAAAAAAACTAACTGTGTACAGCTAGTTTTTTGCATGCACGTCGCCGTTTACCAACACTGTTGATTTGGTTTCAAATTTTTCCCGACTGTCTGTATACAATATAACTCTTCTTCATACCATAACATTTAACTTTTCGGCTTTGAAAAAATAAAAAAAAAATAAAAAAACAAACAAACTAGCTACGCAAAAACTCTACTCTTGCTGCTGAAATTTTAAGCTACAAGTTTGATTTTTTTGTTTTTTTTTTTTTTTTCATAAATTTTTTTTGTTTCATTTAAATTTTACTTATTATGCTACTTTGCCGCTTCTTGCCAACAACTTACAAAAAAAACACGTCTTCGTACTGCTTAAGTTTTGCTTTTTAAACTTAAAATTAACGCTGCACTTTACTTATACGATTAGTTTTTGTTGTTGTTGTTGTTGTTGCTTGCATCTAACTTTAAACTTGCTTGCTTTCTTCAAACTTTCTTTTAGCATAGTACAGCATCATCATCATCATCATCATAATCATCATCAACTACTTCGTAAACTGCCTTTGCTGCAGCATTACTAGCTTAAAATTTAAGTTGCGGCTGCTTCGCGCACTACTTTTTGCAACACTACTTAATTTTAAATTTATTATTAACTAACTTAAGTTTTAGCTCGCACAATTTGCCTTTTTCTTTCAAAATTTTTGCTTTAGAGTTGAACAAAAAAACAAAAAACAATACGTTAAACAAAGAAATTATATATTGCATAAAATTGCACATGTCAAAGAAGTTTGAGTTCAAAATATTTAATAATATTTTAAAAGTATAATAACAAAAAAAAAAAAAAAATTTAAAAAATAACAAAAATAATAGTATTCTCTTTGTATTTGTGATTTTTCAAAATCGTGTGTGTGTGTGTGTGTGTGTGTGTGTGAATCGTAGGTGTTTTTATATAAACTTGTTGTTTTTTAAATCGTTTTTCAATAATTCTTCTTCTTCGTCTTCTAGTTTTTGGAATGTTTTGCAAAAAGTTTGCAAAATGTTAATGAGTACAGGGTGGTTCGTTCAGTATATATTTTGTCAGGCTTGCCAAATAGCAAACCTAATGTAATTTTTGAAATATTTTTATTTATTTCTTTATTTCTTTTGTTTTTGTTACTCGTTCAACAATCAGTCTAAAAAACGTTTCATTAAAAAAAAAAAAAAAAATCAATAAAATTTAAAATAAAATCAAAAAAAAAAAAAAAAAATTCAAAGCAGATAAAGTTGATTTATAAACATTCAATTTTTTGTTTTGTTTTTTTTTTTTTTATAAGCTTAGGAAGACTTTTGGCGTTTTTTATATTTATTTATTTTTATTTTTCTTTTTTTTTTTTAAATATATATGCTTTTTTTTATATTTCTTGCACTTCGTTATTAGTTAAAGTTCACCAAAAACAAGTTGTAAACAAAACAAATAATTTAATTATTTATCATTTCAGGAATGTTTTTCGCTTGTTTGTTTTACATGTTGTTTAAAACATATTTTGACATAGCTTACAACGAGATTCGCAGCTTTTTGCATAAACAAAATGTAAATGAAGTGTATTTTAGGAGGCGACACATATAGTAAAACAATAAAAACATGAAAAAATTTGAGAAAAACAAAAGCCTAAAAAAGAAAGAAAAATCACAAATACAATAAAGAACTAAAAAATATAGCGCGTGTGTGTGTGTGTGTGTGTGTGTGTGTGTGTGTGTGTTGTATTCCTTTGAATTGCATTTTTTTGTTTGTTTATTTTTGTCTCTGTATACCAAATAAATTTGCTTGCTTTCAAAAACTTACTTAAAACTAATTTTCACTTGCTTTCACTTCCACTACGCATCAACAGCGTCTTAAAATACTAAAATTTAACATTACATCATTTTTATTTTCATCTAGATTTTTGTTTTTTTTTTTGTTTGTTTTTTGTTTTTTCATTTAATCAGTTGTGTTGTTGTTGTTGTTTTCACTGCTACGGTTTCATCATGTGTGTTTTGCTATTTACTTTGCTGTATTTCCTTAGATCATTTCATATAAAACTACATTCTTTCACTTTGCTACTACTGCACCACACTACAGCACTTCAACTATGTACTTGCTTTTGTTTGTTTTCTAAATATTTTATTTTTCCATACAATTGCTAAACGCTACGCTACACTTCACGCTTCACGCTTCACTACAGACAGCGGCAGGCAGCAGCAACCCAACACCCCCCTCCCCGCCCCCACGGTCACATGCATATTTCATAGTACTAGATAAAGAAAACTATATAATTTTTTTTGTTTTTTTTTTTTGTTTAGCTACTTTTCTTAAAGAAAAGTGTTTGCTTGTTTCAGGGTTGCCACCGCACTGCTGCACATTATGCCGTTACTAGATTTTGTTTTTTTTTTTTTTTTTGTTCTATACTAATTTTATATTATAGATTTTTGTTTGGTTTTATATTTTATTAAAGTTCCTAAAATTTAAAAATTAAAAAAATATGTAGACAGCTACAAAAAATTCTTTGTTGTTGTTGTTTTTTTTTTTTTAATAAACATCATCTTCTTTACTACTGCTGAGCACAAAAATATGCTAAAAACTACTTTTTGTTTTCGCTTTTGTTTTTACTACAACTACAAAATTTTTGTTTTGTTATCTTTACTTTTTTCCATCTCTTCTTAAAAAAAAACTAGTTTTACAGGGTGTTTTTGTTGTGTTTTGCATTGAAAAATTATAAAACTCAAAATTAAACGAAAAAACAAAAATATATGCAGGAATTTACACGTTCATTTTTAAAATTTTTTTTTAGGCAGATAACAAAACAAGCAGCACAACCTAATAAAGTAGCGCTAAAAACGTTTCCATGCTTGTTTTAAGCTAAGTTCAGACGCGCAAAACATTTGTTTAAAAACGGTCAACGTAGTGTACAGTTTATTTGGCTTATTAACATGATTTTCCAGCCACATACATAGTTACATATGAAATTTGGCTGTGTTTGTGCACTAGCAATTTGTTTGCATGCACAAACGTACGTTCAAACGTGTTGAAATAAATTTTGGGGCAGACGTGCTGACATATACAATAGATAACACGTAGTTTACTACGAAACACCCTGTTGACCGTTTTTCTACGCTTTAGTAATTAAGAGTTGCCAAAAGAAAACCACTTGCCATGCGGCGCTGCTAACTTCCGTTTCCGCTTTTTTTTTTCACTTGACAAGTGCGCAAATTAAAATCCATAGCATATCTTCAGGGCGCACATAAAAATTTCATTTTTCTGCTGTTGTTTATTGACGGAAAACATTAAATTAACTACTTTTTTTTGTTTTGTTTTTTTTTTTTTTTGTAAATTTCATACAAAGAAAAACCTAAAAACTGCCTGTAGAAAAAATCAAATATTAATGTTTTTGTTTTTTTTTGCATTATTGTTGCATTATCTTCTTGATTGAAATTGTTTTTGTGTTTTCATTTAACAATTTATTTTTTGTTTTTCTTTTTGTTTTTCTTTTTGTTGTTTGTATTAGTTCGTGTTTTCTTCGTGTATTTTCTTTTAAACAACAATACATTGCACGCCATTTGCTTTTCTTATATTGCATTTTTTTTTTTTTGCTATACCTCTTCTTGCAGACTTTTTTGCATTTTAGTTTTTTGTGTTTTTTTTTCTTTTTAGTTTTTGTATTTTGTATGCGGTGGCTGCTTTTTGCTCTTTCAAACATTAGCAAAATATTTATATATAAAGATTTGTATAAATTTTACTCATTTAAATTTTAAACGTATCCATCATCATCATCATCATCATCAAAACACTTTCATGCAATGTGAAAAGCAATTTTCGCTTTGCTTCTTGTTTTTTCTTGCTGCTGACACACAATCTTTGCTTTTCATCTATTTTCTCTACTAATAATTTCTCGCTTAGTTTGCAAATATAATTTAATAAATTTACTTAACTATTTCTTTCAATGCGCTTTTTCGCTTGCTCGCTTGTTTCATTCTAGCATCTTCAACTTTGCTTAAGCTTTACGCTTTTTACTTTTACTTTTGCTTTAACAATTATGTACTTTTTTTCTGCTTGCTTGTTGTTACATGTAAATATGTTTCTTGTTGTTTTTGTTGTTGCTGTTTTTGCATTTTATAAATATTATTTCTGTGTTTTTTGTTTTTGTTTGTTTTACGTTTCATATAAACTATTATTTTATGTTTAGTCTTTGCTTTTCTTTGCTGTTTTACATCGTTTTTTTTAGTTTTAGTTTTTTTTTTTTGTTTTTTTTTTATATAAACTTTATTTTCATTCTTAACATCAACTAACTTTAAACTCGTTCTTTGAAATTATTTTTCAAATAAATTTTTATAGCTTTAAGTGAACTGCATAGTTGTTGGTGTTGTTGGTGTTGTTGTTTTTGTTGTCTTCAAACTGCTTTCTTCTGTTGTTGTTGTTGTTGTTGTTGTTGTTGCCGTTGATATTATTGTTGCCGTTGTTGTTGTTGTTGTTCTACTCCGCTCTCGGTTCCAGTTTCAACTTCCTTCCTTTGCCATATGCGCTTGTTTGTTTCTTTTTTTTTTTGTTTGTTTGTTGTTGTTTTTTTTTTTTTTTGCTTGCTCACTCCATTGGTATACTCTCATCCTTCGTCCATTACAAAGTCAAGCGGGGTATTAAAATATTATATCTGAAATGTTGAAAAGTATTATTAAAATTGTGCTCAAAACGAAAGATTATTGTAAGTAGCATTTAAATGGGACTTTAGACTCTGTTGTCTACTTGAAACTTGCTGAAACTTCAGCTTCACACAAACTTTTATTGCTGTCAGTGAAAAAAAGAATTTAATTTGGCAACACATTTGCAAGTAAGCGCAATTTATTTGTTTTTAAATACATTTTCATCAGCTTAGATACACAATGTAGCATGTAGTGGGTGGTGTTTTGCGAACAATGAGGAACACCCAATGCTGTGAACAAGTCGGCTGGCTTTGTTTTGGTTCAGTAGGTATTTCATGTATGTTAGATTTTGTTTGTGCTAGGCATGCACTAAATCTGTTACTTTAGAGCTGTTACTGTTACTGTTACTGTCTGTTAAATCAAAAGTAGTGCTGTTAAAAGTATTTTTTTATTTTTAAATGCTACTCTATATTTTCGTTAGCAGTTATCGCTGTGAGTAAAAAAAAAAAAACACATTTAGCACATCCCTAGTTTGGACTAAGCAAATTATCAGCTAAACAACAAAAAGACAAAATTTCAAAAAGGATTTTGAGTGACAGCCATTTAAAATTATGAAATTTGAAGAGAGCATAAGAACAACTTTCTGTTATATAAAAAAAATGTTTAGCCACGCAGACTTGGGACATGTTATTGAGCCAGCTAAATTGCAAATTTACATTTTCTTTTGTTTATATCTGAAATTAGCAGGCTCGATTTCATCATTTTTATTGAGAAATATGACCATATTTATCAATGTGAAAACACAACAACAACAACATGCTTTCGCACAGATTGAGCACTGGATGTAGCTACGGCAGCAAGTGTTTCGAATGCATCTTTGAATCCATCATCAGGGCACTGGCTACAAATGAAAATTTTTGTTAACTTTTTTTATTTCTATTTGAAAAGTTACTTGTTTTTAGTTTTAATAAGTTAAAATAACACAACTTAGAGCAGTCGGCTAAAAACATAAACTTTCTGCATTTTACAAGCACAGTTTCATTATTTTTACAAAAATGAACTACGTTTTTTTTTTTTAGTTACACGAATTAAAATACATTTTCACCAATTTGTAAGTGAATGAAATCTGCAAGTGCCGAAAACTTTCTGGTTAAAAGTACGTAAATTACATAAAAAATCCGTTATATCCGTTAGGCAATAATATTGCTGGTTAGTCTAATATTATAGTAAGCGTTTTACAGAAAACTGTGGGTGATTTATTATTTGAGAAACTTGGCTATGAATGTGACCGATCAGGCAGATACAAAAAGCGCACTGTTAACACTCTAAGATCCGGAGACAAAAAATTCAAGATCGATATGGTTTGCCTGTTAGCGACAAATCCTAGCTAAACAGACTACAAAATGTTCAATTACTGAACATGAAAAATAAGCATCTGACTAGAAAGTTGTTGCCTTACCTAACGTATGAACGCAGGTATATAAGCTGTTAGTAATATATATATTTTTTTTCAGATGAAAAGCGTTTCAGTTTTAAACAGCTGCACAAGTGTCAAAACTAACAACTTTGCTCAACAAATGCTACTGGATAAGCACTCTTTGTGGTCATCCATCATCAAAAGCACCAAACACCTTTGAGCTTGGCTAGTTTCTGTGTGATTGGCAAAACAGAATCAATTTAGAATTGTATGTTCGCGACAATGTTTTGTGAATTTGTACAAACAGTCAGAATATCGAAAAACAAAAAAAAAAAAATACGGCCATTTTGCAATTAATCGATGTTGCGGGTTGTCATGCACAGATTTTTAATTACATCCCATTTTTTTGCGACTTTTAGGCAAATGCCCACATTTAGTAAACATGTTAGTGAAATTTCGTAAAAAACACAATTCATTGCACGGTATGCGATCGAGCAGTGCACTTGATGAGCAACAACATAGCTTAGATTACGTTGTAGTGGCCGGGTGCGAGCAGGACCCATACAAAACTTAGTCCGTTTTCGACTAGTTGTAGTACCAGCACATTAGTCTCTACCAAAATTAGGTATGAAGAGCGTTCCTACTAAAACCATTTTGAAGATTTGCTATGCTACGCTATGTTACCGACCCTAATTATGAAGATCTCTGATATGTCAGTAGGGGAAATAAGATCCTAAGTGTACGAATCTAGTTCTGGACAGTACGGAGCAGTGACATAGTAAGTAGTTGCTTTCTTGCTTAGCTATTGTCACAGATTCTACAGTAGCCGTTTGAGGATGCCAGAGTCTATTGGAGTGATAACCTATAAGACAGTGGTCAGTGACGACTTCAATTATTAAGGTTGTTGTTGTAACAGCTTCGTGTGAGCAGTATCAGGAAATATATATACACAATTTATTATATATGAAATGAATGTAGTAGTGCAAAGCAATTTGTGAATGTAAGAGAAAGACAGACCGAAATGCAACCTCAGGTGTCAAGGTCTAGGAAAAAAGCAACATCATCTGGTCGTAACCAGAGGTCTAAAGGGCTCAATTGTGTCGGATGGGACGGGCAATTGAACAAATAAATTGTATCGTGCGGTGATTGACCGCATTCAGGGCAGCAATTAGTATTGCTTAGCCCAATTCTTTTCCTGCAGCACTCGAGCAGAACGCTCCATCCGGATCTTAACTGTGCAAGTTTCGTCCTGATACTACGAGGGAGATGTTTTTCGCTCTCATTAATAGGCGGAGGTCTTCCACCTAATATAATATTGTCCCTATAAGAGCGTATGGCATGTTCAGTTGCATCTTTATGCAATTGGGCCCTTCCAGAAGTATACTCATACTCCTCTATGTTGCTATCAGTGATAAAGCGATTTATGCTCGACTTATATATCCTGATATCAGATTATATTCGGGTAGGCGCTGATGTAGTGAGGGTGCCATGGTTCGGATGATCACTTCTGTACGCACCCAACAAGAACTGCTTCGAAAGCAACTCATTATTTTGATGAACAGGAAGTATCATCGCTTCTTTGTGCAAATGATCCTCATGGGTCATTTGCAAATAACCAGTGGCAGTCCTCAGCGCACTACTCTGACTTCTTTGCAGGCTTTGCCATTGAGTCTTACTCAGGAAAGGAGTCCATACAGGAGCAGCATAACTTATAAGGCAATAGCTTTATAAGTTGTTCTTATAGACTCCTTGTCCTTACCCCAAGAAGATCCGGCAAGCGCTTTCAACGCTTTGTTTCTCGACTTAAGACGATTATTTGTCCTGGTGGCATGAGCCGAGAATCTAAGCAATGTGTCAAATGTAGTTCCCAATATCATCGGTTACTGGGCAGTAGGAACCCTTAGACCTCCAACAAAGACATTTAGTTCCATCCTCACCTCCTTAGTCCAGGAAGTGAAAATGGAAGCAGATGACTTATGAGTTGAAAGCCTAAGGTTGCGAGCATTGAAAAAAATTTAATAAATTATCCAAATAGATATTAATTCTCGCACAGATATCATCTATATTCACGCCCGATGATAAAACAGAACAATCATCTGCATACATCACTATTTTTATATGGGGAGGGAGCAGAGGCATCTTTGCCAAATAAAGTTTAAACAGAAGAGAAGAGAGAACCCCAACCTGCGGACCACCTATATTTAACTTACGATAACCCGACCTCACACCCCTAAACTTAACTAACATGCCCTTCTACCATTAAGATAGTTCAATAGCCAGCGTTTCGTTTTATCGGGTAGTGATGATGTCTGCTTTGCTAATCTTCAGTATGGCTTGAGTTTTTCAAAAGAAGTATTTAAGGTTTTTTACGTGGCTACCCTGGACCACTGCTTATTCGCCGTGGTTATGGTATAGTTTTTAATTTGCAGCTTGCAGATCGCCAGAGAATCGTTATGCCTTGTCTTGTAAATACAGTTGATTTACCGTTGCTTACTATATCGTTGTGCCTTGGAAGACACACAAGCGAAAACATAAGAAGCGTCTATTAAACCTGTACTCTTTATGAAACAGAATCTTTTTTTTTTTTTTTGTCTTATTTTATTCAGAAATATTTCAATTTTCATTTTCTATAACTTAAATATAGATAAAATCACAAAAATATGAAATTTTCACATAATTTTTGCCATGGTTCACAACTCCGCAACAAAATCAAGATACTATGTTCACAGCTCCCCACTCTACTCAACCTTATAAAACTTTGCATAGAGCTTAAATACCCAAAAAACATATCTTTCAACATAACATACTTGTTAAAATTGTTAAAAAACTAATTAAACCAGCATACTGAGCATAGGGCAGATAGGTAAAAAAAAAAAAAATGTTAACTACCTTCTTGGGTCATCGTTTATGTTAGTGTAAAGGAAAATTGTATCATATTTACCTATTTATATATTACCATGTTTAGAGTTCATAGTAACTAGACTATAAAAACATTTTCAAATATAGATAAAAGAAAAAAAAAAAAAGAAACAAGTAGAACAAGAACAAATGCTTAGTTAAATATTATATGTTTCATATATGTGTATGTATGTTTAAAAATAATTTATTTATTTATTATTATTATTATTATTATTATTATTTTGTTTTTGGTATAGTTTAATGAGCAGATTTAAGCAAACAGGCAAGCAACAACAACAGCAAGCAACAGCACACAAAAAAAAAATTGTTGTGAGGTAAAGGTATTGAGTGAATGTATTTAATGAATGCATGAAAGGATAAACCGAGTGTAGGTGTATCTGACTGAATATTTGGAATGATTTGCTGAAATGAGCCGTGAGCGAGCGAGTAGGTGAATGAGTGATTAAGGTGAGTGTTGTCAGAGTTAAAATGTTTGAAAAGAGAAAACTTTAAAAGTTGCAAATTGTTTTTCAAAAGCAAGCAAGCAAGCAAGCAAGCAGTCAGAGTCAAAGGATTTGAATAGATGCTACAACTTAAAGTTCAAAGTTGGTATATAAAAATTATTCGCAAGGATGACGCGCATAAGATGCAAAAAAACAAAAATTAAAATATTTACTCGTAATTATGTGACTGTCGTGAATTTTCTAAAAATCAGTTGTGGTCAAATAAAACTGGTTGACACTAAAGCTAAAAAAAAAACGTTGTAAATATTTATTAAGAAAATTAAAAAAAAATTTTTTTTTTTTTTATTCAAATATGAAATAAGCATATTTTCTTCCTTGCAGAAAACAAAAAAATTTGTATAAAAAAGTTAGTAGGCTGCAGCAACAGATGCGAACGAAAATGATTTGGTAAAGCCCAATACTCAGATCGATGAAAATTTTTGCTAGCGAAATTGTAAATTATTACTGCTATGTCAAACAAACAAATAAACAGTGTTCCCAAATCAATATGAAATACTAAATTCAGATATATATTAGGTGAAAAGCTTTAGGTGCTTTTTCTTTGGTTTGCAAAAGGTCACACAGTTTGTCACCTGTTTTTTGAGTATAAAAAATATTTTCGCTAGCTAGCAATTTTGTTAGCTGAGTACTCGCTGAAAAACAGTTCGTGGCGAAAATTTTTGATTGTTATTTGACAGCGTTCTTTTATATGAAGAAGTTTTTTCGGTATCAAAAATTTTCATCGATCTCAGTATTGAGCTTAAAAGAAAAGTTTTGGTTTTGTTTTATGGTATGGTAGGACGTTAAGTTTTTGACATGCAAAAGAGTTACAGAATAAATTATAAAAATCATAAATGAGCAAAAAAGATAGCAGCACTAATAACTGAGCTAGCTAAAAGTTAGATTTACGCATACATTCAAACTTATTGTAAGCGTAAATTTTTCAAAAAATGTTCCAATTCGAACCAAAAAAAAAAAAAAAAACAAAAAAAAAATATACAAAAAAAAGCAGCAAAATTTGATATTTCTTAAGCTAGTTTAGGCAGCAATCGAGTGATTAACGATATTTCGGGAATAATTATAGTGAATATTGTGTGTCAGAAGTTTATGGAAGAGATTTTTTGAGTTGAGTTTCGTTTATGAAACGCATTTCAGCACGACAGACAAGAATGAGGAAGGAAGTTTCAGAGTTCAGTTTTTGAGCTTGTTTTTTGTTTTGTTTTTGTTTTTGAGTTTGAGAGAAAGAGACAGAGAAACAGTGTGTGTGAGAGAGAGAGACGACACTCACCTCGCGAAGACCTATTTGGGAGCGGCTTGATGTGGATACTGTGTGTATGCCTCGTCGGGTGATGCAGCTGTGCTAGCCTGTTCGGAATCTGTCATTGGCATTGTCGGTATAATAGTTGGTTGTGGTGCATAATATGGATAAGTTGGACTAATATACTGTAACGATGGAGAAAAATTCTATAAAAATAAAAAAAAAAAATAAAAAAAACACGAACCGAAGAGGAAAACGTAAAAGTGAAATAATATATAGAAAATAAATTATAAATTAAGAAAATAACAAAAAAAAAAATATAAAAAAAAAAACAAGAAGAGAAGAATACAAATTATGTAACATTCAAATACATACAGAGTTATATATATATATATATATTGTATATATAGAGAGAGAGAGAGATAGATATGTATTGTATATAAAGTATGTATGTATATAAAGAGAAAGAATTTGTTTACTTTTTCTTTACTATTCTTATTAATTTTTCTTTGTTTGTTTGTTTTTTTTTTTTTTTTTGTTGGTTTACATACAATTCGATTATACAATATGCGACTATATAAGTGGTTTATGGTAGTATGTAGTGTTAAATTGTTTGCGAGTGCTTTGAATTGTGTTCAAACACTTGTCTTGCAACACTTACAGAATTTCCAATTTGCAATGTAGCCAATTGTGGCATCATTGTTCCATATGGCACACCCGTTTCACCACTAACCATCATTGAAATGCCACGCGGTTGCACCTGATTAACAGCTTCCGGTTTGTAAGAGGTCACACCCAACTGTGGAGCAGCAGCCATTTGCATATACTGGTGTAGCACGCACAACAAATAACGAAAAGATAAATTAATTAAATTTATGTTAATTAACATATACAAACGTATATGTATTTATAATTTAAATCACTTACCTGATCATCTACCTGAGTGATCGGTTGTGTCATCATATAGCCGGGTATCCATTGCGAACCAGCGACTGGATAGCCACCCACCTGGGGTGCACCAAAGCGTGAATAGGGCATGCCAATCGGTGTACCAACATTCACACTGACACCATTCTGCTGCATAGTCGGATCGTATGCAACTGGTATACCATCGGCGGAAACATCACGCCACGTTCGGGCATTCGGATCGGGCGTCTTGAAGAGATTCTTCTTTTTGGGACCACCATCGGCGAATTTCACCAAGAGTGGATCTTTGGCACACGTCAATGTGGTGCCGTTAAAGATCTGTATGATCTGTTCGCATTTTTCGCGACTTTCCATGCGTGCAAAGCCGACACCTGTAAGCGAATTGAAAAGCAATTAGATTAGAATTAATTAAAATTTTTTTTTTGATTTTTCATAAAGTTTACCAATTTATATTTACATAAATATTAGCTCTATAAGTTGAAATTTGGTAGATGTATTTATTTTACAATTTCTACCTGTTCATTAAAAAATGATTTTACAAAGTTCAACCGAGAAGTTAATAAAATGGCATAAGTAAGAAAGCTGTCCATTAAGGTTTTTTGAAATTTGTTTCCTAAACAATTAAAAATGTGTTAGCACAATATATTAGAGTAGACAGACCTATAAGGGATCGAAATATGACTTCAGCTCGTACGCGAAAGAGACAAAAAATGCGTCAGTGGAAACGTAATTATTCTCCAATTAGACAGGTCAACATGGTTTAGTTGTTGGAAAGCTAAGGGTGGTTTCCAAAGTAATTTGCTGCGTAGAATACGAATCCGGGATCAGAATTGGCCCATCACTTTGAGATATTTGAGGTTATGTACCCTACTTTTGAGGTTATGTACTGGATGGAAGAAATGTTTGTGGTCTCTCCAGTTTCATCATTTAGTACCACTCTTACCCTTTATTTTAAGAGTTCAAGCGATCAATTACGATTTTTTTTTTCGCAAAGCTATGGCTATTCGAAGTTACGAACTATATCCCTTCGACGTCATCCGGGTACATAACCGCAAATATCTCAAAATGGGCCAATTCTGACCACGGATTCGGATTATACGCAGCAAATTACTTCGGAAATAACTCTCAACTATACAACAACATTGCATATATCACACTTGAGGGGACGTTCATTAGTTGTCCAAAAGTATGTAACTTAAAGTCATCACCGCGAACTTTTTAGGTATGAGAATGGTTATCTGTATAAATTGTACAACGAGAAATATGTTTGACTTGGGGAAGTAGGCGGAGCTATAAAATATATATAAAGAAGTGAGAATATGTAATTAATTAATACACATATAAGTTGTAAGATACAGGGAAAATTATTTAAAAAATGTTGACAGTTGTGTAGTCTATATTGTTTATATCTGCTGACGGAATTAGATAGCAGTGGTGTTATGCGAAGAGCATTGAAGCAGTCAATTTGAAACGGCTTCCAAAGCAAAAAATAGGTACATAACTTGTTTTGATGAGCAAGAAAACAAAACGTTGTAGTTAATTGTCAGCAAGGATATTTGGTTGAAAAGCATTGATTTGTTTGGGACTATATTCTATAATGATGCGATTCGGACATATGTGGTATACTATATTCGTTTAGTGGTGGGTTTTCTAAGAGTATAGTATACTCAAAATTTCCAAATTTAAAGGCTATATATTTTATAGTCGCTAAGATCTCGGCGTTTATACCGACATGACTATATAGACTCGAAATTGAATGCTGAACAATAATATGTATATATATATACGCCTATTTTTGGCTGTTACATATATTAGCAAAAATTTAATATACTGCTGTCCTTTTACCCTATATGTTCAGGGTATAAAAATTACGCTGATACGTTGTGCATTATTGTGAAAAAAAAAATGTACGAAACTGGGTCTTTGAGCTTCGCAAGTGATAAAATCTACGAGGATGATCCACAAACGATTCCAGCTTTGAAACGGAACATTACATCGGTTATTTCGGATCATTCCAGGCGCAAGTCTCCAAAATGTCATTAGAAGTATGGTCACAAGAATCGAGTTTCTACTGGACAGTCACGTTGAACCTATACGGGAAACAATTTTCCATTAATTATACTATTGTATAGGCTGTCAAACGCAACAGCCGCGAGTAGTATTTGAGTAGAAGTTTATAATTCACAACACATGCTTTAATGCTATGAGCCATAACTGCAGAGTTCGAATTCTTTGGACTATGCTAAATTACATAGGTGGATTTCCTCCTTACAAAATTGAATAGCAATTTCAGTAGGTATTAAGAAATCTCTTTTGCCTCAATATTCATGGATAATTACTCAATATTTATCTTTATTTTGAATTAGCGATTTATCAATTTACTCACCCTTCGAGTTCATTTGCTGATCGCGCAATATTCTAGTAGAGACAACCTGTCCATATTTTGAAAGCATTGCCTCCAGATCGGTTTCCTTGAAGTGTGGCGGCAAATTTGCAATATACAAATTTGTGGGATCCTGTTCCTGTTGCTGTTGTGTTATTTTCATACCGTATTTTGTGGTTGTATTGATGATGTTGTCGTTGTTGTTGTTGTTGTTGTTGTGGTGATGGTGGTTTCAGAATCAATCAAACGAATCAATTTAGTTTTAGTGTTTTTTTTTTTTTTTTTTTTTTTTGTATATTGTATGTTCACACAAATTGTTTTCATTATATTTTTCGTAGTACGTACACAAACAAAAGCGTTCGCAGAAGCATATGTATGCACAAATGTGTGTGTGTGTGTGTTGGTGTGCGAGATGTGTGTATGCGTGTATAGTGTGTTTGTTTGGTGTGCGTGAACAAATCGAGCGAGCAACATTTAAATATATATAGAGAGTATCCAGAATTTAACGCGTTTTTTGTTTTTTTTTTTGTTTTTTAAGAAAAGGTAGAGAAAATTCAAAAACATTAGTTAATTTCAATATACACAATTTCTTTAAAATTTTTAAATTTTGTACTGTTTGTGTGTATGCCGAGTGTTTAGTGTTTAGTAGTGGTTTGAGATGTGGTAAGTGTGTTAGTGTTTCGTTTGTATGTATGTGTGTGTGTACATATAGCACCATGAGTAGCCTGGCTTATGTATTTAATGATTTTAGCGTATTTGTGTGTGTGTGTGTGTGTGTTCGGAAACTAATTATACCTAATATGATTTTTAGAGACCTATAAATTTGATTCAGTTTAGAAAAAAAAAAAAACTGAACTCATATACCTAGTTATAAACTTAAATTGTGTATCTTTTGTTTGTTTGTATGTAACTATATTCAAGTACAACAAAAATTATACCTGACAACTTATGTATTTATGTATATGTATGTATGTATGTATGTCTGCATCATATATCTTAATGTAGTTAAAACAATATTTTAGTTTAGTTTAGCTTTTTTGGCCGGCGCAGCTGTAGCTTACCCAAATCTCTATACTGCTAGTTGGCTATAACTTGGAATGGTTTTACATACAATATATTCAATTTGTATATATATTTATACATGAATTGTCTATATTTACCTACTAATTCTATCTAAACTTTTGCTACAACTTTTAATGAGAGTTAAGAAAAATTTCTGTGTTTATAGTATGTACTAAGTTTGTAGTTAATCTGTATAAAACTCTATATGAATTGAATAGAAAAAATGAAAAACTTTTACTGCCGAGTTTTTAATTATATGGTTTTTTTTTTAGTACATATTGCCTAGCTTGCTATACAAAATAATTAACTAATATTACTAAAGCTGCTAAACTTTAATTACACAATATGACTTCCGTTGAACTCTTTTCACGTAAGTATTTTTATACCATTCACACACATAGTATTATGAAATGATATTAGCAGTTTGTCAAAAAAGTTTGTAACGCATTCAAGGATACATCATAGACCCCATCAAGCATAATGTTTCTTTTTTTATTGTGGATTCAGCATTCTCCTCTGATTTAATTTTTGATAAATTATCAAATATCTCTGCTTTTTCATTTTTTGTATGTGGTGTAGACTTAGTGTTTTCTCGATTAATTTCTTTAAGGGGACGTGTAATAGTATCAGAAGTTTCTTCCAATTGATTACGAACCTCAACTTCGCCTAGTTTTATACTTTGAAATTTCTTTTTCAATATGTTTCTCGTCTTTATCAACTCCTTCATCAATTTTTCATCCATTTTTTCAAGTTATATTGCGGTTTAGTACCAAACAGTTTGATGTTCAGCAAGTTATTGCGCATAGATTTCTGCATATCCAGCTATAATCAGTCACCTACACTTATTTGTATAGCAGTCAAATGGAGTATCCATATTTACATGCCGCGCTAACTTTTTAGGATAGCTCCCATACAAACCAATCGCCCATGTTCGACTTTTTGTATGAAAGAGTTTTCTTTTGCTGTCAATACAATAGGACGCACACGGACGCTTTACAATAGGTGTGATATTTGAGGTAGCTCCCCTACAAACCACCCGCCTGCTTTAGACTTTTTGTATGAAAAACTTCTTTATTTGAGTCAACATCAGCGTGAAATTTTATATGATGGTTTCACATAAAGTGCGTTTCCCGTACCGTTTCGGCTTAGGCCCCAATCGATACAAACCCACCGCCCACTTTTATGCTTTTGTATAATATCTACTTGAAATTCGATATGGCGGTTTCTTATAGATACTCACATCACACACATATACTAATGGGAGTGTAATGCCCACTTGCCGGGGTAGCCTCTATACAAACTCACCACACAATACTTTATGTTTTAGAATACGATTTAACATTTCGTGTGAATGGTATTAGAGCTTCGGTTCGAACCGAAGTTAACGATTTTTTGTTGTTGTTTTTGTTTTGTAATTACAATGGAAACTATTTTTTACATTGTAAATAAAAGGATTCTATGATGGATAACTATGAATTATGTTAAATGTTCTACTACATTATAACTTATATTTAGAAATTTTCAGTATACGATTGAAATTTAACCGTCTGTTAATGTTTCAGTTAACAGCTAAGTTATGCACAAGGTCGAGCAACATTACAACCGTGCAAAATAGCAAGTATAATGTTGCACAACCAACAAAAATGTCCACTAAAAAATCTTGAACTACTTTGCTCGGCATAGACCAAAAATTTCTTTGCATCGGTGCAACAGCGTACTCCAAGCTGTCACCAATACTTAGCACGTGGTAGCGCTAATCTTGCTATTTTTTTTTTGTGTTTTTATGTTTTTAAATGTCGTAATAGCAACTTCTCATCGAAGGCGGCAAATCTGTCTGTCATTGCAGTTCAAATACTCTCAATTAATTATATTTCTTGAGTAGTTTTATTCACTTTATACACCAATATTTTGGTTTTAAAACTTTCTCGCGTCATAATCTTTCCAAAAATGTTGCTACCACATTCGAAACAAATAAACAAATCAAAGTCTTAAACAGCTGATTGTGCAAAGTTGCACCACTTTATTTTGAACAAGTGTGCACATGATGCCGTTTGTGCAGTTCTGTTGCACGACCTTGTGAATACCTTAATTATTGCCTTTCTGCTTACTGTGCAATAACTGATTGTTAAATATTAACCAAACATTGAAAATCTCGCACTTAAACTGAAATGTACACAACGAGTAGATATACAAAATTGGAGTAAAATATTACAATTAAATTTATTGTCATGAAAAATTTCTAAAATCTAATGAATGTTGGATTTTTTAAAACGGTTTTCAAACTATTTTATGTATTTATTATATATATGTATAGTGTATCTGATAAATAGATTTCGCTCTTATTACGTTTGTTATCAAATTGTTTGTTGAAAATTAAAACAAAAAAACGACAGCATTCTTCTTTTCGATGACTTGAAAAATATTTATGTTCCTTATATTTAGTTTCGTTGTTGATAACAAAAGCTATACGGACGCAAATCTACTGGAAAAATAAAATAATACTATCGGTGATTGTACTCTCGTAGATAAACTTTTTATAAATCGGCCTTTAGTTAGGCTTTAAACAAAGCATGTATTACCCTACAATATATTTAATTATTATTTATATATACGTACGAGTATGTATTATCTAATATTTTATATACTATGTATGTATGTATGTATTAAACTAATATTGTATATATTACAATAGCTACAGTGTAAAAATAAGTTAAACAAAATGTTTTAATAATGAAATGTTTTATGAAATGTAAACATTTTAATAATAAACTTCCCAAAAATAGTTTAATATAATGAATTTAATTACATATACACATTACATTTGCAAAAGTATTTTGACAAAACTCTGCGCAACGTTTAGCGTTGTATTTTCAAGAACTGTAACACGTACAGGTTCTCTCATCTGGCTCACCGTTAAGTATATGAATGCATAAAGTACTTATATTGTAAGACATATTTTTAGTAAATGATATGAGCTTTACTCTTATTCGTATGCTGAGTTTGACTGGACAAAAGTATTTTGACATTACTTCTATTTAGTTCGCAATGAACTAAGCACGCAAGACAACCACCACCAAGACAGTTAGTTATATTCTGCGACAGTTTAAATAGGAAGTCTTACATACTCCTCGATCGGTTGCCAAAAAAACTAAAAGAAGCGACAAATATTGATGTCAGTGAAAGAACAATTAGTAGACGTCTTAAGGAAGCTGATTATCGCACATACATTGGCAGAGTTATAACGCAAATAACTTAGCAAAATAGGTTGAAGCGCCTTGAGTTTACCAAAAAAATATATCAGCGAATCAAAAGTATTTTGGTATAATTCGGTATTTTGTGTGTTGTGATGGTTCTTTTGAGTTTCACGGCTCAAAAAAACAACAAAAAAAAAAAACAAAAAAATCTACGTCACAATTTCAAAACAACATCACAAAAGGGTGACACCCACATGTGTAAGAGCGAGCCATGGTGGTGGCTCCGTAATGTTTTGGGGATAATACGTAGCTTACAATGGCTTGGGAGATTTAGTTTCTTTGGATAGAACCATGAAAAAAGTGAAATATTTGAATGTGTTTAATGAATATGCTTTCTCCTCTGCGAATATATTGATCGGGGATTCCTTTATATTCCAGCACGACAACGCCCCGTCTCATAAAGCTAAAATCATGACACAATTCTTGACGGATGTTGGGATCAACACGTTGGAGTGACCACCCAGACTTAAACGTCTGGTCTTATATAAATAAAAAGAAACCGGTGTCCAAAGTAAGCGCGAGAATACAATATCCGAAGTAAAAGCACTATGGAAGGATATGCTATTGTATTATATACACAGCTAGGTGTAGTCTGTACCGAGGCGTCTGGAAAAAGTAAATTTATTTTTGAAATATTTGTTTTTTTTTTTCATTTTTCTTTTTGACATTCTAATAAAATGTCAAAATACTTATGCCACCGTTCATTTGTGAAAAATGCATTTTCATTTTATCATTAATGCACATATCTTAATGTTTGTATCTACTCGTATTACATAAAGCTAATTACTATACGCATCGACCACAAATAAGAAAAATTTCTTCTTTAAATAAATAAAAAGTTACAAACGAAAATGTTGTGCATTCTTTTTGTCAAAATACTTTTGCCTACGTGTGTATATAGTATGAGCTTTTCTTCTGGCTGGAAAAATTTTTCTCAATGCGTAAAGAAACTACAAAATGTATTTGCAGGTGAGATACTTTGCTTTGGTCACCGTAACGAGTCTATCATCAGTCACTGTATGAAAAAATGTTTGCTACTTATAGCACAACACTTAGGAGTAGCCATATGCAAATCAAATCTATTATGCTTTAAATAAATCTAATTATTCATACAATTTCAGCAGTTCTTGCGCAGTTGTTATTAATGTTTTAGATAAGCATTTTTCACACAGAGTTTTATTTGCTATATAGTCCCGCTATGGTCCCAAGGAGCCTGAATTATAATATTTATATTCGGTTTACTATATTCAAACATGCTACATAGAGAAAATGACAAACTGTTGCTCAAGATGTTAAGTATTTTTTTTTTCAAATTTTAAATTTCGTTAGAATTTTAGATTGGTATTATCCGCCATGCAAGGCGTTTAAAGCACTCAGGTTGCGAAAAATAGTGACCAAAGAGTTGCATGAGTGTTCAGTAACATCAAAGGCTTCTGAAAAGCAGATCTACTTAGTTGTGAAATCTTAAGCCACATAAACTTAAGCAAAATAATATCATTAAATTTGGCTAAAACTTCCGCAATAGCGAAATTTTGGCATTGCTTTAATTTTGTAAAAATTATTATATCCTATAAAACTACAATAACTAACTTCAAATTAATTACGGGTAATGTAAAATGAAAGAAAAATACGTGATGCCTAGTTCAACCTTTTGGCATAACTATACAACGTACTTTAAGTAAGTCAAAATACATGTTGGGCTTTAAAAATGGATGGTCTTTATATTAATTACGAGTATTCAGTAAAAAACAAATCGTTTGTATATAAATTTAGACAAACATATTAATATAATTTATATTAACTTCCGTGGCCCAATGATATACATGTATACTAAGTATTTACCAAATTTGATAACTTAAATCATTTCTCGTTACTAGCAAAGCTTGTGGAGGACATCAAATAGAAATGGAAAATAGCGTTTCATTAGAACTGACTCATAAATGTATATTAAAAATGAAATTATTTATGATTATTTAACATTTAAATAATTAATTAATGTACACTGACATTTTTATAATTGTATGTATGTACTACCTCTAGTACGAGTATGTCGAATGTTTTTAATATAAATTACTAGCTATAATTTTTATATTTGTACTATTATTAGCTACAGAAAATTACTGAAATGAAATGAATTTAATGAGCTACTCTAAAATGTTTTTTTTTTTAAATTTATTCTTAATTGTGTTGTTCTTACTAAAAGTAAATATATAAAATGTATACTAAAGTTTTGTACTAAGGTAGTAGTTAAATGTGTACGAGTTTATAGAAGAGTATATCACTACATACTAAGGGAAAAGAGAGAGGTAGGAAGTTGGAACTTTTTTTTTTTTTTTGGAGATTGTTAAAAATTATTAAATAGAAGAAAAGCAAAAAAAAAAAAAATCAAAATAGAACTTTAACTTCGGTGGAACCGAAACTTGAACACACATTATACAAAATGTGTATTTGACTGCTATATAGAAAAAATATACGTTAAAGAGTTTTTCAATAATTGTGTATGATAGCTTTGATAGCTTTTTGTTCTTTCGTTGCAGATGTCAACGCTTTAATTCTTCCAAATTTGGTGTGCAGTTACGAGGGCTGCTATTTATATTCCGGGAACTGGCAACACTAATGTCAAAAGCTAAAATCTGGCAACACCATAATAAAGTTTGACATTTTTTGGCATAAAATGTACTCACAAAGTTTTGATGTACAATAGCTATTTGTTCTGTTTACAGTGAGTTAAGAAAAGCAATTTAACCAAAAACTTGGAATTTCAAGAGAAGGTTTTCGTTGGAATATTTTTCACAACTTTCGACGTGGATTATCTCAGCAAGAATGTGCCAATGAACTCAGTTCTTTGTATGGCGATAAAGCACCATCAAAAACTACCGTATATCACTGGTATAGTGAATTCAATCGTGTTCGTAGTTCGGTTGCCGACGAATTCCGTGAAGGTCGTCCAAAATCGGTTGTTGTGCCCAAAAACTTCGATGCAGTGCGTCAACTGCTAATGCAAGATCGTCATGTGACATATCGTGAGATAGAGGCATCCTTGCACATTAGTTCCACTTCAATACATTCGATTTTGCATGAACACTTAGCTGTAAAATGAATTTGCTCTCGTTAGATACCCCATAATTTATCAATCGCTCAAAAAAAGGCTCGCGTCGATTGGTGTAAGTAAATGATTAAAAGTTCGACCGTGGTGCTTCAAAAGACGTATATAAAATCGTGACAGGTGACGTATTATGGTTATATGCGTATGAGCCGGAAACAAAACCTCAATCGAGCGTGTTGATATACCAAGCCGAGCCAAATCCAACAAAAGTGGTTTGTGGAAGAAGCACAGCGAAGCAAATGATTGTTTGTTTCTTCGGCCGAATGGGTCATGTTCTGCCACTGTTCCGCTTGAGCAACTTAGGACGGTCAATTCTGAGTGGTGCACGACCATTTGTTTGCCGGAAGTCTTCGGAGAAATTCGTAAAACCAACCACCAAAGACGAATCATTCTCCAACATGACAATGCGAGCTCTCACACATCTCGTCAAACAAGTGCATTTTTGAGCAGTCAAACCATCGAATTAATGACTCATCCTCCGTACAGTTCTGATTTGGCACCCAATGACTTATTCTTGTTCCCGAGTATCAAAGCTAAACTGCGTGGTCAACGATTTACGAGCGCCGAAGAAGCAGTTGAAGCGTTCAAAAACCATGTTTGGAGGTGTCTCAAGAGGAATGGAAAAACTGCTATGACAAATGGTTTGAACGTATGCAAAAGTGTATTATTGAGCATCAAGGGGAATATTTTGAAAAACAATAAAGCCATTTTCATTTAAAAATGTTTGCTATTATTTGCGATTCCCGAAATATAAATAGTTCCCCTCGTATAATCACCATTATACCATTTTTACATTTACGTTCCCTGATTGGGCTCTAGACCATTGGAAACGGATCTAAATTTTGCAAAAAATCATATTCAGTGATGAACTACATTTTTGGTTGAACGGCTTCGTAAATCGACGGATTTGGGGAGAGAGTAATCCACAACAGTATCAAGTATCTCCATTGCATCCGTAGAAACTTATATTTTGGAGTGAATTCAGGTCAGGCCATTGGGCGATTTTCCGAAACGTGGATGGCCTGGCGATGACTGTCAATGGCGAACAGTAACGGGCCATCTTGTTTTACGGAAGTTACACTGGAGTTGTTGCAAGAAAAGTTTATTAGCAAAAGAGGCTATGTGAAATGGCCGCCAAGATAGTGCGTTTTAATGGTCTCAGACTTTTTTCTCTAGGGCAATGCTAACTCGTTGGTTTATAGCAACGAATCAACAATAATTGAGACACATTGCTAACAGATGATGACATAAATTGGACAATTAAAAGTTTTAATACACTTCAAATAAACGGGAGAAGAGACAACTTCAAAAAGCTGGTTCCCGAACAAAAAATTGGCTTAAAAGAATCTATGAGTACGTCCTCTCACATTTGTATATCAGTCGTACATATGTCTCCAGAACAAAATCAATTTTATCACCAAGTCATGAAATACATAATCCCTAAAATAATTTACAGACCCATTAGTTTAGCAACTTTTATTGAATACATTAGGACGGCCATAGAAGGTTAACCACAGGTAATTGTAGAATATCATTCTAACTATTGGTGGAACCATTGGTTCTCGGATCGAGTCCTTTAAACGATGTCATGGATGCCAATTCAATGATATTACTATCAGAACATACTGATATTTAATCCTCAATAAAAGTGTTTGTCACATCTCATACAAAATTTAATTTTAAAGTGCAAACACGCTTCAAGGTTTTTAAGTTTAACAAATATAAAGCGTGGTTTTGTTAAACATACAAACCTCAAGGCGGTTGGTTAGTTTGCATGGGCGCTAGCCGTAAAAGTGGACGGGATACACTCCATGATACTTATGTGAAGCATCCGTCTTAACAAAACCATTATGTCAAAGTTAAGTTGATGTAATAAAAAATATATACATTCTGAAAAGAAAAATTGGGCGCGTGGTTTGTGCTGGGAGCTATCTCAAAAAGCGTGAGGATCACACATATTATGAAGCGTTCGTCTGTATGCAGTCGCCACGTAATTTTTTAACTTGATATTGACTGCAATCAACTGTTTTCCATACAAAAAAAGTGAGGATCTATATGTGAAGCATTCGTCAACCAAAGCCAAAAAGTTGTAGATACAAAAAAAGCAAAAAAGTGTAGAATATATACATATATGTATGTACAGGCGTTACAAAGTGATAATATCATTCCACACTTTGTGTGAATGGTATAAAAATGTGAAGGACGAGAATTCCTGAAAAATCATTTGCTTGATGAATGCACAAGCAAAGTGTCAAAGTTCAGTCAAGCGCATTTATGAAATAAAAAAAAAAAAACAACGACATTTTGAATGGCCTCAAAGTCAACACATTGATGCAGTCCTCTTTGCTGCTTGGCAGCTATAGAAATATTTGTAAAAAAAAGCGTTTTATATTTCAATATTGCGCTTGAATGCAACAGCAAGTGAAAATTATTGCAGCGCCCACATATATTTCACATTGCGTAGGCAGACAGGCAGGCAATGGTTGCCATTTGACCTTTATGTGCCAGAGAAGAGTGTGCGCGTAGGACCATTGCCTCGTAGGCAGCACATAAACCAACAAATAAAAATAAAAATTAAATTAAAATAATTTTATAAACTAAGAAATACCTATAATATAGTAACTAAAGACTTGTTGAAATTATATACTAAAACTAAATGTACAAAAAAAAAAGAACACACACAAAAATAATCTTTTTTTTTTTTTTTTTTTTGGGAACAGGTGTTGGATTTGTGGCGAGGTTCTTTGGTGGGGTGAGTATTACTTGCATGCAAACAAACGTACAATGGCCGGCCTATGAAGCACCCAGATACCCACTTTGGCCATCTGAGCTTGAACGCCCTTCGCCGTCAGACCCTTAACGGCGCCCTCAGCATATGCCGGTTGCTCGAAGTCAACAAAGCCGTAACCTGCAAAGAAAATATTTTGTTTTTGTGTTTTTTTTCCGGCGGAAATTTAGGATTCATTTGTATATATTTTTTATAGGTGATTAAATTTTAGATATTTTAATTTTTTTTTTTAGTAATAAAGAAGCCAAAAAGCAAAACAAACGAACGAGCGGGGAGCGAAAAAAAAAAATACAAAAACAAAATATTGGCATAAGAAAATTGTATGGAAAGAAAGAAAAAAGAGATTAATAGGATTTTGAATTGGTACAACGGTAAAAAAAAAAAAAATAAATAAAAAATTTACTATTAAGAAAACAAGTCGAAGTCTGTTATTTTACTACAATACTTTTTTCATTGGCAGCAACTAAAAATGTAAATATTCTAATTTGGATTTCAATTTCACTTTTTTTTTTTTTCATTCTACTTGAATGTGTGCAATTTGTTTTATGTATGAAGTGCGTTTTCTGCTTAAAAATTGTTTCAAAATGAAAAGAAAATAAATAAAAGAAAATTTAATCGAAACAAAAACTAATACTGCCAATTTGGAAAAGTAAGATAAAATAATTAGAGTAAAATATTTAAGAGTGCATTCCAAAATAAAATTGTAATAGAGAGAGAGAGAGAGAGAGAGAGAGAGAGAGAAAGAGTGCGAGTTATAGCTTTTTACTTATTAATTGAATGCTTGCGCGATATCTCTCTTTCGCTCATCAACTCTACAACAAAAATCGAAAAAAGAAATTTTAATCAAAATATTATTCTCAATTTTTCGATTCTTTTTTTTTTTTTTTTTTTTTTTTTTACACAAAACACAACAAATATAGACGTTTATATAATAAAAAACACATAAATAAATGATGAGAATGGTGAAGAAAAAAATACCTTTACATTTGTTTGTTGTTTTATCTAAAATAGCCTTGGTTGATATAATTGTTCCATATCTGTAAAAAGAAAAAACAAATACAGATATCAATACATATTGCAAAAAATAGCATACTATAATAGATCGGTATAGTATTCAATCAAATTAAGTAGCATTTATAAACTTCCGGTATCAACGAAGTTATTACACGCTTCATAAATTTATACAAGTTGCCAAATCTATCAATAACTTAATAAAATTGTATGAAGAACTAGCACAGCATCGTCAAAAGAATGATAACATTATTATGTAGCTCAGTTAAATAAAATTAGAAATATACTGGATTCATTTAAGTTGATTAATATTAAAAAGCTATTAATTTATATAAGCACTGAGCATTTGTTTATAAGATCAAGTTTGAATTTTACTACTAATCTACTATGCAGCATGTTATAACTATTTGTGTATTCTAAGTGCTTCAAGTTTTAAATTTAAGTAAGGTTTGCTGTATCATGTGTTTGAGTAAACTTTTCGGCATAAGCACGACCGCATTACTTATACACTCAGTGGAAAGCATGACTGTAAACTACACTTCTTTCTTGGATATCTTTCGCTCTGGTAGCATTACCATTCCTTATCCCTTTTTAAAATTTTTGGTTATTCGTTTCCGCATGTCCAGTTTGTGTGCTTACTTAGCTTCAATCTGTTATTTAAAGAACTGATTCTGTGTGGAGAACATCTGCTTACCCCAAAACTGATTCTTAAATATCTATCACTGTTAAATTAACACAATAAAGTTGTTTTGCTTTTCAAGCCCGAAGCTTTTCAAGCTAAAACTACCTATCACCAGTAATAATAGATACTTCATAAGTTCATGATTATTATTCGCGAGTTTTATTATTGTTTATCAACATTTAACATATACATATACGTGGTGACACAGAAATCTCTAGAGATTTCGTGATCTGTTGGTTCGCAACTCCTTCGAAAAAAATCGTCGATTCCACAGAACATTGAGATTTATTTTTTGGACTACTATTTACGAATCAACCACGAGTTGTCAGCAACTCAGCTGTGAGCAGATGTTTTACGATTGTCTGTGACTATCAAATTTCTCCTGTTTATTTGCTTATACAATACTAGTACACAAAAATAGTTAAAATATATAAAAATTTCAACTGCCGGTATATTTTGAATTGATTTTCTTTGGAAAATACTATTGGAGAACGAAAAATTCAAACTCTGTGTGAATAGTATAACAATGGAAGTATCTTAGAAGCGTATCCAAACCTTTGTCACGTTCAGATGCGTAGGACCTAATTCGAGTTGTTAAATTTTGAAAACTTATCTATTCTTTCAACATTCTGTATTCACTATTTTAAAACACCGACTTACCAACTTACAGCACTAATATTTATGCCTCAGTCTTATGGTAAATGCCTAATTAAAATACAATTTATCAGCAACAAATTTAAATTTAAAATGTAAGTAAGCAAGAGATAAGTTTCAGATGAGCACGAAATGAAAACAAAAGTGCAACCAGGGACGAAAATTTAATGACAGCGCTCAAATTGTCTTGAAACCTGATACAAAAATGTGTTAGCAGCTTTACACTAATAATATTTATAAAACTTTTTATTAAAACTATATAATTATATATTTGTAGAACATATATACGTAGTTACCCGTATAAACAAACATACATGACAAGAGTGCAACATAGCCTGAAAGTATGCAACACCAAAATTCTCCTAGACAAAGTTCCTGGACAGTAGAGAAATTAGAGACTAAAACCATCAAGTTGAGCTAAAAGCCGCCCACAAACAAAACTGCTTGAAGCGCTTATTATTTGTAACATTGTATGTAGTTGAATATTCGTTGGAAGTAGAAAATAATTGGCTTGTAGCTTATAGCTTCATTACATGTATAGGGTGTTATTTTAGAGGCGTAGAACTTTGAATTGAAATAAAAAATATATCCATATTTTTTCTATAAATACTGCTCCCATATAAAGCAGCATATGTGTAGTCTTACTAAGTTGAACCGTCCATCAGTTTTCATGCTGAGTTTTAAAAGCAAAAGTACCAAAATTCTCCTAGACAAAGTTCCTGGACAGTAGAGAAATTAGAGACTAAAAAAAAGGTTATTTTGTAAATCTAAATCTGAAACCAGACAGATTAACGAACATAAATCATGTTACTAGTGTGAAATAGAAAAAATTGGTAATTAGAGAAACGATATAAAACCTGAATGATTCAACCAATGAAAAATGCGCTCTTAATGTACACTGATTTGTTACGACTGTATAAAAAAAAAACAAGAAAAAACTTTAACTTCGGTTGAACCGAAGTTCTAATACCATTCTCACGAAATTTTAAATCGTACTGTAAAACATAAACGTGGGGTTTATATAGGGGCTACCCGCAAAAAGTGGGCGGTACACGTACACTAGTAGATGTGTATGAAGCGACCATCTCTAAGATACCACCATATCGAATTTCAAGTTGATATTGACGTTACCCATACAAATGCATCATAGTAAGCTGTGGGTTTGTATGGGGGCTACCCCAAAAAGTGGGCGGGCCACGCCCATTAGTCTATGTGTGTTAAGCGGCTGTCTATAAAAAGGCACCGTATTGGATTTCAACCTAATATTGACTTTAATAAAGAAGTTTTTCTTACAAAAACACAAAAGTGGGCAGTATGTTTCTATGGAGGCTACACCAAAAGTTGGAGGGCCACGTCCATGTAAAGCGACTGACCATAGAAAATCGCTACATTGCATTTCAACCTAATATTGACTTCAATAAGGAAGTCTTTCATACAAAAAGTCAGAAGTGGGCAGTAAGTTTGTATGGGGGCTACCCAAAACAGTGGGCGGGTTCCACCCATTAATACATATGTCAAGCATCCGTCCACTAGAAGTTAAAATATCAATTATTAATTTGATATTGACTACAATATAAAAGTTTTTCCTACGAAAAGTCAAAAGTGGGCGGAGGGTTTATATGGGGGCTACCCTAAAAAGTGGGCGTGGCGAGTCAATTTTGATACTCTATTAAACTGCAATAAAAAGAAGTGTATGTGCAAAACTGGATAGCATAAAAATTGGTCACCAAAAAATGCGCAACAACATACAGACGGACAGGGCTAGATCGACTCGTCTCGTCGAGCTGATCAAGAATATATATACTTTATGGGGTCTACGATGCCCTCTTTAATGCGTTACAAACTTTCAGACAAACTGATAATACCATTTCACACTATGTGTGAACGGTATAAAAAAAGTATTCTTTCACTACACCTTCATATAGAATGAATGAATGCTGCGAGAAATAAGTTTTTCAAGGCCGTCTGAGTTTTTTATATCACAAGCAATTCGCAAATCTGGTTTTATTTGAAATTTTTTTATACTTGAGCATTTTTTGGCTCAAGTCCGACTAGGCTTTAAACACAAATAATAAAACAAGCTTTAATTAACAAGTTCGAAATGCCGTGCCTTTTCTGAAAAAGGTGGCGATGTTGGCATATAGGGAGATATATCAACGATGTATCGTCAGCGAAAATATATCTGACATCTTCGATATATAACCTACAATAGAATATAACCTTGTATCGATATATTGGTTTATATCCCTAATGCGCGCTGCGAAAACGATGCATGGTTAATCGAATTAGTCGCTCGGATGGACGATTATATCGACCGTTAAATGGACGTAGAGCACCGAGCTTTCACGAACTGAACCACGATTTTCGAAAACAAATTTGTACAATTTGCAAGCGTTGTTGCTGGTATTAGTCTATTTATGATAAAATGGCAACCAAATGCCAATAGCGTTGCCAGATCTGACCAATTTAAGACAGGTATTAAACCTGTCGGAAAAAACACCCTATATATAAGTAGCTAAACATGACAAGCGGTTGGGCGTCTATATAATAAATCGATAGTGCTCCTGCTATTTAGCCTTTGGAACTTGTTCCTACAACTAAATAATAAGCTGCTTATTTATGTGTACGCGTGTTGCTTGAAGGCAAGCAAAAAAACAAAAAAAAGTATTATATACAATAAATAAGGGGGAAAAATACTCATAACAAAAAGGCAAATTAACCTTTGATTTAATTACTTGACTTATTATTATTGCATTTTGTTTGAGCAGCAGCGGCGGCGGCGGCGGCGGCGGAGATCGTCTTCGGCACACATCCTGTATTAGCAACAGAATGCGTGCCTCGACTATTAAAGAAATCATTTTAATTACGCATTTTGTTCAACTTTTTTTACGAGCATGGTCAGCTTTGCAGCGGCAGTAGTAGTAGACACAGCAGCGGCAGCGTATATTAAGTATATTAAGACGCATAATAACTTTTTTATGCGACCCAGTGCTACGCTGCGTATAAGTAATGCTTTTATTATTGGCCGAATCATTTGACGAATTATTATTATTATTATTATTATTATGGCAGCTATTTTCGGTATTTTGGCTCTGCTGATTATGCTTATTGTTTCTGCGCTGCTCCTTGCTACTTTTTCGTATTACCATTTGAGTGGTAATAAAAGTATTTATTACTCAGCTTTGTTGCGTGGAAATAGCGCAATGTATCCGCATATTTTCATTGAAACCTTTAACTTCAATTTCATTTCGATTTCTCTCTATTTTTTTATACTCTTCAGGCAGACTGTGAATAGTCTTACAATTTAGGACTATCTTTGCTATGCCTTAAAGTAAACATCGGAGATCGCATAAAATATATATATATATATATATATTTTTTTTTTTTTTGACAAGACAAGTCCTTCTAGATATGTCCTTCTGCCTGTGTGTCCCTTTGTCTGTCTGTGCGTTACTGTTGAAGGTTGGTATGGAGAAATTTTTTTAGTAAATTTTATTATTTTAAATCTAAGCATCCATTGAAGTTGACACCAACATTGCCGAGCAAAAAGGGACAGTGTAAAGAGTATTAAAGCTTCGATGTCACTGAATTTTCTCCCTTTTTCTATTTTTTTTTTTTACCAAATATTTATAATGCAATTTTAATTAACGCATATTTCCTGTCATTGAAGTACAAACACTACTACTTCAAAAACAATGCAAATCAATTGAAATGAAGCAATTAAAATTAATTTCGCACAAATGCAATACCGCAGAGGGTTTCGCAAAATAGAAAGATACATATGTATATACATCGAGATACAATAGAGCGCGCGGTAACCCTGCTATTATGCAAAAAATCAAACATACACACAAACACGTGTACAATATATTCTAATTAGAAACGCACAGCTACAAATGCAAACGCATTTGCATGCAAAAATTAGTTGTGTTTCAGAGCGCATTGTAGATACATTTGCATTCGATTGCATAAATTATGCGAAACAGATAGAACAACAAGTAGCAGCGTGTGTTTTCATACGAGGTATATTCAATAAGTCTGTGTTAAATGCACAAAAGACATGTAAGCGTATGATAATCGGAGGTGATTTCATGATTTGGTCTTAGTACGTATATAGTAATTAGAAATGGAAAAGATGTTGACTTGCTTAATATGATTACTAATTTCATTTTATTCTAGTCTATTTTAACAAATAATATCGTCAGCTTTATTCTGGAGCTACATACTTCTTTGTCTCGGGATTTATTGAAGCATCTTGAATGCTTCTTTTTTATTACAAATAATTTTAAATCTATAGAGCGTAACATTTTAAGCTGGGAACAAAATGTGGAAAATGTTTTTTGTGCTGATAGATACTGTACTGTTCCTGTTCTCACAAAGTTCTTCGTTTTCAAAACGAAACGATTTGATTATAGCAGTTCCGGTTTCCGAAAGATTTGCTTTCGTTTTCCAATCCAAAGGTTTTATTTAAAAAAAATGGAGCAATATAAAAAATATTGTACAGCTGTATGTGTTAGATAATGAAAGCGGGTTGCTGCCATACTATGTTACATAACACAAAACTTAATCTTTAAAAAAAAATTACACAACACTTAATCTTTAAAAGAATTACAAGTATGTACCAGCTGCTCGCAAAAGTCTGCGTACACCACAAAAAAATTGTAAATTTTAACTTTAATCGCCAATATCTCAGCTAATGTTTTATGTATTGAATCAAATTTTGTTTTCTTACAACATGTCAGAAAAGCACTGCCGCAAAAGTCTGCGTACAGGCTTCTTTTTTCGAAGAAAATGTTGTGTTTATAACTGGTAGGATAACCCTTTCTCGTAAGACGTCTTGGCATGGAGTCCACACATTTTTGTATCTTCAGTTGTAATTTTTATGTCTTTTTTATATTATTGAAGGTAAGGTGTTTTGACGGATTCTGCGTTCGAGCCAGAGCTGGGAATTTTTTAGCAAATTATCCTTACAAACTTGGATATAACTAGTTTGGACCATTATTGATTTAACAAATGTTAGTTTGCCAACACCATTGGCTGCCATACACGCCAAACCACAACTCCTTCTCCACCATGTTTTACAGTTGGCAACAAATTTTCCTTAATAAAGGCCGTATTGCTCTTTCTTCATACAAGCCTTTTTTTCCTTTCATTTGCCTTATTCCAAAACCCTGGGGGCTTGCAAACGTACTCATTTGCAAATTCCATGCGCTTCTGCTTATTTATAGCTGAGCAACTCGACCATGATAAATAGCATTTTTTTTTTTTTAAATTCAGGGCCATAACATCGGAAATTATTTTTGAATACCTTTCTTTTACTTCTAGTTTCAGTTGGTGATCTTGGCGCTTGGATTCTGTCCCACTAACTTAATGTCGCTTTTCTCTCTCATTGGACGACCTGATCGGGGTTTTGGCAGGATGGAACCCGTTGAAGAGTAATTAGTTACAAGTCTTTGTATTGATGCCGACTACTTTTCCAATTTTTCCGTTGTCCATGGTGCTATTAACATTTTTTTGACACTCCAATTTATTGAAAAACAATGAACTAAAACTCCAATGTGAGATAAGCATTTCTTAGAATATTTTTAGGTAGCGGTAATCGCATATTCGCTCATTCCATGCAGCTCGTATGCAGCTGTACGCAGACTTTTGCGGTTGTGCTTTTCTGACATGTTGCAGCATAAAATGAATTAAAATTATAATTTTAAGTATTAATAAAATGCAGCAAAATTATTATTAAAAAAAGTGTGTGAGCAGAAAAAACCAAAATATTGAAAATCACGTTTTCCGCCATTTTGTTTTCAATATGGCCGATATCGGGTAAAAAAAAAAAATGGTTTAGTGTGGGTATGAAAGTAATTTTCGCTTGTACACAGTTTAGCAATGCTTATCCATCTACGGCCTTTGTTAAACTTTTCAAATAACCCTTCATACTATATACGTAAAGAATATACGTTCATGTACGATAGATTGACAACAATTTGATTGACTTGTTGTTCTTTCTATTGTACATAACCATATACTATACGTAGATACTACTTAAATTATTCTAGATGTGTTATTTTAGTTTTATTTTTTTTTTTTCAAATATATTTTTTTTATACTCACTGTGCACACATGGTTACTAGATCCTTGTCAGTTGTGCCTTGCTGTAGGCCACGTATGTAAAGATTTGTCTTCGACAATTGTTCACCGCCACCGCCCTGTTGATTCTGATTTTGTATAGTGCCGTTGTTAGGACCCATTGTGGTATTCGTATTTGTCGTATTGCTCAGACTAGTACTCAATGTGCCACTCTGCGAGCCCGTATTCGATGAACTGCTCGAGTTTGTATTGCTTGGCGATGCGGCAGTTGGCACGCGTTGTCCGTACTGCAAAATAGAAGTTGAAGAAAATAGGGGGTAAGTGTGAGTTACGCACATAAACGATTAATATTATTAAACAATTTCGATGTATTGAACGAACAACAAACGCAGCAGTTATTTTTATTGAAATTCCCCAACCAAATTCCAACTGATATGCAATCATGTAATGGTATGTGAGAGTATCTGTGTGTGTGTGTATGTTGGCAGCCATGTTGTGCACACAAACAATGTCTTTGATGACAGCGTTGATGTCATTGCTGTCTTTGCTGCTGTTGCTGATGCTCTCAACTGAGCTATGCACTTAAAATGCCACACGTATAACTGTCCCTCTGTCCCGACACTGGTTTTATCCCTGCAGGATATTTGGCAAAAGATGACAGTAGAGTGAAAAATAAAATCGAGTTGATATGCATTGATATGAAATTTGAATGCAACACAAACTGATATAGAATGTAATACATGCTACTATACATGGGGTCTAATAAAAGTACGCTGAGCTGTTAAGAAAAAATATATATATGTACATGTAAAAACAAGAAAAAACATTTTCGGTTGAACCGAAGCTCTAATACCGTTCACACGACAATTTAATTCGTATGTAAAACATAAACTTGGGGGGTTTAAATAGGGGCTACACCAAAATTGGGCGGTATGCGCCCACTAGTAGATGTCCATCTATAAGATGTCACCATGTCGAATTTCAAGTTGATATTGACGTTTTTCACACAAATGCATAAAAGTGAGCTGTGGATAAGTATAGGACTACTTCAAAAAGTGGGCGGGACACGCCCATTTGTTTATGTATATGAAGTCCGTCCACCAAACCGAATTTCAAGCTAATATTGATTTAAATAAAGAATTGTTTCATAGAAAATGCAAAGTGGTCAAGTGGGTTTGTACGAAGACTACCCCAAAAATTGGGGGGGGGGGACACACCCATTAGTCTTTGTATGGTAAGCGGCTGTCCATAAAAAGGCACCATATCACATTTCAACCTAATATTATTTTTAATAAAGAAGTTTTTCATACAAAAACACAATAGTAGGCAGTAGGTCTGTATGGGGACTACCCCAAAAAGTGGGTGGGTCCACTATATGTCCCGTTAATGTATATGTGAAGCGTAAGTCCACTAGAAGCTACTATATCAATTATTAAGTTGATATTATTAAGTTTTCATACAAAAAGCCAAAAGTGGGCGGTGGGTTTGTATAGGAGCTAACCCAAAAAATTGTCTTGATACTCTATTAAACTGCAATAAAAAGAAATGTATGTGCCAATTTTCAACTGGATAGGATAAAAATTGGTTCCCGAAAAATGCGACGGACTTGATGGACTCGTCTCGTCGAGCAGATCAAGAATGTATATACTTTATGGGGTCTACGATGCCTCCTTTAATGCCTTGCGAACTTTATGCCAAACTGATTCACACATGTGTGAATGGTATATTGAATTATTCATTTACAGCTCTCTTCTCTACATAATCACATCATTAATTTCAATACAATTCTTTACTTTTAAGTTCCACTTGTCAAAAAAAAGTTCTGAAAATCATACTTTTGTAGCTAGCATTAATTATTTCCAAATTCGTACTGAAAACGTTTTCTTTTTTTTAAATTATCGGAAATAACACGAAATCAACATGGCGCCAGTTTCGGAGTACATAGATGGCGCTGGGCGAATTTCTTCGAGCAATACCGGATTTGAGTTTCTAGATAAATTAAAATAAAGATTATTTCATTACGAACACGGTGGTATAGGGTTGTCTGCGATAAATCAGTCCAGAATTCCGATTGTCGAGTTATAAAAACTTTGAAACTTTGCTGCGAGTGAATACGTGCGACAGCGAGTTCCCAGCGAACTATTCCATGCGATAGAAGAGGACGCAGCATTGCAACAAAGCATTTATTTTCAATTCCTTCTGTGTCAAACATGGATCTTTGTCAACTGTACTCTTTAAAAAGTCAAAATTTCTCTCGTCGGTCGAAGATTTTGAGCAAACTTTTTGAGGCTCGTCTTCTACCGAAATCTATGCAGTTTTGCTAGAAGTCGAAACCGTTGGAAACAGTTTCAATAGATGCTGCTCATTTGTTTCGTATGCAGTTTGACATTAAATGAAAATAACGAATTTCTTTTCTTTCGACCTTGCATCAGTAATTTTACAAATTCTCGTCTCCATGCCGATCGATTTTGATGAAGTAAAAAAATTTAATATCGTAAAACAATTGTGAAGTGTCTAAAATTTTTGTATTTTTTAAAAGCAAACAAAATAACAGCAACTCAGTGGTTTTTTATTAGTCCCCCTTATATGTATAGACGAGTATAAAGACTCTCAAATGCTCGGTTTCAGCTCTTACAGCTGCTGTTTCGCATCATTGATGGCAACGAATCTATACAAATTCTTTTGCTATTGATACTTTTTGAGTATTTGCCAGAAACATTATTTTACTATTAAAGAAAAAACAAAATAAAAATGAAGCTCGAAATTCCATTGGCATGCAATGCTTTTGTTTCAGCGATTTGCATTGTGTAAAATTTTAACGAGCTTAGAAAAAACCTCGGTATATCTATGAAAAAAGAGCAATACCTACGCTCTGTTGTCTGGGAATTTCTATATTCTTTCATATGCGTCGTAGTTGTCCGTCGTTGTCATTCTCAACGCTAACGTTTTTGGTTACAAACTTTTGGCACTTGAGATTTGGAGCGTGGCGCTATGAGGCGAATATTTTTTTTTTTTTTTGTAAGACTGACACAAACCGCAAAAGTATTTTTACATTTCGCCGTATAAAGTTCAACGCGCTGCGGTATGCTATGCAACTTTGCCGGCGGCTCTAGTTCGGTTTCGAGGTTTCTATATATTGGCAACGGGTGTGAAATTGGGAACACATGTCGTCGTCGTTGTAGTCGTCGCTTGCGGGAGGCAGGGCAGCTCATGTTGCTTGGAACTTGTAAGTGCATGACAGTAGAAGATGCTTTTGCTGCAGGGCACTGCGGTGTGCTGATTGAATTTCATTTATTATTTATCTATTTTGATAGAATTTAAGTGGTTTTGCTTCTACGTATATAGACAGTATATAAAACATTTTAAAGTTTGTAGTATGAGAGAACGTCTAGAATTACTTTAAAATTTTAGAAGGCACTGAATGTACTGAAATAGACAACTCCATCTCTTTTAAAAGTTTAAATCATGCCAACATTCTTGCATTGAAAATCAAACAACAGTGTTGGAAAATTAATGTTTTATAGGAGCCAAGTGGTAATTTCACTAAGATTTAATGGAGAAAAATTTAAATAGTTTTTCCGAAATTAAGAGTTTTTTTTAATACTATTCAAGAATATTTAAAAAACCATATAAATGTTTAGATCTGATGATCTAAAGACATCTAAAGATAGAACATGATTTTACACAATTAAAAATTTTCTTAATGGTCAGAGAGCTGAACCTTTATGCGATATTTCATATATTAAAGTAAGAACCATTTACATAGATTTTGGTGATTCTAGCTGAAGTGACAAATAAATAAAAATGTTTATATTAAATTGTTGGCGATAACAAGAAGAAATTTAAAGACGTGTGACTACAAATTTAAATTTGTGGTTTTATCTTTTTATTGTTATTGTATTCACACAAATGCTGTTCAATCTTAGCTCAATCCAATCGGTAGAAGTGGGTAAGGTCAATAATGAGTTCTAAAGTTCTAGAACGTCTGAGGGCCATCATAAAGAAATGGGCACTGCGACCGAAAATGATGTTTTTTTTATCCTAGCCCGGATATGGTTCAATTAATTTATCTAGGATCTTCTCCGTCTCTTTAATGCAACGGAGAATATTTTTAGACGAGGTGTTTCTGATCTCAACCGATGTAATAAAGGGTCTGCTCAATTCTGAGCCTGAGCAAGGCCGGTGTAAACTAGTTTCGTCATCCTCTAGACAGAGTCTGCACTCTATTTCAGAGAAGAGACCTAGTTTATTTAAGTGATATATATCTCAGTGGATGATGGCTAGAGAGGTAGCCCAAAAGCAACCTCTATTGAGATGTGCGTTGGTTTTTGGGTATATAGGACGGATTAGTAGCTTGGCCTGCCGTAAGTCAGTATATTGTCTCCAGTACCGGGAGGCAGTGCTTTTACACCGATCTACTATTTCATAGATTTTGACTTAGCCCAGCTAAGTTCGCAAAAAGGCTCCGGACCTATGAAGGAAGTTGCCGAACCAGTCCTGGCTAGTTCATCAGCATTTTCGTTGCCAGCGATACACTTATGGCCAGGTACCCAAACAAATTGACAGTTGTTGAAGCATGTCGCAACATTGAAGAACCAGTCTCCAGGAGAAATTCCAAGAGGATAGTGCTTTAATAGCCGCTTGGCTATCTGAGAAAATGGTTATTTTGGTCCCTTTAGGATTTTTATTCCAAAAGATGTCGGGCGCAAACCTCAGATTGAAAAACCGTGGGCCAGACACCCATGGCAATAGAGATACTGGTGTTGGGTCCGAAGACGCCCGCACCTGTGCCCGTATCGGTAAGTGAACCATCTGTGAACCAATAGATCATAGATGGTCCAGTACCTGTCTGATCGACTGGGAAGGAGAACTGAGAAGCGTCTGCCGAAGCGCAGTTCCGTGGTCAAACAATCTGTTATATTGCAGATTCTGATGCCAAGTATGAGTTTGAGGATACTAGAGTGCCCCAGTTCACTGAGCGTTCGACTGTTTACAGTCTGAAGCTTGCTTAGATCTAATAATTTTCAATACAATTACAATTGGTTGACGACAATTACAAATAACTCAAAGCACTAGGTCTAAGATGTTAGCCAGTGGTTATAAAATGTCTCCATACTATTTTTCAAACCAATATAGCGACGATTGTGGGAATAGGGTGCAAATATACATCATACGGACATTTTTAGAAAAACTCGTAACGGAACTATCTCTCATAAAGCGATTGTATCGTTGATTTACATACATTCATTCTCTTTTTCAGACCATCTTTCAGAAGACTCGAAATATCTAAGTTTGGTCTCTCTATCTTCTATATTAACCATATTCTATATTAACATATATACTCTTAGATGTATTTTATCTAGTGGTCATCCACGCCTTTTTTTTTTGCCACAAATTCGAAAAACCATATATTATATTGGTGACCCCGACACAGCTGATTAAAAAGAGAACAAACCAAAGTGTAAATGTACATACGTGTGTATTTTGTGCTGCGAGAAATTGGAAGCAAGCCGTTAATATAACAATGTGGAATTGCGATCAAAATTTTTACAGTGTGCCAATTTGTAGCGGCAATGCTATGGAATTATTTAACAAAATTTTAAACTTCCTGTGGAGTTACTGACAGGGAAACTGTTAAAAAATTTATTTTGAATAAGGTTATATTATATATTCATAGTTACTTTATGAATTTTTTGATTGTCTCCACAACTGTTTTGTAGTCTCACCCAATGTTCAATAGTTCTAGAGGTGTGAAGTAGTTTTCAACATTAGACGGTATAAGCGATATTAAAGGAGGTCGGTTGGTTTCTTCAGCCGTTATTTCAGCTTTTAGCAATTTTAAATTTAAACTATTGTAAAGCTTAGACAGTTAATTATAGTCAAACCCATAATTATTTATCAGATTAAACTATTGTAGACTTACTCGATTTCTCTTTGAAATACAGTCTTGTGGACAAACGTCAACAAAAATGTAATAATTTCCAAACTTAAATTTATGAAACAACTGAACTATTACTTTACTTCAACTGAGTAAACGTCAAAGCATCATAACAAGATGTTGCACAAAATAAAGATGTTTACTAATTTTAAAGTTTGGAACACACCTACTAATTATATATACAAATCTATATATATATATATATATATATATATATATATATACACATACACAAATATTATATACGCCCACATGTCTGCACTTTAACTTTAAGATATATGAATGCTCTTGTCAAAATGTCATTTTGAACTCTTAAAGAGATGTGCTTTGACTGCCAAAGTCATCTAACACTTAAAAAGCTGCTTAACAGCAACTGACAGAGACAACTCTGGAAGAGAGTAACGGCTTTGAGACGAATTGTTAGCCAGACGGACATACAGACAGACGCAGCACTGGCACAGCAGGAGAAGCTGTCTACGCAGTCAGATACTTTTGGAATTTTGTCAATTTTCAACAACTTTATATGAGTTCAAGCTGAAGTTAAGAGCGAAGCAGTGAAAAAAAATCTAAAGCATAAAATAATATACAAAACATGACACAGACAGATACACAGCCAGCCACATATAAATACAATACACATCCATCTATTCATATATACATTTAATATATGTATTTATATAAATACATATATCTACTTAACTGCAGAAGTAAATCAAGTGTTGTTATCATTGTAAGTAAACTTTGTACGCACCGTCACCGTTCCTCACTATCAACGTCGTTACTCGTACTTGGCACTTTCAGATACTTAAATGAACTTTACTTAATGCTCTTCTAGTGCGCGACGAAGCTCTGTATTTGAGAGGGTAGCTTCATAAGTAAGTGAGTAGTATAGAAAATTAAAAAAAAAAGAAGGAAATAAAAGACACTAGAGCTATTGCATTCAACTACATGCTAAAGATACAGTCGAACGAGTGTATGAACTTAGCTTTTGTTTTATACTTCAAAACTAACAAATAACGAGTTAAAGTTAGATCACATTAAAAATAATATTGAAACTTATCAAACGCCCTCCGCAGTACTGTCGCAGTCTGCTGCTATTGGCATATTCTCTCTGTCTGTCACTGTATCTAGTAGATACTTACTTGTCTGTCTGTTAGTTTTGATTCTGCATATGTGTGTACATGTTTACGTACTCAGCGCTTATAATGTCACGCAGAATGAGTTTCTATAGTTAGCGTATGGAAAAAAAAACCAAGCTGAGAATCTGGCTCCCCTTCTCTAACGTTTGCTGCTTCACAACTTGTGGTAAATATAATTAAATAATAAATTCAACTAAATTTGTGAGCGCGCATAGATGACTCATAAAAGTATCTGTTTGTATATGTTGAAATACTTAAGCGCATTGCGAATATAAGTACACTTCATTTAAACATTCATATACACACATGTACACATGCATGCAAAGTTAAAGTATCTCAAGTTGTCTCTCTATGCCAATGAACTTTTTTCTGCGTTTTCTTTAAGCGTCGTCGACGTTGTCGCTGTCTGATAATGAAATTATATCGTTCTAATAATTTTATGCGCAACAACAAAAACAACAACAATAACAACAATCTTATTTCAGTACATAAACAGAAAATTATTAGACATATTTAATATTTTCCACGCGTTGCTAGTAGAACTATTTACTGGACGGACGGACGGTCGCTTCCTCTTTGACCAAATTGCAAAAATGGGTAAACGACTTTTGGTGCTCGTTCGCATTCATTTTGCTTTTTTACTTGCTATTTAGCTTCGTATTTATGTATTTGCGAAATTGCGTCATTTGCAAAAAATTTGTATATTGTCTCATCTTGCGTATCTTGCAGATACTTTAACGTTAGCAACAATTCGACCGCACGTCGCTTTCACCGCGCTTAATGCTGCTCTCTTGCTAATAACTGGTATTTCTAGCTTATTTTATTCAGTTATTCTATTTTTTTTTTTTTTTTATACATATAATCATAGACTTTGAGTTTTATTACATCTGCAATTGCTGTCTGCTGACATACGTGATTTAGATACAAGATACATTGGCATTTTTTCTGCATTAGAGCAAAAGTGTGTGCGACTTGAGTTAAGTGCACAAAAATGATTAATGTGCAATAACTTTTAAGTAGACAACTTCGATATACTATGTATGTACATAGCGTGCCTAAAGAAGATGTACATATGTATTTATAAGTTAATCTATTTGGAAAAAGTAAAACATGATAATTTTAGTAAAGTACGAGGGTAGTTCCAGAGCAAAGTAGTTTTGAAACAAGTTTGTTTCTGACAAGTATCATCTATCATAGCAGAAAGGCAGACAGACGGACAGAAGGCAGGTGGATGCCGATATTAAACTCAAGAAAACTGCATTGTGTTTGATAGCTATTGAGCGCGCATATGAAAGGCAGACAGACGGACAGAAAGCTGGTGGATGCCGATATTAAACTCAAACACAATCGTGTAACAATTGCAGGTATTAGTGTCAATAGGATCAAGTGAAATGAATGAAACATGTATCCATTGCAACACATCAGAGCCCAAGCAGTAGATGAAACAGTGGTGTTCTTTGGTTGGAACCGTGAGACAAACTTTTTCATGTCTTTCATGTCCGTCTAACACTGTTGCTGTAAAAAAAAATTACACAATCCACGGGAAGAATGAGTATGTTTGTCTGCTATGCACACCCAAACGATATAACCGATTTCGCTGAAATCTTGCAAATTTCAGTTAGATCAGGAACGGAAGACTGTGAAGTATCAATCAGATTGGTGGTTAAAACAAATATAGAAAAGAAGAATGGGCAGTGCAGAAGAAGAATTTATTAGCATTTTTTTATAATTAGGAGAGATGAAATTAAAGGTTCTACCATTAAGAACATCCGAACTTTTAATGGTGCTCCAATGTGCAGCAGTCTGTATGGAGGGCAAAGTAATCCACCGCTTATTTCAAATTTATGATCTTGGATCTTATAGCAATAAATTTAAACCTAAACAAGAAAAAACGTTAACTTCGGTTAAACCGAGGCTCTAATACCATTCACACGAAACTTTAAATAGTATTGTAATACATAAAAGTGGGGGTTTAAATAGGGGGTGGTACATGCTCACTAGTAGATGTGTATGAAGCGATGTAGTAGATGTGTAAGATGCGAATTTCAAGTTGATATTGACGTTCTCCATACAAATGCATAAAAGTGAACTGTGGGTTTATATGGGACTACCTCCAAAAGTGGGCGGGACACACCCCTTTGTATATGTATATGAAGCGGTTGTCCATTAAAATCCACAAAATCAAATTGCAAGCTAATACTGGTCTAAATGAAGGATTTTTTCATAAAAAACACAAAATTGAACGGTGGGTTTTTATGGAAGCTATCCCAAATAGTGGGCGGGCCACGCCCGTTAGTCTATGTATGTTAAGCGGCTGACCATAAAAAGGAACCTAATATAGACTTTAATAAAGAAGTTTTCTTACAAAAAGTCAAAAGTGGGCAGTAGGTTTGTATGGGAGCTACCCCAAATAGTGGGCGTGGCAGGTCAATCTTGATACTCTATTAAATTACAATAAAAAGAAGAGTATGTGCAAAATTTCAAATGGATAGCAAAAAAATTGGTCCCCAAAAAATGCGCAACAACATACAGACGGACATACAGACAGACAGACGGATCTTGTTTTTACTTTGTTTTGTAATTTGGTGACCAGTGTTTCTTGAACACCTTGACCGATTGCTTAGAACTTGTTCTCGTTATAAATTATGTCTTATTAACCGTTTTCATTTCAATATCATACCTCTTCACACGAAGGATTTAAAGGTAAAAAGTATTAAGTTTAAAATAAAATTTTGAAAAGCAAATACCTTGAAACTTGAAGCAAAAACTTGGTAAAAGCCAGAAACGTCAGTGTTCTCGAATTATGTTTAAGCCCCTCTCTCATAGTTACTTTTTTGGACTTGCAAGTGTTATGTTAAAAAAAAAAAATCGATTAAACTCGGCAAATAGGAAATATTTTATTTTTTCAATATGAATTAGGACATGTCTAGGCACATAAAATCTTATCATTTGTGAATCTTATCATCTCTTTCCTATGAATGCTATTTGGATAGATTGGTCTTTGAAACAAACACGACGGTTAGATTATATACGAAATATTTAACTTTGTAGATATACTTTTTTGGCACACGTTAACTCAAATCTAATCGAGATTTAACATTCACGCTTATTTTAGAGTGCCTTTTTTTTAGGAGCACTCAAGTTAAAATATGAATTTGTAGCCAACAATTTGACATCACGCATCAGATAAATTCCAATACGAATAATTGTAGTTAAAAGGCATAAAAAAGCCTGAGCGTTGAAACAGGTTCATACAAAAACACACGGACAACGACGATCGATATAACAAACCAGAATAAATGTAAGGTTACAAAATGCTATAGTATTAAATTCGAGCCCATTTTAAAAATGCACACATAACAACACACACACACACACACACCCACGAGCATTAAATTTCAGACGTGTCGTAAAAATCGAAATGAGCAAAGACCAAAACCAAATCAGACACGCGTCGGATTGGATTTTGCGGATTTCGAACATAAAAAATGCCGCTCACGTGACTTATAAATAAATGAAACGAGTCTGTGTATGACTTTGTATCTGTATGTGTCTGATAGGCCGTGTGTCTAAGTCAAAGCAAAGTCAGATAACAGCAGCAGCAGCATCAGCAGCCGCATCCCCTTCTGATAATTTTCAACTTGGTTGCCGGCGCATCTAATTGACACAAGTCATGCTAAAACAGGAAACTGTAGGATAAAGGTGTCGGAACGGCAGCAGCCAAAAGGAAAAAGTAGCAATTTTGTATCTTGAAATTTTTGGCAAAATATTTCTCATAACACAAAATGATACTATATGTATGATGTTTTTAGAGGTGTAGAACTTTGAATTAAAATAAAATACTGAGATTACCGAATTTCAAACTGAAAATTGGCTTTATTACAAAGATAATTTTATGCCGTTAGTGTTTAAATATGATTTCGATTTCGAAGTCAAATTTTCGACCACTTTTTATGTACAGAAAATGATCCTTGGTTAATCGAATTAATCTTTCGGTTGGACAATTTTGTCGACCGTAGAATGAACGTAGCGCACGGTAAGGGTCATATTCATGAAAAAATGACAGTTTCATCGCTGTCACAAAATGGCACCTCTAAACAAAACACCGTGTACATCCAATATTCATATTAATGACATTGAAATGGTGTGTAGAAACAAATAAGGTGCGTGAAATTTCTGCAGTAATTTGAAGCTACATCATTTGTTGAAAAATGTACAGAATATGTAGCACGTAGCTACTGAAAAATTTATAATTCATAAACTTTTATTACCTTTATGCATAACATCAACCAACACAGAATTTTATTGATTGAATTGCATTTTGTCAGTTCAAAAAGTATCAAAATCCACAGATTTTTTTTTTTATTAGCATTAAAATTGGGTCAAATTAGCACGTGTCATCATGTCGTCGTCTCGAGGTCTTAAAGAAAGCAATACAAATCTTAATAAAAGTACAATCTGAGACAAATTAGTTTGAAATGTCGTATATCATTTTTGTAGCTTTATAATTTACGTCCCATTTTATGGCGTCAGTTTATTTTTATTTTATGGAAAATTTTTGCTTTCCCTGACAAACATTTTTTTATAGCAGCGCATTAAAAAAAAAAAAAACTGCAAATGATTATAAATTTAAAATATACAATATATACTATATACAACTCTTTCTTTATTTTCTTTAAAAAGAAACTTCAAAGCTAAAAGGTTCATTGAACTTGACCTTGAGTTACTGGATTTTATTACAGCGAAATGCAATCGACCGATATATAAACTTATTTTATGATGCTTTCTGCATTTGAACTTGTATTTGCATACCCTACAACGTGATATGAATAGTAAGTATTGCAATATTGTCACAGAGTTTGTAATGCATTAAAGGAAGACCCCCTGTATATATATGCTGAATCAGCTCGATGAGACCAATAGAACTAGCAATATACGTGACTATCCCCTGTGTGTGAATCAGTTTTTAAGATATCGATTTGAAATCGGGTATGGAAGATTTATATATTCTTATGTTGAACATAAGTCGCACGCCCACCGTCCACTATGCGGTTTTAAACTTGTAATAAGATATGATGGCTTCTTATGGTCAGTCACTTCACATATATATATACTAATATATACGTCGCCCACTTTTAGGAGAAACGCCTTACAAAACCACCACTTTCATTTCGATTTTTGTATGAAAAATTGTTTTATTACAGTGCAAATAAACTTGAAATTCGCAATGATGGCGAACGGGAGCTTCACATATATAATAAAGCGCACATAAAACATATATATTCTTCATCAGGTCGACGAGACTAATTGAACTAACCATGTCCGTCTGTCTGTCTGTCTGTGTGAATCGAAACTAGTCCGTCAGTTTTTACGATATCGATCTGAAACAGGCTAGTGAGACTTCCTACGTTTCTAGACATATGTATATTACACCTATATCTTGATCGGTATAGCAACCAATAGATGGTGCTTCCTTGGCACGTGTAGAATAATCTCCAAACTCACCTGACCAAAATATAATCTCAAAAGAACAATAACACTACTTCAACACAAGAGAGATCATATAGCTGTCATTGTGGGAGCTCTCACAGGCCACTGCATTAATAGGCAGACATGCCACAGGGCTAAGGGTAAACTCCCGGGACTTCTGCAGAAGCTGTGGAAATACCGAGGAAGATGAGACGGTCGAGCACTTGCTGTCACTGCCCGGCCCATAGTAGGAAGAGACTGACGTTTTTAGGGAGTCCCTTTTCTGGATAACTTAACAGAGCTCTCAGAAAAAGAGATAAAACATATATCGACCTTCTTGACACTGTCAAAGTGTTTCTCAGAGTAGCTGTGGTAGGAATAGAAAATATGTACATATGGTTTCGCAAGGGGCGTATGCTGGCCTAAGTGACAACGTTGGGTTCAACTATGTTGACCATCCAAACTAACCTACACCTATATCTTTTTATTGCAGTCAATAAAAATTTTAAATTAGATATGTTAACTTCTTAAGGGCGAAAACTTCACATGTGTATTAATGGGTGGGTTCCGCCATACAAACCCACCGTCCACTTTTCGGATTTAACACGAAACACTTTTTTATCACTGTCAATCTCTACTTGAAATTTGATATGGTGACTTCTTACTGAAGCTTCTCATATGTAGTTATTAGTAGACGTCTCCCACTCGCTCATAGAGTTAGTCGCCATAAAGACCAACCAGGCAAAACTAGCTAAAATAAACGGCTTTGCTCGGGTCCTAAATACAAATTTCACATTTTAACTTAAATTTACGAAATTCTAAACAAAATATTTAAATTTTATGGTTTTTCTTAATTTAACTAAAATAAAATAAAATGTCCGGATTCAGTTTCGTTAGAATGATCCGTATTGCACTTTTAGGAGAATTGCGCGATTTGAACTCACTTGAAATTGGCACAATAAAATTCATATTTTCAAGATCTGCTAAATTTAAATCGCGAAAATCTTCTAAAAGTGAAATACGCACAATTTTAACGAAACCGAATCCGAACAATTTATTCGTATTCGAAAAACGGAGTACGGATTATCGGATTGCTCCATCTAATAATCGAGGAAGTTTTGAGAATTACTATGAAATTACATCGCCCAATACTCTCTGCACTCTCATGTTCATTGAAATATATAATTTATCTATCTGTCGTTTAGTTAATCTGCAGCTGTTCATCTAGGAATGACAGACAATGTTTGCCGCAAGTCGCCCGCAAGTATTATAGCTGCTGCTCTCATTAACTCATTTTTTTCTCGCAATTCTTGAAGTGTCACATTTTAGGCCCCAGTGATCTTTTGTGCACTATTGTACATTCATGCAATGTAATAACATCACTAGTTCTTAAGATCTGAGCTTCTCCAGTTTCTCTGTTTAGTATATGAGAAACAGTGCTTTCTGTGTGATGCAAAGTAACAAACAAGCTGCAATAGCCTATGTAATTTAACTTCGAATATTAGATTTAGATTAGATTTCGTTTGAGAAGACGACTTTTATGTTTAGATTAGCTCTTTGTACATCTCTGAATACAACTTCACTGAAGGGTTCTATTTATATTTTTAGTCCAAAGGCTTTGTTGATTTAAAGGTGCACATGTTGTCAAAATGATTACAAATAGATTTCGAAGTTGGACAGGAAATAATGTATGCAATAATGTATTCAGAGAAAGACTTATCCCAATGCTGAACGTCTTCAAGATCTTATCGAGATGAAATATGCATCTCGATAAGATTCACATAGTTCTCCGTTTACTGTTCAGAGGAATGGTGAACCGAACCGCGTACTGCACGTAGAACATTTAGTATTATTTTCTAAAGTATTGTGCAAACGCATGCCATAAGATGCATAAATCCAAAGACTCTATGTGCAGAGTTTCATTAGCATCAGTTCGAAAGTAAAAATTTATTTAAAGCACAACCAAATTACTATATACTGTGTAGAGTATTGTAGCTTCGTTTCTACCGAAGTTAACATTTCATCTTATTCGTGATTTATTTGAGTTCGTTGCCCTAAGTAGTTAATAGAGTTAAATTTTTACTACATGACTCACCCATACCAATAAGTTTACTTAACATTTAGTTAGTTGCAAAAAACAATATTAGCTTACCTGAAAAAAAGCAATATGTGAGAAAAAATTAGTTTTAATTGAAATTGATTTAATATACTACTTGTATTATATTGATATTGTATATATGTATATGTATATGTAAAAAAAATATTTGCAAAACTCGATTTTATATTTTCACAATTTTATCAATGTGCAAAATACAACATTATCACAGCTCATCTGCTCTCATTCTGCGAAAATTTATTCAACCAAATATTTTCAACAGCTTTTTTTTGTGGTTTTATATTTTTATTATAAACAATTGAATTGAGTAAGTGTATAAAACTGTTTTCAATTGTTATTTTAAATTTACGCAAAGCAGATAGCCGCAGAGAAATTCAGATATTGATTATTATTCTTTTTTTTTTTTTCATTTGTTTATATAACTTTTTAAATACTTTGTTTTTGGATTAAATACAAAAGAAAGAAAAGTGCATTGTGGCCACATATGTATATAAATAGACGAAACAAGTGTGCCATCCATCAACAACATTCGTGTTTTTGAATTAATTGTATTTATTTTATGACACAACACAATTGTTTAAGTATTCGATATTATTTCGAATTTAGCTGAAGTATTTCATTACATAGTACAAAAAAAAATCAGTAGAAGACAAAAGGGAAGTAGAGATTTACATAGAATAAATGAAGTATTAATATATTTTTGTGGAGTTACAGCTGTAGAAATACAATTGTACGATCAACGTGTTAGGGGGTGCAATCGAGATCGTGTTTAATTTTGAGTCTCGCGATGATTTGCTTTATGCCGATGCGAATTAAATGATAACAACAACGAAATAAATTAAGCACGACTTGCACAGCCCCACGTTGGGCGCCAAAATGTACGATCAATGTGGTAGGGGGTGCAATCGAGACCGTGTTTAATTTGTCTGCACAAAGCAATGACCGTTTATTACGATAGGTAGATGAGAACTAAAATACAATTTACAAAACCTATGACTTAAGACTCTCGAAACATAGCAAATACAAATAACTCAAGAGAATAAATTTTATTTCGAAACTTATAGAGAACAATAAAGTAAATACCTTGTATAACATGAAATCTGACCCAACAAAAATAATGTTGCAATAAAAAAACAAACTAGTTGTGTATTATAACTGCTTATAAGCTTTTAATTAAAATTAAACTATCTATAGACTCTTACTTTTTTCGCTTTTCTTTGTTTGTAGTATACGTACACAGTAACGTTAAAGATACAGCATAGATAGAGTCAAAACCGAAATTGGTAGTATAATATAAGCAAAACGGAAGAAAAACTTACATTGGTGCGTCACAGAAATTGATTTCAGCCCTATTCGGAACCAGGTCTAACTCTATTGGTGCTTTTAAAATAACCAGCAGCCAATTGTTAGTTGAAATTGTAGATTAAACATGTAAAATCAACAAATCATAAGGGAAAACCACGTTTATAGGAAATTTAAATCATTTCTTAGTTCAATTACATTTTAGAATTTAATTATTTAGACATGAATTTGACTGTAATTTAGTTATTTAATTTGACTTTATAGCAAGTATATTGGTTTGACGTGCACTGAACAGGACGGTTTACACAACAACAAAGAGTTGCCAACGAAAGTGAAAATAAATAATTTTTTTTTTTTTTTGGTTATTTTTCAAAATAAACAGATTAATAGTAAGTAATTCTGTTGTGCATCACAACAAATATAACACTACAATATTTTTAATGCAAATCTGCAATAAGCTCGAGTTAAATAGTCTTTAAAGTATTTTGATTATCTCGCGACAACTCTGCGTAGCACTAAGGAACAGTTTTTAATGAAATATTCAAGATTTCCATTTCAAGCTTTGAATTTTCTTGGTGATATTCAAATCAGCAGTCGAACACTTGTCTAGAGATTTCTGTGACACACCGGCACATGTCTATACTTATGTTTAAATCACAGATGCGTGTATTGCAAAAGCAAAGCGCGACGCAAACCTACTTCGTTGAAAGCAGACTTCGGAGACTTCCTTTTGAGCAGACTTCGGCAAGCAGCCAATCGTGCTTGTGTGATTACCCGAAGCGTGTTTTGCCAAGTGGCCGCCCGAACCCAACTCTGGTTTAAATATAAGCAACTGTATGCAGCTATTGGCCGTGAAATTTGTACAACGGGAGTTAGCTGTGTAGGGTATTGCGGTTAGTTAAAAATATATGTACATACATTGGTCTTTGTTTTTTTATTATCTTTTAGTTTGTTTATCTCTTTATTTTTTAAACTATTCACAAGGTAATTCATTCAAACATAAAGCTATTAAGAATGCATATACAGCAATTATTCACATTAAACGTATAAACATACTATATTTTGAATATTTGCAGTTTATATTTCTGTGCAAGCAATTAAAAATTTAATGCAACATTTACATTGTTACCACAAAAAGAAGAAGAAGAAAAAAAGTCTAAAGGTAAGTAGGAATTTCAATTAAAATAATTTCTCAATTATTGCGCAAACTTTAAATTGTTTGCCAATGACAAACAGAGCAACAGATACTCATGTACTCATACGTAATACAAATACAAAAACAAAAAAAAAGCCACGCCACTCAGAAAATAAATCATGCATAACTTTTGCACTTTAATTTGTTTTTTTTTACAATACATAGTAAAAATATTTATATTATATTAATAATTTTCAATTATTTATTTTACACATTGTTGAATTCGAATTTCCGTTTTTATTGTTATTGAATTTTTTATATAGTTTTGAAATTAAATATTTAATGTATTTATATTTAAAAACTATACACAAATATGTATATGCAGGGTGTAATATTTTTGTTAGTCAAATATGTATATACAGTTCAAGAGGTACAATTCATCAAAATAATAAAAAAAGGGAAAAGAATCATTCGAAGTTAGTTAACAAATTGGACGTCAAAATTGTACTTCTCCAACTCGTTGGGTGAACTTTTTTTAGCCAAAGGTGCCTACAATGTCAAAAGCATCATTAATACTTCCTTCAATGACAGGACCCTTGCCTTCTAGCATATCACCAGCATGGTTTCAGGAAGAGTCATGATACGACTTCAGCAAGAAGTGAAATCACCACTTTTATCGCTGATGGACTCAACAAGCCGAGGCCATGCGAACGTATAGTGATGGTGGCTCTAGACTTGAACAAAGCTTTTGATACAGTTGATCATGCAATCTTGTTTCAAGACCTGGACACCACCTCACTACCAGCCAAAACACAACGCTGGCTATTAAAGTACATATCTTAATGGTGGAAGGGGATACGTTGAGTTCAGGGGTGTGTTGTCGGTATATCGAAAGTTAAAGATGTGTTTTCCGCAGTGTGGAGTTATCTCCCCTCTCCTGTTCAACCTTTATTTGGCAAAGATGCATCTTCCCCCTTCCAATATAAAACTGGTCACCTATGCAAATGACTGTTCCATTTTATTCTCGGGCGTGAACGTCGATGATATTTGCGCGAGAATTAACATTTGTTTGGAGAATTTATTAAATTTGTTCAATGCTCGCAACCTCAGGCTTTCAAAACACAAGTCATCTGCCTCCATTTTCACCTCCTGGACTAATGAAGTGAGGATGGAGTGACTTTGTTGAAGGTTTGAGGATGCCGACAGTACAGTACCCATCGATACTTGGAACAACATTTGACCCATTACTTAGATTCTTGGCTCATGCCACCAAGACAAACAATCGTCTCAAGTCGAGAAACAAAGTGCGGAAAGCGTTTGCCGGGTCTTCTTGAGGGTAAGGGCAAAAAGACAATAAGAACAACTTACAAAGCTGTCGGACGTTCTGCCCTGAATTACGCCGCTCCTGTCTGGACGACTCCTTACCTTAGTAAGACTCAATGGCAATGCCTGCATGAAGAAACGATGATGCTACCTGTTCATCAACATAATGTGCTGCTTTCGCAGTAGTTCTTGTTCGGTGCGTACAGAAGGCATCATCCAAACCATGGCACCCTCACTAGAACAGCGCCTACCCGAATAAGATCTGATATCAGGATATATAAGACGAGTATGACTATAATTCTGAAAGAGCCCAATTGCATAAATATGCAACTGAACAAGCTATACGCTCTTATAGGGACAATATCATATTAGGTGGAAGACCTCCACCTATTAATGAGAGCGAAAAACATCTCCCTCGTAGTACCAGGACGAAACTTGCACAGTTAAGATCCGGATGGAGCAATATGCTCCAGTGCTACAGGGAAAGAATTGGGCTAAGCAATACTAATTGCTGCCCCGAATGCGGTCAATCACCGCACGATACAATTCATTTGTTTAATTGCCCGTCCCATCCGACTCAATTGAGTCCTTTAGACCTCTGGTTACTACCAGTAGATGTTGCTTCTTTACTGGGCCTTAACACATTAGGGTTACATTTCGGTCTATCTTTCTCAAGCATTCAAAAATCGCTTTGCACAATACAATCCATTCATAATATAATAAATTGTATGTATGTATTTCCTGATGCAGCCTAAACCAAGCTGTTACAACAACAACAATGTCAAACACATCTACTGTTGCTGAATACTATCAAATCCGAGATGAAATAAACACACGAAACAAGCTTGATTACGAATCATCATGTAATTCCATATATTGACCAGCAGATGCAATGAAAATTCCAGATCTCATAAAAGCATAACAAGAGGGATTTCAAGTAGTCTCATCTTTGCAGAACTCTAATCGGATAATTTAAAGTACCCTGAAGCAACAGAGTGCCCACGTAAACTCACAGCAATTAAAACAAATTGAAACAAATACAAAAAAAAAAAAAAAGATGCACACATCGGGTTTAATACAGTAATATCAGCAGTAAAACAGACAACTCAGTAACCTCGGCTCAATTTGGAAATTATTCATTGAGCTCAAACGAAATTTCTCAGAATTTGAATTGGTGCACCCTGGTACATTCGATACAATGATAATATTCATAGTGATAATAATATAAAATCTAATTATGCGGCAATGCTCAGCTGCCATAGTGAGCCACTGGCAAGGTGGTTGACCCAACAAACTATTCAACCGCGATCCAACAGAGGGTGTAATTAAGGTATTTAAGTCATAGAATTAAGATTTGAAATAATATATAGTATGAAAAAAGAAGAAGAAGAAGAGAGTGGGTGCACCTCATTTGCTGATGATACTGACATCATCGGCACCAACGAACGGCGAGTTGGCAGGACGTTCTCGGAGATTGAGAAACAGTGACGTCTCGTGGGCCTAGCGGTGAACGATGTCAAGACGAAGTACTGGTAACGGCAACCGAGAGATCAGATGAAGAATCACGTTTGCATTTTCGCTGCTACTTCGGACTCAGCAAGCAAATTAGAAGTAGAGCCCGCTCTCAAAGTACGAAGATAAAAATCAATAAGACACAGATAATTTCGGTTCTGCTGTATGGCGCAGAAGCATGGACACTGACATCAACGAATACAGCGTCTTTAGGTCTGTTCGAGAGAAAGATTCTTCGTATGATTTTTGAACTCCTTAGAGTTGGCGTCGAGTTTAGGACCCGTATGAATCACAAGCTGTATGAGCTGTTTGATGAGGTTGACATAGTCCAGCGCATTAAATTTCAGCGGCTGCACTGGGCTGGTCACCTCATCCGTATGAACTCCAAAGCTCCAGCACTAAAGGTTTACGACGGAAATCTGAACTTGACGGACGGTGGACGGCGTCAGAGAGGACGCCCGAGTTTAAGATGTTAAGATCAACTCTATGATGAACTGAAGAAGCTCCGGATTGTCTAAACTACACCACCTAAGTAAGTAAATAAGGGTGCACCTCATTTGTAATTGATGATGAACAATTCACAAATAATAGAGGGTTAAAAAAAGACATTTGTAAAAAATTATGATTATAACGGAAAAACAAATTATTGTTCGGCTTGAGTGGGCTTTGGGTTTGGGTTTTAACAACAACGCTGTAAGCTATATGTGTGTATATGCTTGTTCAGAACATTAGCAACTACGCAGGAATTTGGGAAATTGTATAAACATATTTGATTAGATTTGCATATGGCAGCTTTTCATAAATGTTTTCTACCGTTTCCATTGTTGCGGAGTTCGAAACACGTGTCTTACGTACTAAGATAAAAAAATGTTTGCGCACAAAATGTTGTTGTTATTGTTGCTTTACGCATTGAGAAAGCAATTTGTGAATGTATTAAGCTCGAGCCCGCTGCAAATAAGTTCCATTTCGTACATTATAGCCCTCATCGTTAATCTGTACAGCGTATTATATAGTCGTTCATCTTTAAATACAGCATAGGTTTTTTTTTTCTTTTTAAATATTAAATTCTCTGACTTTTATTGTTTTTATTTTATTTTCATTTCATTTAATTTGCATTTTGCAAATTGTGCAACTTTAATGGGTGACACATTTTTATATAAGTATTGCGTATATTTTTTTATAAATTTTTGTACGTTCGTTTTATACATTTTTATTTTTAGCACATATTTCGTAGGCAATTATTTTGAAAAATTAAATTCAATGCACATCATTGCACAGAAACTACATCGTATGCAAAAGTGCAAAAAAATAAAAAACTACAAAAAAAAAAAAAAAATTGTGTCGTAGCTAAAATTTGCCTAACAATTTGCATAATTTATATGTACGCAATTTTGAAAATAGCAACAAATGTCGAGCTCACACACGTTTTCGCGGTTGCAAGTATTTAAAAATAAACTTTTTTAATCAAACAACACAAAATCAAAATAAAAAAAAACAAGCAAAATTATTTCAAAATTTGTCTGATGCCAATAAAGAAAAATTCATTCTCAGAAGGCAAAAAACAGCGTGGAATGTTTTGCGCACCATTAAAAAAGTCTAACAATACGCTCGAACAAAATTGTATGCATTAATATATTTCGTCTTTTAATTTTTTTTTTTTGTATGTTTTTAATAATGTATCTAGATACATTTTGTGGTGTATGTGTTGTGCATTGAAACGTAAATTTTAAATAAATATTTAACAAAAGCCACAGAAGAAAAGCACAAGTAAACAACAGCTACTTATGTGTGTGTGTGTGTGTGTGGTTATATCTAAATATGTAGCTATGTATTATATGGATATTGTATTTTATACTCATCATTGTACAATATATTCATTTTGATTGAGTTAAAGCACATAATTCAATTGAGTTGATGATGTTTGTATGAAAAAGATATACGAACGAACAGCGACCGCGGTTTTCATATAAAAAAAAAAAAAAATATGATGCAGAAATAATATGAAACCATCGGTGACGTTTCGTTTCGTTGTATTGTATCGTATCGTTTCATTTCTTTTGTGCATGAGTCAAGTACTTTATAGGCAAATGTATCGTAGCCGAGAGTATGTAGCCATCTCGTCACTAGCGAAATGTCAGACTATTGAACTCGCACTTTGTTTGTGAGTATAGCTACAATGCTTACAATGATGATGATGGTGGTGGTGGTGGTGGTGGTGTGGGCGGTAAGCAATACAAAGCGTTATTAATAAAATATAATACGCTTAACTCGCATAACTCGATGTATGCGCAAAAAAATCGATTACCAGTCATTGCAAATATTGTACGAGTTTATAGAATAATTCACAAAACAGCATCAATATGATGGGCAATGAAGGCATCAGCAGCCAAACAAATAATAATTTGTCGTTTATATGTATTACTATAGCGCGTTCTCATACAATTTGAATTTGTAAAACGAAAAACGAGCGAAACGATAAAATTATCTTTGTATTATTTTACATAGATATGTACTACTTACTAGTGTGATATCTTTGTCTTCTTTACAACTACTTCTATAGAACTATCTTTGTCTTATTTAAAGATAGTTATAGTAAAGAATTTTTGTTTTCTTTTAAAAAAATAGTTACTTTTAGAGAAGTATCTATGTTTTCTTTAAAGATTCTGCTAAGAAAATATTTATGTCTTATTGAAAATACATTTAGGCAACTACGTCTAATATAAAGAAGCTTCTAGGAAACTAACTAAGTCTTATTTAAAGTTACTTTTAGGCAATTTTGCCTGTCTTATGCATTTAAAGATACTTTTAAACATTACGTCTCCAATAATGAATAATACTTCTAAAGAAAGATGCTAGAGACTTACTACTACACTTCTAAGACTTTGTTATTCTTATTGAAAATGTTTTGATGAAACTATCTTTGTCTTTATTAAAGTTATTTCTAGAAACGTATCTTAGATTTATTAAAAGTTACTATTGGTGGGGGGGGGGGGTAGGTAGGAGTCGTACGCATTTATTAACGTAGCGCCATCTATTAAATGTTGGCAGTGTTAGAAGGGTACTTTGTTCTGCTTTCCAAAGCAGCTAAGTTTATGCGAATCATTTGACACATTAAAAAATGACACACGTTTTAATAACAGCAGTTTTTGTAGTTATGTCATAAAAACAAAAAAGCAAATATTATATTTTGTTTTAAACTCGGTAAATAATTTGCTGAGACTTACGAATTGTTAAAAAAAAGTTTATGATGATGATTGTATGAATCGTAGTGAAGTTTACACTTGGTTTACACGATTTAAAAACGGTCGTGATGATTTAAATGATGATCCATACAAGACCTGGACGACCCGAAGCATCTAATCGTGCTGTGTTAGTGCAAAAAGTAAGTGAAATAATCGCTATCGTTGCAAAATTTTACTGTGAGAATGCTGACAGTAGAATTAAATTCATCTTACTGTATGTACAATCTACAAAATATTAACTGACGATTTGGGTAAAAGAAAGGTGTGTGCACCTTTTGTTCCACATCAGTTAAATGATGTTGATCAAAAAAGTGCATATGTGTTTTTGATGAAAAAACGTATTTGTCTCATCGAACACTCTTCGTATTCGACTGAACTAACACCGTGCGATTATTTTCTCTTCCCAAAAATGAAAACTGCAATGAAGGGTGCTTTTTGCGATGACATTTCAGCCATTTCAGCCATTTCAGCCATACAAGCAGCTTTCCAAACGAGGTAATGAATTAAATGGATCGCATTTTTTTGAATAAATATTAGTTTTGAAACATAATAACATGCTTGTTTTATTTTATAACTAAAAAGTTCGTTTATTTTTAGATCACACCGCGTGTTTAAAGATATTATATGACACACTAGGCAAAAAATTACACAACTATTACAGTTTTCAGTGTTATTTTAGTTCTCAGCGAATTATATATCTTGCTTAAAGATAATATTACGAAAGTATCTTTATCTTTTTTGAAGATACTTTTTAGAAAAATATCTTTGTTTTATTTAAAGATACTTTCGAAAAGTATATTTTTGCTTTTTGAAGACACTTTGTAGGGAAGTATTCAAGATAGTTTTAGCAATGAAAAAGTAGAAATACAAAAGTATCTTTGTCTTTTTTGAAGATACTTTTTAGGAAAGTAACTTTGTGTTAGTTGAAGTTACTTTAGGAAAGTATCTTTGTCTTGATACTTTTCAAGGAAATCCATTTTGTTTTATTTAAAGATACCTTTAGAAAAATAGCTTTTGTGAAGATACTTTTTTAGAGAACTATCATTGTAATATTTAAAGATACTTTTAAGAAAGTATGAGTATCTTTCTCTCATTGTACGATTCTTTTAGAAAAGTAGTTTTGTCGTAATACAAAATAGTTCTAAGTATTCTATATATGTATATATTTCTTCTCTTTAAAGATATTTGCAAAATGTAGTATGTATTATTAAAGGGTACTCTTTTATTTTGAAGCTACTTCGAGATAGCCTGCTTAATTTAATTCACATTTCTCTATGTACAATTATTTCATCAAAACACATATGCTGTACTTTGCAAAATTCGTGCTTGCCGACAGTTTTTTTTAGAAAAATTTCTAGATACAGCTACATAGTACGTAGGCTATGTAGTTTATAAATTGTACTTTTTTGCAATTTGTGCTATTTTCAAGCTATCTTTTCTAGCTGCCTGCGATTGTTACTCAAAATGATTATGTACATAAATAATTGCAGCTGTACGCAAGGCACTTATCAATATATTGTAGAAGTATATATAAACACGACATACAGCCGACTATTACGAGTGATTTCGAACAATAACAACTTGTGTTTGTGACGTGTTTGAAAAGATAACAATTGATAAAAACTAACTAGCATTTATCGAAAAACACTGCAAAATGAAAGCGAATACGTTTTTCATATAATGTAGCTGGTATCATTTATTCACTTCGAAAAATTTAAGTAATACAGTAATAAATGAAGGCTACATTTAAATTTACATAAGGCTTAAAGTATTCACTATGCTGCACATAAATATAATTTAAGGCTATAATAAAGCGAATGAATAGTTTGGCATTCTAAAAGAAGTGTATACTAATTTATAAATGTATTCTATATAAAAATGAAATGGCGTTTGTACGCTTGTGTCGAATTCTTATCAGATTTAAATCAAACTTGAAATATGTTTTAACTCTTCCATATATACACGTATATTAATTGAACTGACTTCACCTCTACAAAACTCTCTTTTAATGCAGTACGTACAAGCGAATGTATGAGTATGCAACAGTTTCTTTCTACTAATGACTGTATTGATTTATAATTAACATTCCATTAATTATTTTAATGGAATGTTTGTTTTAATGAAAGGATGGTTTGACGACAACTGCAACTAAAAGTATGCGTTGTAATGGTTTTTTAATTGATTAACAATTTTACTTTTATGTGGGAGCAACAATAATAGAAATGAGCGCAAACGATTTGAAGCGATTGAATGAAAAATATGGTGTATCATCAATATTACTCGTAATAATTTTATGGAAACATACACTGTTCTTTGTAAAAATTACATTTTCTTAAGTTCTTCTAAGAGTTTCTCAGGTGATAAGTATAGTATGTGCTTCTGCTTCTTGTATGAATGCTCACACTGATATCAGCTCAAATAGAACACAATCAATTTGACTTGAGCACTCAGTCCGCCAATTTTGCAGTCCATTTGAACTGTTGTCGTGCTACAAATTTTATGAATATTTTGTGATCATATTTGGTACTATAATTTCGATTCTTGTCGTTTTTTTTTCCTTCTGTGTTTAAAAAAAAAATATACCTATGAGTTTGAAGAAGAGTTTGATGTTTAGCAGTTTTGTTTTAAAAGACAGTTTCGACTCATACATTTTACGCTTTTGTATATCCACGTTTCTTTAACCATATAAAACTATACCCCACTTTTGTTCTTTTGTATAAAAAACTTATTTAGACAAATTACCGGTCGATACTTGAAACCTCTACAAAGCGGCTAACGGAAGAGATTTGCTAGGCAGGCAAATCTTCTTTTTTCACAATGCTAGTGAGAAACACATAAGATGTCTGATGCATTCTTCTACCTCCACATTCTAACAACTTCTACAGAAGTCAATCGCATTGACGACTTGTCTGAGTACATATCTGCCTGACGGACAGTGCAAAGCTATGACTTCAACCAGTGTTGATATTTCGAATCCACATTGGTTTTAGTGTGGCGCAGTATTCTAGCATCTGAAACTTGCGCTAAACATACAGTTCATGTTTTATGAGGAATATGCATGTGACTAAAGACATTCTAATACAATACTTAGCTGGAAGTACTGGCATCGACTTTTACTTTTCTACATGTCTAGGTACAAGATCCTTGCACAAATGCATACATTTGATAAATCAAATATATTCGTGCAAGGTAAAAATGTATATCTAGCTCTTTCGTTTGTACTAATAACATACTACGGTTTGCGAGAGACATGCAAACGCCTTACGATTGCATTCCAAGCCATTCGCTTCATACTTCCAAATTACTTGTGCAAGGCTCTTCTAGCTAACCAAATGGAATGTATAATTAACAGCTTAGCTAAGTCGTTTAGATATACACGGCATTTAGCGATAATTTTTTGAATTGGAGAATGTGAGATCGGCTTGGCTGTCAGAGTAAAGCTATAAAATCGTGAAGGTGAAACGTTCCTACAGATATGGAATGCATCTTCTTGATTATGTAGTTTGCATACACAATATTGCTGAGAATACCGCATATTCTTTGTCAAAGTTGAAACTATAAATACAACAGCTGTCTTGTTTTCTTTTTGAAAGCTAGGCTAGTGTTCGCAGTACAACGAGATTCTCTTAGTCTAAGAGCGGCACTTATTGTAATCTGCTTACCTTGCAGCTCTATCGATGCTTAATTGTGTTGAGTGATGAATAGACAGATACATTGTTTTTATATTTCATTTCGTATCTTTAGTTAATGTAAGTTTCATATGCAGTGCATCTTACATTACGTACATCTCTTGCTCTAGTGCTAAAATTATGGTGAATTTCATTGCGTATATGTAGTTATAGTTCCGGAACTCTGTACTCTACATACTTATATAGTAACACAAACTTTTTGGACTGAACGCTTTTTGTAGAAGATAACGTCGTTAATGCGACTGTTGGTGTCGAAATGAAATGAAGGACAGTAACTACTGCTTAGTTGCAAGATTTACTGACGTTCAGTACGTACTTGGCGCCACCGAGTTAATGGCCTAAGCATATGCTTGTGTCTTTGAAAGCGGCAGTGAATTTTTTAAAGTTATTTATTCTAACTTCCCATAATAACTTCTCATTATTTTAGCTATTACTCATTGCAAATTCTACTGCAGCAAGCAAATTCATATGTATTTTATGTCTAATGACAAATGGCAAAAGAAAAGTGTGAAAAGTAATAAAGTCTAGCAACACATAAATCAAATAAATCTGCAAAACTTGATAGGAAAACGCGTGGTCACCAAGAATTTATATATATATATATATATATATATATATATATATATATATATATATATATATATATGTATCTAGACATCACTATCATCAACGTAGTCACACACACTCGTAGGTACAGTTTTTACTATTTAACACAATTAAGCTTCAGCGATATATTATCATCAGCATCAGTAACAATAATAACAACGTCATCGTCAACACGTTGCCATGTCATCAGAATCAATGAGAGTGACCACTAATATACTATAGATACAACATATATGTATATAGATATATATATATATATATATGTACTGCATAAAAGTTCTATGACTAGTAGTCCGTGACTGCCAAGCGTTTGCAATAAAATTTTATTAGCATAGTAGCCACGACGGTAGGCAATGGTGTCAATGGTGTTGCTGCTGCTGCTGCTAGTGCTGGTGTAAATGATTATTAGCAGGCTACATAGTTATAGCATGAATATGTATCCGTATATGTATCTATGCGCGTTGCTAAACAATTAGCATTAAGCTGCACAAGAACAACAGCGATAGCAGTAATGTATCGAAAGGTTTATGGGGTGTGAAAATTATGAGACAGAGAGAGAGAGAGAGAGAGAGAGAGAGAGAGAGAGAGAGAGAGAGAGAGAGAGAGTGAAAGAGTGCGACGAGACAATAGTAAATGTGACAATCGGTATTGTTTGTAGCACTACTATAAAGCTTTTTAAATATATATTCAAAAGTGATGGATGAGTGAAGAAGGAAGTCTGCTTGTGATGTTGTTGTGCTCTGTACGTTTAAATACAAAATAAATTTTAAATGCGTGTTGAGCGGAAGTAACACTTAACTTAAATACAGACACAGAAATGTATACGACGATCGACAATACAAATACTTGTACTACAAAAAAAAAAAAAAAAAAAAAATTTCAGACCAGACATAAAGCATACACACACACTCACACATACACACACTTGAAAAATGACAAAGCCAGCCAGTGTGTGTTAAAACATAAAACAAGACAAGAGTCTAGTATGCTATTTGTATAGTGTATGTGTGTATAAATAAGGGAGCTACTGCCACAGCTAGCTTCTCATTGTTGTATCTCTTATACTACACTATATGCATGCATATTAATGCGGGCATTTAAATTTAATTTGCACGCAGAAAATCAATTAAAAAGAAAATGTCGCCGAACAGCTCAAAGGCAGCGTAAGTTTATTAGACACAATTGTATCTAGATACGATTTATATATATATATATATATATATATATATATATATATATATATATATATATATATATATATATATATATATATATATATATATATATATATATATATATATATATATATATACATATAAATGGAAATATTTAATTAAAACCAATTAGTCGCATGCACACAGCCAACCGCCCAAATACTAGTTGATGTAATAAAGTATAAATAAATATATTACACATACGCAGCGTGTGCCGCCGACAAATTATTCCCCAGAGACAATTGTCGGCAGACAAACTCATCGAAACTTGTCGACGCCGCCTATTTTAATTACATTACTACTTCCAGATATGGCATGTTTTGCTTCTTTAATAAATATTAAATTAAAAAAAAAAACAAAAAACAAAGTAAAACGTTTACTTTGGTGCACCTTTAGCACTCTTTACAAATGATATAATGCTCTAGTCTAATAGCGACTATTTTTAGAATATTGTATTTTTAATATTAAGCTAGTTTTTTCTACGATTATTCTAAAAAAATATCTCAATTTGACTGGGAAAAGACTTGAATTGATTTACCAAATTCGGATTCTGTACTTTGTATCTCATAACTCACATGTGGAGTCTAATGTTGAATATTTTCTGATGTTACATATTTGAAACATCCTTACACCGAGAAAAACGTTCAGCAAAATCAATCAACAAATTTAATTTTTGTTATCCAAAATGAGTTAATTGTGGTGTCATCAAACTGCTATGTTCAAAAATATCAATTTAATAGTTTCGAACATATCACAATGATCTTTTTAAGATTATGTTGCTTTTATAATATCAATTCGATATTATTTAACGTTAATATAACATTTTACAACATCAAATTGATCTGTATTTAAATCTACTATATAACATTCTAAAAGAATATACAAGGTATGTACGTTTAGGTGCTTCGCTTCTTTAGGACTTCCCCGACACTCTTTTTTTTGTTTTTGTTGTAGTCGAATTTTAGTATTTTGTTTTGAGAATTCATTTTTGTTATACAATTTTAGACAAATTTAATTTTTGTTGAATTTACGCCGAAAATAAATTGTCTGGTGGAGGAAACTAGTATTCGAACTGCAACCAAAGGCGCTAAAATCAAAGAATCACTATCTTAGCTACTTCAACTAACAGACACCACACTCAACAGTTTGCTGTATCACAGGCATTTCGCTCTACTACATAACTGTCGTCGCAAAGACAATTTATACCGAGGGCTAATACATTCATTGACTGGTGTTCAGTGCCAAGTTTTATTCGGTTATCATATCTTAAAAATTGGTTCCCACATATGCAAAACAACATCCAGACAGACGGGCATGTCTAGATTGACTCGCAGAGCTGATCAAGAATATACCCTCTGATCAAAACTTACAAGGACTGGTTATAAAAAAATAAAATTCTTATGCATTTTAATACAAATCTCTATTACCGCCTTCAAAATAGGCTCCTTTTGAGTCAAAATACAAGCATGCCAACGATTAATACAATTTTCCATACACTTGTTATACGCCTCGGCCGGGATAGCCTTTAGTTCCTTCCTTCTCCGAAGCGGATGTTTAAGTTTCAGAAACAGAAAAAAGTCACAGGGTGCCAAATCTGGTGAATATGCAACCTGGAATGTGCAAAAAATGCAAAAAATTTAGGTCTTTTGGTACGAGTCTGGCGGCGACGCGTTTCATACCCAAAACATTAACCAAAATGTGTTGAGTCGATCCATAAGAGATGTTGAGTGTCTCTGCTATCTTTCTAATGTCAACACGACGATTTTCGAGCACAATTTCCATCACTCTTTCGATGTTTTTGTCGTTAACAGAGGTGGATGAACAACTTGCATGAGGCAAGTTTTTCTACGATTCCACGACCCTCACTGAATGCTTTATACTACCCAAATACTTGCGTTCTCGATAGAGTAGAGTTCTCAAAACACTTTTGTAACATTCTGAATAACACCATTGGAAACAAAAAATTTCAAGCAAACTCGGTGTTCCATATTTTTTTCCATGTTAAAAATCGCCATACAAACGTTTCGCGTCGTAAACAAGCAGCTGTCCAACATAAACTAATTATCGTATCCCGCTCAAACTTGGCATGCCTGGCAATGACAGTAACAGCCAACTTAAGAAGAAGAACCGAACCGATTCGGTTTACCGGTTCGGTTTAAATCCACCAGTCCTGGTCAATTTCGCTCCAGAGGTTCAGAGGTATATATTTTATGGGGTCTACGATTCCTCCTTTAATGCGTTACAAACTTTTAGATTCTATTCAGAGTTACTATCGAAATTGGATCGAAATTCATCCCATGCCAGTATATCAAATTGGTCTTTCTTTGAAGACTTTAGCGATAAAGACTAAAAACTTATTTTGATTCATATAGACAGACGGACATGGCTAGTTTGATTCGTCTCGGCCCGTAGCAATGTTCACGATTGGTTTAAACGTTTTCAAGAAGGTTGTGAAGACCTCTGTGACAATGAAAAGTAGGGCCGGCCAAAATCAGTGGCGATCGAAAAGAACATTGAAAAAGTGCGTGAATTCATATAAAATAAGCCGAAATCTTCGTTGCGTTATATAGAATTGGAATTAAATATTCCCAAAGATTCGATTCATCGCATTTTGACGGAGAAATTGCGTCTACGGAAGATGTGTTCACAGTTTGTTCCGCACAAATTGACTGACGTCCAAAAATGCGATAATGCGCCGTCTCATCGGTCGACACTTATTACCAATTTTCTCACCAAAAATGGCATTTTAACCATCAACCATTCACCGTATTCGCCTGATTTGGCTCCGTGTGACTACTATCTATTTGGAAAACTTCATTTGCCGATGAAAGGACACCGAGTGAGGATTATGAGGAAGATTAATTTTTCCACCGATGCCCAAAAGATACTTTCACTTTTTGCCCGATAACTTCGCTTGTAGTGGTCCGATTGTCATAACATTTTTACAAGATGTCAGTGAACCTTTCCCTAACATGTTATTAATTAATTTGATATATGGTATTTCGAACGTAAGCCGTAGTAATTATTTTTTTCTTTTTTCAAGTATTTTAATACTGACCGCTACCGATAACGTACCGGTAAACCGAAACCGAAACTAAAATCCAAGAATCGTACTTTTCGGAATAAAGAAATAATTTGGAACCGGTACAGAACTTTATACATAAACACAAGTTTTGGTACGTACCAAAATTGGAAAAAAAAAAAACAGTAATACTTTAAGGTAATAAAACCTTTTCCTGGTTCGAAATATATAAAACTGCGCTAATAAAAAGCATAGCAACAACCAGATACATATATGGCTAGATCGACTAGTCTTATCGCGATAATCAAGAATACACGTATGTATGTATAAGGTCTACGATGCGTTTTTAAACTGATAATACAATTTTTATACTGTGCGAAGAAGAAGAGTATAAAAAAGCTGACTACAGTAAAAACTCAACAGATGAGTCACATGTTTATAGCGACCTTAACATTTTCTTTTGTGTTTTAATGCAGTTAAATAAATACGTGCAAGCCAGTTTAAGGAAAAGCAAAATAATAACAACTGAAACTGGTAAATAGACAATAACAAAAACAAACACATGTATTAATTGGCGTTACTTTAGACATTTAATTAGGCGAAAAACATCAATGTACGACAACAACAACAACAACAACAACGACGACGACGACGACGACGACTCACACTATACATATAGAGAAGCAACGTCACTATTTTGTGTATTGTATATAAAAAGAATTTAAAAAACCAACCAAGCAAAGTCAACTAAGTAGTCTCAGCCAGCCCATTCGGTAAGAAAGAAAAAGCGGAACAGATACATTTATTACAAAAAGTCAAAACCACCAAATGGGGCGGCGTCGTATCAGTAAAAATGAAAGGAATTTCTGTTGCGATAAAACTAAAACGCTTAAATAAACACAAACACAAAAAAAAAAACTACAATATAGTATATAATATACAAATTGAAATTGTTGTTGGAGCTATTGAACATCAATGGAATTTGTTATTGCAAAAAATTGCTAATAAACTGGCATAGATTTCACAAGTAGGTTTTTCTATTTTTTATAGTATAGCGTCAAGTATATTCGAGGAGGAGGAGGAGGAGAGTGGAGGCCTCGGAAATATTGAGTGGAGGCACTTCTGTAAGATGAGAAATACGCCATTGTATGCAGTTGACATAATTTCAATTTGTATCTAATACACTACACAAACGATATTGAAGGGTATGTTTGAATGGAAAACACTATTGGAATCATTTTTATTCTATAAAAAAAAATAACATTAAAGTATCTCTAAACAAGAAACGTCATGTTCTATGAAATTGGTGCTAATAAACTTCATGCGAACAATTAATATCTGATATTTAGTTCATTAAGATACTTGAGTTTAAGATAGCTAGAGAAAAGCTAGTTTATAATGCTTAAGTGTGTCTGTATAATAGGTAAAATTTGCACCATAAGTGCGGACATTTAAAAAGTAACCGATAAGTACATTTTGTTGCCAGTGAAATGCAAGAAAATTCCTCAAATGTTCCACGGATAGAGTTGTCATATTTGCAAACAAGAAATAACTCTGCTGCTGGGTGTGCACAACACCAATGCGAGGGCTGCTATTTATATTTCGGGAACTGGCAATACTAATGTCAAAAGCTAAAATCTGGCAACACCATAATAAAGTTTGACATTTTTTGTGATAAACGTACTCACAAATTTTTTATGTACAATTGCTATTTGTTTTGTCTACGTTGTGAGTTAAGAAAAGAAATTTGGTCGTGAGATAGAGGCATCCTTGCACAATAGTTCCACTTCAATACATTCGATTTTGCATGAACACTTAGCTGTAAAAAAAATTTGTTCTCGTACCCCATAATTTATCAATCGCGCAAAAAAGGGCTCGCGTCGATTGGTGTAAGGAAATGATTAAAAAGTTCGACCGTGGTGCTTCAAAAGACGTGTATAAAATCGTGACAGGTGACGTATCATGGTTATATGCGTATGAGCCGGAAACAAAACCGCAATCGAGCGTGTTGATATACCAAGCCGAGCCAAATCCAACAAAAGTTGTTCGTGGAAGAAGCACAGCGAAGCAAATGATTGTTTGTTTCTTCGGCCGAATGGGTCATGTTCTATCACTGCTCCGCTTGAGCAACGTACAACGGTCAATGCTGAGTGGTACACGACCATTTGTTCGCCGGAAGTCTTCGGAGAATTTCGTAAAACCAACCGCCAAAGGCGTATCACCATTCTCCAGCATGACAATGCGTGCTCTCACACAACAAGTGCATTTTTGAGCAGTCAAAACATCGAATTATTGACTCATCCTCCGTACAGTCCTGATTTGGCACCCAATGACTTCTTCTTGTTCCCGAGTATCAAAGCTAAACTGCGTGGTCAACGATTTACGAGCGCCGAAGAAGCAGTTGAAACGTTCAAAAACCATGTTTGGAGGTGTCTCAAGTGGAATGGAAAAACTGCTATGACAAATGGTTTGAACGAATGCAAAAATGTTTGTTATTATTTGCTATTCCCGAAATATAAATAGTACCCCTCGTATACCCTGTACATAATCATAGTGTCTTTATTTAAACCATAAATTTCTGGTTCAATCTGTATCTAAGAATGAATAATATTTTATTAGTATTGACGAAAGGTATGAGTATAAATACATATTTTAAAAAAAACGGATATGAAGAACGAGCGGCACATTAAACGAAACGCATTCAGAGCATTTATTCATTCAACTTCATTCGAACATTGTACGAACATTGTAAATACAATAGAATGCATGTGAATTTCTCAATATCATTCATTCAATTCATATTCATTAGATGAATGCTTCACTTGTTGTTTTGAGCGTATTCATGCAGGACACTAGTTTAAACTCTTGTCGATGGTCCAAAGCAGTTTACAAAAAATGTATTAAAAAATGTCGGTTCGTTTAGCAAACCACTCTAAAAATCGAAGAATGGAGATTCAGATCGGTTCTATTCAATGCGATGAAAGTGTTGATTCGCTTTTTGGATTTTCACTTATAGTACTACCGTTTACAACTCGAGTGGCTACTGGCAAACTATACACCTTTTTGAAAATAATATAATAATTGTAGTAGCACTTCACTACTTGAAAAATTATAAACAGCAAGTCTGATTTGAATCATACTCGAACAATATGAGAAGCAACTGTGCAGCATATCAAAAACTGTTGAAGCTCAATATATATAATAATAGTGATTCGATTACAGAACATATGTTTCTTTTTTGTTTTTACAATAAATTAGTTTTTCTCTGTAACTCAATCATTTTACATTTCGCACATGCTTCATATATTTCATTTTAATACATTGTCTGCTTGGAAATAAAAAAAAGAAGATGTTATTATCAGAAGATAAATGACACTTGCAATCATATATTGTTTATTACAATGGTTTCAAATTTTTTTTCATTATTACTTTAGTCAAGTATGTAGTTTATAGTGAGTAAATCAAAAATGGTTGCCAATTCTGGGAATTCACCGATATCGCCTTTGTTGGCAGTTGTTTTTTGCATGAATCATTCATAGCAATTGAAAATGAAAAATGACAGCAGTTAAATAAAAAGTAAAGGGTATTTGTCACAAAGAGCGATAGAGTGCAAAAAAAGTGAAAGGAAGGGACGAGGTTGTAGTAAAATAGATACTTTTTTCATACAATACATCATATGTATATGCGGTAGTTAAAATAGCTAAAATGTTTAAAGTGAAATTTTTGAATACATATTTCTCTCTTGTAACAAAAGCCAATATAATAAACTTTGACCGTCTAAAAATGTTGTAATTTGATATTTTTTCTCGTTTGCTAAAAAAATATTTTCAACAAAATTAAATGAAAAACGGAAGAAGATGAAGAAAAAATACTCGAGAAAGTATCAAAGTATCGAAAGACGCAAATTCCATTTAAATTGAGCCAATTTGAGACAAACTGAATGCTGTGTGTGATGGCGTTGATATTGAGATCGTAAAGATGTTGAAAGATAGCTGTGGCTTGTGTTAAGCTTGTTAACTTGACAACGGCTACGGGAACGACATCAAAGTCACTAGCTGGGAAATACTGTTTTATTATACATATTTTTTTTTTTTTCATTTTTTAAGAAAAACAAGTAACACAATATATTTCAGTTGTATCGATTTTTATTTGTGGAAATATAATAAAACGCTGCGTCTTTTTCTAGTCGGCTGGCTGGCTGGCTGGCCGGTTTGTGTGCATTTGTATGACAAGAGAACTTGAAAATGTTCTTTGTCAGAATAAAATTTAAGCAAAGAAAAACCCAAAATAAAATGTGTGTCTTTTGTTCGCCCAAAAGCTTGGAAATTTATTTTTCGTTATTTGTTTTGTTTTTATTTTATCATTTCGTTTTTCACATTTTTTATGGTGTTTTCCTTTGATTTGGCTTTTTATATTCTGCTTACTCAATCTGAAAGTGTATATTTATTTTAGCGCAACGTTTGTAACTTAACTATTTTAAAAGCAGTAAAAGAATACTTAAAGAAGAAATATGAATCGATTTTCAATAACACATTTGGTCACAACCAACTCGATACTCAAAAAGTATCGGTTCAAAAAACTTAAGCTCTTTTCTAAAGCACACTAGATCATCAGCACACTCACACATCAGCAATATAATGTGATAATTGAAATGCCAAGTTTTTTAATCACAATAAATCATGCAAAAGTATCGATACAGAAACTTTAAGCTCTTTTCTTTAATACATATCATACCACATAAGCAATCTAATTTGGTAAGTGAGTTCAGAAGTTTTTTTATAATGCATGCAAAACATATATTTAGAAAACTTTTAATTTCTAAAGACAACTGGAACAGCACTCTTTCCCAGCTAATTTGATAAGTGAATTCTGAAATCTTTTAATAACTTTAAATCATGCATTAGTATAATTAAGCCTTTTTTTATTGTATTGACCTATATCGTACTACATCAGCATACTCACACACATCAGCAATGATTTTGTGTGATTGACTGTGAGAGAAGCGTTCGGAAGAGCATGTCATCAAGTAGTGGTTTGGTTTGTATGTACTATATAAAAAATTAGGTTATATTCTACGTATACATACGTTAGGGTGTAGATATACGTGAAAACAGACGTCGTTTTTATGTTGGTGAGTGCCAAAAATTCATTGAGACACCAACGTATTGTATTACATTGGTTTTCGTCGCTAATGTTTTTTATTATTAGACTGCAACTGCCATTTTCACTGAAAAGTTTGATCTTTTCTAGTATAAACGTACGCAGAACGATTCGATGTACGTGCACTATTTGTATTGTTTACAGTGACTTGAAAAATGTAACTTGGACAAAAACTGGAATTAACACGTTAAAATGTCCGTGCAATGATTTACTACGACTTTTAATTTGTTCACGCTGTATAGCAATTTAATTTGACCATAGCGCAAAATAAGTCTCGTATAGATTAGTGTAAAGAAATACAGCCGCGGTGGTATAAACCACATCTATGACATTGTAACATCACGAATATATGAATTTGAGCTCGAAACAAAATAACAATCGACTGTATGTGTATTCCGAATCCAACAAAAGTTGTTCGCGGACGAAGGACGTATCGCTTGGTGCAAGGAAACGTTGAAAAATGTAAGCACGGTGATTTTAAACACGTCTTTTGAACCGCCTGAAACAAAACAGCAATAAACTGTATGGACGTTCCAAGACAAATTCAACAAAAGCTTTCGCGGACGAAGCACTTCGAAGCAAATGGTCGCCTTGTTTCTCGGAAAAACTGGTCATGTCGCAAGTATGAATCGTGCAAAACCATTTGTTTGCCGGAGTATTAAAGAAAACCAAACGCCGAAGATGGATCATCCATTATCACAATATTGCAAGCTCTACCACATCGGTTCGAACAAGTGTTTTTTAGCTCTCTAAGACTCATCCGCTTTATAGCAATGACTTCTATTTGTGTTCCCACACATCAAAAATATATGCTTTAAACAGCTAGTTTTGAAGTCACCCACTTGCTTACTTACTTACTTAAGTTACCCACTTCTCAATGGGAAAAGTGCTTAGAAAATTGGTTTAAACGTGTGCAAAAGTATATTGATCTTAATGGAGCATAATTTTTAAAAACAATAAAGGTTTTTCAAATATAAATTACTACTTTTTCATTATTAGGAAGACGAGGTAACCCTCGTAACACCTATTAAGCCATGCCATTTTCAGTTGAAGTTTCGGGAGTTACAGACGTAGAACTTCGCTAAGAACTCATAGAACAAGCTCAAATTTAGAGCTTAGGTTAGCTGTCGGTAAGCCATGTCGTCTATTAGGCCAACGAAGGCTTGTTTTGATAACATAGAATTTATTCCTCCACTGCTGCTGGATACTTCAAGCGAAATTTGTAAAGTTGAAGCTAACTGAAAAGCTAAGCTGGAGTTATTTATGCGAAAAAGAAGATGTGTACACCTCATGAGAATTTAAGAAAACAAAATAGCACTCACTTAAAACATGTAAGAAGAGTATAAGCGGTTCGGTATCGCTGAAATTAACATATTTTTCTTGTTCTTTCGCGTTGCGTTTTATTTTGTTTAGATTTGCATTTTTGAGCACGTAGCGTGTACAAAATTTACGCCAACGCGTCAAAAAAAAAAAAAGGAACAAATAACGTCGTATGGAAAGAGAAAACCACGCACTTCGAACAGATGTGGAACGACTAAGGGACCGACGACGACAACGACAACGAAGTCGCCGTTCAAGCCGCCGATACCGGCAACAACCCTCAAACATAAAACACCACCACTGCTGCGGCTGCTGCTATAACGCCTTCATTACCGCCCGCAGGCAGTGTCGCTATCAACGCCATCGCCACCATCATTGCCTGCGACCTCAACCTCAACATTGTAGTATACGCTACAAATTGTAACAAGTAGTGTGTGTGTGTGTGTGTGGGAGTACTATAGGGGACGCTTATGGCACTGAGGTTAGCGAGTCAAGTGCAAAAAAAAGCTCAAAATATACATGATATAAACGAACCACAAAGACATGTACGAGCGCACTTGCATACAGATGGACAGACATACAGACAGACAGCCAGACAGACAGACATAAGAAACTTTTTTTGAGAACCACCAGCAAAACCAGTCGCAGTTGTAGATGAGCTATGCAGCAAGAGACTGAGAAGAGAAGTGTAACTACTAAGTAGAAAGCATCTAAAAATGTAAATCCAAAATTGGTAACAAACCATAAAACAGTAAAAAGTTAAAACAAAAAAAAAAAGTAAAAATACAATGCAACAGAAAAAAGCAAAGTGTAAGAACAGAATTCAAAAAATATATTGTTTTAGAAATTGCTACATTTCTGTATAACCGAAGCTTGTAGACGCTACTAAACGCTAAAATCAGTGAGTCGGATGTTCTACGAATCAGTGTAACAGTTTGCTTCTGCTTAAAAACAATTTGATTTTACATAATTATTTCACTGAAAGAAAATACTTTGTTGAAAATCGGTCAGAAGGCCAAGGCCAGCATATTAAAAAGCTGTATAAACTTTAATTTCTGCGAAGAAAAAATGAGAAAAAGTTTGAAGCAGTTTACAAGCAACTTCAAATGAACCAATCGAAGATAAAATATTTTCTTCGTCAATATTATTCCATCGCAATTATTGATTTGTCGTACACGCTTTTTAAGCTAATAGAGCAATAAGTATTCGTTGAAAATTAAAACGCAGACGACTACGATTATCATTTTACAGATTCCAAATAAATTCTCAAAATTTTTTTCTTCTAAATTTACATTGAAGCATATTGCTAATACAAAGCGAAGCGATTCGAATTCGAATTCGAAATGTGTAAAATATGCGTGGCGGAATGATTTGATATGCGTAGAGTAGGCGGCTTCTTCATCTTCTCATAATCAAAATGTGTTTTTTTTTAGAATCTACGAAAACAACAAACAATTGTTCATGATCGATTGTTTTTTTTTTGTTTTCTTTTTTATATTCTGAACTTCGATCAATAGTCACACTTGAGTAAATAAAATAAAAAAAAAAACAAATTCGACAAATATTATAACAGTGAAGTATCTTGAACTTTTGAAGGAGGAGGTTCTCAATTCATTTTTATGTACTGATAGACTGATGAGAGCTCATAGCTGAGCCCGAAACATGCGTCTCTGTAACTTAACATTCTTTATAAATCCAAAGTTGTTGGTATTATACTCTCTTCACCTTAATAATTATATAGTACAATGTAAATATTTTCTGCGTATATCATGCTTCTTAAAAAATAAACGAATTTCCCCTCCAAGCATTTGGTATTTGTTACTATTCTGCAAGTACTCAATTTTCTAAAATTGAGCATTTGTTTTTCTAAAATGTAGAAAAACTTTTCTTAAATCTAGAAACTTTCTTTCTAATCAGTAGGGTAGTATTATCGGGTGTTTTGAGCCACCGCTATTTTGCAGTTTTTCGACAATGAAGGGACAAGTGTCCAAGAATTGTGTTACCGTTAACTCACTTTCATAAAGTTTCGAAGAATGAAAAATGTTTCAGTTTTTTTTTTTTTTAATATTAAAAAACAAATGGGTTATTGAGGCTAAATTTCCGAAGAAACTGTCCTGCACGGGAACTTGGATTCAAACCACAAGGTGAACACTTAGTTGAGGCGTTGTAGGTACCTTAGCTAACAAATCGCCAATAAGGCGAATTGTTGAATCACAGGCAGTTAGTGCTTCTCTGACGATCGCCGCAAAAACAAAATTTTTTACTTATGCTAGTTGCAAAACAAAAATTGATAAATATTTATGATTTAAACTTAGATTTATGAATTCACAAGTTTCAACTGCATATCTCAAAAACTGAGACTAGTGTACGTCGGACTAAATAAATGTTTGGAAAAATTTCAATTAATTGTCATATTCGCGGCAAAGTTCATAATGAATAATCAAAAATTCTATTTGATTCTACGTACTTTTTCCCGACCATAAAATAAACCAAGCTTTACTGCTAGCCATGGTTGTCATGTTGTTCGGCACAAAACAGAGTATGCTCAGTGTCTTCTATTTCGTAAATGCAGTGCGGACAAAATGGGAATTCTGCGTAGTAAAAGTGATGGAGATAGCTTTTTAAGCAACTGTGACACAACTCAGATATAGTGTAGGAAAGAAGTTTCCCTGACCATGCTTGCTTGTAAGCTACACAAAGCATCTTTGGGTCAAGACGGTGTGTTCAACGGGCTCCATCTGAAGTATTACAATTTTCTTGCCACTTTCTACCGCTCATTTAGGCGAGATTCATCTTTTACAGCTCTTTCTGGTGCTCTACTCGGTGGTGTCGATTATATCTCTCGATATATAATTCTTTAAACTCAGTCGCAAGAATGCCGAATGGGATCAAGCCCGCTATAGGGTTTCATTTTTAGATACCGACGGAACGTGCTGCTTACACTTAATGCTCCAACTCGCCTTAGACGTACGTTTTTTTTTTTCTATATTTGAGCTTCGTAAAGTACCTTACAATTAACCTCATAACGGTTGCTATGCTCTATTATTTATAGTATTAGCCTGGCTAGTAACGTGCTAGCAACAACCCAGTTTATCTCGGTATGGACCAACACAGTGGCGTAGCAAGGGCGATATCGGCCCCCGGCTTAGAGAGACCACCAAATTTGTCTATTTTACTTTGCTACTGAATACATATGTAATCGTTCCAGTTTTTGTGAGTTTTGTGTTTGCTTCTTACTTTGGCCTTAGGGGTCTCCAGAAACATGTTTCATTTCTTTGAAATTGTGATACTTTTTTTTTTTTTTGTTTCTCCCTTTGGTTCTAGGCATTTTGCTCCTCCAAATAGCTTTTTTTTTGCTCGTCAACGTGAGAATTCAAAGTCCTCTCCGGCCCAATAAACATACTTTTATGAATTTTTTATGAACCTTGTAGAATTGACCACGAAAAAACTTTGAAACGCAGAGTTAAAAAGTTTGGGTTCAATTAAAATTTGAGGCATAAATTCCAAGAATTCAGAGTTAGTCCGCAATTTACGTGCCAATTCGAGCGACACACTTCGAAGCACTATTTTGTGTAATATTACAACATACAATGTAGGGTACACAAATTGGACATATACTCTTTAAAAAAAAAAAAAAAGGAACAAAAGAAAAGACACAAGGAAAAGTCAAGACAAGACAAAAAGTTGCTTGCATGCCAAAAGCGAAATTGCGAACTTGGCTGGCGAACACAGCTGGAATAAGACGGAAGCGAGTACAGCTAAAGAAGGTAAAAACGAAAGACGTCGACGACAACTTAGAAGTGGAATAGAGATAGAGCGTATAAGAGGAAGAGAGAGAGAGAGAGCGACAGAGTGCATGCCAAACGGCAGACATAGTCACACATACATACATAGTTGTACAACATAGTTGCTTTTGCCACGTATAAAATATTTTTGTATTGTGTCTGTTTCATTTGTTATAGAAATAAAACAAAAGCAGCAAGCGCCATCTACTATTAACTACACAACTGTGTGTGTGTGTGTGTGTGTGTGTATTGCAATATAATATAAGTGTGTATGTGCGCGCTTCCGGTGGGGGTGGTTGCTGTTGCTTATGGTGTGTGTGTGTGTGTGTGTATGTGTATTGTTGCTTTAAGAAGAGTAGGGTGTGGGTGGGTGGGTGTTTGGTTGGTTGCTTGAGCATGCAAGTGAGAGGGTTCGAGGTTTAGGTTTTGCTTACTACACTTTTGCACGTTTCATTTCATTATATGCATATGTATGCATGTATGTATGTATGCATGTATGTATGTATGTATTTTGTGTGTTTGTTTTCTTTCTTTTTTTCGGCAGTTGTTTTTCGTTTCTGTCTTTACTTTATTCGTTTAAAGAAATACACACAAGGGTGCAATGACTGCAGGCCAGAACAAACAACAAAACTTTTTGCTTTGATTCGTGTTTTTATTATTATTATTTTTTTTTTTCTTTTCAAAAGGGTCAGAAGTAAGTCGGGTGTGGATGGTGGGTGGAGGGGGTCGAGGACGCATGAAATTCTGTCAAAGTTAGTGGTCAAAGCAACAAAGCATTCGCGAAGGTGCTACTTCAAATATAAACACAACAATTCAATTGTCATTATAAATTAAATTTACCGAAAAAAAAAACACCAAAAGTAAAAGCAAATTTTATATTAAAAATACATACATATGCACATATGTATATAAAGCCTATAAACCTTGATTTCAAGTATCATTTTATTGCAATTATTGCTAATCAGTCAAATTGCTTAATTCACACACTGGGCTGAGGCTGAAGCTGATTAAGCAGCAGACCCTAGAATGACGTGTTTCGCTGATAAGCTCAAATAAAAGAAGGGAAAAAACACGAATTGTGATAAGTTATAAATAGAAATCCCGTGAAATAAGAAGAAACAAAAATATTGAACTTTTATATGAAACATTTCGGTATAAGTCCAACAAATGAGGCCACATAGCCAAAGATTCTTCAAACAGTTATGATTTTTTAACTGTAATTTACTAAACATAGTTTACAGCAAGATTGAACGCTGCAGTCAAGTGCGGTCGACTTCGAGATACCCTGTACCTTGTTTATGTCTCCTTATATGAACCATAGCTTATATTCTTTAGTGGTGCGATCTGAACATATATGATTAAATAGTATATTAGAGTTAATTAGAATTAAAAACAAAAAATCATATAAAAACCCGAAAAAAGGAGATGGGGGGAGCAAGTTTGCAGGGAGCTACACCTTAAATTAGGTCGATCAGAGCCTATATGGAATAATACAAGGAATGAATGTAAGAATTGACGTAAGATACTAACTTGATAAATTAGTTGTGCGATATATTTTATTAGGTTTTACGTAAGATAATCACCAAATTTGTAGTTTATAGCGTAATTAACAACAAAACCAAAACAATGTTCATACAAAAAACAACAAAACCAAAACAATGTTCATACAAAAACTTAAAAATGGGCGTCAGAATTGTATGGGTGCTACACGCTAAATTAGAATTGGTCTTGTTCATTTAATACTAGTTATTTATCTGAAGATAACGCTCTTCAGAAGAGTTTCAATATCCAAATTTATAGTCCCTATCTCTTATACTCTCTGAAATCTGTTCATTCAAACAGACGGTCGACTTGCCTTCCGATGCTGAACAAGAATACATATACTTTATAGAATCTGCCACGCCTCCTTCTATCTGTTACATATATTTCCACAAACTTAATATAGCCTTTTACCCAATGGGTAAAAAGTCTTAAAATAGCAACTTTCTCTTAAACTTTTTAGTATAATTTGAGTGAGCTGAACATGAAAAATATACTGTGTTTATACCGTGTACCCAAAAGCATAAGGATATAATACATTTGTGCTAATGTATGTAAGAGGCAGAAGGAGACGTGGTAGACCTCATAAAGTATTTATTATCTTGATCAGCATAAGAAACTGTATCAATTTGGCTATGTTCGTACGCCTGAATATATGAAACAGCAGATCTCAGGAACTTTGACGTTCAGATTCTTCTTGAGCATACGCAGATGTCTCATTTAAAATTCTGTATATGCCAAGACCACAACGCCCTATAAATACAGCCATTTGGTTCGTATTTTCACGCTTTTCAAGGCCGCAAGCTATTTTTTTTTTGTTTGTTTTGTTTTGTTTTTAGTTTTAAATAATTAATTTTGTTTTAATTTTCATTTAGACTCTTTCAATTAAAACTTTTTCTTCACTCTAATCGATTTGCACATGTTACTGATTTTTTTTTTGTTTTTTTGTTTATTAAAAATTATATTTTAACCATTAATCACTCCACTTATTTGCTTGCTTTGGCCAGTTGACTTTAACCTTTTCGGAAAAATGCATTTGCCGATATGTGGAAAGCGCTATGCTGACGTAAATACCATTTTAAAAGGTGCCGTGAAGGATAATCCGACCGATGGCAACAATTACGCTTCCAGTGGATCAAATGTCATGATATATTTGGCGGGAAGTTGGGAAACAATCTACATATCCAATGTACTTAGTCACATGTAAGTGGCGGAACCAGATAATGCCCATTACAATTTATTATCGAACTTATTTTCGAACACACATTGTATCTGCATATGTTAGATATATTGGCTTTTCTTACTGTTTGAAGTCATGTCGGAAATAGTTTTGTACGTCAATTTAACATTCTTAAAAAATTTCTTTGAAATATTTTGGGAAAACTGGTAAGATGTTTACTCGAATGTTTGTAAATACTTTTCAAAGAAAAACAAAATCACTTAATATTGTTAAAGAGATATTTTAGATTAGGATTTTGTTGCCTTCACAGATCCAACAATTTTATATTAGATATCATTTATGTCACCGATATGAACAAATGCATATCTATATATAGAAAGGTCTCTCAGAGGTATAATGAATCGCAAAACATTTTGAGTAAAATCGTATCATTGTCGAAGTAATACAACAAAACTACCAAATTTTCATGTTGTTTGTGCTTTATTGCGCTTCAAAAATGTATATCTCCGAATCTGACCAATATATCGTCGTTGAGTAGGATTTTCCCAAGTTTACCTTTCAAGGGCTTAGAGAAACAGTAGAATCCTCACTTTCTCACCTTTCAGAATCAGAGTTTCATTAAGAATTGTTAACGGTTTAAAGTAATTTCCAAGTTAAACAGAGAGAGAGAGAGAGAGAGAGAGATACTGACAACTCGGCCTATAATCGTAAGAGTTCAAGAAAGCTTTATTAACAGTTACAACCAAGTTCTTGTTTAGCCGATCGGCGTTTTCAATTGTTAAGTATGCCAGATCGAAAATACTTAATGATTTCGTAAATTTGTAGTCGATTTTGATGAGTTAAATGCCATTCTATTGAGAAAACATTTTTAAATATTGTGGGCAAACATTTTTTTGCAGCAACATATAAAAAAGTTAATATTTGAGACTAAAAACTTCGTTTCATTCCAAAAGCTGTGATTTACAAAGTTAAAAAACATGTTTCTACTCGAATTCGATATAGTTTTATTTGATTTTGTACGAATTTCGCCTAGTTTTTAACAGATCTGTCTATTGTTTTAAATTACGTATAAAGAATGACAGACCGAAAATAAAAAAATGTTTAAATCATGGTGGAATTTCATTTTTTTTTTTTGTTCTTCAATTTTCACGAACTTTTTTACGTGTTCATGTTTGTCTATATACTCGTAGATATGTACAGACTTATATGCTCGTATGTTAATTCAAATCGAATTTTTCTCCTCAACTTCCATTGAAGTTCACACATCCGTTCTTTCAAAGTGCAAAACTACTACGCAGCAAACTTTTTTGGCAGTTCAATAACACTTTTTTTTTTTTCTTCAGCAATACTCATTAACAGCTTCACAAGAAGACAAAGAAGATATAAAACAGAAGTAGAAGAATGGAACACAAAGTAAAAACAATGCGGCCATATTGTCTTCTAAAAAAATAAATTCAGAACAAGACAGAACGCTAAAGTCGACAAATAGATACCCTAAAGCCAGTGTAAGAGTTGCTATTTGCAACATAAATACTTGTATGTATAGTCGTATCATGACTGGCTTTTCAATTAGCATCTCTCGAATTAAAAGAATGTCTGCAAATAGTCTCTCTGAAGCTGTTGCATCACACTAGAATCTAGAATCTTCTCCACATTGTATAACTTTTTGGCATAAAGCCATATATTATGATGGAGTCAAATCAAGTGAGTAAAAAAAGCACAGCATATCAGACTATATTGACACTTTTGAGTTTGGCTTTTAATTACATTCCCACCACTTTAAACTACGAGTATAGTTTTCCATAATAAAAATTCTATAATAAGGCATAGTGATGTGCTTAATTTTGGAAATAACCAAACCAAAAATAACCTCCACACCGAATTTCGGTTGGAAATCGAAAAATATTTAAGTGTATAAAATACATAGAAACATGCGGTCAGACAGATTGAATTTATCGTTTTATACACCATTTTTCTAATTCTAATTCATGTTTTTAAGTCTTTCGATTCTCTAGATGAATTTGTGGTTATATATAAAAGATATAGTACAGGTACTAGAAATCTATCTTTCGAAATTCCAGCATTAATTAGCTTCAATGTGCCTACTTTCAAAAGCAACTCAGTCCCGAGTTTTACGTTTGCTTTAGAACTGAAATAGTTTTTGAAAATTATGCTTTTTAGGCGTTTCAGAGTGTAGTCTGTAAGTAGTCTTAAATACATACAGTATAGTATGTTCACATTAGAGACGGAAGTTATACCTCAGAGCTTTTTGCAATAAGTTCATAGTGGTTTTATTATAGTATCGAACAGCAAGAGCTTATTCCACAACAAATACAATAAATCGGGTATGGTCTGAGCTCAATTTAAATTAGAGTACTGCATGAGTTGATTCATGCTTTTTTTGAATTTTCATTCATTCACATTCAATTGTTGAGTGCAAGACAAACTACTAAAATGTTTACATTCATTTCATTCAATGCCGACCGAATTCCTATTCATTAGCATTCACTTTGAATGAATGAATGAAATATTTATTCATTCAATTATTCATTCGAATGATTCGAAGTTTCTAATTAATTCCTTTGTCGGTTGCTTATTTTATTAACACGTTACTAACGCGAATTGTTGACAGGTAAACTGAGTGTCAAATAGATGAGAAGATGAACTAATAAATATTGCTATTAATACATACTTTTTACTACTCATTTACTATTTCAAAGTAATTAAAATACTGGGTGTCTCAAAAGAAAGTTCACACTTGATTTGCTGATTGCGTGAACGCAACTATTCCGCGGGGCGCGAATGGTATGTCAATCGGTAGCCTAGCTTTTGGGAATTTAGTCGCTATGGAGTGTTTCTCGGGAGCGGACCGTGCGTTGTGCGTACGTGAGTTTTACAAAAACGGTAATTCAGCGACTGTAGCTTTCTGCAGCATTCGACATGTTCGTCATTTAAATGATGCGCCAAGCCCTCGACTTATTGGAAAATGAGTCGAGAAGTTTGAAGAGACCGGTACAACGCTGGAAAAATGAAAATCCGAGCGTCCAAGGTCTTCGAGAACGTTCGAAAACGTAGGCAGTGTTACTCAGTCTGTTCGTGACAACCCGGACCTTTCGATTCGGATGCGTGCTGTTGCACCGGGAGTTGGTTGTAATGACAAACAAGGATATGAGCAGTTTACACGTTCCGCCAGCGTAGAAGCTTCACATTTTATCCTTACAAATTTTTGTAAAAAACTCATTTTTTCTTATCAACTAAGCGAATGGTTTATTGGAAGAGCTTATTGATATCAAAAATAATTTACCTCTTTTGTCCTCAATGCAGGAACATATGAATGGAACATCTAGACGAAATCAAACTATTTGAAAACTTTGAATATTTATACTATTAAGCTAAACAAAGCGCAGCGAAAATGTTTAGACTGAAATTTGAAAAGTATGCAGCATACTTTCGAATCAATGGGTTTTTGAGCAAAATTCGCCAACTCTTGATCGTTTCCACCCACTCAAAACTTAGATGTAAGTTTTCAAAAATAATCGATGCATTTTAAAAATGGACGGTGCCACGCACCCATATAAAAGAGAAAAGCGTGCATAGCAGCGCAAAAATACTTCCACCATTCGTCTATAGAAAATGATATTATACCAAATAACGCATTCAGAGCACTTGAATGTATTGTATTCATTCTCATGCATTTATTAATTCATGGCATTCAATTTTATAAGCGTTCGAAGAACATTGAAAATTCATACATTACGAATGAAATATGTAAATTGAATGTGTTGTTTTCTCAAAATCAAGCATTCCATTCATATTCATTAGATGAATTTATACACATTCATTTAAATATGAATGTTTCATTTGGCGTTTTGGAAGCATTCATGCATTGACGCATATTTAAATGCAACTCTACACTTGGCTAGTTTTTCGAGTTTTTTTTTCTTAAGGCTTCTTTCAAAATTGTGTACTGGACATACCTAAGGCGATTTGGTTTTCAATATGTTACAAAATTTTCGACAAACTAATAATACCCTTTACAAACTACATGTATGTATGTGAAACGTGTTATGAAGGGGTGGGGTGGGGAGGTGGGTGGTGGATTAGATAAAAGACAAAGAAGTTGAAACGACTCGAACACCAATTTTATTACAATTTCTTTCCACTTGTTACCCTAGCACGCCAGCTCGCTCTAACTAATGTATTTATTTAGTATGTGTGAGTAGTACACACACACACACACACATATACATATGCTTTCTTGCAGCACTTTTCAAACTTTCTTTTAGCGTACATTACCTTTATCTAGCAATTTCGTCTCTATGATGTATATACGTGTATATATACGACACTACTTCTTTTTCTTCTTCCAGGCAGCAGCAGGTTGTGAAGTTCGCGAAAAAACAATAAAAAAAATACAACGTACAACAACAACAGAAACACACAAAAAAAAAAAAGAAATATAACCAACAACAAAGTAACACGAACGAACGAATATGTTGAATAATGTATTTGCAAAACGTTAAACTTTATAGACGAAGACGGCGCAACGTAAGACGTTGTATAGCGGTATTTTTTTCTTTTTTAATTTTTGCTTTTTCTAACTTTTGTAAAATTTTTTTTTTTTCGATTTTTTTTGCAAAGTCAAAAATAAATGGCAACAACAATGCGCATCTAAAAAAGAAACAAGCAAATAAATAACAAAAAAAGACAAAAAAAAAATTGACTTTGATGTGGCACACGAATTCTTCGTTCTAATTCTCTTTGAATTTTTTTTTTTTTGTTAATTAATTTCTTTTGACTTTTTTTTTGTTTGTTTGTTTAGCGCACACACAACAACAAAAATTATACACGCACACAAACACGAAAAAAGTAATTTTATTAATATATATATATATATTTTTTTTAAAGGAAACGCAGCGGGGTAAACGCCGCAAAAAAGGGGGCTAGCTGATAGTTAACGCGCGGCACAAGAAATATGTAGATGACCCCACTGAATTTTTGTTTTATAATTTGCTTTTTTTTTGCTACTTTTTTCTATGTTTTAGCTTTTTGCTTTAATAAAAAAACACCGCCGGCGGTAATCAAAAAATTTGAACGTTGGTTTTTGAAGCTGCTGCTGCTGCTATTGACGACGACTGTTGCTTTTGAATTTGTTATTCGATTTCTCGCGTTTGTTTGGTATTTATTTTGTTTTTGAATTATTACTTTTTTTTTCTCTCTTTTTGACAATATTTGCTTTCCGATTTTTTTTTTTATGTTTACAAAACTTTCAAGAGCACCAAAATAAATTGTCAACGAAGAGCGTGTTTGACAAAATAACACAAGAGAACAAGATTTAACAAATATTTCGTTCTTTTTTTATTTTTTTTTTTTTATACTATTTGGAATAACTTATATAAAAAATTTATTATTACTTTTTTCTTATTATTATTATTTTTTTTTTTTTTTGCACAAAATGCCAACGTATGCAATTATTTTTTTATTTTTATATACATATGTATGTATATTTAATCTGATTTTTTTTTTAAATATTTTTTAAGTGCTTTATTTGGTTAATTATTTTGTTTAAATTAAATGACGACGTCAGCTTTAAGATACACACACACACAAACAAACACACGCAGGCCACTGTATTACTTTACTACTCTATCTATGAGGAACGACAACGATGATGACGACGACAATACGACCAAACAAGGGGGCCGACGTGAAACGATTGAACTGAGAGGAGCAAGCAGTACGTAACCGGCCAGCAGCTGATTCAATATGAAATAACTGTGATTCTCATTGCGTTCTTTGTCAAAACGGTTAACGCAACCGGTTTGCTTAACTCTGCAACGGTTATACTTTGTTGCCGGCAGCTGCGTGTGAGCGAGAGAAAGAGAGAGAGAGAGAGAAAACGCAAACCCACACGAACAAGCAATTCGCAATCGTTGCACAGTGGCTTGAAATGTGTGTTAAGCTGTGGCAAAATGACAAAATTTAAAACTGACACAAGTGGTTATTTTAGAATTTTTGCTTTTTCTTTCAAATAGCATAAAAAATTTGAATTTAACATGTGTAACTCTCAATTTTTAAACCAAAACGGTTAGAGTTGCCAGCACAATCACAGAGTTGCGTAGTATCCGTTCCAACGACTTTGTACAGACGTAATCGTATTCAGTCGGAAATGGTAAATGCCAGCATTATGATACGTTGTCATTTAAAAGAAAAAAACTAGACTGTGCTGCTCATAATTTTAATTTTAGTAATGTTCTGTAAATTTTGTATTTTTATACTCTAACATATAGGGTGAATACTATAACATCAAAAAGGAAGCGTCAGACTATACATAAAGTATATATATTATTGATTAGCTGGATAGCTAATCACGTTCAACTGGCTGTCTATGAACAAGAGAACTACTAGTTGCTCAGTTTTTATTCATTCTTACTAAATATCGGTATGAACTATGACACCGGGATTCGTTCTGCATGACGGCATGTCCACTATACTTGTAGATCCACGCTAACCTTAATGTTTTGTGTAAGTAAAACTTTATTTGTTGAGCTGACCACCTAGAATGTGGAACAAATATTTAGTAGCGTTGGAAAAGCATTATATATGTGGTTCTACCATGATTAACGTTTTATCTTGTTTAATAATAATTTAAAAAATACATTTCTACAATACCACTTGCATAATTAACAAATAATACATATAACCAATATTACGACACTATGTAAATATGCTTTAATAAGTTGTTTGTTGAATGAAAAATTCTGAAGTATGGAGCCTGAATTGAAAAACATTTCCAAAACATAATCTTACAAATATTATTCTTGAAAATTCGGCTGCTTATATCGCTGCCATATTGTGCACTATTCATAAGCAATATATAGGAATGAGTATTTACTGGAGTTGGAGACCTGTAGGCCATATTCAATTTGGCAAGTTTAATAAACAATTCAACCCAATTTCAAATTTTTTGAGATAAACTCATTCTGGTGTCTCTCATTCTAATATTCTTTAAGAAGCAATCAGTCGATTCGTCAAGCTGACTATGAATTTGTATGTGTTATAAATACAATGCAGTGTATTATAAATTTTAAAATTCAACAAACACAAAATACCTAGGAAACTGACATTTGAGATTGTTTTGAAATCTAATTCCTTATGGTTTATATTTGCTTTACGTCTTTTTTGTGTACTTACCTCAACGTACACAAATAATTTGTTTGGTAAACATAAAAATATTCTTATAGCATTCACTTAGAGTAAGAAATGGTATTATCAGTTCGTCAGAGAGTTTGTAACGCGTTAATGAATATATGGTCGATCGCATAAATTATATATATTCTTGATAATTTCATGTCTGCCTATCTGTCCGTCTGTCTGTCTGATAGCTGTTGCGCAGTTTTTGGGGATTCACTTTTTGACATGTGCAGAAACATAGACTTATTTTTATTGCAGCCAACGACAGTATTTATATTTACGGTAGCGACCAGACAAACCATCCGCCAACTTTTGACATTCTGCATGAACAATTTTATGGCACTCAACTGGAAATTTGATATGGTGACTTCTAATACTCGGATGCTTAACTTAAATATTAATAAATTATTTGAAAATTTCAAAACTGGTTACAACATTCGATTGGGATCAGTCGATATTAATTGTTTCAAACAATATTGATCAAAGTTTGAAAATTGGGCTTAACACAGAAAAATAAAAATTAGTGCTTTTTTTTTTTGTAAATAGAAATTTTAGTACTAAAGCAACTCCGTGCCTCTTCGCAGAATATAAACTTGCAGTACATTTGCAGTCTACATAATTTTCTGTTTCAATTTTTAAGTAACCAATGTAATAAACGAATCGAGTAAACGTTTAAATAGTTTAAAAACGTCATAATTATATTTCACAATTTATGATTCATGTAGAAAAGAAAAAACAACTATTTTTTAACCGGTTCAGAATTGACTATATCGTTATTTTTACGAAATTAAAAACAATAGAAACCACGGTGCAAGGCTTCGGCAAAAATTTATCAATCGTCGACAGAGAGCAAGCGAGATAGAGTTAGCGAGAGAACAAAGTTGCTACTACAATCAAATCTATGAATGAGCGCACTTGCTTATATCTGTTTTTTTTTTTAACTGTGTAGTTGGCTGTGCGTGTATGTATTGGTACAACAGAGTGCCGGTATTTGTCTAATTTGAAAGAGCACCAAATTTGAAGAGCTAGCGCCATGCGCAAAAAATAGCAAACGGCATAATTTCTGTCTCTCTCTCTCTCTCTCTCTCTCTCACTCACTTGTGTGTGGCGCTTCAAATAGTTATTACCGGAATAAAATTTATTTGCGGGGGTGTTTCACAATTTCTATTGAAGATGCACCAGCACATTCGCTCTTTTACTATCAAAATGCTCTCTTTATATGTATGTCAGTGTATTAGTGTGCGGCCTCTTTGTTTCTGACTCAATCAATGACGACGTCACCACCCAGCACCACCCAAATTTTGCACAGTGGTATGTATGCACACACTGTTGCAATTATTACTTCATTCATCAATTTTATGAATTATTTTTTTCGCAACAACAAATTGTTGTTATTTTTGTGGTTGTTGTTGTTGTTGTTGTATTTGTTGCTGCTGCTGGAATTTTGCCATAATAAACACGAAATAGTGTGATGACGTTTGATTTTATTTATCGCTCACTGCTGTTTTTTGATTTGTTTGTTTATATATAGTGTATCTGTACTACATACATATGTACATACATATGTTTCTATATGTTTAAATCAAACAAGTTGTTTTCAGTTGCATGCGAATTATTTGCAGCTTTATGAGTTTTTGCTGGTTCTGTTTTTTTATTTTATCTATTTAAAGTTTATTTAAGAAATAAAAAAAAAAAAATTCTAAAATATTAAAGCTGTTTTTTTGCTTATCAACGAAACCGCAGCTGTAACCGCAACAACAGATTTCAATATTCAAACTAAAGAAATTTAATTTTATCGTCGTAAAGTTGGTTTTTTTTTTAATTTTTTTTTTTTTTTTTTTTGTTAGTACAAGAGTTGTTAAATTTCTTGTTGCGCTATACTCAAATTGAGACGTCCGGTTTATCAATCATTGTAAAAATATGGTTATTTTTGTTGTTTTTCGTATCTAGTTTACTGATTGACGGTTTTTGCATAATTAAGCAACAAGTTTCTTTGGAAGTTGCCAAGTTAATTCAATTTTTAAATGCCATATTTGCACGTCATATGAAACTAATGCATGTGTCTGTCTGCATATAAAACAGACACAATTGGATTAAAATTCTTTTGAATGATATATTAACTAACTTATTTAAATATGTAGTCTTGCGAGCTTTTCAGTGGAATTATTTAGATTAATGCTGAGTGCATACACATTAAAAATCGTCACAGTTTATTTTATTTATAAATAATTCATATCTTCGTTTGAATACAGCCAAAATTATTGTATAAAATGATAAATCTATGCAAATAATCTATACATAACTACAAATGTCAGCTATGTAATTGAATTACAATTTCATAGCTGACATTATTTCCCGTTTGAGAAAAACAAGTTAAAATAGAAAATCAGCTGATAAAGCCACAATGACAGGCAAGGCGAGCGAGTGAAAAAACCCAATATGCCACAATAAAATTATTTCAAAGAAAATAGATTCAGTAGAATACAAAACAACAAAACGAACAACAAGACGTAATTTAAAAATTTCTGAATGTTACGCTACGCCGGCTGACATCTTGATAGAGTTCCCAAATATACCAATGCGTTCTTTCCAGATATTATGAGAAAACAAACAAGAGAAAACATTAACTGCGATGCAACCGGTGCTTTAATACTTTTTCACAGTTTCTATAGAAGCTATACCTTCTGGCGGGTAAATCGCGCGCATTTTGATACTTGTATTGCTGGTTATGTTTATAAAAAGTCTCCATACCAACTTTAACAATATTTCAAAGATTGACGGAGAAAGGCGTTGACAAACTCACAGTCAGAGCGACATACCGTCAAGCAGATACATTTGTCTTGTCACGAATATATGTACATACATATAATAAACTTTAGGATTTCCGATGCTTCCCTTAAGGCGTTGTAAAAATTGCAAATATTCACACTTTGTGTGAGGAATATAAAAACATTTCATGCTAACACAAAATTCATATAAAAAACTGTCGAAATAATTTTTAGCGTCGTTCTTCAAATTTTAATATATATGTGTCTAGACCTTCAACATACACTAGGTTACTTCAAAAGTGCATCGATTTCATTATTTTGTAGCACGTTTTGAGCTGGTTCACAGTCCATTTTTACATTGTGAAATTTGAATATTTTTTTAAAGAATGTTAAACTACGGAGACACGTACTTCGAACTCAGCTACGAGATCTCATCAGTCCCTGGCCGGGGTTGTTTCACTACTTCACTAATTTTTGTTACTTATAGCACGTGTATCATATGCGCATGTACGGCGTTTTGACAAAATCTATATATAAACCACAACAAAGGCTAGTAAAATCGGGAAATTTAAGGTTTTGGGAGTTTTGCTAGTTTTTGTCTATCTTAGTTGATCAAACAACCAATTAATTTTGTAGCCCTTTGAAGGAAATCAAGTGTTAGAGTTAGTATTTGGCCAGTTTTTTTTTTTTTTTTATTAAATTGCTTCAGAGCTATTGGGTTAAACTCTGGTTCAACTAGAAAAATATCACATCCAGACAAGTCCCAAAAGGTTGCTGATTCAATTGATTCAATTCATATCTTGAGAACAATTAACATTCGTATTTTTAAGGTTGGATGCAGTTAGAAATAGGTAAATCGTATGTCTATCTAGGAAAGCAATGTTCGAACGAACTACACGAAAATTGTTACTGACGACAAAACAAAACAAAACAAAACCAAAAACGTTTGAGTACTGCAAACCAAAGGAAGGAGGATGGTGTTTTGTACAAACAAGAAAAGCTGTGGGAGAAATAATTTCAACTGGAATTATGAGCGGTGTCAAGATCACAAAGTAAAATCGATAAATCCTAGAAACTATTTAAAGAAGAAAGTTGATATTTTATGCAAAACAAGACGAACCCTTAGAGAAATAAGTTCCACAGTAAAAAAAGAATTTGAAATAAAAAAGTAAATAATGAAATACATATATACACATATAAAACTTCAGCGCAGCACCGTACGCCGGGTTCAGCTAGTATATGAATAAAACGTGTCTCAAGCTGTTATAGTCTCCGAGATCTTCGTAGACGTTAATGTGGGATAGACAGAGGAAAGCTGTCTATCCCAAAATATGAAACACTGATCAAAAATATGAAACACTTTACGGTTTTCACTTTCGAAAAGATTTTGCGAAAGTGATTTCGTTAAAATTTTACAATGTTCTCATTTGGGAAGATTTGGCGATTTGAGTGCACTTGCATTGTGAGTTGCAATGTGAGTTGTCGCTACTCAATACCGAATTAATTTAAATTATGACATTCTCCCCGACGTGAATAATGAACCATTTTAATGAAATCACTTTCGTAAAATCTGTCTGACAGAGAAAACCGCAATAGAATTGTAATTCTCAAAACAATTTGTAAAACTTTTGAATCATATCTTGTGCATAAGTTTACAAAGATAATAGCTAAACAAATAGGCAGACGCATAACGACAACAACGAAGTGAGGAAGGGAGCTAGCAAGTCAGTTGAGGGTGACTGCAAAAGCAATTTTCAATTGAAATCGAATGCGTTGACAAAAACAAAAACAATAAAAACAACAACAACGACGACGACGACGACGACGACGACGACGGCATCTGAAGAAGAATTTGCCCATATGGAAAATGTTTCAGCGTTTGTAGAAGAAAGAAAGCGCGGACGGACGGGCGTGCAAGCGAAGAACGTGATGCATGAGGCTGATAAGCAGCTGAGAAACGCTCATTTCATGCTGGTGCGTTGTTTTGCGTTTAGTAATGCAGTTTAGATACGCCCACCCCTCCCGCACAATGCCTATTAACGCTGGTGACGGGACGTCGGGGGGTGTGAATGCGGAGATGCGGCATTATCAGCAGCGCCAGCGATTAGAAGAACGCTGCGGAAAAACCACCCTCCGCAAGCAAAGAAACCATTAAGGAAAATTTACTGTTACCATTGGCATATGTGTGCTTATGTGTATGTCGGTTAGTGTATTTGCCACTGTGCTGGCAGTGAGCTAGAGAGAGAAAGAGAGTAAGAGGGCAAGTAGCAGGCAGAGCAAGGGCTCTAAAAAGCGCTCTACCAACAAACTATTGAATGACAGTCTGTCTGTATGTCCGTCCGACTGTATCTGTCTGCCTGTCTAACTGTGAATGGCTTTTGTTTATTTGCTTAGTTATGTGAATTTCCCTGCAATAACAGCAACAACAACAACAACTACAACAACAACAATGAGAATAACAGTAGCGAAATTTTTACATATTTGCTCAACTGTCACATACATCTCCATATACATATACATACACATGCATACAATATAGCTATCCTTCTCTTGCTAATACAATGAAGACTTCAAAGCACTCACTAAGTTTACAAGCGAGGGCTGTTCGATAGATGATTTAATATTCAGTCTCCGCTTAGTTTGACTCATTCAACCGTTCTACTTCAAAGTTCAAGTTCTGTAGATTCTAAATATTAGCTAAGCGATAAGCTAACTCATTAATTAATATAAAATCTACATAAACTCGTATTTAAAATTAGAAAATCGTAAGATTACATTTGCAGGCACGCTACACTTTCAATAATTCTGAATTTAAATGTTCATTAAATCTAACAATACGTAAACGGATAATAATATTGTGGCCTATGATGCTATCAAGGCAGCAACTAGGGGGTTAAGTCAAATAAAATCGAATGAAAACCCATGTACTTATTAAATATTTTGCAATCGAAGTTATTTTCTCTCATTTTTGAGTGCATCGTTGCCTTATCTTCAGCACAGATGCTCATACAGTTCATACCTAGTATAAAATTTGTAAAAACACAAATTAATCTTCGTGAATTGGAGTCCATGCGATATGACTGGCCACTAAAAAGTTCTTTTCGAATAGAAAAAATATATTGTTCTCAATATTCCACATTAGTGAACTCAAATAACTTTATTTTATTTATTTAATTTTATTTTTTCTGGCGTGAGAAATTTTTGGAAAACAAGAGCGGTGCTAATTTCGTTGAGTTGCTGAATTATTTTTTGTAAGCGTTTGGAAAAATGGTTTATTTATAAAATAATAATTTTTTGCGCTATAATATGGCATTCTTCACAGAAAATTTCAATCAACTCAGCGTCGAATAGGGTAAATGATTGCATCAAGATATATAGACATTAGAAAACAGCTTCGAAGAAAACTAGCTTATTAATGCTGACCACTTAAAAGAAACACTGGTGATTCCCTTTATAAACGTAGAAGATCATCAATCATTTTTAAACGTTAGAAACGAGTTCTTGTTTAGCGAATCACTGTTTTTGTTTTTAAAAACAAAAACAAAAACAAATAAAAAGCTAAATAAAGATTTAATTCCATTGGAAGAAGTTAAATAACTTTGTAGCATTTCATTGAGAATTTAACTCTTCTTTCTAAATATTATACTGAAAAAATTTATTCCGAACTAAAATTTGCATTAAACGGTGGTCTAAATGAAAGTAATTTAAAAAAATTTAAAATTCGTAGACTTTTTCGGTTAAATATGTACTTACTTAATTTCATTTAAAATTAACAATATACATATGCCTAATCACATAAATTTGCAGTAGTTAGACCCATTCTGCTATACGGAGTATGTGCATGGTGGCCAGCACTAGAAAAGGCTTCTACCCTTAAGCAAATGCATAAGGTGCAAAGGAGTGCTGAATTTTGTATCAGTTGAGCGCTGCGTACCACACCGACGGACGCATTAAATGTACTGCTCCATCTGAGCCCACTTGATCGCCTTGCGAGAGAGAGAAGGCAATAGTCACAGCAATCAGACAAAGGGAATCTTCAGCTTGGTACGGTAGTTACTTTGGTACGGTAGTTACTTTGGACAATCGAAGATTCTACTACAACAAGGAAACATACCACCAAATACGGATTATTGCACACCAAACATGAACTTCGTTAAATAGTATGACGATTATGACGTCCACAAGACTACAATGGGCCTACATTCCTCACTGTAGAGAAAACGCTATCAATATCTTTACAGATGCAGGGTCTAAGCTTGATGGTAGGATAGGAGGAGGTGTATTTTCACCGGATCTGGGGATTAGAGAATCCTTTAGACTGCCCGATCATTGTAGCGTCATTCAGGCGGAAATGCTAGCCATTCAGGAAGCTACACATCTCCTAAGATCACACTCAAATACTCAAGAACATGTGTTTATCTTCTCGGACAGTCAGACTGCCTCTTTCAGCTCCAACACTAAAACCACAAACAGAGTGACGGAAATCTCTTAACGAGATTGCAGAGCACTATGTTATATATCTCATCTGGGTGCCTGGTCACAAAACATAGAGGGAAATGCTGAAGCGGATAAATTAGCAAGAGAGGGTATCCTTCCGGGGAAGGCCACAGTAGGTATAACCATGGCTACATGTAAACTACAGATCTCAACAGAGATGATCAGTATAGCAACAAAAAGATGGTACAACCTTGGCACGTGTAGAATCTCTAGACTCATCTGGCCAAAATATAATCTTAAAAGAACAATAACAATGCTTCAGTACAAGAGAGATCAGATAGCTGTTATTGTGAGAGCCTTCACAGGCCACTGTACAATAGGAAGACATGCCACAAGGCTAGGTTTAAACTCCTGGGACTTCTGCAGAAGCTGCGGAAACGCCAAAGAGGAGGAGACGGTCGAGCACTTGCTATGTCATTGTCCGGCCCACAATAGGAAGAGACTGACGTTATTAGGGCGCCCCTTCATGAACAACTTAATTGAGATATCAGAAAAAGAGATTAAACACATCTCAACGTTCTTGACACTGTCAAAGTGGTTTCCTGAGTAGCTACGTATGAAATAGGAACAAATATGGTATCACAAAGGGCCTATGCTGGCCTAAGTGACAATGTGTGGTTTAACCATGTTGGGCCATCCTTACCTAACCTAACCTAATCACATAAATTCACACAAACTTACTATACCCTTAACCCCATTGGGTACAGGGTATAATGGTAAATTGCAACTAATTCGTATGCTAAGACCGTTAGAGCGCAAGAGAGACGTTGATAGTATTTTTACTGTATTCTGATAACTGGAAACAAATGTACAGAAAGGAACAAAAATGAAAGCAGTGAGGCAAAATACGGCACTTGAAATTGTTTCATCATGAGTCAGCCATAACTAAGCACAAATGTAAACAAAAAACAAATAGTAGCAATGCTGATAATGTGACATATCTCACTCGCACTATTACAAGTTCATGCTCGAATCATAGTAACACTCAAAGCAACGTGTGCTAATTGTTCGACATTTGATAATCACATTTAATGAAATTACGAATCACTGAAAGAGTAGATTTTTTCTTTTTTTTTTTGTTTAATCTGATACTAGATATGAACTATATGAGCATCTATGCGAAAGATAAGGCAACGATGCACTCAAAAATGACAAAGTACCAACAGTTCGGCAAAAATTGTATACTATTTATCCATGAATTTACGGTTTTTCGAGTTATTTGTGTAAAAAGAGTGTACTACTAGTGCAAAATAAAACTAGGAAAAAAGAACAATAATGAATGAATGCTGCAAGACAACTGCAAATGGTGAAAATACTCACTGCATGCATTTTTAAAATGCTTTCCTATATTGATTCTGTATATTTTAATAAAAACATAAACAAATCAATCAATCTACACTGTTTCTAGGAGATGGCAAATTATCATGTTTAGATGATATCTCAGTCAATGACGACCAGTCAGGTAATTCATGAGCAGCCTCAAGTCTGCTCTGCTGAAATGAGTGTTGGTTTTAGGGTATATGGAACGAGCCAGTTGTTAAACATGCCGTATTATGTTGTTGAGTGGCACAATTTCAATGAAGAATTTAGTTTTGTGGTGATTATTCCACAGAAACATTCTGAGCTCTCAACAGTGAGTTGCTGATGCAGTGTTCATCAGTAATTTTATTTATTTCGATACCCTTCCGACCAGAAACACAACAGATTGCGACTTTGCAGCTGATTGAAAGTTGTTGGAGAGTAACGTAGAAACAGCTTTGAGGAAAAATACCACGAAGCTAGTGTTTTTATAGCCATTTGGCCATCTGAAAAGAAGGTTATGCCTTTTATTAATAAGCTAACGTACGCAGATCTTAATAGCGTGGATCTTCAAACATAGAAATCGCCGTTTTTGTTCCGAAGACACACTTCCCAGCATTACGAATCATTTAAGCTTTGATGAGATGCTCTCATTCCAATCTGGCGATTGGGAAAGAGTACGGAGAAGCGTCTGCCGAAACTATGGACATTTAGACACTATAGACATATCGAACAGCCCTCGTACTTCAATTTATGCATATGTTGGCTTTAGTCTATGCGTTCATCTTCGCTGTCCCCCAGCATCTTCCACCAAGGTTTCTAAGCTGCTCTCACAGTTCTTGCCGCTTCATTAGATTACATTTGTTTTTTTTTGTTTTTGTTTTTTTTTTTTTGCTGATTACTGTAATCTTGTAGTCAATGCTAGTTCTTGTTGTTGTTGTTTTTGTTGTAATTGCAGTCGTAAAGAAATTAAATGCTCATTATTAGTTTTTTGTTTTTCTATAGCATGCTATGATTCTCATTTTTGTTGTTGTTACTATGTACTATTTGCCTATTCTTATCAGTTTGAGTTGTTGTTGCTTTGCAGCCTACTACTAAGCCGCAAATAAAATGTGTCTCTCTCTCACTTGTTGTTTTGCATTAAAGTGCTGCCAGCATCATTCAACGTTCTTGCTGTTGTTGTTATTGTTGTTCTCACATTGTCAACTGTCAAATGAGGCGTAAACACGCACACGCGCTTACATGCACACCTACACACATATACTTATGCATGTGTGTTTAACTGTGAACGAGGCATCAATTATGAGGCGTCTTTTTTTTCTGCACACGTGTCACCGCTTTTCACGCCTCACCGCATCTTTCGCACTTATGCATTTTATTTACACAGCATCCACTAACACACACGCATACATACGCATGAATTAAGATTGTCCAGCGCCGCGTATGAGCAAGATAGCTATATACAAACTACATACATACATACATACATACATACATACATACATACATACATACATACATATGTGATGGACATTAAAAGCATTTATTTTTTCGTTTCGTGGCTCATCATCAATTGTTTATCACATTGCTCTTTTCTGATCTGCTCTTTCATATCACTTTGGTTCAATAAAAATTATCGCTTTGTAAGTGAAAAGCAAAGCAAAATATACATAAATAAATGCAAAAACAAATATATTCAATGTATGTATGTATATATGTATTTGCTATATATAAATACATATGTATGTAATTATGTACATACAATAAATGCTTGATTTTTATTAAAGTTGTGATAAAAATGTTAATGGCGTTCACATGAATGGCAACGTAAATGTATGCGCCAATACCCGCAAATTCATATGTATGTGTGCAAGTATGTATGTATGTATGTATGTATATATCTATGTGTGAGTGTTTTTGTGCTCTTGCATTGGATAAGCATTTGTTTTTTTTTTTTTTTTGTAAGCTTGTTTGTTTTCGCTTAGTAACTGTTCATTGAAATGAAATAAATGTAGATTATATATAAATGGAGATTTACAGTTAATGGAAAACATATTGCAGCTTAGGATAAAATTAGTTCAATGCAGCTTAGTAGATTTAAGAAAACTTCTTATAATATTTACATAGGGATGTATTTTGCATTTGGTTCTAATGTGAATCTAAAATAATCTCTAATAAAATAAAGAATTAGATACTGTTACAGGAACCGAGAAATCTTTACAAAAAAAAAAAAAAAAAAAATCGAAAGATTTTTTGTAAGCAACACTTCTTCTATTACGAGACGCCCAATAACTGAGATTATAATCAACACTCTCCTATTAATTTTTAACCCTTCTATGCCAATTCTCTCTAGAAAATAGCATTAAAAAGTGATTTGATGACACATTCAACTATCAACAGTGGGTACTAAGATAAAGGAAACACATGGGGTTGTCAAAAATTTGCTTTATAATACTATTTTCTGCAGAGGATTGGGTACAAAAAACAGTCGAACAGATTCATTGATAGTCTCAATCAATTCGATGATGTTGGAGATAGTCGGAATCATTGGACTCCCGTAAATGATGAAGTATTCCTTACAAAAAAACTTGGGGATTGAAGCGTGAAGATGGTATTTCAGAAAGCCATCGGTTTTAGATTTATTTTAGTGCCAACTATTGCTGATTTCATTTCGAAGGGTCTAACTTTTTCAGTTGTTCTTCGGCGACAACGTGCCTGCAATCTACTTCTGGCTACTGCTTCAAATTTCACAACGATATGAAGAGCAGTTTCTTTCTTATGATCGAAAAATCTGCATTCAGAGGAGTTATATACACCCATCAGGTGCACACACAGGTTTTTCCACAGTCTACAGTATCCTGTTAGTATTTCTGTCACTGTTTTCAACTGGTTTCTTCCTAGTTGGAGCATATTTTTCTATCTGTTCGGATCGAAACTCCCTAGGAATATTTTTGCTTGCCTTAGTGCAGTGGTTGGGCATGTGCGCTTTGCACCCGTGATGCATATACATACATGCTAGTCTTTGTAGGTAGTTTAATACCCTCGTGACTGTGACCTGTCTCGCCGTCTCTCCCCATGCGACTATGCCATTTAGTAACGTTAAACAATATTAACATTTTTAACTTGTAACGTTTTTTGTAACATTTCTGTATTATTTCAGTAGCTACTTTCAAATACAAAATAGAGTGTAGATCAGTTATTGGTCGAGCCAAACATAAGTCAATTGACAGACACGAGCTGAACTCGTATCAAGGTATGCTGCTCTTTTTGTGTGAAGAACTTTTTTATTGCAGTCAATATCAACGGAGTCGATATCAACGGAGTCAATATAACGGTAGTAGTAAGGCTCATTTTGCTGTACGGCGTATGTGTTGCCTTAGACTGAGGGAATCTTCAGTTTGGCATGATAGCTCCTTCGGACACTCGATAGCTCCTTCGGATACTACAAATACAATATAATATACCATATCAGACTACAATGGGACAACCTTCCTCACGCTTTAAACATCTTTACAGACGGTTTAAAGCTGGATGGTCGGGTAGGAGGAGGTTTATTTTCATCGGATCTGGGGATTTGATAATCCTTTAGACTGCCCGATCATGATAGCGTTTACAACGGAGTGCCATAAATCTCTTAACGAGACTGCCGAGCACTATGTTATACATCTCATCTGGGTGCCTGGTTACCAAAATATAGAGGGAAATTGTGAAGCGGATAAGCTAGTCAGAGAGGGTACCATTGCTGATATCCTTACATGGAAGGCCACATTAGGTATAGCCATGGCTACATGTAAACTACAGATGTCATTAAAGATGATCGGTACAGCAATCAATAGACGGTGTAGAATCTCCAGAATCACCTGGCCAAAATATAATCTCAAAAGAACAATAGCACTACTTCAACACAAGAGAGATCAGATAGCTGGCATTGTGCGATCCCTCACAGGTCACTGCATAATAGGGAGACATGCCATAAGGCTAGGGGTAAACTCCCGGGATTTCTGCAGAAGTTTTGGAAATGTCGAGGAGGATGGGACGGTCGAGCAGTTGTTATGACACTGCCCGGCACACGTTATTAGAGAGCTCCTTCCTTGATAACTTAACTGAGCTCTCGGAAAAGGAGATAAAACATATCTCGACGTTTGTGACACTGTCAAAGTGGTTCTCAGAGTAGCTGCGGTACGAATAGAAAATATGTACAAATGGTATCACAAGGGAACTATGCTGGCCTAAGTGACAACGTGGGGTTCAAACATGTTGACCATACAACCTAATCTAACCTAATGTCAACTTAATAATTGATATGCTAGCAAATATTTGGTTGAAATGTGTTTTAGTGATTTAGTTCATATACATAAACAAATGGGCGTGTCCCGCCCACTTTTTGAGGTAGTGCCATACAAACCCACAGCTCACTTTTATGCATTTGTATGAAAAACGTCAATATCAACTTGATATGCGTTATGGTGGCATCTTATAGATGATCGCTTCATACACATCTACTAGTGGGCGTGTACCGAACACTTTTATGGGTAGCCCTATTTATGTTTTACAATACGATGTAAAAATTCCTGTGAATGGTATTAACCGAAGCTAACATTTTACTTGTTTCTCTTTCTGTTGAAAATTTATGTATTTAGAACCAAGTTAGTTAGTTCGCTAGCCAAAGCAATAATTACTTTAACAAGCACCTAAATTCTGTTATTGAGAGTTTCAAAAGTAAATTCTGCGCAAAAGATTATGGTTTATAAAAATATGTAGCCAGTAAGCAAAATAAATATAATACATAAAAACATTCACAATATTGCAAGCTAGTATTATAAATTCTTAAGTTGTGTTGTAAAAATCGTATGAGAAATAATTTTATGTGTACTATGTACTATTTTATTAAAGAAGTTTGTTCATCTTACCCAGTCGTAAATTTGATAGGCCTGAAAATGAACAAAATTAGCACGACGAAACAATTTAAACTGAATCACTGATTTTAAAAACAGCGATTTAGTGATTAAGTATAAAAAATATATATATGTAGAATAGTTAAGTATTTGGTTGATAAAAAGGTTTTAAAGTCGCTTAATAACTGAGCTGCAGTGTGAAATTGTAGCTAATAAATTAATTATTATACATTAACGAGTCTTAAATACTATGTGTGCAAAAAATGTGCAAAAAAAAGTTTTTTAAAATCCATAACCATAGTTTGTAAACTGCACTTTGCTAGCATAACTTAACTAAAGCTGACTACAAACTGCAACCAATGCAATAATAATGAACATCTCGTGCGTACAATTAGCTTAGTCACAGCAATGAGATACAAACATTAGTTAGATACGTTTTTCGAACATCGAACAAGCATTTTGCACATACTATGTTTAAAATACAGAACGAACGCCCCCACCACAAAACAAAATACATACATACTCGTACATGCGACGAAGTTACAAAAACTGTTTAGATAAAAAAATAAATAAAATAAAATAAAACGAACAAATGCTGCGATTTGACGTCAAACGTTGCCAGTTGAAGCGAAGTTTAAGTTCTAAAATTGTGAAAAAAAAAAACAAACGATAGTTTTTTGTTTCTGATAAAATAGAAATTGCGTCGGGCCAAAAATACGCAGCACGTAATTTTTGTTATCATATCGCAACGACAAGAAAAGCAAAAAAAATACAAGAAAAAAAAAATGAAAATGAAAATCAGAGTGTCTGAATATGCTCTGTAGATAGTACATACTATTACTATTCTTTATCAGCTAAAAAAAAAAAACACATCAACTGAATCATGTACTAGCAAACTGTGATAAATTGTATTGAAATGGAAATGCAAATAGCTAAAAGAAAAACGAATTATGGGCGTACAATTTTCAGTTAGATTTTACAAAATCTTTACGAGATACATTTTTTGCTTTATTTTTCAATCAAATTTTAAATAAAATGCTACACTTATACTAAAGCTTAGTTAGTAAGTACTCAGTCAGTGCAGCGCAAATTTGAACAGGAAATGCAAAAGAAAATAATAAAAAAGAAAAAAAAAAACAAAATACTTAAAATAAGCGGAATCGCATTAAGTGCATCCGTTTGCATGAGGGTGTGCTGGCAGTATTGCAGCCTAGAACGTTGCAACATTCTGTTCAGTTCACCTTGACTTTGCGCCAAGAGGCTGCAAAACATTCAAGGTTAGCTTTGCTAGTCTTTTGGTGCCTTGAAGTAGAATTGAGTTAGCTGAGTACAAACTCGTTTAGCTTAGAGGGAACATAACGTGCAACAAAAACAAAACTAGAACGCGCGCATAAATAGAATTAGCTTAATTGGAGCATATTCAAGCAGGCGCGCGCACAAGCCAAGCGCTGTGGGTGCTGCTATTTTGTATAGCATCATCATCATCAACAGCATCATCATCATCAACAGCATCATCATCATCATCATCAACAGCATCATCATCATCATCATCATCTTATAATTATTTTAGTGTTAATAACAACATAACCACTTGTCTGGCTAAAAATATAGCTCATATATATGCTTGAGTATCTGTATATATGTATCTAAATTATATTGTATCTATTGCCTGCATATCCTGCTGTGCTCTTGTGTATATTATATGATACATACTATGTGTTCATAGCCATTAAAATATGATGTCCATTAGTGCAATATCACATTTATAGTGCCATGCTATGCTATATGAAGTACTTTGTTGTTGGTTTAGCAATTCTAAGATGCGTGTCGTTGCTTAAATTATATAACAATACATAAAGATTATATTCTAGGTACACAAAACATAATATACGCATTTTATGTATGTATATAAAGCATAGCATTTTACTATATGTATATATTAAAATATATAATTTCTTTATGAATGAATGACATGGCAGCATTGTATGCTTGCACGCTTGATAAAAGTATCAATTGAGCGAAAGTAAGACTCGAAAGTGTTTGGTTAGCTTAATGCATATACGTGCAAATTTATAAAAGATGATATGATTTGATGTTGTTGTTAATTGAACGTTGAGCATATATGCAGCTACACAGAAAAAAAAAAAAAATGTTGTCCAAGGAATGTCAAACTCTTTGCAGAAGAAAACGAAGACTATTTGGAGCTGAGTTTTAGTTGAGCTTAAACTAAAACGGGTACTATGCATCAATCCATCGCATACATCAAATTAGGGCTAAATTAGGGGAACCAGTTCGATGTGATGAGTCGCTCCAATGGAAGGTACTTTTCCACTTTAATGGGTTCTGGTTCAAAACCAAATTTCCTAGCAGAAATGCTTTGCTTGAGTTGGCATATTTAAACTTGTTTACCTCCTGGTTTATTTGTAGAAGTTTCGGCGCATATGCTTAACTGATGATAAAACTTGAAGCAAATATTAAACCACTGAAGGCTAAGTCGGTACATTGTTTTACATAAACATCGATTACGATGGTCACTATTTATATAGAAGTGTTGTTAGATGTCTGCTGATATTTCCACTGGAAAGTATTACAATTTTAAACCGTGTACTTATCGAATAAGAAGGTATAATAGAGTATTTTGTGCAACGAGTTCTTGGAGACTATAAATATAAAGTATAAATATTTGGATACTGCTTTTCTATTATAAGCTAAAGATATGAATGTGCTAATTCCACTATAAGGGATAGCTCAATTATGAGTTTTGGTATGAAAATGTGTTTTTTTTTTGTTTGGTTTTGTTTGTTATTTACGCTACAAACGCCAAATTTGCAGCATCTTAAATCATTTCAAATAAAAACTCATATCGGACCACTATAGAATATAGCGTACATACAAATATATGGCTCATATAAAGAATTTTCGACAGTGTATTTCGAAGTCGAGCACACACGAGTAGTCAATTTTTTCATGTTTACAATAAACTTTGTTTTCTCAGTTGAACTCAATTTGTGTTTAAAGTGATTTGAAAGTTCTGAAAAAAAAAAAATGGATTTAATTGGAAAAAAAATTTCGTGCAATGATTTATTACGATATTATTTCGTTGGGTATTATCAATATAAGAGTGCATTGATAAACTTCCACTTTTGCCAAGTTTAATTGCAAACGTCCTTCACTCAAAGAGAAAATACCGCTAAAGTTTAATAATTCTCAACGACTTTTTGAGCACTCAAAACACTGAATTACGGGGTCGTCCGCCGTACAGTCCACCCTTCCAGTCCATCTTCCTTTTGTTCCCGCATATCAAAGACAAATTGTGTGCATGATTTTCGTTGGCAAAGCAGCCGCAGATGTGTTAAAAAAATATGTTTTAGAGGTGGCGGCATGGAAAAAATGAAGAATATTTTAAAAACGTAAAAGCCGTTTTCAGCGATATTCTTAATGTTATTTTATTACAAAATAAATAGAGAGCCTCGTATATATGTATAAAATAACCGTTCATAAGAAGCCGGCATATTCAATTAAAGTTGATAATTATTGAAAATGAAATAGGTGGCTGTAGCAATCAAACGGCTAATGACAGCGCGCTCTTGTTTTGTCAATCGTCAGTCTGTTATGTTGTTTACAAGCCTACGGAAGCATATCGTTTTACGTCGCAGTTAAAAACAGTTATCGAAATGAAATTCAAACGCAACAGTGTTATTGCTTTGTATCGTTAATGAGCTACGTCATTTACGTGTGAACAATTGACCGTTACATGTAACAATAATACTGGTAGCATCAAAACAGCAACTTCGGCAGAAATGGTTAGAAAGGCGAAGGCCAGAATTTAATGTAATCCATGAGAAAGCGCAGTTCAATTGACCAAAAAAAAAAACTCAATGTGTCAGTTCGTAGCATAGCGCAGATGTTAGAAAATGAAGCCCTACAAAATACAAAAAGTCCAAGATTTACCACATGCACTAAAAGCTGTTCGCCTAGCAAGAGCAAAGGTGTTAACAAACTTGCAAGTTAGTGGCGAGCTTGCAAATGTCGTCTTAACTGATGAAACAATTTTGACCTACAAAAGTGAGTTTTCAGAAGTCAACAAACAAGACAATGTTGATAACTTTTTATGATTCCAAGGGTATTGTTCACAAGGAATTTGTTCCATAAGGACAAACTGTCAATGGAGAATATTATTTACAAGTTTATGGTCGTTTGCGGTCGAGAGTTTTATGTATTAGGGCCTAATATTTCAAATAAAAGTAGCTGTTTTTATGTGTTCATGATAATGAACACCCTCACAAGACCAAAAAAGTCAATGAATTTTTGATCTGATCTGATCTGATCTCCGTGCGATTATTTTCTCTTCCCAAAAATGAAAACTGCAATGAGCAAGAAGCTTTTTACGATGACATTCCTCCAGCCATACAAGCAGCCGTGACACAGCTGCTAAAGAACATATCAAAAAGCGAGTTTTTTAGCTCTATGAATAAATTGGTTGAGCGCTCCAAACGTTGTATTGAGTTAAATGGATCGTATTTTGAATAGATATTATCTTTGAAACATAAAACCAAGCTTGTTCTTTTCTATAACTAAAAAGTTCGGTTATTTTTATCTAAAGTTTCCTAAGATTTTGTTTATACATAGTACAAATTTGCTTGGGTCAACAATAACTTGTTCAAAATAAGCGCAAATATTGTTCTATTTGATTGATTGCGTGCAAAATGCATTAAGAAATTCATTAAACAGATCTAAATAGACCTAAAACAAAAAAACGAAAAAGTTTTTTTTTTTTAGTGTACAACAGTGTGTGAACATTAAATATAATTATATATATAAAAAAAAAAAATAAAATGGAACAAAAACAAAAACAAAACAAAATATTGTACGATAACGAGTACTAAAACCAAAGCTATAGTCATCACTCAAGCGTAATTCATTGTAAACCGATACTAGTTCACACATTTCAATGGCATACGCCCATATAACGAATTATGTACTATGATCAAGTGGATGACGACGACAAAGCGTGCAGAGGCGAGTTGGCAGCACGCTGCAATGCGGGGCGGTTTCTGATGATGGACAACAAGCGGCGCTGCCAAATGTATCTGTCTGTATGTAACTGTATGCATGCATCTATGTGTATGTTGCCATGTCAACTGATTCATGCAGTTGAATTGAGTTGAGTTGAAGGGCGGCTGGACGGCAGTTCGGCAGGGCGGAATGCTGAACGCTTGGTCATCGCTTGGTATGACGCGTCTTCCTCCATTTATCTGGCTGGGTGGCGCCCGCTACTCAACATGATTGTCACCAAATCTGAATTTGATCGCGCTCGCTTGGAGATATACATTTATTCGAACACATTAAAATCGCAATTTAAAAAGTGATTTATGAATGAATGCTTTCTGCAGCAACAATGGCGTCTAAAGTTACACAAAAGTAATAATAATGATGATGATGCTGCTGCTGCTGCTGCCTCTTGCCGCTCTTGGCGTGCACAACGTGTCGTATGAGCAATCAATGCTTGAAAAGTTGAAAAAAAAAACAAAAACAAAGAAAATCTTTTAATTTTTGTCAAACGCTTTTTTGCAACAGTTTTAATTTCTAAGCGGCGCCGCCAAAAAAAAAAAAAAAAGAAATGGGAAAAAGTGCTTTGAAAAAATTTTATGTAGATACTTTTTCCGTATACATTTTTTTTTTTTTAATTTTTTGGTGTTTTTGTGCGAGAAGGTTCTTTTGTTTCAGCAATATACTCAAAGTTAACTCAGTCGCTGCTGTTTTTGACTTTTGTTGACTTTGACTTGCTATGATACGCTTTTTATACACTGTATAAATGACGTAAAGTAGGGTATTAGTAAATTTGTTGGCAAGTTTGTAACTTAGAAAAAACGGAGGTTCATGTTTTTGTATTGGGTGTTTGAATTAGTTCGTAGCGTTTCTTAAGAGATGGCGTGACTAGTGTATTTTTACTATTACACTTTCCAAAACACATTCATAATCTCATAATCTTTTTTAGTATAAGGCATTTGGTACAAGCGTGAATAACAACACTTTCTACTTCATTGACTTTGGCAAGTTTTACTTCATTACTTTAACGTGCTGCCGAAAACCATTGAATTTTAGTGCAAGTTTTAGTGCAAACGTGTCCTTACTGGTCGGCTCGGTTTGAAAGTGTTGATTTTGAGTTGGAAGACAAGCAACGACCTTGGCAGTCGAAAAAGTGCAAAGATGCAGAACCGGTGAAGATCTCTAACGCTACACGAATTAGCTGAATCATTGGAAGTTTACAGCTGCTTAAACGACAGAAAAGGAGGAGCTGTTTGGTTCAATTGTAACTGACGATGAAAAGCGTATCGCCTACGACAATCTCAAACGCAAAAAGCAATAGGATTGAACTCGGCCAACCATGGACATCAACGGCGATAGCAAATATCCATGGATCCAAGCTTATATTGTGTGTTTGATGGGATCAGCTGTGAACGTGATCCACTAAAAGTTAATCAAACTCAATGACTGCACTATTGGGCATCGCTACGCACAACAATTGCTGCAAAATTGCTGAAAAAATTGCCACAATTCGAGCAGAGACACGCTAGTGATTTGCAGCACGAAAATTCTTGGCTCCATGCTGAAAAATTCTTTTAAAATCCAATTGGAAACGCTCAAAATGTGTACTGGAATTTGAACTTTGGTATTTATCGCCATGGCTCGCCATTACATTAAATGTGACGTATTCCCCCGACAGCTGCGCTCTTTTTCATTTCTTATTTATCTTTTGTCTTACTCTTTTTCATTTGTTACGGATTGGGCATTTCGTTTCTTTTTCACGCTCAAAATATTTAAGAAGGTCACCACGGCGGAACACATGGACCATTGCAAACGAATGCAACAAGTTGTTACTTGTGGTGAATTAGATTCGCACTTAAAAGGGCAAACCGAATGAAAAGACAAGGTAAATGAGCAAAAAATGCAGAACACTTTCGATTCACTTACTATTTAATAGTGCTTGTCTCGGCCGTTTCTTTGTCACATTAGCAGTCGCTCTTTACAAATAAACCAAAAAAATGAGTTGCGTTCTATAGTTCAACTGACAGAATAGAGTAGAAAATATTCTCTATCTCTATATAGATTTGTATGTAATACATGCGACTGCGGCATTCATACATGCTAGAACACAAACCATTACAATTTACAAACATATTTTTGGAATAAGAAAAGAAACAAAAAGAGGAGAGCATATGAAAGAGTATACTCAAGCATATCGCTCGTTTACACCCATTTGTACTCATTGTAAGTCTTCACTATCATTTGGTAAGCACAGTGCTAGTGTTTCTTTGTTTTATCAAATGTAAAACGAAAACATACGAAAACGAGTATATGCAAGTCGTTTTTAAAGCATCGATTTTTTCTTATTTGAGCTACAGATTATCTGGTCTGTCTTTCTAAAAGATTGCAGCGATTATCAAAATTTGTTGTATAATTTTTTATTAGTATTGACTTAAGATACAACACAAAATTGGCGTTTATTGCTTCATTAGCAACAAAATGACTTAATTTTCATACCAAATCGCAAATATGGGGCATTTTCATATAAAAACTTATTAATGGCTGCAGGTTTGTAACCGTGCTACCGTTTATAGTGGGGTTGGCATGTTCATTATACACATTTTATCTACAGAGAAAGATTCTAAATATCCAAAATTGAACTCTATCTCTTATAGTGTCCGAGACCAGATAATTGGTAAATTTTTGCAATCGATTTCCCATTTGATCTTGGCGCGTTTCTTTGTCTTATTTCACTAATACGTGGGTGTGTGTGTAGAGAGTGAGTAGGAAAAAAAACATGGTGTATGACATCACTTAAATTCTTCCAGAAAATTTGTTTTGACATTATTAAAGTAAACAAAATACTTTACAAAAATAAAAACAGTACAAACAAGTGAGCACGAGAATACTATTTGTATACTTCACCACACTATGGTGAAATTATATACATATATATTGTTAATAGTTATATATATATATATATATATATATATATATATATATATATATATATATATATATATATATATATATATATATATATATATATATATATATATATATATATATATATATATATATATATATATATATATATATATATATATATATATATATATATATTTGTATCACTTAATCTTCTGAATATGAAATTTGGAGAAAAACATCAAAATTCTGTATTGCACTTCGAAAATCGGAGACGCAGATTTTGCGCATGATTCTGTATGTTTTCAGAAGTGCTAGCTTATCACAAAGTGTTCAGAATGGCACACTTTTGCACAGCGTCCCCTCATCCAAAGAAGGCTCGACGAAGTAAATCCAAACAAAGACTTACTCATGGTCATTTTGTATGTGATGCGTGTGGTCCATTAGTAGTTTGTACCTCAGAATTTGACAGTCAATGCTTGTTCTATGTTGAAGTACTGATAAGGTTGAAACGATGGGTCACCGAGTGAAGCCGGCCATTGGTGCAAATTGGAAACTGCAGTAGGATAATGCACTAAGCCACATCTGCTCCTTGGTGACTGTCTACCAAGAAAATTATCACAACCATTCCTCAACCCACGTTCAGTCCCGATGATTTGGACATTTTTCTGTTCCACAGAGTGAAAACCACTCTCAAAGGTCGACTAAATGCCGTTTAAGAAGCCTGCATGTGTAATTCCGCAATCCAACTAACAGGGACCCTTTGAAGCGGGTGGGAGAGTCGTTGACAGAAGTGTGTCAAGAATTGTGTCAAGACAAATTAAACGATATCTTATACATCAAAATCGCATCAAGACGTTTTGGCCACAGAGTCATCAAAGAATATAAGGGCATAAATTTTTCTATTTGTTTCCGTAGAAGCTTCGACTTCTGTCGGGCTTACTCCGATACTGTCTGTTTTTGATTGCATTCGGGTTTTTTGTTTTTTGTTGCTGTTGATCTGGGGATAAAAAACGTAGTCTCACTTTTTCGAAATGTGTACCGAAGCCTTCATGGTTAAGGTTATTGCATGTTTTTTTCATTTGCGTCGAGAGTGCCACTTAACAAGCCCACAATCTGCTACTCAATATTCTGCCATGACATGTCCTTAAAAAAATAAAAAAAAAATCAACGCTTGGTTTTATCCCTTCCATTTTTAGGTTAAACCCTTCACAAATATTTTTTTTTTTTTCTTGACTTGTTAAAAGTGTCAATTTACGTTTTACGAGCGCAAAGTGCTCGCGTATCAAACTTTGTTTCTTTTTTTGTTTGTTGTGTTCTTTTAACTCGCTTGCTATTGTTTTTGTTGTAGAACGCGCTTAAGTACGCGTGGGCGCCTATAGCAAAAGGAGCAGAAGTAGCAGCCCAGCTTCATTTAAGTAGCTCCCCAGCACGACTACTATTTCTATATACATTTATGTATATATATATATATATATATATATATATCAAAGTGTATATATAGTACATATACATATGTATGCGCGCGAATGGCGTGTCCTGTCAAAGCGTGAGTGTGTGCGTGCATATGTACCTCTGACTGCTGCCATATCTTTTTTTTTTGACTCCAGCTGCGCCAACGACGACAAGCATCGATGGCAAAGAAGACAAGAAGTTTGGCGCTCGAATCGTTTGATAGCAACCAGCTGCTCGGGCGCCGTGTAGGACGTGTGGACACCTACAGCGACACAGCGTTGTCGTTGACGCTCACGTTGTCCTTGTCATCCTACATTCAGACAGGCAGGCAAGCACGCATGCAAAGTAAAGCTTATTATATTACATATACTAACTGGCTGATGCCGCTGCTGCTGTTGCCGCTTACTCCTTTTTCTTACAAAATTGCCAATTAAAATCTGACAACGCTTGCGGCTCATAACGTCCGCAGGAGTAAGTTGACAACAACGTTAAGGAGTATGCCGGCATGGCATGGGGCATGACTATAGTCGAGGTTATTGTTGTTGTTGTTGTTAAACTCTGAGTATACACAAGTCTGAAACGCTTGTAAATTGTGCTTTTTAGTTAACTTTGAGCCGATTATTTTTGTCATCGTTGTCGTTGTAGTCAGCGGCATTCCACTTATTTTTTGTTTAGTCTTTTCAAAGCGCATTGGCTTGGCTTTGTCCTGGATTTTTTTTTCTGTTTTTGTGTTGTTAGCGTGTGCAGAAAATTAAAAATGACAGCCAAGTGAGCCAAAAAGAAGTTGCCTTGTGTATTTAATACTTGTAGTAAGCGTGAATGCGATAAAGAAATTCTTAATTGTAGCATAAAGGATGCTTGCTTTTTATTTGTTTTTATTTATTGTTTTTTTTTTTTTTTTTTTGAAGGACGATTTAATGAAGCTACTATTTGCTGCCTGAAAGGTTTGAGTTTTGCGCTTTTAATAATAAGTAAAAAAAAAAAAATTCTTACCAAAAAAAAAAAACTTCACTTATTAAAGATTGGCTTTCGTGACTTACCTAGAAAGATAGAGAATAAGATTTGGAATGATGAGTATCAAATTGAAAATTTGTTGTAACTAATTACATGCAAAATATAATTGTTTTTAGACTTAAAGTAAAATTATAATATGCAATTTTCCAGTGTTACTCCAATTGAAAAGTTTCTAAACCTGAAAAAAATTTAGTGTATAAGAACTTTATTTACTTGCTTTAATCACGTCGAACAATTTAATTTCACTCCAACTATCAACAACACACTCAGCTGATGCTCGCCAACATGTTGGCAAGTGCGCCCACAACAGTTTCGAGCATAACGTCGAGCTGCTCGATCGACCTGCGCTAATATGTGAATCGCACTTTACAAATTGAGAGAGCTGAGCGAGGGAGGGAGGGCGATAGAGAGAGAGAGAGAGAGAGAATTGTTGTGCCTGACCAAGGACGTTACCGGTTTTTTTTTACCTACAATAGAAGCAATACTTTAGCAACAAAATTAAATTCGTCCGTGCTCCTCTTCGCTTCCATTTCGCTACAATTTCAATTCACTATTACACATACATCATTTTCTAGTGAATTACAAATCAGCTGCAATTGAGCTTGTGTTTTGACTAAAAACTCCTATAAAATAGATTTTGTAAATAAAATGTCTTATATCTGCAGATGTGGTGTATATTTTCTGATTAAGCCACATCAAAATAATAAATCATTTCATATGTTTTAATTAATAAATCAGCATTTTACTACACCAAGTTATCTAGTAATAAGCTAGTTGAATTTGCCATTCACTGCCGACAGACAGCCTAAGCTTGCTGGATTTCACTGGTGCCACTTTTATTAAAAAGAATTTCGAGCTTAGTTTTTAAGTAGAATGCCGGCCAATGTTTGTGTTAAAACAAAGTTAAAAAAAAATTAATTTTAATCGCAATTGCTGCAACCCTTAAGTAATCGTGTATTTATTGTGCATTTAACGAAACAATTTTCCACAATTGTTTGCAATTCACTGCGAATCTTTTGTTTACATTGTGTGTTGCCATTGATGTATCAATAACAATATGGAGCAAACATTAGGCTAATTTATTCTTGCGTGGTGTCTACCCTATGTAGCCAACCATGTTCGAAAAGATTTGTGAAAAGGCTAGAAAAGTGGAATCGCTCGAAGCCAAAACGATAGAATTCCTGTTCATATGTGTACTTATACATTTTTAAACCCAGAACTAGAGGTGGGCGAATGCCGTGCTTTTACCGCTGATTTCTTTGTACAGTGTTAAATAAGCTCTGTACAAGTTAAGCGTACTGCGACAGGAAGAACACGGGACCTGAAGGTTATATTCATTTATTAACTAGCTGGTACCCGGCGGGTTTCTGCCTGTCCTTCCCTCTACCACGCCTTCTCCTTCTCCTTCCACTCCACCATCCCCATGCCCCTTACCCTACCCCCCATTCACCTACTCCCTTTAACCCCTTCGCCTACCACCCTTTACCCTTCCCATACTAAACCTTACTTTACCATCCCTTCTCCCTGCCCTCTTCGAACCCATTAACATTTTGGTGGTAACCCCTATTTCAACCATAGCTTTTATGTTTTACATACGATTTAAAATTTCGTGTGAATGGTATTAGAGCGTCGGTTCAACCGAAGTTAACGTTTTTTCTTATTTTCTTTCATTTTGAATTCAAAGAAGTCCACAGATTTTGCTTAGGAACTGTTTATTTTTTATAACTTTTTGTCTTAGTTCGCATCGCATGCAAACAATTTTTCAAATACACTCCAACCACTTCAGAAAACACCACCGCCTATAATTCTAAACAGCCCCCCCTCTTCTCCGTTGCTATACTGTTCGTTGGGTCGTTTCTTTAACACCCAAAAAAAAAAAAGCAAATAAACAAAACCAATATCAAAAATTGAGCTTCAGGTCAAACTTTTACCGCAAAGTGTCAACGTAAGAATTCTTATACAAGTTTCAAACAAAAAAATTTGTGCAAATCTTTTAGACACACGACACTCGCAGCACACAAATTATATACTTATGTGTACGTACGGCATATATAGCCTGTTTGCACGAATGATATACTATATATATATATATATATATATATATATATATATATATATATATATATATATATATATATATATATATATATATTTTAGTTATTATGTATATGCACGAGTATCTGTAGCTATAATGTTGATTGATGTGCAAACATAAGTTTCAAAGATTAATGATTGATAGTGTCACATAAATATTAACAATTCATGACGCACAAAACCACAGAGAAAAAAAAAATAAATAATAATAATAAAGCCACACAAGATAGTCACAAAGCACGTAAACTGCACAGTCGAAGTCAAAATAAATCTTTTGCTAGCAACTTTGTATCTACGAAAAAAAAAAACAAAAAATCGAAATAAAGTAGAGAACAAATAAATAAGACAAAATGGAAAAGGTACACTTATAAATTGCTAAAATTGTCTAGAAAAAGAAGTTGAATATACAATACAATACCTACTACTACGTGCATTAATATTTCATGAAATATTTATGTATTTCTGTTAAAAAATTGACTTTGAAAATGTTGAAGTGTTGGAAAAGTGCGCTTTGGGAGTTATAAGCATTAGACATGCTTAGATTTGGAGTGAGTTGGAGGCAGGTGTTAAGCTATTTGCTTAAAAGAAACAATATGTTCCATAAAAAATAGTAAGTTCCATAAAAAATACTGCAGAAAATTAAACCGTAAAAACTTTCGAGTAAAACCTGAGAAATTCGGTACAACAAATGTAGCACTTTAGTGGTTTACAAAACAATTTTGTATTTTAATATATTTGTAATTTATTGTTATAAAAGTGCTGAAGCGAAAGTGAGAGCATGGCAATAATTGCTAGTATTAGACTTTATGGCGGCATTTGATTTTTGAACTTCATATGGAAAAGCAAAGTCTACACATCACTACACTCAGTCAGCTGGATGAACAGGAATGGCTTAATTTACTTAGCTTTTTTAAAACTGGATACAGAATGAAAGAAGTATTTGTTTTGTATAGATACACATAAGTGAATAAACTAATTTCTACTTCCTTATTTTTGATTGTAGTCGTGAGTATGCTTATATTTCTCTGTTCTAGATATGTTAATTGTTGATGAAATTCTACACAACAAAATTTTCTTTTGCATTTTTTTTATAGTTTGGTAAATATTTTCCACTTTTTATCTGCAATTTACAGATATCTAACCATATTTAAATAAATGACTTTCAGATACATTACGCACGTGTATGAAACACTATGTAAACTAATTTTCTATGCCCCCTTGCCACAAAAAGTATTCAGTACAAAAAATTATGCAATGACATGTCTCTATGTATGAATTTGTATACACAGAAATATCTCGCAGACCACAGCGTTTCCTCACTTTCAACATCAACATCAACATCAACATCAGCACACGCATTCATTATTTCTTTCTCCACCATCAACCATCAACATCAGAGTGCATTGAAATTTTAATCCGCAACAAATTGTTGTTCCCTGGCTCGCTTCATTCATTCTTAGTGACTTCTGCGAAACCACCATCCAATGCCAACCGCGGCAGCTTCAACATCATTACGAACGCTGCTACCACCATTTCACTATTCACGTAATGCGTCTTTGGAATTATGAATGAATGTCAAACGTGACAAAAATGCAAAAAAAAAAAAAAAAAAAAAAGTAAAAAAAAATGAGAAAAGAATTTTTCTTTATATTCTGCTGCTGCCCGCATTCCATGGAAAATACTCTATAGCACTTCTACTTCGACGCCGCAAATGCGCCGTGAGCGATGGTGTGTTAAATTTATTGTGTATTATACTTAGTCGTCTTAGAGGTGTTGATGTTACTCCAATGACTGTGACTGTGTTTTGTGTACTCCCCCACTTTTAGTTTTAATTGTATGCAATGAGTCGTTCACAGAGACTCTGCTTTCGTTTTCCAACCTTTATATACATATGTGTACGAAGAATATAGTTTCACAAAATGAATGCGAATGAGTGCATAAATGAATAATTTGATTATGCATTCGCATTCATTCACAATAGCAAAGGCATTCAATCCATGCATTACATGCATACATGCAAGCAATCCATTCATTCATTCATTCATTTAGTATTTGTTCATTAATTTTATCATGTCGTCATTGGATTGCTCATTCTTTTCTACGTTCGTTTGTTCATTTGTTAGTTTAGAGAACCGGAAGTCATTGGTATTTGTTGATTTCGATTGAAGTTGATGTTTGTTTTTGGTTATTGGTTCAATAATTGCATTAGCTCTGACTTTCTCTCTTTCTATATATATATATATATATATATTATATATATATATATATATATATATATATATATATATATATATATATATATATATATATATATATATATATATGTGAGTGTGTGTGTGTGTGTAGGTGTATGTGAATATAGCAGCTATGTACTACTTGCTGCTAGTTATTGACGACTATACGAATATGTACGATTTGTGGAAATTAGTTGAGCGTACTTCTGTATTTGCCTTTGCTGAAGTACGTAATAATATACATTGTAGCATTTTTTTTAAATAAACGCTCAAAAATCGAAAAAAAAATTCCTTTAAAACTAGCTCCAACATCTAATATATTGTATCACAGACGTGATTGTTTCGCTGTGACTGATCACTACTACGTTGCTCAATTGTGAGTTAGCCTTTTCAGTATTGGTGACAAATCAAACATATGCTTCGAAGTTCCAAAGAACTGTTATTAAATCACAGTTGGGAATGCAAAGTTGAGAGCGTGGTTTCATACTGTTGGGAAAATTTTTAGAAGAAGAGCAATGAATACTTCTTTGAGCCTGTTGGCGCAACATTTCGGTCATACTTAACGTTCTCAGCCATATCAAATGGCACTGAACTGTCTTGTATTGTCGCTACAATGGTTGAATTTCAATCACAGAGGAAACACTAGTTAGTTTACTTGACTCTAGGTCATTCATTACAGTGAGAAATTTGTATGTAAGTATTCAAAAATATGTAAATTATGACGTTAAGAGTTTATTTTGGGGAAATAATGGCTAAAATCCCTAATTTTGCATGCATAAAATGTTCTATTCTAAAATTTTTCGCCATAGCGTCGTTTTTGGAAAGAATTTCCACGAATTACAGCAATGAAACTCATTTGTTCGGAACCCCTTGTGCACAACTAAAGATTGTCTACACTTCTGTATGTAAAAGTTTTCATTTTTAACCTTCTCACTTTAAGTTAATGTTTGCTGATAAAATATCGGTTAAATTAGTTAAAATTATAACACTTTAAATAATTTTGAGACTTGTTCAGACAAAGCAAATTAGTATATCTACGTAACTACGTAATTTCGAGCACACGAGCTGCCCACAACAACGAAAACCTGTGAGCTACCTAGATTGGTTTAAAATAAATACTACAGCAGTTAGTTATGTCAGTTAAAATCTTTTGCAGCAAACTATTTAGTTAACATTTTGGCAAACCAGATATGATGGATGGAAGGAAACTAAACTATTTGGTGCTGAAAATTCATGTTGTAAAATTCAGAATTTCTACGAAAAGCATAAAGTTTTACCATTGCCTTGGAGCGACTGACTGGCTATCACTATGCTACACTATATAGTATGTATATATATTGCATTAATTTAAAAATCATGTTGCATGTGTGCAGTACAGCATAAAAGCGCAAATTGCAAAGGCGTGAATATAAACTCAAACATACACACACAGATACATACTTACAAGTAAGTACAGCAGCAGCGAAAACGTGAAAAGTGCATTAGAAGGCATTTTGCTGTTGCAGCGTTATAGATACGTTCATATACGAGTATGAGACATACCTATAGAACAAAGTGCCGCCTAAGGCTTTGGCATCGGCCTATCTAACGTATATAGTAGTACCTAGCCTATACCTGTGCTTTGTGCCAAACAACTTGCGTACCATTGGGACAGCTGTCGTAGCTGCTGTAGCGATGCAGTGCAGCAACAACGAAGTCTTGCCTCCGAGAACTTCATACTTTTCGCACTTTTCTGCATAGCGAAGAATTGTGCAAAAACTTCTACTTCTACACGAATAGTTCGATGCGACCTGAGGTCTTAAAGTTTAAGTGAAGTAAAAGTTTTGCGCCATGTCTACGTACTCTCCTCCGTCGCACGCAGCTTGAATATGATGTGCAAACAAAATTTGTTGTTTGCTGTTGCTTAATGCTGCCACGTTGTATGCAGTGCACGCGTCGCAATTATCCTGCAGGAATGAACGCTATTTCTTAATTTTCCTTTACATTTTTTGTTCTTTTTTCTAGGTGTTTTGTTTTTTTGTTTTTTTTTTTTGTTTCTTGATGAAGTAGTAAGCTAGCTACAGACGCGTAGAAAAATACCAAAAAAAATTTCGTGAAAATTCCTTAACGTCATCGTCTACTTCTTATTCCTTGTGTAGAGTGACAACGTTTCTAGCAACGCCTTGCTGTCTGTCCTTTGTCTGTCTGCTTAGTGTTGGAAAAAAGGGACACAAGCATGAAAGCCAGCTGCAAAAAAAGAAGAATTACTTTGCTGCTAATGCGCGTCAACACCAGTGTCCAAGTCCTGTGCCACACTTTCTGCTCGCCTGTAACTTAGTTCTCTGCTAGACATGACAATCCTGGCGATTTGAACATGCCGCGACGACGGCGACGGTGACGATGACGACACTGTCTACACAGTAAAAAATATTTTGTGGCTTAAAGCTAACAGCATTAATACTAGATGGCGCTAGATAGACCTAGATGGGGTTAGTCGTAGCCGTATTGTTAGCAATCTAAGTTTGATCGCTCTAACAATACATTTACATTACATTTCTTTCGATTCACAAAAGAAACTTTATAATTCGCAAACAGTTTTAGGGACCAGTGGATCTCTAATATTGACGTTAGTCTGGAGGTTTTCGTTATGCATTTCTTCTTAGCATACAGAATGTTCTTACGCCAGGTAAGTCCTGTCCTAGTGCACGACTGTATACTGGCCTAGCTCGTGGTTTGATTCAACTAGCGGTTATATATCACACTGTGTAAACAATTCATTTGGGGCTGGGCATAGTGCGCCAGAATGCTGCTGTGTCCCTTTCCGATTACACAGCACAGTATTGGCTGGACAATGGCAGTGAATATTTAAGGTATTATTTTGGAATTTAGTTCCTACTTTTTCCCGAACATTTTCCTGCATGTGTAGAAAGCAACGCTCCCTTTTTTATCTCATTTATTGACACTATACTTCCAGTAAAACAGTGGATATTGTATTTCGCCCTAATTTTTTGCCTTTAGGAACAAAGTTACTTTGATGGCTCTAAGTTTGGACTCTTTGTTCGTTTAGTGAAATGCATTAGTTCGGTTTTAGCTGTGTTCACCTCAAGACCATTAAACTGTGAATTTACCATTCGAAAGAACGATTTCACTTAGATTTAACACAAATTTTGTTTTTAGTGCATACTAGAGCACATCGTAAGCTTAGATGGTTGTCAGCAAGTTGGAGGTGTACGGTTGGGTCGCTGCCATTCGTTTTATTTAGAACCTTCGAAGTGTCATAGTTGTTGTTCTTGTTCTTGTTGTTGCTGTTGTTTTAGTTGTTGTAAATATCATTAAGTCACCATGTACGTGCCAAATGGAAGTTTAATTATGGGCGGTGACCGTACACAGATAGAAGTACATACTATAAATACATACTATAGTACATACAAATAAATGAAAGGAAGAGAAGAGAAGCAGTAAGTATCTGCTCTGTTGCAGTTGCTGTTTCAGCTGTTGGCTGACTTGGTTTGACTTCAAAATTGGAGGTCATGCAGTTTGAGTTATTAAGCTCATTATTTTAAGTCTGCTAAAGTCAATTGTAATTGCTCTTAAAATAATAATAATGAAGTATTTTGAATTTTAGTAGTTTGGATTAGGTATGCTTACTTAAAAGCTGCTGTATTGTCTTAGTTAAGCTATAAATCATATAATCAGCAGCTGCTGCTTTTCTACAAGTATAACAAAGCATTTTGCTAAAAAAAAAAAACCACCAAAACCGCAGTGCCAAACTAATCTTCGTAGCAAATAGTGACGTTAAGCGCCTAAATGTGTGCTAATGTAATTTTCGTAAACATTTATTACAGACATGGCGACACAGATACACACATGCGAGTAGTACATACTAGGAGTTGCAAAACTTTTTGAACTTTGTAGCGCATTAAAATTATGCAAAATTCAACTAAAATGTAAAAGGACTAAAACGAAAGGATACAACAGCAGCAACAGCAGACAACGAGTTTTAAAGCACTTAACGCGCAAATTTTATAATGACAATTAATTTTTGTGTTTGTGCAGCAGCAACTAACTACAGCAAGTTGTTGACAACGCTGACAACACACATAGATACACTCAAAAGGTTGATACTTTGATGTACTATCTGCTATACATGTAGATGATCATCCATACTGGCACTCAGAGCGAAAGTAAAGTGCAGCGGCCTGCAGCTTATACAATTTTGCGTATACGAGGGTTGCACTAATCGAAAAATAGAATTTGGAAAAGATACTTTTTTGAAACAATTTTGAAAATATTTTACAACTGATGAGCTTCAGATAAATGTTTCTATATGATTACCTGCTAAATTAGTGAAATTAAAGTAATTTACTTTTAACAGAACGTGCACAATACTTGGCAACATGTTTATACTTGTTATCCTTGACTATTAAATGAGATATAAAGAAAAGATACTCAATATGATGCTTTTCAGTTTCAGCTCTCAGGTGCAACAGAAAAGTTAGAGACACAAAGGACCAGATACAATGTTCAACAGATGCAGTTACAACAAGCACCAACATATAACATACTCAACAGATATGGACACAACATAGACAGACAGACAGACGAGCAAATTGTTCGGCTCCGGCGGTGCTGCACTAGTGATTTCCCTCAAAACCGGTAGTGAGTAAATTCTGACTCTCGGCTTAGCTAGCGTTCAACCAATTTAATAACGAATTTAACATGGGCATGTCATTGCATGGGACCAAGCGTAACAACGTTGCTTTACCTAGGGCAAAGTGGTTAGCCATTCGCTAGGCCTAAGGAGTTAGCTCTTCGCTAGGGACAACGGGATAAAAAATTTAATATTGAGTATTTTTATGGTTTTAATGATATTTATTTTTTTAATTTCTTACTTTTTCTTATTTATTTTCAGAAAAATCGAATTGAGTTTTGTTGTATTTTCTTTACGAAGGTTATGAAAAGGTCCTTTGGTGGAAGAGCAGATATTCCAATCATGACTAACGGCCATGTGCGCACAAAGTGTTGCCATTTTCGTTACTACTGCTAAACATGCACCTAATACATTGACTTGCCATATCACAAGCAAGTGTTTTTCTCAATGACTGTAGAGAAAAATACTGTTTTTTTTTATATCTCTATTTTAAAACTAACTACCTGCTGTCACTTGTGTACTAGGCGGTGTGATTTTACACGACGTGGCACTACAACACACGAAGGACAGCTAACAAATTATTGATACGTTAATATAATTTTGTTGTTGATATTATTGTACAATATTAGGTGGTGCACCGTTACAATGCTTTTCGCTAGTTAAGATCTAACGACCAGTAGTTAGGTAAATCGTTACAAATTGTTATTGTAATTACTATTAACTGAAGTGAAATTTAGTAATTTATTCAAAATCTTTCATACCTAAATTATTTATGTATGAAGTAACCAAGTATTTCAACAGTGTATGTATAGTTTTTATGCTGCTATGATTCCACATGACACGAACCTCCTTATTATTCATTATAATTGTCTTATTAGGGAACTTTGTCTCTATGGCTTAGCTAATATTAGGGATCATAAATTATATGCTATGTGTAACAATCAATTGTTGGTATGGTAATTAAAGCAAAAGCTGTTTATGGCTTTACAAAATGTTAGTCTAAAGAATTTGAATTCACTTGTTCGGCCGATTGTGGAATGCGTTTGGAGCGCACATTATTATATTTATTAATGCCTTATCGATTCTCTTAAAAAGCAGTTTCTGCTGTTTGCTTTCACAAATCTTACTTGAGCTCCAAATATGATTCTTCCGATCTGTTTCTACGATGTTATTTGTCATCTTTCTATTTAAGATTCAATGTGGTAAAGTTAGTTCTACTTATTTGCTTCGATCTTTAATTCTAAGCGATCCATTTCGCTGTCTGTGAGTGGAGACATAGTCGGTCAACTTGGCGATTAAACAAAAATTCAGCCAATGGTTGTCAGCGTTCGTAAATTCCTACGATAACTAGTGATAAGTAGGTATTTAAAAAAAGTACTATTGCGCAGAATTTTATCAATGCTGGACCAGCTTGCTATTATACCGGAACAACGGTTTGGGTTTCCAGAACTGTACTTTCTATTGATCAAGTCGTACGTAAGCATAATTATGTACAGCAACAAGACGAGTCATCAACGAAGGTGTTCCGCAAAGAAGTGTTTTGGGTACAGTTCTCTACAGTTTGTCTAAAGCCGACAAACTGTACACACAACTCACTTCTCAAGTGAGTTGTGTGTGGCAACATATGCCGACGATACAGCAATGGTCGCAACTAGTAGTTCCCTAATAGAAACCTCTCAACATTTCCAGGTCGAGCTGTGTTTATAAGATCACTGGTTAACATTAAAGTTAATCCACAAAAATCGGTACGTACATTCAACATTTATGCTTAGGAGAGAAAACTGCCTTCCAGTAAGTTTAAATGGCTCTGAACTATCTTTAAGTGACTCAGTTAAATAACTTGGAATTCATTCTGATCGCAGGCTTGTAAGGAAATATCATATCAAAGCTATAAATTAAAGCAGCTTAATATAAAAACAAATCGAAACTCAGTTTGGCAAACAAAGTGAGGCTGTATAAAACTGTACTGAAGCCCATTTGGACTTATGCCTTGCAACTTTTGGGTACGGCTTCTAACTCAAATATTGAAATTATACAGCGCTATTAGCATAAGTCGTTTAGAGCCATCGTCAACGCGCACTGGTTCGTGATAAATTAAATCCATCAGGTTTTCAAAATATCTTTCGTTAAAGAGGAAATAGGCATCTTTAGTAAGATACATGTATATAGACTAATAGACCACAGCAAAATGCTAGCTTTAAATTTAATAGATAATAGTTTAGTTCGTAGAATACTAAAGCGTTTTTATTTACTGGAACATTTACATTAACATTTACATTTTATAAAGAACATAGTTAAAACAAAAAAAAAAAAAAATTTACTGGATCTTTCAAATAGATTTTAATTAAATAATAATACATTTTCTTGATTATATTGCTGAAATATATTTTATTTAAATTTTTGGGCACTATTTTGCGCATACATGTGTGTCATATGGCTACAATTTCGCAAGCACTATTCATCTTCTTTAGCAACGAACTATCAAACAGCCTTCGTAGTTGCTAATTTCTTAACACTTTTAAAACACTTCATATGCGCTGTTTACTCTCCTCAGCTACTGTTGCTCATTAGCTGCTTTCCAGCAAATGTTAAGCCTTCGACAAAAGCGTTTAATGCCTTGGCGATGACATTATTGTTGTTTTGACTTAAATGTCTTAATCATTGTTGGAAAATTTTGAACAAACACTGCCTGCATCGAGTGGTGTGCAGTTGAAAATTTTACAAATAAATGCCTTTGGCAGCATACTATGCTACTACGCTCAACCTCGCACAGTATACAGTATACAGCATACAGTATACAGCATACTTTGCAGGGTTGCAGTTGTTCGCCTGCAGCAATCTTCTAATGCTCCGCATTCTTCGGGTTTGTATTCGCTTCAACTCTTAACTTAGCGTTAGCATTTGCGTGTTTACTATTTACTTGACTACTAATACTTTTTTATCCAGTACCATTCCAAATGATTGTCACAATGCTTTGTATTCGCAGAACTCAATTGCTGGCGCAAAAACTTTATCACAAAATTCGCTATTTACATTTGAGTTTTGCATATTACTTTGTTGATATTGTGTTGCAATTGTGCAGTTTGCAGTTGGTTTTTCCCAATAGTACGTACTTCTACACTCCCAACACACCCAACACTCCCAACACTCCTACACACACATAGTACAATACTTGTTTAAGCATTTCCGTTTGGCATTTATGGCGTTCGTTTGCTCGTTTGCCACACACAAAACAAGGCTAAGGCAAATATAAAATAAAAAAAAAAAAAAACAAATCCAAATACAAATACAAACCATAACATTTTTGTTCTGAAAAAAGTTGAAACCAAAAAAGGACTACTATTTTACTCGTAAACTATTTTCAAGTAATTTTATGAGTTTTGCTATTGCCATTGTTGTTGTTGTTGTTGTTGTTGTTGTTGTTGTTGTTCGATTACAGCACAAACTTTCTCATTATAACACAATGATCGAGCTGTGTGCGCTTCAGTTCAACTATTTATTCCCAGTTCATGTTTTTCATTTTATTGTATTGTAAATTTACTCTGCGCTTTGGTAAGTTCTATTTTAGTTTGTACGATTTGGTTTCTTGGTTTTGTGGTTAGTTGCGATTTTTAGCGTTAAATATATTGTGCAAAAAAATTCAAAAATAAACTATTCAGGACTGCAATAAAATGTGTAAAAGGTGTTCTGAAAATTATATATAATTTTTGTACTTCTATGCCAAAGTTTAACATAAATTTAATGCTTATTTACATACATATATAAAAAAAGGTACCAAAGTGTGAGAAGGCAAAACTACTCAGAACTAACGTAACGAAGCTTTTTTGTTTGGCATCGTCCATTTTTCCAGTGAATATTATTTTTCCCGGTGCCCTTTACGTATGTATCAAAACTCATACTTCTGCATCAAATAGTTGCTGACATATGACGAACTTGGTTTTTCTATTATGTGTGGGAGTGGTAATGTCCATTTTTTCGATAGCCTAAGTTCTTATGCCGATTGATAGTTACACATGTATCTATTTTCACTAGCACACGTTTGTTGTTTTTATTGTTATTGTTATTGTTTGCTGGTTCGTCTGATGCTCCCTCTCTTTCACTTTCACTTTCTCTCTTCAACTTTGTTCTTATTGTCTCTTGGTTAATAACGATTTTCTATGTTTACTACTCAAATGCGCCATTGAAATACTGCGTGAAAGTTCACGGCGACAAGGTGCAATAAAATCGTCAATGCCAAAGACGGCTCCTAAATTTTGTGGTAGTGCTTTTGACATCAAGAATGTTGCTCGTACCAGCAGGCCATTTGACGCTGATGACGACCAGCACTGATTGAAGCAAACACTTGTTCTCTTCACTCATTGAACTTCTGACTACCATATGTCGCGTGCCTTGCAAAACGACTTCAAATGGTAGGTTGTTCGCTTCTGATGAAACCATCAAAGCGTATTTCACACAGTTCTTAGAGGAAAGTTCTGGAAAGAGTGGTCCATCTACGAGCGCGGATTCATGCAGAAAGTTTACGATGGCCTAGTATATTATTGATTAAACTCTGTTCTATTATTTATAGTATAGTTATATCACAAAAAAGCGGCATGAATTTTTCAAAAATCCAATAGTATGCTACTACCATTAAACTCCATTTAGCTGTAGATACAGCGCCAGCGCTAGTTTATTTTTATATTCAGTATGTAACAAACCGATAGAGGCGTGATGGACCACATTGAGTATATATATTCTTGATCAGCAATGGAGTCGCTTTTGCTAATTTCGTCTGTCCGTCCGCTAGTCTAGATGTATGAAACAACAAATCTTAGTTACTACAATTTAAAAGCTAGAGATTTCAAACATGAACATTTAAATTTGTATTGGTTGAAAATTAACGTGATGCTGATCGTTTTCTTCGATTGCCGTGGTGTGGTTCCAGTGGGTCAAACGGTCAATAAGGTGTACTACTTGGCCCTTCTGAAGCGTCTACCTGAAGCAATTCGTCGTAGCGGCCGGATTTGTGGGAACACAGTTCATGGATTTTTCACCACGACAATGCACCGTCACATTCCAGCTTGATTGTGACGGAGTTTTTGGCCAAACATGAAACAAAAGTCATCGCACAACCACCGTATTCACCAGATTTGGCACCCTGTGCCTTTTCTCTGTTTCCAAAACTGTCGATTGAGGACATAAAAAATATTCGCTAAAGGCTATCCTGGCCGAGGCGTACAACAAGTGTATGAAAAATTAGATTAACCGTTGGCATGCCTATTTGAAGGCGATAATAAAGATTTGTATTAAAATGCATAAAAATATTGTTTTTTAATCTGTCTGGCTTAATTTTGACCCAGAAGGTATATCAATGAGTGTGATCCCGCCACTTTTTGAGATAGTCCCACATACAAACCACCCGCCAGTTTTGCCTTTTTCTACTGAAAACGTTTTTATTGCAGTCAATATCTACGTGAAATGTGACATGATTGCTTCTTATGGACGGTTGCTTCACATAAATATCAAGGGCTCACATTTTTTACCGCCCAATTCTTAAATATTGTATGAAAACTTTCTTATTACAGTAAATATTAACTTAAAATTGAATATAGTAGGAGCTTCTTATAGCCGAAGGCTTCACATGTAGAACATTAAGTGTGATTTCTTTATTTTGGGAGCAGCTCCATACAAACTCACCACCAACTTTTGGGATTATTCATGAAAAACTTTATCATTTCAGACAAAACCAAATGATATTTGCACGGACGCTTCGCATAATTATCAAGGGGTGTGCGGCACCCACTTTTAGGGGTAGGAACCGACAAATTTACATCCCATGTTTAGGTTGCTAAATTCACAGCTTGAAACTTCATGTAAATGGTTCTAAAACATTTCTTTTTGTTTATAATAAAAATATTTTTTTTTTGAGATTTAAAATATCAAAGATCTATATTAGCAAGAGTTTAGGGTATTTCGTAGTCGTGAGCACACGACTTCTCCATTCTTACTTGTGGTAAACTTAGTTTCAAGCGGATTTTACTTCTCCTAGTGCCCTTTACATATGTAAATCCATTGGCGAAAACGCAATGACTAACAATTCGATCTGAGCACGCCAATTTTTTTTTTTGCTGTCAATTCGCATTGTGTGGTGGAGTTTCGTGGCAAAGATAGCTGTCTTTCATTGGATCATTTTTCTCCCGGTACTATTTACATATGCAGTTAATAGATAGGTGTATACATGTAGCTGAATGTTTGCACATCGAAAATTTGCCTTTAGCAGATTGTTGTGGGTAAAACTGTTTCCAAATTGATGATTAAACTTGATATAAATGCTTCTTATAAAAATAATTTAATGCACAAAAGTATTGCGTATTGCTATTATGTTCTACTTTGGCCAAATTTTGTTTCTATTCTAAATAGAAACCTACGCAAGCTTGCCACGATTTTCAACTCATTACATGTACGACATATAAATAAAAATTAGCGCTGAACTGAACTTCAGCACACACGCTTAGAGTATTTTTTCATATGAATTAAGTTCCTAGAAACATATAAAACAGTAACTCAATCAAAAATCTAATTTCACCACGCTCGCATTCAACTAGCATATGCGAAGGAGTGAAGCCTTAAAAATCAAGAGTATATTCAAGAAGCGCAAAAATATGAAACTTTGAGTTATATTTTCGCTAAATAAAAAGAAAACAAAAAATGGCGTACTTCACAGCAGTCATTTCCGCAACCGGCAACATCTACGACATATATACGTCCCAATACCCGGTCACCCGCAGAGTTCACATAAGCGTGTGCTATTAATTTCTACGAAGCTGCGGAGAAGTGTAGCAGCTGCGACAGCAGCTGTGAAAATGAAGCCACCATAGTAAACAGCAGCAGCAGTAGCAGCAGCAGCAATGGAAGACCCTTAACTGACTGACTGACTGTGGGAGCCGCCGACTGAGCGAGTGATGAGTGAGCAGCAAGTTACGCGAAAACTTTTGCGTGGGCGTTGCAACACCTACCGCAACGACGACGGCGACAGCGATGACGACGACGTCAGCATGTGGCATGCCACCAAAGAAATTGCAAACATATGGCAATATACGCGAAATGTGAAATTCAAGTAAAACTTTAAATTAAAAGGATATGCAGCAGCAGCATTGATGCTGTTGTCGCATAACTTTAAATTACGCAAGCAAGGAAACAGGAAACAGGACTTTTCAGTGTAGTTCAGAAAAAAAAAAATATATATATATATAGAAATAAATAGATAAACTATGACAACCAAGCATGAAATAGAGCTGAGATGAAAAATAAATAACAATCATACAAAAATCAATATTGACAAACAGCAATGAGAAAAAAAAAACACTGCGTTACATACACATAAGGACATCAAACAAAAGCAGCAGCAGCAGCAGCAGCAGCAGGACAAAAGTTAGTAGCAGGCGTAAAAAAACGACTATAACAACTTGCAACTACGAGGGCAAGTTGATAAGTCAGTGACTTTTTGCAATTCTCGTGTAGTAACTTTTAATGTAACACTGCTACTGTCAACTACCAGCTGTTAATAGACTATGGTCAAATTTTAAGCAATCCGCATCATTAAGTGAGAGTTTGACAGCCATTGAGCGCAGACATGAAAGGTAGACAGAAATCAGAAGGTTGCTGTGCCGCTTGGTCGCTGATGTGCTGCAATGGATTCATATATTAACCGTGTGCATGAAACGATGCAAAAGCTTAACAATATTGCGGTTAGCCAATGCCAAACTCTGCTTCGAAGTCAAACTCGAACTGCTTTCTGTACGCCTGTCTGCCTTTCATGTCTGCTCAATCAATGAAATCAAGAATTCACTGACTTTTCAAATTGCCCACGTAAAAGCGGCATATGTTGCCTTGAAAAACTGTAAGAAAACAGAAAATAAAGCATACAAATAGGCGTCTTACCTACACGAAAAAATTGTAGTATGTATGTTCCGTAAAACTGCTTTGAGCCTTATTTTTTTTTGCTTGTTATTTTCAATATGTTTTTCTTCTTTTTTTTTTTTTACATTTAACTGAAAAACTTTTTTAATCAAGCACGAAAACCAAAATGGCAGCACGTCTTGAGTGGGCGTTGCAAGGATATTTATGCATATAAATTGTTATGTAGTATACTTTTAGGCGCACTTGGTTCAAGCATTTTTGTTTATTTGTTTTTTTTTTTTATAATAAAATAAATTTTAAGTCACAAAAAAAAAATCGCAAAACTGCAAACAGCTGTTGCGCTTAAACAACAAGGAAAAAACTTTGCCACAACGCCTGTTGGTATGCAACAAATGCTTTAACGAAAACAAGCACGACACGCACGACGAGCAAAAGGCGACAAGTACAATAAATTTTACTATGTAGCAAGTTGAACGTAGGCGTACATTACACTTGCTGCGTTGTCAACGGCCGACTGTGGAATGTGCCACAAATAAATGATTTTTTCTGACTCGAAATGCGAAAAACGAGCAACGGCAACCGGCATCCGGCAACAACAATGATTAACTGTAATGCTACGCTTTTACAGCAGCAGTTGTTGTTGTTGTTGTTGTTGCTATATTTTTGTCACCGAATCGTGCTGGTTCTTGTCGTTGTCCTGCCGGAAACTGGACGCTCATTCATTCGTAAACGTTGCCACCGTCACCGTCACCGCCAAGCATCATATTGAATCGTTTTGTTATGCTGTCGGTGTGAGTTGACACAACCTGTTGAATATAGACTCATTCACATAGCCAGTGAAAAGCAAAAAAAAAAAAAAAGTATCTACAGAAACGCATAAAAATTCAACGCAATTGACGCACGCACTGCTCTACTCCTATTGTTATAAAATATCTGCGCTTGTAGAATTTTTTAAATATTCTTTTCTTTTTTTTTTTTTTAAATTTTAATGATATTTAACGCCAACGCTTTGCCTGCATAAAAAATGAAAATAATTGGAAAACTGTGAAAATGAAAGCAGAAAAGTTTTTCTTGGTTTGACGTGTCAAAGTATCATCAGCTTCAATAACAGCAGCCGTTCGATCGATCGTCCGACCAACCGAACATGTCAATGACAGTCAATTAATAAATGTTTGCTTTGCAATTTACGCATGCCGTTCCAAACGTCGGCAGGCATGTCAATTACAGCGGTTGCGTTTGAAAATTGAGCTTGTTTTTATACCCTTTACATATGGACAATACGACTTTTTTTTTTAAATATCAGTCACAAAATAGCATAACTGCTGTCGAAGATACTGGTGTGAAATGAAAGTAGCACTGGTTTCTCTATCAGTTTATATAAGAAGTCTCGAATATGGTGAGCCTGTTTCTACTTAGTACTATAAAGCGTTCACATTTAAGCGTGAGGATTTAAGTTTAATTCCATGTCTAAAATAAAACAGTAACTCGTAAGGGTTTCTACCAGTATGTGTGGAGATGCCTGACCTCTTCTGGCGTATAAGTGCAGCACATAGACTATCGAAATACTACAGTCTATGTTTAGCCTTATTTGCAGCTTGCCATGGCCATGAATATGTCTAACGAGTCCTTCTCTGGAAGAATGGCGGTGGTAACAGCTTCCTTGATACCTCCATATACGTTCCTATTAATCAAAGAGCCATATAAATATGTTGTTAGTATTTCCCGGTAATAAGTTACAGTAAACCATTAAGCTAGTACTTAATTGGGTTTGTGTTGGATGCAAAAGACTCTTGGAGTTTAAGTGTCTTCATGTGCCCGAAAGTATCAAAGATACACGCTGTGGTTTCTCTAACCCTTAAGGCTTTGGTTGTTGCTAACTCTTTCAAAATGATATCCAGCGGAAGTAAGTAAAAAAACAAAGTAAAACATTTTTTACTTTAATGTATACAACTATTAACACAAACGATTTAAATCGATTAATCGAAAATGTTCATGAAAAGTCCCAAAAGTGTGTGGTCGGTTTGTATGGGGGCTGCCCTAAAAAGAGGTGGATTTATATTCATGTGAAGCTTTCATCCGTAAGAAGCCAATAAATATTGAGGTGCTGGAATTAAGTTTAAAGGATTCATAAGAGATGGCGTAACTAGCACTAAATCGCATCGGGTAAAACTGTGACTATATTCATGTCAAAGCCAACTTCATAAGCTTCAATTTTCAGTATGTGTCATTCCACTGAAGTGTAAACAACATATATTTTTTTAATCTGTGAACATGTCGAATTTTATACCAACAAAACGCAATTTGCGGGAAGGTTTGCCTTTGTGCTTTCATTTGAAGAAAAAAGCAGCTGAAGCCCATCGTACGCTTTGTGAGTACTGGTTTCGTCGGTTTAAAAGTGGTGATTTTAATACGGAGAACAAAGAACGTTCGGGGTAGCCCAAAAATTTTGAAGATGCAGAATTGGAAGCATTACTCGACGAAGATCAGTGTCAAACCCTTCAAGAATTGTCAGAATCATTGGGAGTTTACTTCCCAAAAGATTCCCAATTGGCAAAAGCCTCAAATACATGGAAATGATTCAAAAGCAAGGAAATTAGGAGCCGCACGAATTGAAGCCAAGAGACGTCGAAAGGAGATTTTTCGCTTGCGAACAGCTGCTTCAACGTCACAATAGGAAGAGTTTTTAGCATCGTTTTGTTACTGGTTATGAAAAGTGGATCCATTACGACAACCTAAAGCGAAAAAAAAAAACATAGGGACCACCCGGCCATGCATCAACATTGATGGCCAAGCCGAATATTCATGGTGCGAAGCTCATGATCTGTAAATATTTGGTGGGATCAGAAGGGTGTTGTGTACTATGAGCTGCTGCAACTTAACCAAACCATCACTGGTGAACGTTACCAACCACAATTGATGCAATTGTGCCGAGCATTGAAGCAAAAACCGCCGGAATATGCCAAAAGACACGACAAGGTGGTTTTTCAACATGGCCCATGTGGCTCGGCCACATGTTGCAAGATCCGTCAAGCAATGCGTTGAATTGGGATGTGCTACCCCACCCGCCTTATAGCCCAGACATAGCCCCTTCTGACTACCACTTGTTCAGATCGATGACCCACGCGCTGGCTGAGCTGCACTTTATTTCTTACGAGGATTACAAAAAATGGGTCGATTCGTGGATTCCGAAGAACGGATCGTCGTTTCAATTAAAAGTAAAAGTAGGCGGGTGGTTTGTATGGAGACTACTTGGGCGTGGCTTATCAATATGGAAACTCTATTAAACTGCAATAAAAAGAAATCTATGTGCCGATTTATAACTGGATATCTTATCGCCAAACACGCGCAGTAACATCCAGACAGACGGACATATCTAGCCCCATTCGTCATGTCGAGCTTATTAAGAATATACTATATACTTTATACAATTGTAAGAATGAAACAGATACGGAATGCTTGGAAAGGTGAACGTATTTATCATTGGATATATAGTAATTCATATGATACACAGCGCCTTTCTACTGAGAATCATAACATATGTAGCAATGTATGTTTGCAATGAAGAGAACTTTCAGCTGATAAGAACCTTCGTAGCTGAGTTCGAAACACGTGTGTATGTGGGTAAAATATTTTTCTGTGTATACCAAAAAGTTCTTGTCATTTTTCATTGAGAAAAATATGTCAAAAATACTTTTCAATTTAGAATGACAGAAATTTCTTTTAAAACGCTTTTGCAATAGTAGTGCATGCAGCCTTCGGTGTTAACACAAAGACGCGAAAAATTCTTTATTATCCAATGCAATAATGTGTGTGTTCGTCAGTTGCGTGCGTCATCAGCAACTTTACGCATCATATGTGCTTATAATTGAGCGTATTCGACTATTCACTCAAACGCTTAACTGAACGCACATCCGTCCGGCTCGTACCGTACAATTAGCATGTATGGCATGCTTTGTATATGTCTGTGTTCCCGGTTGTCATTGTCATGGTTTTGTGATAGCTGCTATCAGTTTGACAATGAGTTTCAGTTAAATTTTGCAAACTTTTTTGCTGTTGGCAGAAGTTTTAATGAGAATTTTAAGCGTATTATCTACAAAGTCTAAGCAATCGCTCGCACTCGCGCGCAACATAATGTAGTAGTAATTGTATTTAGTTTAGGTTCAACAAGTCTGCAACATAATGAAATTGTTTTGGGACTTTGAGAACAAACCGTAGCTAAATATTGTGCCACACCATATGGCAAAACAGAAAATTTGATTAGCAACAGCTGTTCGAAGATAGACACACAGTGAAATGCGACATGAAATACGATTAGCTATTGAGATTTGATATGCTTATGTCTGCATTAGTATTAGCCACTCTCTGTGTGTGTGTGTGTGTGTGTGTGTGTGTGTGTTCATAAATTTGTTATAAGACGAATTGACAACCAAAAATGTAATTTCGGTCTAAAATTCGAACCACTGTAGTATATGTTTGATATGTCGGCGAATGGTTTGGGTGGATGTGTGCGTGCGCCTAACTGTATGCAGCAGAAAAATGTCACCATATTGCATATAGAAAATATATACAAACACTGTACCCTTTACACTCTGCTACAAATTTTCTCTCTTTAGCTTAAAATTGTTTCTCTTTAACAGCATTAGACGACAACCCCCAAGTGAAATAAACCCATGTCTCTGCTTCACAGCTGCTATTAGAGTAAGGGCATGCTTTGCCAACGAACACCCTAAACCCTTCTATTACTTCCGTTTTGGCGAACAAACAATTTCGAAATGTCAAGGATACACAACAGTGCGCGACAGTATAAGCGACTATAAACAACTGAACAACGACTTTACACAGCGACATAGTGCTGTGCTGTAATTAATTATAGTGTAGACGCTTTTCAAACATATACACTGCCCACATACATATATTGTATGTATATATGTATGTATAAAATGAAAGTGACGATAGCCTAGTTGCAACTCCCAAAACTTCCGTTATTATTTTTGTAACGAAAGATATATTATTTGTATTTGTATTGTTGGAATTGTTTATAATAGCTTTGTAATTCAGATCTTTTTTATTTGATATCAGTCGTTTGACGGCGCAGGTACTTATATATGGTTCTCTATTAAGAGGGTTCATTTTTTACTTTAATAATATTTTGATTAGAGCGTGTAGTTTGTTTCCTTGTTGGTTGTTGTTCTTTCTTTCTCCCTTGTTCGTTTTATAAAAGTCACCTTCTACTTCTATGGTGGCGTCATACCAATTGTGTGCACACAAAACTGAAAAATAGAGTGTGAGAGTGTCAATTATTGTACGTAGGGATGTACGTGTGTTTTTCATCACTGTCATAGTAATATTTTCGTATTGCTTATCGTGTTTTGCATATAATCACCAGCAAAATAACTTTCGAATAGAATAGACAAAGAAGAAGTTAGGAGGAGGTTATGACATTAGAAAATTTGTTGCTTCATCAATTGAAATATCTTCTCTTCTGAGTTCTTCAAAGCTTAAGTGAACGACTTAACATTTTAAAGGCTGAGAAAGGCTAGAAGAAATCGGATCTGATATGCTAATATACAAACTGCTTTGCTTAATAAAGGTAACGCTAAAAATAGTAATTTAAAATATAGATCTGAAAATGGTATGAAGAACTTTTGTAACTTCTGATCTGGAAAAAAAAATAGATCTGGATAAAGCTAACTACATACAATATTACTATTGTAATAAAATAAAATATTACTATTGTATGTAGTGTTACTCGACTCACCAAGTGCTCTAGCAAAGAATCTAAATGGGAACTCAAGAATTGGACGAGAAACATGTTTGTGCCTGTTGAAAAAGTATAGCAATGTAAGACATATGACATTGAACTACATGCTATTAATGACGCTGTCGACGATCCCCATCGGAGATCCCGCAAAATAAATATCATATTTATCTGCTAGACAAGACGATTCGCCCTTGACTGTCCATCTGTCTGGATATTGCTGTATGCCCTAGCGGCGTAGAGCATCCATAACATACGCAACCCAGTTTTGGGTTTTTGCATGAAAAACTCATTTATTAAAATGAATATGAACTTAAAGTTTGATATTTTGGCTTCTTATGGATAGATAATTCATATATACAAATATCAGTAGGCATGTCCCATCCATATTTAGAGATAGCCCTATATAAACGCACTCTAATAGCACTTATCAGTAAAAACTACTCACTTGCGTGGACTACCGTCCACAGTGATATCGTATAGTAAATTGAAATGACTTAAACATTTGAAATGGCGACTTTAATGGCGACGTCCATTTTGTTGCTGTGCTGTTGTCTATTGAGACTATTGCTAGATACCACAATAACAGACAATAATAGTTGTTATAATAGACTGAAAATTACTAGTTTCATGGTAACAACAACCCAACTACTCACTCAAATTAACTCAACTTGATTTCGATTGTCTACATTTTGGCGCCTGCAGCCATCGCATTTTTCGATTTCGATTGAAGCAGTTAATTTGTAATGCTTGTCAAGTGGTCGTCCGTCGCTTAAAATAGCTTGATGTCTTCCATACATATATAAAGCATATTTGTGGTTTTTGGCGAAAGTTGTTATGCTCTAAAGTGCTTTTAGTGTATTTTGATATTCATATTCAAGCGCTCACGCGTGAAAAACCACATCAATCAACATGAAAGCAAAACAGCGTAGGCATTAAACGAAATATTTTGTATAGAAATGGGTAGGAGAGTTGTATAAAATGAAAATTCGCATGTCAACTGACATTGCAGCACAAAAAAAGCTTATAAGAATCTATATACATGCATATATAAACAGCACATGCGTTACATGCAAGTTATATCTGAGTATGTCTATTTCTAATGCCGTACGACCCATTTTTTGCTAAGCTTAGATCCAGTTTTTTTGTTTTTTGTTTTTTTTTTTTTTTTTGCACAGTAAACTTTGCCCTTATAATACATACATATAAAACCCCGTCACCCCGCACTACTCTTTAAATAATACGCTCAAACCTAATTTTTCGTCGTCGGGCGTCACTTGTCGTCATCATATTTGCAGATCCTACTTGAAATCGTAGTCGTCATTGTCGTCTATGTCAGAGTATTAAATTAAAAACGTTTACACATTCATGCTGCATACTTTTCGGCTGCTAAAGCTTTCCGCTTTCCGTTTTTCGCAATTTTTCTTTGTTTCGCACGAGTGTATTGTATGTGTGTGCGTGGATGTGTGTAGTTAAGAGTGAAAAAAAAAATCTTTCACAAATTTTTCAGCTGCTGACTTGACATTTAAATCTACTTGCCAGCCAAACTGCGACAACTTTTCCGTTTCAACTTTTACTTCCTCTAACATGATTGCAGCAACCCACACAGACTCACACACATACACACACACACACACACACACACATACTCGTGAACACACATTTTGCGCGCTTGTTGCATGCTGAAAAATTCACATGTATCGCCTACGCATAAAAGTATTGTCATACATAGAGACATGTTTTTACAATGGCACTAAATGAAGTTTGTAGCTTTACTTGTCAAAGGGATTTTATCATCAACAATAGTGACACACAATAGTTAAAATTAAAGGGTGTTTTGAAAAGACCTGGGACACGTTAAATATACGCTTAATTATACGTTTTACTAATACTACATATTTTTACATATGACATATATTTTGCGTGTATTGAATAGTTCGAAGAGAACGTCGGCATAACTCAGAAAGAACATTATTTTCTGTTTCATCCGATTAATAGTCATACAGTCGCATGAATAGAGTTCCACAGCATATTGTTTTTTTTCAACTAGCAGCTCGACGTTAAGGCTCAACGCACTTGCAAACATGTTGGCGAGCATCAGTTGATTGAATTGTGTTGGTAAAATGTTAAAAGAAGAGTAATCATATAAATGTTTAAAATAGAAAAGAGAAAGAATTGATACACCAACTAAGCGCTATTATAACGGTGCATTGCAAATAAATTGCTCACTTATAGCCGCTCTCTTTCTGAACGGTCACCCAAAGTGTGAAACATTTCCTAGGCATAATTTGTACAGTGTGCCAAAATACAACAACAATGCAAAAATCTCAGCCAGGGCGTGGGTCATCGATCTGAACAAGTGCTAGTCAGAAGGATCTATGTCTGGGCTAGAAGGCTTGTGGGGTAGCACATCCCAATTCAACGCCTCCAACGTTTCCTTGACGGATCTTGCAACATGTGGCCGAGCGTTGTCACGTTGCAAAACCACCTTGTCGTGTCTTTTGGCATCAAATCTATTCTATTTTTTCTGCAAATCAAGCTAAGTAGAGTTTGAAGAGGACCCAATTTATGAATTTGAACTACGTTCTTGAACCAAGAATTTGTACTTGGTTAAAGAAAATCCGTAGTTAGCATAATTGTGGTACCCCTATGGATCAATTCAAGTACGGAAATCCTTTTTTTATCAGTGTAATGTCGTTAAGTCTATTTTTATTAATAGGGTAAACTAAAGCCCAAAAGCACCATTTAGTTTTGGAATGTCGTCCAGATCAATACCAAACAGTTTCACCACAAGATCTCCGTTATCATCTTCCTGTAATCAATGCCATTCACAGTCACTGCACTTCCGACCTTATTGTTAAAGAAAATCCGCAACAGGCAGTTGCTCGTTGTGGATGCATTTGTTTCTCATGGATCACATGCGAATTTTTTGAGCGCCAAATTTCGACGAAAACTTTTATTTTGAAAAATGCATAGTGTAACTTTCCCCATTTTTCTAATGGATTTTCATAATAATAACACCTTGTTCAATGATGTAGAGCTCCATTTTTAATAATCGGAATAAGAAGATAAAGATAAATCGAAATAGTAAAATAAATTCAAGTGGCAGGAACGAGTTCAACTGAGTCAAGAAGGACGGACATGTGCAAAAGGGACAGCAATCGTTGGTGTTAATCTCGATTCGTTTGCTGTTCTTAAATTTAATAGTGGTGCCACGAGGGAGACATTTTGTCCTCTCACCAATTGTTGGCGGCCTGCTACCGAGCACAATATTGTCCCTGAGAAATTTTATTAAATAATCAACTACTTACATCTTTGATGAGCCCTACCGGATAAACGTTAAGGTGCTACTCTATTTGGTCTTGATCTACGAATCGCGAGATTTACTCATTATTTCTGATATCAGAGTAGGAAAAATTGCTCCGAGTGCAATTCATTATGCTGGCGAATTGAGAGCATCATCGCTTCTTCATGCAGATGGTCTTCATGAGCAGTGTGTAAACAAATGGGAGCTGCATAGTTTAGTACAGTTCGTGCAATAAGATGGTATAGACGGTAATTATTGTCTGCTTATTCTTGTGCCATGAAGAACCAGCAAGTGCCTTCAGCACTTTGTTTCTCAACTTTAGCCAATAATTCGTCTAGGTGGCGTGCACCGAGAATATAAGCAGGGAAAGAGTACCAAGTAATGTCGGGAAGTAAAGAAGAAAGGCATCTAATTACATCCTTATTTACTCTAAATATGGTAACAACTGCCGATGCCACACTGTATTGCCCTGTCAAACATTTAATCTATACATGACGTTCGACAAAGCTGATTAAGCAATTTAACTTTTTCAAACGAAAATCTAATAATTTCATAATTATCCTTCAAAAGGCTGTACTGCGAACAATTAATCGCTTTCAAATGTTCTGTTAGGCTTTAAGTTTGCATTTTTTTTTTTGTGAGTGGTTGGAACTAAGTAACCAAAGATTTTTAATAAATTGTAGAAAGAAACTTTTTCATACTTGTTCTAAAGATATTCTGCGACCACCTACGACCACGTACAACAAAACTTCACTATAACTCTCATATATGCTTGCTTAATTGAATCCATATAGTTAAAGTTATATGATTGCGCCATAAAATGAATTTATATCTCATTCGCTTTGCCATGTCATTGCATGTTTGTGTGTGTGTGTGTGTGCATTATTAGTGCGTGTGCGGCACTTAGAGTGCTTTATTAGTGAACGCTGGGAAAAACGACAGCCTGGTACATATATAAATTCCAAGAATGAATTATGAAAAGCAGTAAATATGAGCAGTAAGCAGCGCGACATAAAGCCGGCTTAAACAGCCCCGGCGGAAGTCTTTACCCAATGCTATGCTTACACTACTCGTAGTGCAGTTCCGCTAGCTTATAATAATAACTACAGTATACACTACACACTATGGTATAGTACATCTATAGCAGACGTTTGCGTATGCCACAACACATCTCAATGCTGCTGGTGCGCGGTACAGCTTAATACCACTTTAAATAACTTTCATTTCCGTTTTTGTTATTCCAGGCGCGTCTTTACAAGAAGCAATTTCTCACATCAGACTCCAGCACAATTGTACGACATTGTCTTCATCAATGAAAGCAGAGTGGCTGCTTTAGTTTCATCGGTGCTGGCATTCATTTTGTGTTTGAAGCTTTGCTTATTCTTCTTAATTAAGTTGCGCTGCAAATAATTCTTAAATTTTTTGGAGTGTGGTGGAAGCAAGTTTCTTCCGTTTTTGGTGTACGGCAGCAACGTTTGGGTTGCCATCGCGCCAACTTGGCGGTGAACTTGGTTTACAGCTTTGGCAGACAGCTACATTTACAGCATGTATATTACAACATTTGAAAATGTAGCTAAGAGTAGGGGATGCGGTTGTTGCGGAGCATGCTTACAATGTATATACATAGTAATTGCGCGTTGTGTTGTAAAGTATATAATATATATATATATATATATATATATATATATATATATATATATATATATATATATATATATATATATATATATATATATATATGTGTGTGTGTGTTTTAAGCAATTTACGCATTTTATGCCTAAATGTAAGCGCTGAAAAATTCATAAAAAGCGCTTTTTGTTTTACGCAATCCATTTGCCAGGATAAGAAAAAATTGGCAACAAAACGTGAAGTAAATTGATACGAAAAGTTGAGTTGAGTGGGAGTTCTCACTATTCAAAGTCGTCTACAAAATTAATTAACAACATTCGGTTATCTTAAAAAAACAAGAAAACAAAAACGTTAACTTCGGTTGAACCGAAGCACTACTAAAATTCTTACGATATTTTAAATCGTATTGTAGAACATAAACGTGACGTGTTTGTTTGTATAGCGACTACATCAAGAAGCATTCGGTACATTAGTGTATTTGTGTGAAGCGACCATCTATAAGAAGTCACCACATCGAATTTCAAGCTGATATTGGCTTAACTGCAGAAGTTTTTCATACAAATGCAAGTGGTAGGTTTGTATGGGGGCTACCTCTAAAAAGGGCGGTACATGCCCATTTGTACATGTATGTGAAGCAGCCGTTTATAAGAAACCGCCACATCGAATGTCATGCTATCATTGACTTAGCTCAAAAAGTTTTTCATACAAAAGCACAAAATGGGTGATGGACTTGTATGGCTGATACTCCAATATGTGTGCGGGATATGCACATTAGTATGTATTTATGAAGCGGTTTTTCACAATGTTTCACCACATCAAATTTCTAGCTAATATTGACATAAATAAAGAAGTTTCACATACAAAAATTAAAAATGAAGCCAAGTGGATCAAGGGTTTTTATAGGGGCTAACCTAATATATGGGGGAACACACTCATTGATTCATATGTGAATCGTCCGTCGATTAGAAGCCACCATATCAATTAATAAGTTGATATTGACTATAATAAAAAAGTTTTTCAAAATAAAAGTTAAAAGTGAGCGGAGGGTTAGTATGGTGTCTACATATAAAAAAGCCGACCATTGCTATTTGAGAGTTTCGCTGTTTAAAGGCGTCATGTTCTTCATCACCAAGTAAATATTTTTTATGTCCAGTAAAACAAAAATTTTAGTACGAAAGCAATAAAAAAATATATGTTTTGGACAATATTTAAACTAATTGTGAATTATAAGCGCTTTTAAGTTTAAAATGGAATTTAAAATGTTATGCACATACATTTGAACATAACGCACACTCATGTTTGTCATTGCTTTTTATGGTCTTGATGTACAACTGCTCTGCAAGCATTTTAAAGTGTTTCTTATCTTTATCGTGTAGAAGAAAATTTTGCGATACTTTAGAAGATAGTAAGAATTTTTGACTATAGTAACGAACAATACCGACATATATATGATATATTGAATAAAGCACGAACGAATCAATTGAACGGTTCACTGGAAATCAGTCATGATCATATTTTAAGATAATGTACGTTACATAAAGAAGAATTACAAGTAATAAGTGGTTTAAATGGATGGAATTTTTTATAGAGAAAGTCCTAAACTATATGAAGCTTTTTTTTGATCAGGGTATGTAATGTAACTTAAATACTCGGAATTTTACTCGGAGTTTTATAAATATATTTCGATTTACGAGGTGTGTTAAGCAACCATGCAACGATGTGTGATTATCGTGATGCAAAAGCGATGAGATGTTTTGCCACAAATCCGGGCGTTTTCTTCATATTGCTTCATGCAAACAGTGCATAACTTTATGACAATATTCCTTATGGACCGTACGAGCTTTTGGTACGATGCACCACACAATTGTAATCGAAGAAAACAGTGAGCAAAACCTTCATATTTTACCGAACTTGGCGTGTTTTTTCGGTTGTGTCTCTTCTGATCGCTTCCATTGGGATGATTGTGCTTTGGTTTCGATGTCATAACCATATACCCATGTTTTTCGTCACCAGTTACGAGCCTTTTGCGCATATCTGTATCGTTGTTGACGTCATTCAACCGCTCCTGAGTGATGCTCATGCGACGGTTCTTTTGGTCAAAAATTAGTTATTTGGGAACAAAGTTCTACTGCTACACGTTTCTTGCCCAAACCACCCGCAAAAGTTGCATGGTTTGAGACAACCGTTATGCCGACTACCATAGCAACTTCTCTAATAGTGATTCGACGACTCTTTATAACAATTTTCTTCACTGCTTCAATATTTTCATCGGTTGTTGACGTGCTGGTGCCTTCAGAGCGGGCATCCTTATTAACATATTCTCGGCATTCTGTGAAGAGCTTGTACCACTCATAAACATTTTTCTTGCTCAAAGTAGACTGTCCAAATACCACAGTGAGCATTTGAAGTGAGTTGGAGCACTTAATTTTTTTTTGTTTTTCACAGAAAATTTACTACAAAATTTCGCCATCACACAAAAACGTCTAACCTAACCTAACCGAATTCCTGCTAGATACTATTCCAGCAAATTTCGAAAGTCTACTTCAGTTTCGCAAAAATAAAATGCGTAAAATGTATTTAATATCCATTCTATTTTGACTTAAACTGTCCAAAATAGAACTCTTTTATACCTTTGCTAATCTCAATGCAAACTTAATCCGTAAACACTTAAACCCAACCCATTCCAGTTTCACCAACTAAACTATTCTAGAGCAGAGTCTACTTAGGCAGCCGCAGTAATCTACTAATCCAAATAGTGCCTACGATAGAACTCAAGCTAAATCCTATTAACGCCTGCTACTGCCGCTGTTGCTCAAGGCAGACCCCCTAAAATGAAATGAAATAAATTGACAGTCAAGAAATGTGCTGCCTGAGACAACAGCAGACAACAACAAGCGCAACAACAACAAAAGTACTGGCAACCATTGACCTTTAGAATGCCCCCCAGTTGGCAACAATTGGAGCTACATACAACATACATAATATATATATATATATATATGTAAAAAACCCATATACAACGTTGTATATACATAGATGAAACAATTCCAGTCAGAGGCATTTCACAATTTAAATATCTTACGCCTTTGGCACAATTTACTTTAATGATAATCAAATTATAAAATTAAACTCGTAATTTAATTATTTGCTTCTCATGCCAATTTCCGAGACAGAGTCGAGTGAATGGTCAGACGAAACAATTACTTCAAGCATTTTTAATTTATTTTCTTCTTTTTGTTTTTGTTTTTATTTTTCTTCTGTTTTTTTTTTTTGTATTGTGGGTGGTTGACAGCTAACATAGTCAACAATGGCTGCCACCGCCGCCGCCGCCATACTTTGCTCTTGCAACGGTTGCGATACACTTATATGTAGTATATTCATTAAGAGTTACTTAGTGAATGAAAGAGAGCGCAAGTGAATGCTCCGCATCGCAATTGATGCATAAATGAGATAGCAATGGAAAGAGTGAAACGAAATAAGCAAAACATCATCAGAGAATAACGGACATGCGCATTACTCATACGCCCAATTGAGCGAGATATTTCATTGAAATCCAAATTTATTGTGCTAAAGAGATAACAACAAACCGTTTAAGAGCGCTGATAACGGTGCGCTCTTTCTCTTGTACACATTCTCATGCTACTTTTATCTCATTTCGAGGTTAAAGTGCCGGTAAACATTTATAGCGAAAATTCGTTCTCTTACATTGATCAGTGGCGCTAAAATAAAACTATGTATTAAAATAGACAAATTTATTTTAACTCGGTATAGGCGAAGCTGCAATGACCTTTATTCGAATACAGCAGAAAACATATTCTAGCCATTAAGTTGTTTTAAATGGTCCACCTACTTATTCAATTAATACAAAATTTAAATAAATGTCAACAAAACAAATTTCATATATTTCAGCAGGAATCGAATGATCTGTTTCTTGTCAAACTTTTTGGTTTAAATAACAAAACTATTTAATGTATAAGGAAAGTCGATCTCGATCTCTCTCTATTTCTTGTGACAATAAACTAACTGCTAAACTACATATTAAAACGAATCTCTGTTAAAATAAATAAAACTATTCGAATTGTGTAACCTCTTATCAGCTCGCTGAGGCGAGTTGATCTACATAGATAAATTCATCTGTCTGTCCAGTAGATTGTTGCGCATTTTTTGGGGACCCATTTGTAAATAAACCAGCTAGACTTATTTTTATTGCAGTTAAATAAAATATTCATGTCAACACGCCACTCCCACTTTTTGGTGTAGCCCCCTATACAAACAAAAAAAAACCGCTAATTTTCAGCTTTTTATATGAAACATTGTGATGGTTTCTTATGGATGGACGCTTCTCATATACATTAAGTTATGAGTATAAACCGCCGATTCTAGGGTAGCACCAATACATTTTTGTTAAAATATACAAAATCGGCTCAAGACAGTACGAAATATTGAGGTCGGAAAGAAACTCATCCGAGTTGTTTTGTGGCTCGTGGTGTACCTATCGCACTAAATTTATTTATAGACATTGAGTCATATAATGTATTAGGGTTAAGCATGAAAATTGTATTAGGGTTAATATAACCGATAAGATGGTAACCGATCGAGAATGATCCGAACGGTTAAAGATGGTAACCGATCGAGAATGATTAGAACGGGTATTCTAGGTATTCTAAGTTAGCTAATTAAGAAAGAACGAACAGAATTATCCCGCACACATGACCATTTAAGGCAAACACATGAACGCTAGACGATTTTATAGCTACCACCTTTTTTTCGTTTACTCAGAGTTTTAAATTAATTTATAGCCTATTTGTTATTCTGATATATGAGCTATATTATTGTAAAGTTTCATTGCAATCCATTCAGTAGTTTTTGCGTGATGGAACAAATATTCACACATCCATATAAACTTTCGCGTTTAGAATATTAGTAGAGGATAATGTTACACAATGAAAATAGTTAGAAGAAATAGTTTTTCAGATTTTTGATTTTATTGTTTTTCTTTGGAACAGTTAGTCTTGTATGCGGTTTGAACTGAGCTAATAATGAAGTTTTGTTTATACTTATTGTTGGAATGTAATTGAGTTTTAAATTATGGATCTAATCCATTGGCGTATGGATCTAATCCATTGGCGTGAAGAAAAGTAGTTTTCTTCAGTACAAAAATATGTTGTTCGCTTCATTTTCATAAAATAATAGCTGGCAGTATAAAGAAATTTCTAATGCTTGAGGCTTCGAGTGGAATAGGTGGATGGATTTGTAGGAGGTGTGGTGAGATATGATTGTACAGCAGATATTTGAAGAATAATTTCTTTTCTTTTTTTTTTTGATTTTTCCGCATAGGTACATGGTATTTTGTGGGTTCGAAGACAGTTTTGGGTAATTTCTTTTAAACTAATTATTTTCTTGTGCATTTTTTTCATTGGTGATTGTTCATTTTTGTTTACAGTTTTGTAGTTTGAGTAAGAAGCAAATGTTTCATTTACTCCTTTTAGTGGTATTGACACTTTGATTTTCTGAGGAGCATCGAAATATTCAATATTCTGCAAGACTCTCCAACATAATTTGGCGTATTAATGAAATTTGCTCTTAACATTATAAATATAAATAATAAATAAATTATAAATATGTTTCATAGATACTCAGATTCAATGTAATTTGCCAAAAGTTGCTATAATTGGAATTAATAAATGCTGAAAATGAATCGCATACTACGGATTGTTTGACTTGAACTGTGCAATCAATGCTACACATTATTTTTATTACGGTTTGTAATGTAAGTAGGTAGCTACAATAAGAAAAGAAAGGAAAAAACTATATAGACAGCTTCATTTTCTGCATTTCAAATGCAGCTCACGCAATATTCAATAAGAATTTAAGCGCAATGCAGACAAATCCCAACAGTGAGCAGCATAGCCAGCAGAAAACTGAAAACTAATAATAAAAACAAAAAAAAAAAAAAGGAAATGCAAGATATACGAGTATTATGCGCAGTAAAGCAGCTACAGCTCTTACTATACGCAATAGCCCTGACAACCCTGGTTACGCAGAAAACATAAATAGATTTAAATGCCGCAGGGATTTACTTTGCTCTTATTGGACTTTGGCTCTTCCAGTTTAGAATTACTTCAACGTAATTGAAAAGTTTTGTATGCGAACCCGATGAGGCAACCGCAATGGCAAAAGAATGCGACGTTGTGTTGCCTAGGCGAAAAAGGGAATTGATGCGAACAACTATCTGAAGAAGTTTCCCACAGTGCAAGTTGCCTTATGCAGCTCGAAAAGTTTAAGCTGCGCATATATCTACAAGCATGTATAGCCATATAATAAATATTATATACATACATGTGTGTGCTGCTATTTTACTATAAAATAGCTAAAATTAAGTGTTATTATGCAAAGAAGACTTACTTATGGATTGCAGCAGCAGCAGCAGCAGCAGCAGCTGTGCTATGCTAGAGGTGTTGCTTCTAATGAAGCCTAGCTAGTAGAGTTTTGATATAAAGTTTAATTGAAGTTTAAAAACGTTGCAGGTATTAAATTAATGCAAATTATATAGTGTGTTTTTCAAGAGGTTACATTTTCCGGCAGGGATTAAACTGTCCTAAATTGGTCAAAGCTGGTAACTCTATTGTAATTTGTATTCAGTTTAGTATGCCATTTTATCATGAATTGACTAACGCGTTGTTCAGCTCAAGAATGTCCATTTTACAGGTCCAACCGAGCGATGGCATGCGACCTTATAAGATCCAGCTAGTGCCAGCATTAAAGCCCAAAGACCATTGTTTGCGTCATACATTCGGTCAGTGGGCTGAAAATCAACGGGATGTCAACTCATTATTTTATCACAATATTCTGTGCAGTTATGAGGCTCATTTTTTTCCCAATGGGCAAGTTAATAAGAAAAATTTGCCGCATTTGGTGTTAAGAAAATCCACGAGATTATCGAGGCACCATTACACCCAAACAAAATTACTGTTTGGTGTGCTTTATAGACCGGTAGAGTCATTGGTCCTTACTTCTTTAAAAACTATGCCGACGTGAATGTTAACGTCAACGGCAGGCATTATAAATCAATGATTATCGATTATTTAGTGCCTGAACTGAATGGGATGCTTATTAAAGACATATTTTTCCAGCCGAACGGCGCTACATGTCATACAGCGTATCAAAAAATCGACTTACTGAAGGAAACATTTGGCGAATGCGTTTAGTATTGGCCACGGAGATCGTGCGATATAACGATTTATCTAAAGTTGTTGGTTTATGCGAACAAACCAGCAACTTTCGACGATTTGGAAGGCAACATTGTGCGAACCAGAGTTCTGCAGTGAGTGGCTCTGCGTGTGATTCCACTCAAACTCTCGCCACACTCACTGGTTGGCTTGTGAAATAGCGAGTATTAATGGCATTTTTGCACTCATTTATTGCTTCGGCTTGGCTTTGCACACTTCATTGCATGCGAATGTCATGCCGATTCACGATTAAACGTGAGGTACTCATGAATGGATACGAGTAATACGTGAATAGCTCGTGTACATTCATTCTATGAACGCATTCTATTTACGTCCCTCTCGCTCACAAGATACTTAAATTCTAGTGAGCGGATCACTGGGTATAATTTTATACATACGAGTGATACTATTTATATTTCGGGAATAGCAAATAATAACAAACATTTTTAAATGAAAATGGCTTTTTTGTCTTTCAATATATTCCCCTTGATGATCAATACGCTTTTGCATTCGTTCAAATCATTTGTCATAGCAGTTTTTCCATTACTCTTGAGACACATCCCCAAACATGGTTTTTGAACGCTTCAACTGCTTCTTCGGCGCTCGTAAATCGTTGACCACGCAGTTTACCTTTGTTACTCGGGAACAAGAAGAAGTCATTGGGTGCCAAATCATGACTGTACGGAGGATGAGTCATTAATTCGATGTTTTGACTGCTCAAAAAATGCACTTGTTTGACGAGATGTGTGAGAGCACGCATTGTCATGCTGGAGAATGATTCGTCTTTGGCGGTTGGTTTTATGAATTTGTCCGAAGACTTCCGGCAAACAAATGGTCGTGTACTTCGTAGAACTTACTCAAGCGGAACAGTGGCCACATGACCCATTCGGCTGAAGAAACAGGCGATAATTGGCTTCGCTTCTTCCACGAACAAGTTTTGTTGGATTTGGCTCTTGGAACACCCACGACACACGGTCGATTGCTGTTTTGTTTCCCTCATCAATGAGGGTGTTTACCAAATATCGGAGAGATGATGGAACCATTACTGGCATATTGCCCTACACGTTGGAACTCCTTCTATTTAATGTTTAAAACCACCAATTAGGTTTTCCATTTCGGAAATATTAACCAAAAAACAAATCTAAACATTGCCAACTCTTTAGTAGAGCTATGCAAGACACCATATCCAATAAAGTATAAGGATACAGCTATTCTACGATTTGTTTCGTACTTCCATCCATTTATCGATTGAAAGCAGTTCATTCCGATATTCGTGATTCATCAATTTCAAACTTAATAAATCGGAATATATTGAAAGCGTGTGGATTGTTTTTAACAAATCAATTTTGTGTAGACAATATTACAGGAAATATTCAAAATGACATGGCCCTTAGCCTCTGAATCCGTCAGCACACAGTTTTCGCCTAAATCTGTCACCTCTTATTTCTACTTCATTTTTGATGGCGTCGATATTAACATTCTCACCCGCTGATCACCAAGCTGCGAGCATATTAAATGATTTAAACTTGTATTAAAAGCGAAAGTTCTCTTCGTTGTTGGTCTACAATGTCAATAGTGCACAAAAATCCAACAACCAAGGAATTATTGGCCAAATAGTGTAAAATAATAATTGTGAATGGAGCCAAACTTTAAGCTGCAGCGATTTACTATTCGATTGCTTCGCACTTGTGATTATATTCTCTCACATCGGAAGGCATTCGCAAGCCGAGGCTCTCTCTGTCTCCGCTTTGAATGAAAGCCAGTCACACTTGCTCACTCTTCGATTGTACTCGTCCTGTTTGTCACTCAATTTTCGTGAATAGCTCTCAAGCGTGTTTTGCTGATTCATTGTAGATTTCTTAAGTGAACAATGGTCGAGATACTGCCTCATTGCTTGAAAAATTGGTCGACAATTCAGCTTACAGAATGCGCCACATTCGAGCCCACATGATCGAAATCATATGAAAACACTGATGTTTATCTATCGAATAAAGCCAATTTTCAATTTAAGATTATATAATCTCTGTATTTTACAATACAATAATTCAATTCAAAGTTCTACACCTCTAAAAGCAAAAATATACACTATACTATTTAAAAATCGCTGTATTAAGACTGCACTTCAAAAACGCCGCAAGGCAAAGCAATTTTTGGAAAAGTATTTCATAAAGATATTAATTAGTTATACAGTGTAATACCCTATAATTGCTTTCTCACACTGCTGCAAGCTGACACACTCGTAAGCTATGCTGCAATTTATTTGGCATGCAACATTGTTGTAAGTACTAAACAGAAAAAACAGCAGCATAAATACTATAATGTATGATTTATGCAGCATATTGCATAAACTAGGCGTGGCTATTGGCAACTTTTGCTTAATGCATTCGTACTTAAGCGCCTCAAGTTATGCTACGTTTTCATTACTGTTGTGCACTTTATTGATTTATTAATGCAGCAGGTAAATATTTGCTATTGTAAATGAAAATTGCTGCTAAAATAGTTCATTCATTGGAAATATATTATATGCAAGAATTTGCGCATGCATATTTTATTAGCTAAACTAACATTTTGCATAGTTTGCGTATAGTTGCTGTGCGTATATTTAATCTAAGAACTTAACGATTTGATAACTTAAGTTAATGTTTCACTAACATTTGTTCTTGAAAGCATACCACACTATTATTTTACATTTAGAAGTGCTTGAGTGTTCTACGGAATTCATGAAGAAAATTCTTGAGACATTAAGGGAATCATTACGAGTATTCTGTTTATTATTGTTCCAATACGTTTCCACTATAGTATCTCATTATTACAAATTATTCGAGTTAGCTAATACTAGGGGTTGGGCTTTAATCGTAAACACTTTTAAAATGTCAGATTCAGTTTTATTTAGCTTTGTTCTACTGACTACAAATGAGAGCCTGGTGAAGATGCTAATAATCAAAAGAAAAAATCGGCTTTAGTGAAGGTGTTATGACACGAGCCAAATTAAGTTTTCTATGATTTTTTTGTCTCACTTGTTTGACAATTGAATTTTTCATTAGTGTGAAGCGGAAAGAACATTGCGTATTTAGCTGAAATTTAGACAGTTTAGTTGAAACCCTACGCATACATATTTGTATAAAATGCCATTATTTTTGTTTGTTTCTAAAGGTAGGTAGTTTGTGCCCAAATGTATGCCCAAGCCGGCAAAACTTTCGTTTGTAAAATAGACAACGGTATCGATTGAAATATTTTGATTTTTCGTACAAGTTGGCGCCTTTTAAAAGTTGATTTTGTGTTCGCTATTTATAGTGTGACTACAATAGCTTGCTCGCTATACGCTATAATTACGAAAAACTCGAGCAGGTAGCATTTTGTGTCGGAAATGTTTGCTGCGACTAACAAAGAAAGCAGAGAAAGAAGTTAAACAGCTGATGTTTACTTTATGTGTGTTTAAAAACACTGATCATTACTTTTTGCAACACTTCACTACACTGTTAACAAACTGACACAGAAATCTTACACAAAATATAAACGGAGCTATTTCCAAAAATGTCGCGCAACATTGCTCACAAGATATAGTATGTATTTTTTCATGGTCACACTAACATAGCAATCTGGCATGTAAATATAATACCGCGTGACCAGGCCATAGGCCTGATCATGTTCATTGTACAGTAGTACACATGTGTAAAGATTCAAAAAAAAAAAAAAAACTTACCAAATAACTATAATTTCATGACACGATTTGGCGTTTCTGACTTACCTGCAATGAAAAAAGTATAAGTTTATTAAATTAGTTATGAAATTGTATAAACTTTTCATAAAGTGAATGAGACAAGCTCATTTTGATGTACCGCTCTGCTATGAGTTAGTAAAAGTCTTCAAATCAAGTTTCCGTTCTACAATTGAAAAACTAAGGTAGTATTGTAGTTGGTCGCAGACAGGTTAGCTGATGTAAAATCCATGACGAAGAAAATAATTTTTGTGAGTATGTAATGATATTGTCAAAATGCAAACCATTTCACATCGCTCAGTATATACCTTAACTGTTCCGCATCTATGGAAACTATAACTGGACCACAAATTAAAAAAAAAAAACTAGTCTTATGCCACAGCATTAACAGCGTCAGGAGACAACGTCAGTTCGAGTCCAGCTACGAACCGCTCATCAGTCCGCTGGTTGTGACATGAAATACTTAAATTAATAAGTTTCTGCGTTTAAGTATCGGAAACAGAGTCGATATAGCCATGAAAGTATGTACATCCGTTCCGCTGGAAGTTTGAGACAAGTCTCCGGAACTATAAAAGCACGAAACTTCAAACTTTCATTTAGATTCTACATACACAGCTGAAGTGTATTAAAGTTTTTGAATGCCAAGCAAGTGTACAAGTATTTCGTAGTCGATTGCTTCATTCTAGCCTGCGTATAAGTTGCCTTACGTCATATTAATTCTAAAATGATTTAGGAAGGCATCGTTTCAAATGAAGGTAAGCATTTGCTCATTGTATTAATATTTCCATAGACTAAAATTCATTAAATGACAAAAAAGACTCAATACTTTCCCATGAACCAAATAATGGTGTGGCATAGACCCATAAAATTAAATTATCCAGCTTAAGGTTGTTGGGTTGGGTTATTGTTGTTTGGTGGGTATAAAGCCTACAACAATGTTTAAGTCGGGGCTGACCCGTTTAGATACCACTATGCTTATAATTATATTGAAGCTTTCACATACAGATCAGAGGCATAGTAAATATCTCTGATCTCAATCTTGAAAATCTCTCATTAGTCTTATAGAAAATAATCATACAGGTATTCGTTCTAGCCAGTCTAATGCGAGATATTGATACGATACAAACATTTAACATTCATGAACAGTGGCTATTTTGCCGTCGGTCCTTTCACATAACACGCTTACAGGTAACCAGTAAAAATACAGACAGTACGGCAGTTCACGACTTGTAAATACACTGTACTTTTGTTTGTATACACAAACTTGATCTGTGCATTAAATATGTTCTAAGTGTGCAGGTTTGGTGTCTCCAGTTTTTATAGTATCTGAGATATATTATTTCATACAAACACGCGAATGGACAGACGCACATGGCTATATCCAAAAATCAACGACCGATGCTCCTCAGCAATATTAATATATACTTATTATTTAATCGTTATTATCATATCTTATATAGAGCTCGTCTGAATTGGCTTTCGGAGTCTTGTTTACCTGTTAAATGTTTACGTGTTAAACCATTGAAAATATGTATTCGAAATGGCAAACGAGGCATTTATAGATTTAGAGCAATCAACTTTCTTACTTGAGTAAGCATAACAAAGTAATTATTAAACATTTCATTGAGTACAAGTGAGAGTAAACGAGCAAGATGCTTGAGTATGTTTGTATGAAATAATAATAAGTGTTTGTATGAAATAATGAATCGCAATACTTTGTTACACGTTTGCCTTGTCTATTCATTCGGCTTGCGTCGTTTCTTGCAGCGAATCAAGTTCGTCATAACTTGCAACTTGTTGGAACATGTTCGAACACGTTTGAATCGTTTGTTATATTTTTTCGCTACCAAGTGAAAAGCAACATAAACCTGCTTGTAAGCACTTGACAAACGAATGTTTTTGTGCAATGCTCTAAAGCCTATGAGACAATAAACAGTGATTACATTGGAAGTTAAACTGAATTATAGCTGGAGAGCAGCCACATCTTATACATATTGCATTCTTGTACTCGAAGAGCGCTATTGTTGTAGCTATTTCCAATTCTTTCTGCGTAGTTTTTATCTCCACAGCGGCCTCATGTCTGGTATTAGTCGCATTATTCTTACGTTGCCCTCCTAAATTTCGGCCAATAGGAGGCGCCATTTCAACTCGATTCTAATATTTCACAATATAATAATTCCACATTACACAAACATAATTATTCAATTTTCCATTTAAATATTGACACAGCACACCGTTGCATCGAAAATAAACAATTTGTAGAAGAGCAGATGGTAAAATATATTGCATACAAATTATAAAATGCTTTAAATGAAATCAAATCGTGTAAATAGAAATTGGTATTATGCAAATATTATCGGTACATATTAAAAACTATGCATAATACAATATGTATTTAAAGTAATGAACAACCATATTGCTAGGCTAACTAATTACTTAAGTATTTTAGATTTTTGGCATAACAAAACAGCCGCGGCGTTTGGAGGACATTTTGGGCGTTTATAATTTCATTTTAGCATGCAACAGTAACAAAAAATAATTCTATAATAAATTGTTTGATATGCAAAACTAGTTACAAATCACAGTTTTGGACGCGAAAAAAAGAAAATAAATAAAAACATAAATTAAAATAGGAAAACTAAATGAAAAATGCAAAATAGATGCATAAATTTGTGGCGAAAAAAATCATTGAGCGTCCCGCGTGTACATTCAGCATGAAAGTTGGTAGCGCAAATGCAGCGCTGGGATTTACTCCGTGTAAAGGGTATTTTTTTTTATTTTTTTAGTGGTGTAGAACTCTCAATTTAATTAAAATATTGAGATTACACAATTTCAAAATGAAATTGATTTAAAATGAAAATGATTTTTGGGGGGGGGGGGGCATGTGGTCGCCGCAGCTGGCTCTAATATGCCGCATTCTGGAAGTAAAAATTTCGCATTGGTTTGCACAATATTGTCTTCTAAGTCGTCCAAAGTTACTGGTTTGTTAGTATAAGCCAATGACTTCACGTAATCACAGAGAAAATAATCTAAAGGTGTTAAATTGCACGATCTCGGTGCCCAATTGACTGATGTATTTCGAGAAATAAAGTATTCCCCCATGTTTCCTGCAGAGAGTCGATTGCTTGACGCGTTGTATGGCATGTGGCGACTTCCTGTTGGTAAAACAGGTCTTCAAGAAGCAGCCCATTCAATTGGGGCACGAAATTATCGGTAATCATGGCTCTATAGTACCCTCCGGCCTCGTTTTTAAAGAAGTAAGGACCAATGATTCCATCAAATAGCATTATTTAGTGGATGTAACGGTGCCTCGAGATGCTCTCGCGAATTTTGTCCACTCCAAACACGACAATTTTCTTATTTTTCACTTTTTGATATGCTCATTGAGGCAAAAATGGACCTCATCACTGAACAGAATATTGGGATAAAACAGCGAAAGTCAATTCCAGTTGATTCTCAGCTCGTTGAGCGAACAAACGGCGCAAACAATGATCATACGGCTTTATTTCTTGCACCAGCTGGTCGCTTGCTTTTCATATCTGTATGTAACCGCCAATCTCAAAAACTAACGAAGTGATTTTCAATTGATTTTCGCAAATAGAAAAGGAATGTTTTCCAGGAATGTTTAGGTATACGTTTAGGTATACGTATAACAATATATATAAATATTTAAGTGGGGCTCCCATACAACAGACATTATTTTTTTTTTATAGATAATGGTACAGAACCCTTCGTGCGCGAGTCCGACTTGCACTTGGCCGGTTTATTATTTTAACTTTTTCCACATTTCTCAAATTCAGCGTTTCATTTTTCGTCATTTGACTCAGATAGGTTTTAGTATAGCATAAGAAAGGTGCATGTATGCAATAAACTTGAGATTAAGCGTCGAATAATATTTGATATTACTTCAAGCCTAAAAGTAGACACTAAATAGAGAAGGCTCCTATAAATATGCAGCATTGCATTTATCACTGTCGCACATACAGACCTTGATTGGTATGTGCGAGAGAGAGATAGGTAGAGAGAGAGAGAGAGAGAGAGAGAGAGAGAGAGAGAGAGAGAGAGAGAGAGCGAAATATCCGCTAAAAGATCACGTTTGTTGTATTAGAGCCCCCTTAAATATTTATTTTATTGTTTTTTAGTATTTGTTGTTATAGCGGCAACAGAAATACATCATCTATGAAAACTGTCTAACTATCACGGTTCATGAGATACATACAGGTGACAAGCGGACAGACAGATGGACGGACGGACGGCAGAGTCTTAGTAATAGGGTTCCTTTTTACCCTTTGGTACGGAACCCTAAAAAAACTAACTGTAGCTAACTTTGATATACATTAAAGTCGTATCCAATTCATGTTTCTATTAATAGTTAGGCAGGTTCTCGAGGAATGTTAAAATATATATTATTGTATCTCAAAAACTATACAAGGCAGTTTGACGAAATCTGGTGGATATAAAATTTAAAAATGGGCGCTGCTACGCCCTCATATAAAAGAATAACTAAATTGGTTATATCTCAGCAACTATTCAACGCAGATGAATGAGATTTCGAACATATGTAAAGAGCACCGGGAAACATTTGAAATAAGATCCACTATAATAGTAGGCGGTGCCTGGTCCCTTATAAGAGAAATACCAATTGAGTGACAACTCAACCACTTTCAAAAAAAAAAAAAAAAATGAGATTGAAGACAACGTGAAAAATAAAATTACGAGTATATAAATATTGAAAAAATTTGTGGTGCTACAGTATAAATTTTTCATAAATTGAATGCACGCAGCTCCAATTGCTGCGCGCTATGGTTTATCGACTCATTTGGGTGATCCTTAATACTACGCTCTATTTAAGCAATTATTCCTTCGTACGACGCTATGTACGACGTCTTTGTGGATGCGTATTATCATTTAGAGTATACGTGGTGTGAAAACGAAACATGGTTAATCGAATTAGCCGCTCGGATAGACGATTATATCGACATAGCGCATGATAACATTCCCAAAATGAACCACGATTATTGCAGTAAATTTGCACAACTTGCTGACGTTCATAATAAAATGGCAAACTAAACTGAGCACTCATGACAAAAGAGTTGTAATAGCTGAGCAATTTATGACAGTTTAATTGGAAGCCGAAATAGGGAAACTCTAAAAAAGAAAAAACACCCTTTATATGTTGGAACCATCTGCTTGTGTGTGTGTGTGTTAAAAAAAATCATGCAAACTAACTAAACACGCGCGCGAACTCACGAACAAACAAATAACTAACTAGATTGAGTGGCAGCAACAGCTGTGAGCAGTCGAGACCAGACAGTATGAAGGACATTGCCATTTTTGGTACGTTTGCTAAATGGACTAAACAACAATAACAACGACAACAACAACAACAACTTCAACTATAACAAATCGCACAACTCTCTAGTGTATGTGGTAGTTCATGGCATTTACTGGTAGCATTGTAGATAGATACATATAGACTGACTCTGTTAGCAGTGCGCTTTGCATGAATAATTTGCCAAATTAATAAATAATCACGGATTTTCTGGTTTGTTAAGTTTTTTTTTTATTTTTTTTTTTATTCTATATGGCGATTACTGCCTCGCTGTATCTCTCTGGAGAACTTGTGCAACGGCGCGTGTCTGATTGAATAGAATAGTTTATTTGCGACTAGTTTGTGATGTTCATAATCATCAAATACTGCTGCTGCTGCTGCTGCTATTGGTATTGATTGTGAGTATTTGCAGCAAAAGTTTGTAGTTTTTTTTTTTTTCATTCGTGCAAAATTTACTAAATTGAAAAATAATCATACGCCGTGTGTAACAACGCCGCCAGCATGGAAAGAAACGCGCTTTCAATGCGCTTTCGATAGCTTCAATTAAAATGGCAATTACGAAATTTTCACATCCGCTCACAGACACAAATACAAAAGCACATAGCGCGGTAAAAAATACGCTTATACATATATATTTTTGTCTACAGGTATTTATAAGAGGGCTAACAAAAGTTCGGTTTCCGCACGTTTTCCAAACCGAAAGTTAGATTTCCAAAATGAAACAAAATGAAAATATTGCACAGGGTTAAATAATGAAAGCAGAGTGTCCACACTGTGTAAGATTGCTAAGGCTGAATACAAGCGATACGATGCGTGAAGCTAGAAGATAATGCTAGAAGATAGCAGAATGAAAATGATATATTTTCAGAAATATTGCATAAACAGCAACAACAACAACAAACTAATGCAAATATGTAATGAGAACAAGAATGCAGTTTCGAAACTGCTTTCTCGCTTCGATACCGTTTTGTGGCTTGCCATCGCTTTCAGTTTCGTTTCACTCTGACACCTTTGGGCGCATCACATAAAAAAGTATTGCTTCTAGAGCGCACTATCTGCTTCGACAATCTAGCGAGACGGATTCAAACAGTATACGAGGATGCATGATGATAGTATTATCTTTACCGCATGCGGATGTTACACCTTCCACGTAGGGTTAGATGGAAACATGCTGCATATATAGGACTGCCCACCCTAGTGTAGTTATGGCGAATAGTAACCCAGTGAAGAGAATAAACTCTATAAAATTTAAAACTTTGTCTCCAATAGGGCACACCTTATCGGGTTTCATGCCTTAACCGTCTATACCTATTGGTAGTTACATTACAGCTTCAACGGCAGCATATGGAACTGGTAGTGGACGCCTCTCCATGTGATTTACATGTGATTCACCAAAAGTGAAGTGGTACTCAAATTATGTTTGCTTAGGCACTCTTGCATCACTTCACTTGCCTACGTTGTTCAATTGTAGTTATTTGTGCATATATGGCAACCAGCTAGTCAGTACGTTTTAGTGCATCATAGAACGTTTAAGCTTGAATCAAGCCCGAATGTTCACAAGTAATAATACATCACATTCGCAACTGAAGGATCGATTAAAACTGTACTCTGAAGGTTTTTGCGCTATGTACGAATCGCGAATACATTGCAACACAGCAGAGACCAAGGAACAGTTGAAAAAGCTCCTATCTCTGAGCGGAACGACGCCGACAAAGCCCAAGCTGATTCTGTTGGCCAACAAGTTCAAGGTGACGTTTTTTTGGTATGTATGCAGCATAATTCTCATTGATTACCTTAAAATGAAAAAGCAATCAATGCCGAATATAATTACAATGTGGCATAAAGAGTTTTGGTTCCTACGATTGTTTAAACAAACGTCTATTTGAAAAGATTTGATAAATCTTATTATTTGAAAGGGATAAACAAAAATATTGGAGGAAATATATTGAGAAATCAAAAATGTATTAACCAGAATTTTTTTTCTATTGATTTAAAGTCGAGTTGAGTCTATTATCTTGGCGTTCACGTACTCTAAGTGATATGCGTTTCCCTCCGTTGATACTTTTGAAAGTAAATCAGATGATAACTCATGAAGGTGTAAAGTCTGCAAAATGATGACTTTTCAACTCAAACTTTTTTTTGAATGGCTGGGAATAATCAAAACGAAAAACACATGGTCATATTATAGTAGTATGCTAGGAATAAGATTGAACCATGAACATATAAATACACCGATTGTAAATTATCTACAGTAATTAACAAAATTCGAGTTCGTTTCTTTCAACTCAACGAGCTCTACGCGCAAAACATGGTCATCATACTGCGCTTAACGAACTGGCTATATGCCGTTTAGTGTATGAGTTTGCCGCGTTACTACAGGTGTGCATACGTCCCAGACGACGCCCGAGTTTAGCGCCAAACAGACGTTGTTGGAGTCAGAAGGACATATGCACGCTCACTCACACTTCGGCACGCTTTGACAAGACGCACCAAACGCGGATATAAAAACAAACCTACTTGTATATACTTTGATAATCCAGTGAAAAAAAAAAAAAACAATAAAATAATAACAACATTTGCGACTCGACCGTTTGCGCTCATAAAACGTAAATTGACACTTTTAACAAGTCAAGGAAAAAAGGAAGAAACGTGTGAAGGGTTTAATCTAAAAATGGAAGGTATAAAACCAAGCGTTGAACTTTTTTTTTTGTATTTTAAAAAAGCATAATATGAAAGAAGATTGATTGTGTGCTTTTTAAGTGACGCGCTTGACGCAAATAGAAACACTCAGAAACGTTAACCAAGGCCTTCATGTCCTTCATAAACTCTTAAAAAAGGGCTTAGTTATAGCCGCACCACACCGACTCTTGCATAGAAAAAGGAGTTAACTAGTAAGAAAATCAGCAACAAAATATTTCCTTTTTGGCAGAAAAAAAGTCAACATCAAAAGGCAAGCATGTAGTCATAAGATGGAAAATACCAACATTTTTAAGCAACTATTTTCAATTTATTGTAATTAACCAATACAATCACAACACCAGACCAATTGTTGTCCAGATTGCATTTGTGCTTTAATGACAAAGAACAATTAAAAAATAACATTTAAAACTTAAAAACGCTTATAATTCACAACCAGTTTTAAGGTATGAACTGAGAAGTAATCTTGTACATCGACTAATTTTTAATATTGTTTTATTTATTATTGCTCATTACGAGTATTATAATTTTTTTTCTCTCTTTTTTTAATGACAAATTTGTTAGATGAATATATAGTTGCCGTTCATGTTTTTCTGGTTTTTCAGGTTTTTTCTGCAAACTAGTTTCAATTTGATTTTATAAATTTGATGATTTGGCTCTAGGTAATGAATTCAACTTAAAATATTGTGTATATATATATATATATATATATATATATATATATATATATATATATATACTAGTTAGTACCTGGCGCGTCGCTGCCCTTCTCCATGCCCCACTTCACCCTTCTTCATGACCCCTCCGGTAGTAAAATTGTTCATACAAAAATATTAAAATCGCGATTAAAAAATAGGTGAAAAATACTTAACTCATATATAGATTTTCATTTTATATATAAAAAATTATAAAACAATTTTTGGAACTTATTCAGATAAGCGGTTCTTTTAAACAAATGCTTATTATTAAATCCAAATTCTATTAACAAAAATTTGATTAATTAAAATTTAAGCTTTCAAGAACACATGACCGTTTAAGGCAAACACATGATTGCTAGACGATTGTGTAGCTATCAGCTTGTTATCGTCTACGACAGTAAGTAGACGTGGTTAAAATGTTTGCGATGTGGTTGTTTTAAATTAATTAAATAAATGCGTTAATTTAATATTCATAAATTATAGCCTATGTGTTATTCTGATATCTGAGCTGTATTATTGTAAAGCTATATTAAAATCCATACAGTAGTTTTTGCGTGAAAGAGTAACAAACATCCACACATCCATACAAACTTTCGTGTTTATGTATTAAATTTTTTTTTTTTTTGTAATTCGGTTAGACTTCAATTGTAAATTGTTGTTGAATTGAATCATATACTCTGTACCCAAGTGACAAAAATATTTGTCATAATTTGTTCAAAATTATGTAACCGACAGTAGCAGGTGTGGTAGATCCCATAAAGTACATATATACTGGGAGTTGAGTTGACATATCTAAATCTGTTCGACTGACGATAACAGATCTCAGAAAGTAGAACAGTTGAAGAATATAAGCTTTCATTTCCTGTACTTAAACAAACTTTTTTTTTTCTCTTCATTTGTATGCACATTTTTAAAGCATAGCTTTGGTACTCGTAATTTGTGTATTTTTTATTTCAACGCTCCGAATTTCACTAAGAACAGATGACTAGAAGGTACTAAAGATGAACATACTTATTTTAGAAATACATGTATACATTTTCACCATACGTACAATTTCACCATAGTCTGGTGAAGTATACAAGTTGTATTATCATGCTTACTACTTTTAATAGTATCTGCTATTTGTGTTGGCGAACTATTTGTTTTTTTACTTTGGCAAATGTCAAAACAACTACTGTTTAATCAGGAGTGCTTGTGAAAATTAAGTGACATCATATTACACGCACAATGTTTCATTTCCCTGATCTCTTTCTATCTCTTAATTCGACTATACGAAGGTAAGTCAAAAAATGTCCGTATAAACACTTTTCATGAATTTCTTTCCATTTCATGATATTCTCTCATCGTTGCCAACTTGTAATTTTTATGTTGAGAAATGCAATGCCAGTCTGTTAGCGCCAAATTTGAATTTAATGCTGCTTTTGTCCGTTTTCCGTTTCCAAGTGCGGAATCATCGAAACAGCAAAGTATTTGTCATGTTTTGGCTTTTTTTTTATTTTATATTATTATTTAATATAATTTTGCTATGCAATTTTGCTGATAAGTGTTGCCACCTCGCTTCACATGTCTGGCTGAAGTGACAGCTTTCAGCTCATTTCATGATGATGTAAATATCGCATAAACAGCGATTAAGATTTAATTACATGATGTGTGTCGTAGATGATAGATGGTATACATATTAGTATAATCAGAAATCGAAACGCGCCAAGATTCAATTGGAGAGCGATTGCAAAAACTGATAACTGTTGGCCAAGTTCCATTGTAACGGTACTTATTTGTTTATTGTATATATTTAGCTATCGAACACACGAATTTGCTGTCAGTTATGTCGACGGCCGATATACTTTCTAGTAAAAAATGAACTGCACCAGAACAAGTGTAAAACATTGAGCGAGAAAATATTTTATAACTGTTTTACTTTTCTGCAATTTAAGAGTTTCTTTTTAAAGTAAAATGCTCAACAACTTTCTAAGAAAATGGAAAAAAAAATGTTTAAAGCTATGCACATTTTTAACTGTTCTTGTTGTTTCGAAATTCAAAGGTTAATTTAGTTGCAAGAACTACGAAATTACAAAATTTAATATATATTTTAATTAAACTGAAAACAATTCTCCAAACGACAAGTTTTCACTGAAGATGTATGTACAAACGTCAGCTATACATTAATCTAACACATTTGTAATTAAAATAGGAAAGAAAAAATAATATTAATAATAAACAGCAATAATAAACAAAACAATTACATGAACATGTACAATATTACTTCTCAGTTCATACTTAAACTGTTTGCGAATTATATGTGTTTTTAAGTTTTAAATGATACTTTAATTGGACTTTGTCATTAAAGCACAAATGCGCTCTAACATTTGTCGTTTCACTTAACGGCCATCAAGTGAAACTTTTTCTGCTTGATACATCCATATTTTTGAAAAAATAATGTCCGCTGATGCCTTCTGACTGGTAATACCTTGTCACAAACATGTAGAGTATACAGTAACAAATCGAATTGTCTGCTGTTCTGCTGGCTGGTATCGAGCTTACTTTCATAATTTTTCATATCTCTTTTATTAAACAATTTTTCTGAACTTTTGACACAAATCATTTACAACGTTAATCTATTGACTATAATTTTAAAATTTAATATATTGTAGATGTGATGTGTATTTGGATTGAAAAATTCTGATAATCGAAATTCAATTTCGATCAAAATGTTTCATGGAGCGACGGAATTCGATCGAAAGATACAAATTGGAATCTAATGTTCGAATAATTGCTTTACAATAAAATCAGCTGTACATTTCGATTTTTTCTTGTCAAGCGTAGCGGGGCTGCCAATTGTGAATACGACATATTGTGGCTGTTTACTGTTTTCACTATGTTAATATACATAGTTTTTAATGAATCACTTGACTTTAGTGATTTTAATTTAATTTTAGAAATTGACAATATTCAGGACAGCAATCACTAGTGCTGATCCCAATCCGCTCCTTGTAACACTCGAGCATATTGCTCCATTCGAATCTCAACTGTGTAAGTTTAGTCCTGCTGTTACGAGGCAGACGTTTTTCGCTCTTGTGAATAGGTGATGGTATGCCAACTTGTACCATATTGTCCCAATGAGAGCTAATTAACTGTTCAATTGCATCTATGCGCAAGACCCTGTGGTACAAAACAAGCAATACTAATACAATACTTATAGCTTCTAATATCATTCCTTATTCGAGTGGGTACTATTCTCGTGAGAGTGCTATGGTTAGGATAATTACTCCTGGAAAATATGAACTAATTCGAATGCAGCTCATTATGCTGGTGAATAGGTAGCATCATTACTTATCTACTATGTAGGTGGTCTTCATGGGTCATTTGTAAATAACCAGTAGTTGTTCTCAGCGCACTATTTTGGATTCGTTGCAGGCAGTACTATTGAGTCGTACTGAGGAAAGGAGTCCAGACCGGAGCAGCATAGTTTAGGAGAGATCTTCCAATTGTAAAAGTTGTTACTATTGTCTCTTTGTAATTACCCCAAATATCTCCAAATAGAAGCTAATTCTCGCACAAATCTCATCGAGGTTCACCCGCGAAGATAAAATGGTACAATCATACCATTTTATCTTCAAAAAAAGGAAGAGACATATTTGCCACATATAGATTGAACAGAAGAGGGGAGAGAACTCCACCCTGCGGATCACCCATGTTTAACTTACTACTTCACCCCCCTGAACACAAAGTATGCGCTTCTACCATTAGTTAGCTAGTTCAATAGCCAACGTTTTGTTTTGTCTGGTAGTGAGGTGGTGTCCAGGTCTTGAAACAAGATTTCATGATCAACTTTATCAAATGCTTTGTTCAAGTCTAGAGCCACTATTACAGTAAGTTCGCATGGCCTCGGATTATTGAGTGCATCAGCGATAAAAGTGGTAATTTCACACAATGCCACATGTATATAGGTATGGGCAATGGTAGGCTTTCCTACTTTCGAAGCACTATCGAAATTGTGACTCAAAATACCAATAAATCGAAATTGAAACCCTTTACATCGCTGTGTGAAATACTTCTCAAATATAATCAACTTTGCGTACTTGTATTAGCTCACTACGTACACACGTGCATCATGTGTGTGTGTGTGTGTGTCCATTACGCTTCACTTATTGCGGCATTTCTCATTTTTTTTTCATCGTTTTTCTGCAATTTTTTCATTATTCCTGCAATTCCACAATCATTCATTTAAGTCAACGTGCATTGGTTTTTATTCGCCATTTTTTTTTTCATTTCTCTTTTTCAAAATGGCTGCCAAACGCGTTGAGTATGTCATATTAACGGAAATTAATTTCAGTGTTCCTTTATTTCGAATTTTTTTTTCGATTTTCGTCTGCAATTTACTTCTCTCTCTGTCTATCTCTCTCTCTCTCTCTTTCCACTTATTTGGTTATTTATTTTTCTTTTTTTTTTCATTCATTTTGCTGTTCATTTCCTTATGAGTGCACAATGGCTGCCATTACTAACAGCTGTCTTTATACCATATGCAATGTAGCTATCTCATTTGTTCCTATTTACTTCATCGCTCATCGTTGCTTCGTCCTTTTTCCTCGCATATATTGCTGCTGCATAAATAAAGGTTTAATACAGCGTATGATGAATTTTATTATTATTGGCGCAACCATTTCTACTACTACTTCGACTCCTGCCTGTCTATCAACTACCTTCTTCAATTTGTGGCAGCGTTTTTCCCCAACACAAGCACCGGAAATAAATTTATTTTTATAACGCCAGCTGTTCGGCAAAAGTTTTACATGGAGTAAGTAGTATTGGCCGTTTCTGTGTAGTTCTGTGCTCTGTTTTACAGTGCAACAGCTGAAAAAAAAAAGGAGTAAGTAGTTTTTAATGCATATCGAAATACATCAAACTGCCGCCTAAGTGCATCAATCTGCAACTGACCACAAACATTATGAGTGTGTGGGTGTGTGTGTGTGATATCAACACTTGTAGTTGTTTGGCATGTAAAATATATTGACGCGACAAATAAAATCGCATTACATTCGATTTGTAAAAGGGATAAATTAATGTACAACGTTTTAATCAAATCAAAATATACCCTACGCCTTCAAGTCTTGGCATATCGCTATTGTAAACTTAAACACAGAAAAATGGTGCTGCTGTTTTAAGAACCTTTGTATAGTATGTATGCTTGAGTTATCAGATAATAAATTGAAATAAGAGAATGTGTTCAAAAGAAGTGTGTAATGCTGAACTATTGTATAAAAGTTTTTATTACGAAGAAATACAACGGCTCTTTAAAAGAATTTTTTATATTGAATTCTACAGCTTTTTATTTTTACTTATTCTAGTTTAGCAAAATTCTACACATCAGATGACATAAGCATTTAAGCGTAGCGTAAGTAGATATTACTAAAGGGTACCGACTAAAAAGGCATCAAAAGCCCTAGCCATAGGAATATATGCTTTGCATGATGCTATACAATTCAACTGAGCCATACAATATTCTTATGTATCTTTACAAAACAGCTTGGTTCTTACCCAATTGTTTGGCCGGTGGCTGTAAGTTCGAATGCAATTTACTAAACTAACGATTTAGCTAACTACTGGTCGTTAGTTCTTAGCTATCGAGATTGTTCACAGCACTGCACCACTTAAAATATTAATAACAGTATCAAAGTCGAACGATTTACTTAGCTAGCGAAAAGGTTTTCAGTTCCGCACGGCATAAAAAAGTAAAAACAACAAACTCATATCAGCATAATTCGTTCGTTGCACTTTGTGCGTCATCGCGACGAGTATTCTAACCTGTGCTATATTGAATAGTGCTCATAGTAAATAAAGTTTTGTTGAACCAAATGGTTTTATTAAGAAAATCTGCAGAATAAAGTTGTAAAGAATTGTTTTTAAATAATTCAAGTCGGCTAACTGAACGATTCAATCTGTGTTGTATTATGTCAGAGTTCCTAAATATTTGTAGAAAAAATGTACAGTAGATCTGCTCACATACTACATAAAAATGCGCATATACCTCTGGACCGAAATTGACCCGGACTGGTGGTTTTAAACCGAACCGGTAAACCAAACCAAATCGATTCGGTTCTTCTTCTTAAGTTGGCTGTTACTGTCATTGACATACATGCCAAGTTTGGGCGGAATGAGATAATTCGTCTATGTTTGACAGCTGCATATTTACGACATGAAAAGTTTTATGGCGATTTTTAACATGGAACAAAAAATTGAACGAGTTTGCTTGAAATTTTATGCTTCCAATGGAATAACGGCAACGGAATCATTCAAAATGTTACAAAAGTGTTTTGAGGACTCTTCTCTATCGAGAATGCAAGTATTTGAGTGGCATAAGCTATTCAGTGAGGGTCGTGGAATCGTAGAAAACCTGCCTCATGCAAGTCGTTCATCCACCTCTGTTGACGACAAAAACATCGAAAAAATGATGGAAATTGTGCTCGAAAATCGTCGTGTTGGCATTAGAAACATAGCAGAGACGAGTGTCATCTTATGGATCGACTCACCACATTTTGGTTGATGTTTTGAGTATGAAACCAAAGACCAAAAGACCTAAATTTTTTGCAAAAACAACGTCTTGTGACGGAGTTTTTGGCCAAACATGAAACAAAATTCATCGCACATCGCACCGTATTCACCAGATTTGGCACCCTGTGACATTTTCTATTTCCAAAACTTAAATATCTAATCCGGGGAACGCGTCTTGAGTCGATTGAGTACATAAAAAAAAATTCGCGGAAGGAACTAAAGGCTCTTCCGGCCTATTTTGAAGGCGATGATATAGATTTGAATTAAAATGCATAAAAATGTTGTTTTTTTTAACCAATCCGGGTCAATTTTGATGGTATAAAGAGTTGTAGAGTTAAAAGGGAAACGAGTATACATTAAAAACCTGCATAGCATACTGCCGCTAGTGTGTCAATAAGTGAAAATTTTATGTATAATCAAACTTCCATCAAACAACTCTTTTCGAGTAGGGTACAACAATCTATACGTGCTGTAGCATATGATAATATGCTTACAAAAAACGTGCAAAAATAAAAAACACAAACGAATAAATAAAAAAAAATATCAACTCAATAAAATGAAAAAAAAAACACACACACACAAAATGCAGTTTCACAGATTAATTAAGCAATGCGGTGGACAAAAGTTTAACTGCAAACAAGGTTGGCAGTTAAAACAGCAAAGAAAAAAAGAAAAAATTAAATAAAAAAAACGTTTTAAACAAAAAGTGACAGAATCAGCAGTAACAACAAAAACAACAACATAAATAGCAAATATAAACACAAACAGGCGCATAAACCGATTAACTCAATAAAGCGTAAGTGAAAAAGTGACAAAGTTGAAAACGACGAAAAAAAAAATAGCAGAAATACAGGCAGACAGACGGACGGACAGACATTTGGGCGGCGAAAAGCCAAGTCAAGCGCATTATACAGTGCGTATGAGTAACGAGCGACAAACAACACAACACGTATACGCTACGCTGCACTTGCGCCAGTAAGCGAGTAGCATAAAGTAAATGGCAATAACAGAACGACCAAAAGATAGACAGACTGCATGACGTCGACAGGCAAACGACGCCGCACAATCAACAACAACATACAACAATGTGGCTTGTGTCACATGGTCAGCGTGTTTGTTTATGTTGCACTTCTTCGTTGTATACCCTATACTGAATGCGTAAATGGATGTACTAAGTTTGTGTCAAAGCAGGCTACGTAGAAGCCATATATGTATATGTATCTTCCACTGTCCGTCTGTCTGTATGAACGACAGGATATCGAAAACTATAAAAGATGCCTTGTACTTTCACACCACTTTCACAAAATGACTTTCTCTTATATGAGGGCATGGGAACGCTCATTTTTTTTAGTGGTTATAAATTTTCACGGTGCTGTTTACGTAAGTACCAAATCTAATCCACTGGCGTCAAATTGTTGCGGAGGTATGTCAAATTTGGTGCTTCTCTTAAATGAAGGGCGTGACACCGTATACTTTTCCAGTGGATCCTACTTCTCACGGTGCCGTTTACGCAAGTACCAAATCTAATCCAATTGCCTCAAGTAGTTACTGAGATGTGAAGAATTCGCGTTTTCTCTAATATGCTGGGGCGTGCCACTGTCAAAAAAATAAAATTAATTGCAAACCCAAAAGTAGAATTTGCTCGTAAACATCGTTCGAATCGTGAGTTTTGGTCTTTAGTTCATACAAAAACCTCATAAAAAAGAGCACTTTCAGTTTTTACCGAATTTTCCATTTTTCCTGATAACATTTCCAATTTTTCTTTCCTCTAAAACCCTTCCCACAATATTGTGGTCCCGTATTGTTGGCGTGGTTTCGACGTGATTAAGAAGATTGAAGAAGAGGAAGAGTATTCTCCATCGCTAGTTATTACTTTTTTCCACCTCGCAGGCAATTATCGCATTCATTCTCGAAAAAATGTCTCATGTTTAGGCGCGATCCAAGTTACCTGCCAATCAGTTGCTCGCAAGTGAAAAATCGCCTTTCAACGTATCTCGGTTTCAGTTCGTAAGCCACCCAATCGCCTGGTTTCGAATCACTCCCGTGGATATAAGTAGTACAAAAACTGCTTGTTGAATCACTGCTAATGATTCTGCAGGCTCGTCTTGCGTTCTGATTCGGATATTCAAACTGCCGCAAACATTCGAGGTGCTTCAGCTGCACTTTTCTTCGAATTAAAGCCACAAAACTCTACACTAGTTACACTTCAAATCTATGCTTCAAATAAAGACATTTAGTTTAAATGCAGGGTATCTTGAAGTCGCACTTGTACTTGTTTCTTTTTTTTTTTTTGTTGCCTGTCATAGGCAGACACCAGCTAGCCAGCCAACATCCGGAGGCCAGTGCGCATTAAAGCATATAACTAACCGAAAACATGTGGCATCAAGTGTGGCGTTGTTGCTCTGATATTTCTGCTGCTGATGCTGCTGCTGCTGCGGTGGCATCAAGTGTCGTCTGCCGCATGACACTGCGCTGCAAGTGGCAGCAGTTAATGAAGCAGCAGAAACGACAAACAGCAGCAAAGTGCTTGAATTATGAAGCATAGTGCGCGAGAAAATATGTGACAAGTTCAGGGAGTGCATTGCGTATGCGTCGCTGTTGGACATCGACGTCGTCACGAACAGCAGCAGCGGCAGGCAGCAGCAGCAGCAATGAAGCGTATCTCAACTTCGACCTTTACTTTTTGTATGTTGCTGCATAGTCGCTTCTTTGTAGTATGTATATTTTTTCTTCTTTTTCATATGGCAAGTTGCTCAAAGGTCAGCTCAACTTAGACTGCCCCATGCATAAAAAATTCAAGTTTAATACAATTTCCGTCTGCAATTCAGTACAGTGCTGATGTTCCATGTTCTTCCGGCTGCTGCAGCCTTGTAGTTTATATTTTATATATATATATATATTTTTTTTTTTTATTATTCTGGAAGTTTTTCTTGTTCTTCTCAGTCACTCTGAACTCAGTCGACCAAGTATTAAAAGCAATAAATTTCATTTGAGCGCACACGCGTTCAGTTGATACAATTTGCGTTTAATGTGTGTTAACAAAGTAGTTGCCTAGAATTGTAAATTCCTTAAGTATAAATCGTTAATAATATGAAAAACACTTAATTTCTAATTTAAACACATAACAAGCTTAATACAGAGCAGCGCGAAGGAACTGCAAGCAACTTCAAACCGCTGTAACTTGGGAAACATAGGCGAGACGGTGTCAAAATCTAGCTTCATCGAATTGCTTCTTTTGTCCCTGTGTTGCAACGTTTGAAAAGTGATGGCTCGAATTCAATGAATTCCTGGTTGGAGTGGCTGAAAAATGCCTGCTGAGCTGAACACTTCAAAAACATTCAACGAATATTAAACAAAGTGAAGCCTTACAAATTGCAAAAAAGAACCAGATTTCACCAGATCTTAAACAAAAAAAGCTAGGCACGATAGAGCGAAAGAGTTCTTGTTCGCTTGCAGGAACGTGATCAGTTGCCAAATTATATGAACAATATGTTGAAAAACAAAAAGAAACTTGTCTACCTTATAGAAAGTTCATATGACAATTTGAACATTTCAATGGTCACCGGAAGTCAAGCATCACCATATCTGACGGTTGGTCCCGCTAGTGTTTTGGCACCGAGGCGTCAAGCTGAATGTCATTATGCATCGGGAAAGAGTTCCAGACGGTGTTTTGAAGTCGTTGACACCAAATATTTCGCTGAAAGCGAATGGCCATTCCAACAAGACTCATCACCGTTGCACAAAGCACGCGTTAATGAAGATTTGCTAAAAAACGTCTCTCTGCTTATTCCGAGCGCCTGCACGTTCACCGGTTACGAAACGGGTCACGCCCATTAGTAAATGTGTGAAGCGGCCTTCAACAAAAAGCTATCATTAAAGAGGTTTTTCATACAAAAACACACAAGTGGGCGGTGGACAATTTGATGGTGTGCATTAGAGATGAGCTAGTCAGTGATTTTTGAGTAGCAGTGATTATGGTGACTGTTACTTTCAAATCACCGTGATTTTGGACTGAATATCGAGTTGTAACTGATATTAGTGATTTTTCAGTAGCCATTATTGAATCACATGTAGTTAAATATCGTTCAACTCAAGTGTGGATGGTATAATGATATGTATAGACTTTACATAAAATATAAACGCACACACACCAACGAATGCTATATGCTTGATATGATAATATAGGCTGTGTTTTAAAGGACAGGGATTAAACTCATATAAATTGGTCAGATCTGACAACGTTATTGTCACATGTGCTCAGTTTGGTTTGACGCTTTATCATGAATAGACTTACGTCAGAACAACGCATGTTTGCCGTGCGCTATATGAAAAGAAAAAGTGGTCGAAAATTAGACTTTCAGAATGACTCACATCTGAGCCATTTTCTACAATAATAAAGCCAATTTTCAGTTGGAAACTATGTAATCTCAATATTTTAATTCAATTCAAATTTTTACACTTCTAAAAAACCGTATAGAAGGCGATATCATGGAAGAAGCCTGTTACCAGTTGATGAAACACTGTCAGCACGAAAGTGTTTCATTTTGAAAGCGCGTCGCTATTATTTTGGTGGGTGTCTTTTTGTTTGTAGTAGTTGCTGTGATAGGCACGCGGTGAAATAGCAAGTAATAAAAACTGCTTGAACGCTTTACCATAGATGATTTGCAGCTTCTTCTTATATTTAGTTGCTGCCATATACTAAGTAGTACTAAGGCCTTGTAACTGACTTTAGCAATTAAATTAAAATTTCTCTGCATCTACTTTATTGACAGACGTTATTAAATTCATGTGGGCGCCATTATTTCACATTAATTTCGTTGTTTTTTGCCATTTATTTCCATCACTACTCTTGAGGCAACTGTTATAAATTGGCTTAAAAAACGATCAATATTTTTTTTTTAAAATTATACTCGTTTTTTTTTTCTTCAGTTTTTGCCACGCAGAAAAATGTTTCATTATGCGGTTGCGGCAGAACACAGTAGCAAAAAAAAAAAAAAACAACTGAGCATGCGATAATTTTTTCTTAATGCATTTATATACAGCAGCAGACTGACCCAGCGTTGATTCAAGCGAACCAATGGCTCAGACTCTACCAATTTTAATATGCAGCGGCAGCAATTGAGAAGAGTTATTACAAAAGTTTTGTTTCCACATTTTTAATGATGGAACTTTTCGATTTAATGTTTTGGGATGTTGAATATTCAAGTTGTGGTAATTTATTTGAAGCAAAATGCAAAATGGAAGCGGAAATGGAAATGGATAAAAACCTTCACAACAAGCAGTAAACGAAACGAAAGGTGAAAGATGTGTCGCATTTGGGGAATTTGCATTCGCAACTAACTAACAAATCAAGCTAAATCACATCGAAACAGTTAAGCTGTCTGATTGAAATCTCCCACAGCGTTGATAAGTACTCAAGTGTACAAAAGATACAAGAATGAAACGACAAAGATGCCTTGCTAATTAAGTTAGGCGCCATCTATCCTGTCTGTCTGTCTGTCTGTCTCTCTATCTGCCGTGCAGTACACAAGCAAATCAAGTTGAGCCGCAAGTGTAAATCCACTTGAGCTCGAATTTTAAACCAATTGAACAAAGGCACACAGACATACACACCCACACACGCATATATTAGCTGCCAGAGCCACAAAATAATGTGCTCCATTAATTATTTGCAAATTGGACAAAATACTTTGGCCATTGTCAGCAATGCCGTAAACGTAGCGAAGCAATGCGAATTGAATGCCATGGCTGAAAACCAAATACTAGAGCAGCACAAGCAGCATTAGATACAACTACAAGAACATGTTGCACAAATACAATTGCTCTGCCAGGCAGCAGCTTCAACGTTCGCTTCAACATTCTCAAATACAGCCTCATTGCCGTCTGTTTATGCAGACAAACAAACAATTGAACAAACGAAGCATAAATCAAGCACAAAATACCCACTGGTTCAACACCTACACACAGGTGTACGGGTGTACGGGTATGTAGGCAAAGTTACACAGATACAATTACTAATACACTTACAGCTGTATTTCATGGCTACAAATGTATCTGCATCTGAATTTCATGTGTGTTTAGTGCTGCATTAGCAGCAGCTATTACTTGGCTGGCATACATGTTTCAATTTCATCCAAAAGCAAAAAAAAAAAAAAAAAACAAAAAACAACAAAAAAATTAGAAGAGGAATTCATTCGCTGTACATTTGTTGAGGTTATTTTGCACTAGTATCCTTGCGTGTAGCTGGCAGCTACTTGTCTATCTGTTCCCTTGCACACTTTTTGTGGTCATTGATTGCATGCAATTTGTATACAAATAAAAGACATATGCATGATGACTGGCAAAATAGAACAGCTTACATTGTAGTTTAAATGTCAATGCACAATATCTTATATGGTATCTATGTATACTCGTATATTTTACAATAAATATAAAAAAAAACTGTCATATGAATCTACATGCCTCTGTGCTTGTGTATTCAATTATCTAATAGGTTAAGTGCATTTAGAATAAAATGCCATACTCGTAACTATGCATTATGAGTGTTTAAATGTGTAAAATTGTAGTATAGGAAAAGTAATTTGAATTTATTATTCCATATTTTCAATCACGACAAAAAAAAAAAAAACAAGAAAAAACGGTAACTTCGGTTGAACCGAAGCTCTAATACCATTCACACGAAACTTTAAATAGTATTGTAATACATAAAAGTGGGGGTTTAAATAGGGGGTGGTACACGCTCACTAGTAGATGTGTATAAAGCGATGTAGTAGATGTGTAAGATGCCGCCATATCGAATTTCAAGTTGATATTGACGTTTTCCATACAAATGCATAAAAGTGAACTGTGGGTTTATATGGGACTACCTCAAAAAGTGGGCGGACACGCCCCTTTGTATATGTATATGAAGCAGTTGTCCATTAAAATCCACAAGATCAAATTGCAAGCTAATATTGATCTAAATGAAGGATTTTTTCATAAAAAAAAACAAAATTGCACGGTGGGTTTGTATGGGGGCTACCTCAAAAAGTGGGCGGACCACGCCCAATTGTCTATGTATGTTTAGCGGCTGTCTCTTAAAAGGCACTGTCTAAACGGATGCATTGATAGGACAAGAGTTTTAACAAATTTGCTTAAACATAGATCTACACAGCAGAGCACAGGTACTTTTAATGTTTAGAAAAATGAAATCGCTGAACTATAGCATAATTGACTATCTACGAGTATATCTAAGGCAAGATCAGAGAATTTATTTATAGTCATTTGTTTAAAAATATTTGTTAAAACTTTTGAAAATTTGTGGAATTTTTAATTTTGTTAAATTTTTGTAATAACTAAATTCAAAACTCTTTTTTCTTCAAACCGTGTGGACAGCAGGTTTTGTGGCTCATTCAAAACAATGTAAACAAATTTTCTTTTAACAATCGCCTGCATACATTTAGGCGTAATTTTTTAATAAATTTAACAAATGTACATAAACTTTTTGAACTTCCTCTCCTTGAGAAACAAAAATTCTACTCAGTGTTAAGTTAAAATTTATTTGCAAGCAAATGCGCCGCAGTTTCCCCGAATTACCTAAATTTATCTTAAGCAACAGCTACAAACAACTGAGGCTGCACATAAAGGCACCAAAAAGTACGTAGAAAGCTGAGCTACTTAATCCTTATAGGCATTTGATTTTTTAAGCAGCTATCAGAGCGCAACAGACACACATGCTGCATTTTATACCAGCCACAAGCCGTTGATGCTGCCGCGCTACACATGCTGGCTTTCAATACCTCAATACCTCTAGTACCGCAACCCTTGTGCCACAGACCACTATACCAATACAACTGCTACCAACTACCTACACTGCTGGCACTTAATAAATGCGCCGAAAACAGTTAGAAAATAAACGAGCAAATAAATAACCACTTCAAGTATGAGCGAAAAATACGAGCGAGTTAGTGCGCCTTAGTGCGCCTTAAGCGCTGCGTTTATGTCCTTTTTTTCTTCCTTTTTCTTTTTTTTTTGAGGGTGAGAGTTCGAACAGTTCAATGTATGTTGTTCCAATGTAAAAAATACGTGTATTAACTTCGGTCGAACTGATGCTTTAATACACTACATAAGTTTTGACATCAAATTGTCTGCTACTTAATCGAAAAGAAGAAAAAATTTATTTATTTTAGGAAACTCTAGGTCACAAAATTTTATAATAGACAAAGTAATGTATACTCGTATATTGTAAATTTTATTTAGCGTCCTATATATTTTGTTTATATGATTTTTGTAGGTGGTTCAAGGTCATTCTTTCCTTGAGTAATAGAGCTGCATTATCAAGAATGCAACAGATATAGCATGCTAGGAAAGGTGAACTTATGTATCATTGGATATATAGAAATTCATATGATACACAGCGCGTTTTTCTTGAGAGGCATGCTACAATATTAGTAACGAGCTGGCCAGCAGCCCTAACTAGATAAAAAGTTTATATAGAGCGCTGCTGTTAGCAAATGTTGAATATTTTATAGAGATATATAAATGAGTCCTGCACGAGTGGATTCAAAATGATGCATTCATATTGATTTGCACTTTGATACTAGAAACATCTACATTTTAGAACGTGACTCAATGAGACATCTTGAAACGAGTTCATACACACTTCTACATACTTTTCAAACGTATAACTCTTAGCTTTCATTCTAAAAGCTAAATTTTACAGTACTGTAGTAACATGTATCACATAAATTCATAATGTACTTTCAATGGTTTTTTATGAAATTGAAGAACAGCAGAATACACTGAATCATTTGAATTATTGTTACATCATTCATTTATATAATGATTCAGTGGCAATCTATTTCTTTGCTTCATTATTTTGCATTTTTTATGTATCGTATTTTAAATATAATGTATAATGGAGAACACCATGCATTCTTAAATAGAATGCATTCGTCTATTGTTTTGAATCCACTCGTACAGCGCTTTTAGTTCATTCAATTTAATCGTGAAAATCAATCTTAATGGGCAAATTTCATGACTTAGAAATATATTTGAAATTAAATATTTCCAAGTTATGAACTCACAATAGTAATAAATTAAATTCGAGTAGCCTTTAGCATAAATCGATTTTGTGTTATCGTTGAAAAATCGGTTACTTGTGTCTTATTTATTAGATGAATCCAACAGATGCTAACTGCTGAACAGGTGTATAGTCCCTGCATTTGCATAAACGTAAACGTGTTTTGCTATCGAAATTGTGAAATCTAGTTGGCAGCTCTAAAACTAATATAGTTGAAACATGTTTATTGGTTGGTCGAACTGGGCAAAGACGTTTTGAATGCTGATTAACAGTAGTGAAACTACTGTTAAAAATAAGCTATAAAGTTATAGGCAAGTCGTGAAAATTGAACTAAGGCTATATATTTATCGATATTCAAATATTATTTCACCAAAATAAAAACAAATATTCGACCATAATTAAACAAAGCATTTTTAATAAATAGAAAACAAGAACAAACGTTAACTTCAGTTGAACGGAAGCTCTAATACCATTCACACGAAACTTTAAATAGTATTGTAATACATAAAAGTGTGGGTTCAAATATGGGGTGATACACGCTCACTAGTAGATGTGTATGAAGCGATGTAGTAGCTGTGTAAGATGCCGCCATATCGAATTTCAAGTTGATATTGACGTTTTCCATACAAATGCATAAAAGTGAACTGTGGGTTTATATGGGACTACCTCAAAAAGTGGGCGGGACACGCCCCTTTGTATATGTATATGAAGCGGTTGTCCATTAAAATCCACAAAATCAAATTGCAAGCTAATATTGATCTAAATGAAGGATTTTTTCATAAAAACACACAAAATTGCACGGTGGGTTTGTATGGGGGCTACCTCAAAAAGTGGGCGGACCACGCCCAATTGTCTATGTATGTTTAGCGGCTGTCTCTTAAAAGGCACCATATCGCATTTCAACCTAATATTGACTTTAATAAAAAAGTTTTTCTTACAAAAAGTCAAAAGTGGACCATAGGTTTGTATGGGAGCTACCCCAAATAGCGGGCGGGCTACGCCCGTTAGTCTATGTATGTTAAGCGGCTGACCATAAAACGGCACCACATTGCATTTCAACCTAATATAGACTTTAATAAAGAAGTTTTCTTACAAAAAGTCAAAAGTGGGCAGTAGGTTTGTATGGGAGCTACCCCAAATAGTGGGCGTGGCAGGTAAATCTTGATACTCTATTAAAATACAGTATAAAAATAAGTATATGTGCAAAATTTCAACTGGATAGCATAGAAATTGGTCCCCAAAAAATGCGCAACAACATACAGACGGACATGGCTAGATCGATTCGTCTCGTCGAGCTGATCAAGAATATATATATACTTTATGGGGTCTACGAAGGCTCCTTTAATGCGTTACAAACTTTCCGACAGACTAATAGTACACTTTTCATACTAAGTGTGTAGCGTGAAAGAAAAATAAAAACTATGCATATGTGTCTGTAGGTAGGGGTGTGTCTCTATGCAGTGGATTCCAATATATTTGTTGCCTGCAGGTGCATGTTTTTTGTTGATTTCCTGCAACACAACTAGACTTGATATGTCTAATATTTTATTTTAGTCCTTTTCATTTTTTTCTTAAAGGAATTTTCTTTGTGGCAGTTTACTGCTTACTGCTTTTCTTATACAATATATTTTTAGCTTCTGGTGCTGGTGCTACTGCTGCTGTTGCCTCGACGCCATTTTGTTTGTTCGTTCATTCGTTTATTTTTATTTGCTGCTACAAACATACTCCTCTTAGCCATATATTCCATTTCTTATACATTTCAACTGCCAACATCAATAGTTAAATAATCCAAAGTAATGGATTTTCGTGGGCGTCGCCGGGCATTTATTTTTTGCCTTCTTACGGAGTAGTGGCACCTTCGACTTTAACAGCTCCTTATGGTATTAAACAGGAATGAGTCGCTTCAACGTCGAACCTTGTTAGCTGTTTCCTGGCTCGTTTTTGAATTCGTTTTCTTTTTAGTAGCCATTAAAGTTGCCTGCGAATGTTGCTCATAAATATAAAGTGCTGCTACTTACGCCTTGCGTTTTTTGACGCAGAATTTTCTCGCTGTATTTTATGAAAGCTGCTCGTGGCAAAAAATAAAGCAAGAAAAATGGTGGCAAAAAAAAAAAACGAAAACTTTGTTGGTTATTGCGACAGCGTATAACCTCAGGTTATCTAGATTAACGCTTTTGATTTGAGTATTGGATTTTGTTTGCGGCGATAAGCTTACTACAGCATAAGCCAAATAGAATTTGTATTTTAATTATGAAAAAAGGATTTTGTAAATCCTTTACGCTTATCAAAACCTGCTATTATACCGACATTAGTTCTGGCATTGTTAGTCGTTTACTTGCAAAATATTCTTCTCTACTTATTTACATTTCAACGGATGTCTGAAACCAATCTATTCGCTGTACTTACTCTAACAATTGCTGCATAAAAGATAATCATCTTTGAATGAAGCCTTTGAGCACTCAAGAAGTTGTCATTGTAGTCAGGCGCACGTTTCCTGACTTGATAATTTTGCAATAGATGGAAAAGCTTCAACTGAAGCTTTTGCCTCCAATCATGACAACTGTTAAAGGGTTTTTCTTTTTTCTTCTTAATTTTTTTTTTGGAGGTATAAATTAGAAAGTTAATTTTATGCAATTAGTATTTAAATATGATTTCGGATAGGCTCTCTAATTCTCTTATTATATTCTCTTCTAAGTCATCCGAACTGGCTGGGTGTACGAATTAACGAATTACTTCAAGGAATCCCAGAGAAAACAAACTAAAGGCGTAAAATCGCACGATCTCTAACGAAAAATAACGCCAGCTGGATCTTATAATGTATATAAGATATTATAATTGTTATAATTTTTCATAAAGTGGATGCAAACAGTTCAAATTGATGCGCGCGATGGCGGATCAACTCATTTGGGTCCACCTCCTTGGTGCGTACTATACGACGTACGAGTCTACGTGGTACGAAAACGATTCATGGTTAATCGAATTAGTCGCTCGGGAGCACGATTATGTCGAATGAACATAACGCACGGTAACATTCCCGAACTGAATCACAATTTTCAAAAGAACATTGCACAATTTGCAAGCGTTAGTCTATTCATGATAAAGTAATAAACCGAACTGAGCACAAATGCCAAGATCATTGTCAGATCTGACCAATTTATGACAGTTTAATCACTGTCGGAATACAGTACTTCTAAAAAAAAAAAAAACACCCTGTACAAGCGAATAACATTTTCAACTTATTTTCAAACATTGTCATGTGCCTTCATCATATTCTCCTGCTGCATCATCATTGTCATCGTTCGAGAGTAGAGCGTCCGAGCAGCAACTTTCTTGGCATTTCAATGCAATGCAACTTACATTTCCTCTGTTATAGCAACTCGACAGCAGGCAACATCAGCATCAGCTTTTCTGCACTTACACAACTTGCAATAACTATAAACATTAGTTTAATTTGAAATAAGTTTATACTCGGCTGCCAGTGCTTCCATCTTGTGCTTCCTTTTTTGTGCTCAAGAATATTGTTTCAAGTTATAACTAGAACTGTTATTAGAGAACTTGTTGAATTTCCTTGATAGATACTTGTGCGAGAAACATTGTACAACATATAGTATACATATATAGAACATATATATACTGTAGAATAGAATATATATATATAGAATATATTAAAGGCAGCTCACGCAAAATGCAATATGCAAATGTTGCCACTTTGGTGCGCCTGCATTGACTGACAACTTGCTGCCACCACATCCGCAACTCAAACTTCTCTCCATGTCTTTCCTGTTGCATGCATTTCAATTTTAATTATTTTTACAGAAATACTTCGTTTGAACTTCGTTTGAATAGTAAATGAAATTGACTGCACTTTGGGCCTGTTAGACGTCGCTGAGGAATTGCTGTAAAAGCAATTATACTGAATTGTTTTGGCCAATGGGACGTATGAGTGATATGTGGCGAGCGTGTTGTACGAGTATGTACTCGTTTAATATAATAAATACCTATATATGTATATATATATATATATATATTTATTGCACATAAATACTTAAACAATGAGCTTAAAGACATTGTTGTGAGATTACATACAACATTTATATAGACTTAAAGAAACTGCCGAAACTATTTTACATTGCATAACAAGAATATTTTAATATAAAATGTAAGATTATAATAGGGCGGTTCAAAAAGTCACTACTCACTTACTAACTTATGTGGCGCTATAATCGTATAACGGCTGCATGTTGGAGGTCACACCATTCACACTGTGCGCTAGCGCCAGTCATACCCATACCAAGTTTACAAAAGTCTTCCCAGACCTGGTCACTCTAATGTTATCCACCAATTAAGTTCAGGTTACACTCGTAAAACTTCCGTGCCGAAGCATCGGGGTTAATTCGGTTGAGATGACCAGTCCAGCGCTAACGCTGAAAATTTTTGCGTTGGACTATGACAACCTCATCAAACAGCTCGTGGTTCATCTAACTCTAATTGGTCCAAAAACCGTACGAAGAATTTTTCTCTCGAATACTTCCAAGAACGCTGTATCGGCTACACGGTACTACGTCGTACAACAGGACTGGAATTATTAGCGTATTAAAGATTTTTTACTTTTGTAGTTCGAGCTACTTCTACATTGCTTGCTGAGCCTACTGATTTCAACTGATTTTCAGGTTGACGTTGGTTATCTTTGTTCCCAGGTAGACAAAGTTTTCTACAAGTATCGAAGTGTGGAGAATATTCAAAGACCGTCCAAGACGCGACGTGTTCACATCACGTACTTCGTCTTGTAGTCGTTCGCCGCTATGCAGCTCATGCAACGCGACTCTTTCTCAATCTCTGAGAAAGCCCTGCTAATTCGCCGTTCGCTCATGCCAATGATGTCATATGCGTCTAGCACCACTTCCTTATAGAAGGTCATGCACGATCGTTCTACGTATGAGTAAAGGCATGGGATATACTCCATTAAAAAAGTTGAACAATAAAGCATCACCCTGCCTAAAACCTCTGTCGGTATTAAAGGCCACGGAGTGGTTCTCTCCTACTCTGACAAGGCTTTGTGTGTGAGATAGCGTCATCATGCAAATACGAATGATTTTTGCTGGGATACCAAGTTCAGATAGGAAATTGAAAAATTTCATTCTTATCGTCCTGTCGAAAGCTATCTTATAATCGACAAATAGGTGGTGTGTGCTTTTGATGCACTCAAGGGATTTCTTCAATATTTGTTGTAACGTGAAAATTTGGTCACTGGTCGACATTTTTGTTCTGAAGTTACACTGACCGTGTGTCCAGCCGTTTACACAGTACGCGGAGCAGAATTTTATAGTCAATTGAATGGAGACTTATTCAATGGTAGTTTGCACAGACAGCAGGGCTTCATTTCTTGAAGATAGGATAGGATGACATTGATATTCCAATAGTTGGACATGAGGTCATCGGACCATCTATTGCAAAAGATTTGGTGTATACGCCTTACAAACTCTTCGCCAACGGTCTTCAATGATCTAGCTGGCAGTTTATCAAATCCTGACGCTTTGTTATTTTTCAGGTTTTTACTTACTAAGACGACTTCATTTTAGTCCGGTGCCTCTACAAGAAATCCATCATCAATTAGTGGTTCTAGAAATACATCTCAATCCGTGGCATTGTTCGCTTCATCGTCTCCAAGTAGGTTTGGAGAAGCGACTTCTCCATTGTCTCAGTGATTTCTGTCCATCTATAATCAGATTTCCACTTTCGTCCTTGCAAAAAGAAACTCCGGGCTTAAAACCTACGGTCAGACGCTTGAAAATAAGGACCTCGTACCGTTCGCACATCCAACACGCTCGATGCGTGCCTTCCGTCGATCACAGCATGATCAATTTTATTACGTGTGTTTTGATAGTTACAGTGCTGATTAGCCTTGTGGATGTTAAAGAATGGAATTGTGATAATACTAATTATCATGTTCCGATCTACGGCTAAGTCGATTAGTCCCTCTCCATTGTCTCAAGCATCGTGAAGGCTTGATTTTCCGACTGTTGGGCCAAAGCTTTCTTCATTCCCAATTTTGGCGAAGAAATCGTCAAGTACGATTCTAGCATCGTGATTGGGATAGCGCTCGTAGAGACGTTCCAGGCACTTGTAAAACTAATCGTTGGCTTCATCGTCGTTGACTTCCGTGAAGTCGAGACCACGCAGTTTCTTCTTAACCACAAAACCGCAACCAAATTTGTGTTTCCACGCATGGCAACTATAGGATGCTTCTTTTGAGGAACCATGTCCTATCCAACACATTTCCTGTTTTGCGTTGATGTCAGTCTTACATTTTTCGAGGACAAAAACCAGCTGAACGGTTGTACCTTCCCTATAGAAGACTCGTACATTCCAGGTGCATATCCTTAAATCGTGGTCGTTAAATCGTTTGCGTTGGTAGATGTATTATCTTACATAATATTTTACGAACTTTTAGATGATCTTCGAACTTTCAGAAAAAAATAGAATTCCAAAACGAAAAGTCTTTTATTCGTATACAAATAAGTAATTTACGTTACATCAAAATAGCAGCTCAGAATTCATGCTGAGCCGATATACTGAAATACCAATTTATAAACGAATGAAATGGGATATCTCCATCGCAGCAAGCGAAAAATCCTATCAAATGCAGCGCCTACGTTAAAAATAACGAGCTGTTTGCCCCTTTTGCTGCCGCCATATCTAACTTTCCATAGAATTTTATTTCTTCTTTTTTCGCTGAATCGACGCTAATCCAACAAAAAATGGTAACCTGCAAAATTTGTCATCATCAACAACGCGCAGACTACGACGACGACGGCGACTTTAGTACTAACAAATCGAAGCAATCTGATGGCAATGTCATTCGTCATTCCTAGTTGATTCGTTGATTCTCTTTCGAATATTGGAATTCGCTGTAAGCAATTTCTATATAAATTCATACATATCGTACGCAGAATTTCATTCGTTTTTGACTTTTAACTTTTTGTTGGGATTATTGGCTTCAACAATGGCATCAGCAGCAGAAGTCAAGGCAGTCGAATCAGTTGAAAAAGGACTTTGACTGCTTTTGGCAGGCACATCAGAGTAACTGGAATATTTTGGGTACATATGCGAGTTAAGGATGTCGGATGGCGAATTGGATCAAAGCGAGTCTAGTCACTGAGTGAGTGAATTAGATTTTTCGACGCACACATAAAGCATTCACTGCATCACTGCGTAAGTCATGGCAACTGATAGCAAGACAATTGTGAAATCTAGTAGTAGTGATAAAGGGTGTGCTTCCTTCTTCAATTGGAAGTAGTAGTAGCTATTTCTGGCTACTGGTTTTCGACTATTGGCAGTTGAGATGCCTACTCAACTTCGTCGTCAGCATCATCAGCATCATCAGCATCATCATCATCATTGGCATCTTCTTTGCATTCTTAATTGTTTGTTATTAATGATGCTTTTATTGTCCTGTGTTGTCCTGATGTCGCTGCCTTACTTGTGGTCGTCGCTGTCGTATGCTTTGTTGTTGTTGGTGTTTTTATTGTTGGGGGTTGCCATGTCAAGTTTTAAATTGAAAATGACAAAATAGATATCGACTGAGTGGAATTGGGAGTGTAGTGTAAAGTAGAACAGCGTCTGACTTTGATGAATGTTTTGTCGAAAATTTTGTTTCGTTATCCTTGTTGTACTGCTGCTGCTGTTTCTTGTTGGTTTTGTACTACTAATTGATTACGCAAGCGTTGCTGATAGACGTTTATAGCTGAGACCAACTGACAGACAGACCGACATACAGATACAAAAGAGACATCGACATCGAGACAGGGAGAGACAGAAGAAAAAGGCAGGTTGATTTGTTGTGGTCAAAGCTTTTAGTTTGCTTTGTTTACTCTTAAAGTTCGTGCAGTATATGTATACCCTACAAAATGCTGCATTCAAAGCATGTGCGGAGTAGGAAAACAATTTTTAAATTTTTTAATTGTGGTTGGAAGTCAAAATCAACAAAATTGAATGCATTTTGTGCATTTTATGTTGTTAATTTTAAAATTGCATTTGGATATCTGAAATTGAGTATCTCAAGTTCTATAGCAGAGAAAAGGTGCATTAAGCTTTGATTTATGCCAAGAAATTCTGCGGTCTTTTGAAAGCATAGAAAACCAAAATTGCACTTGGAATGTTCTTGGCAATGACTAAGGATAAAGCATAAAACAAACTGATGTGCTCATTACTACATTCATAGGTGCCTCTAAAATAGTGAAGTAACGCATTTTACTTTTGTCAGAGGTGATAGTTAATAAATAAGCGAAAGCGGAAATACCATAATCAACAAAGAAACAAATGACATGCTCTTATCAAAATATTTCACCAATCAAATATGCTCTGTCCCTTAATTTTGACGAATTGGAAAAGTGTTGGCTTAATTTTTAAATATAAAAAAATAAATGAACCTAATTTTTTATTAAAACGACTTTTTTTTCTCTAGGAATCGGTAGAATTTGATGACCGCCATAGTTATTAGCCCTTTAAAATATCGCTAACCCAACCAATATGAGTGAAGTCGGCAGTAAGGATATTACTCCATTTGCTACTTACGAAAAAATCCATCCACAGCTCAAGCTGACACCGGGACGCTGATTCTGGAGGTCTCAATTTCACTCTCAAATTATGCTTCGAAGTAATTGGACAATGAAAACAATCGAACAGTGACCTGATGCAGCGTCGGATTCAATTTAGCCGACCTCATCAAAGACTCAAGTGCGAGTAATACTGCAAAAGAAGTTTGTTCCCGAGAGGTTTCAACAACAAAGCCGTATTCCAAGTAGAGAAACACAAAAAAGAGTGAGAATCTCAGACTTGAGATGCGATCAGAAAACGTTGCAACTATGCGAAATCTTGTGTGAAGATCCATTACTACTTACGAAAAAAACAAGGTATCAAAATAATCATCACGGATATGTTAGCAAAACGCGGACATGTAGGAGATGTTTCACCGCAAGATCTCTCTATCTGGGAGTATGATGTGGGATTGATTCTTCTTGTTTGTTCTTGCCGCGTTTATGTTTTTTTTTACTGGTTTAAATTTTTATTGCTCTGTCGTTTTAGCTGGTAACGCTATAGCTCTATGCATTAACATACATATATAGCAAATCACCAAGCATATCTATGGTGCTCTGTATTTAGCGGTATCTGCTGGCTGTAGTGCACTATGTGCTGATCAAACGAAATGAAACTATCAGATGTACAAATAAGTTTGGAGGTATTTTTTTTGTAACATTGAAGCTTTATTAAAAGAAATCGGTACAATTAACTTTATTCACAGCATTGTCCATCGTTAGCAACGATTATTACCACCTTTCAGACAGCATATCATTTTTATTATTCATCATTTTTTGTGGCGATCCCACAATCGAACCGATTTTTGGCCTTTTGCTAAGAAGTGAAGTGTTGTTCGGCCAGACGACGAGTTATCGACCGAAACAAGTGGTAGTCGATAGAAACAATGTCAGGTAAGTATGGCGGGTGGGTTAAGACATCCCATTGCAGTAACTACAAAGTTTCCTTGACGACTTTTGACATACACATGAGGCCGAGCGTTGTTGTGTTGAAAGAGCACTTTGTCATGTCTTTTGGCATATTGAGGGAGCGATGCGCTTCAATACTCGAAACAATTGCATCAATTGTTTTTGATAACGTTGCCCAATGGAATCCAGTGGTTAGGCTGGAATAGCTCATAGCAGACCACACCGAGCTGAGTACACCAGATGCACAGCATTTACTTATTGCCATGGATATTCGATTAGGCCGTTGAAGCTGATGCATAGCCGACCACATGATTATCTGCACATTGGACTATTCGCCCCCCGTCACTATTCGATGCAAACAATCCTTCCGATTTCGGCCTTGAAGCAGTGGAGTTCGACATTTCTTGGTTTGAGTTCATACGGAAAACAATTTTTTTATTTTACACCATACGCACGTCCTTGAGACGGTTATAAATTGCTTGTTAAGTCACTCTTAGATTTCAACGAGCTATTCGTTAGTTTGACATGAATCTTGGTCAAATAACGCCTACAACTAAACGTCTTCGAACTTTACTGGCTTCCCTTTAACATGAATATAGTTACAAGATGGTCCGACAATACTAGTTACCAAATTTTTTGTAAGTCCCTCAAAACTTATTTGTGATCGCTACCACCAAGAATTGATGTGTTTTTTCAAAACGCCAGCAATTCGAGCAGAGATTCACCGTAAAAATGGAACTGTTTTTTCTACCCGGAATCTGTGTGGTGGCCAATATTTTCAAGCAAATACTTTATACCGTTATCTTTGAATAAACATTCGTTTTTCAGATGAAAAACTTGTGCGTAACGTTGGGTAATATTTGCAAGAAAATATATTATACCGTTATCTTTGAATAAACTTTCGTTTGTCATAAAACAACTGTAGAAATTTATGCATACAACCAATACATACATGCTATATACAGCGGCACATTTTGTACATAGTACGTCTCCAATGACAGTTTCCAGTACTTGGAACCATATACCCGTATATATATATATATATATATATATACCAACAACAAGAACTGAATTATTGCTGAGACTATACAGCACTAATGGCAACAAGTCTTTTCAACAAAAATATATATTTTGACAAGTACAATTATGTACATTTTCGTAGCACTATTCATGACAACCAATTATGTCGAGAAAACTTTCGACAGAATTTGTAAATGTGTGCAAGTGTGCGTGGGAATATAAATTGCTGCTCGAATTATTTTCAATAAATACTCGAAAAAAAGATTCTGTAGAAGGACTAAACATTCAACCAGGCAGCAACGCAGTCAGCCGAGCAACGTAGCAAACGAAGCGCGTTACCATTCATTGACATTAGAGAGTAGCAGCAACAGCAGCAGCAGCAGCGACGGCAACTTTCGACACTGCCACTGCTTAAAAGCCAAAATTGACAACTGAAAGTGAAATGGTGAAATAGTAGGGGAGGCAAGTGGGCTGGGGTTTTTTGATATAGACTCGGTAAAAACACTTAAATTAAATGCAGATTTGATAGTCAATAGCAAAATTGACTGACATAAATTTACGATTATGCGGCTCATTAGATAAACAGAGGGGGAGCGAAGAGACTTGTGACGTGCTATAAGAGTGGAGAGCACTGAAAATAGCAGCCACTTGAAAATTCCAGAGTGCCTTGAAAAGCATTTCAATCGTGTAGTCAGTAGTCATATATGCGCGTACCAATCTGTCAAATAGTCAGTCAATGAAGTATTGAATTGGATTGATGATATATGCCTGCCACTGACAGACGATGAGAACGACGAGAACGAAGTTGTTGGCAAAAGCAAGTATAAAGCAATTGAAGCGTTAGATGCGGCAAATGATGAGTGTGCGTACACAGTGATTCAGTGTTTGAGTGGTTGCAAGAAGGTTGCTAGAAAGAAAAAATACTGTGGACGGTAATCTACGCAAGTGATGAAAGCGCATATCATTCTGGCTGCAGCACGAGCACTATATTATATTGTATAAGAATAAAAAGTTCTTGAAACGTGCAAGTAGAAAAGATACTTAAAATATAAACTCGGATAGTTATCCAGTATGAAATATAGAGGGACGAAATATTCACTCCAAGTGGTATTAGCGCTTGTGGAGGATCTATCAGCCCAATTTTATTTCTTTATTTATTCTTAGAACCGAAACTAAGATCAAGAAAATCGTGCAACTTGTACAAAATTTACGAATTTTTACGAAAAATTGTGACGAGTGTATGAAATAGTTTGTTCCTTGGTATTGTTTTGCGACAAATGGGCACGATTCTAAAACGTCATTAAATGCCTTTTTATCTATGAGTCAATATACACCGAAAGAACGCGCTGAGATTAAGGCGCTTTACATTGAAAACAATCGTTTAATTATGAAAACTATGCGTGCTTATCATAAAAAAATATGGGAGAAATTCGGCGTCTTCAAACAACACAATTCGAAGTTTTTCAACCACCGAAGTTTTTCGGTACTGGGGTCTGCGGCCCGTGAAAGGTTGAAACGGTAAGAGCGAGTGTTGTCAATAATCCAAATGTGTCTCATCGACTCCTATCTTAGGATTAAACGTGAGTGGAACGACTTTAACGAGGATTATGAAGCAAGATCTTCAGCTCTATACCCATACAAAGTGCAACTTACTCAAGAGTGATCGATGCCGAGCCTGATTTTTGGAAAAAAGTTTTGATGACAGACGAAGGTCTTTTTAAACTGGCGGAGTTAATAAACAAAACTGTAAAGTTTGGTGAACAGAGAAGCCAGAAGTCATTCAGGAAAGACCACAGCACAGGCCACTGTTTGGGTTGGAGAGTGTTCAAAACCCTTCATCGGAATATTTTTGTTCAAAGTTGGAGAAAAAGTCGACGGCGCACGCTATTGTTGGATTGTGGCACACTAGTATCCGTAAATGCGTGAGAAAAGTCTGACAAACTTCCATTTTAAACAAGACGCTACGAATTAGTGATGATTTGTACTGGGCTCCTAGTTCTCCGGTTTAACTCGACCAACATTTTTTTCTGTGGGGCTGTCTAAAATGTAAAGTTTATGCCAGCAAGCCGAAGATCATTGACGAAATCAAAGTCCAGCCGAAATAGTTGCTAAAAGACCCGAATATCCTGGACAATGTTATGCAGAATGTCCGAAAAAGAGCAGCTTTTTGCATACCGAATGGAGCCGATCATTTAATTGACATTATATTCAAAAACTGATTTGAAATAAACGGTATAGAATATACTAAATACCACGCTTAGCCAGCGATGAAATATTTAAAGCAACAACAAAAACAGAGCGGAACAACAACAAAAAAAAGACACTTAGCACTTCCACTTGGCTGGTTTTGATCAGTTACTGTTGCTCAGTTGCTGAGAGTCGAAGCATGAAACAGAAGACACGAAAGAATAAAAAAAAGTGTTCTGTTGAGACAGTTGAGCGAGTCTACTTCATTTTTTGTCTTTTCGGTGAACAAACAGTATAGAAAAGTTTGGTTGAGCATATTTTGCGAGCTCTGCCAAATAGATATCAGAATTTTTATGAGTTGCAAGTAGAGATTCGTCACTTGGATTATTCCTCGCCAATATGTTTTTTTTTTCATTTGATATATTGTATATTTCAAGGAGAAACAACAGCGTTCAAATGGATTTTCAATGAAGCAGGAAAAAAAACCCTACGTTTACGTAATTTATAAACAATGCCATACAAATAAAAATTAATAGTTTGCAATTTGATTTAATTCTCACTTACCGTTGTTGTTGCTGGTGTTGTTGCCGTATGTGGCGTATATGCAGCATACGCCGGCTGCGGCAATGGTGCCGTATAACGATATGCAGCCTGCTGAGCCACTGCAGCAGCAGCGGCTGCAGCAGCCGGTGCATAACCCTGCGGTGTCCAACTGGCTGCACCACGATACGGTGCACCGGCAGCAAGTGCGGCACCTGCAGCAGCAGCGGCTGGACTGGTCATGGCTGGCGGACGCGGTGGTATAGCGCCTTTTAGAGCAACGGCCGAAGCTTGTAGCGGTGCACCGGGAAAAGCGCTACGCGGTGTTGGTGGAGCGGCGCTGGATGAGCTGCCCTGTAAGTGAAAAAAAAAACAGAAAAACAAAAAAAAAAAATAAAAAAATAGAAAGAAACTTTAGTATGTTTAGGCATATTAAACGAAATAAAACAGATTGTCGTAAATAACCACAACACAGTATGGAAAATGCTATAAATATATAACGCAGCAGCTGTATCTAACTGCTGGAGGCGCCTTTGCATCATATTTTTAGTTATTGAGCAAACAGCAAACCGCAGCGAGGCAGGAAATAAAAAACAGAGCAGAAATCTCATAAATAAATTTCAAGTTTTACAATATTTTTTTGCAATTTTTCAGTGCACTTTTTCTGCATTCATTTGCAGTTGGTGCTGCTATCACAAAATAATATATAAGCCAGTGGCGTTTGTTTCCCTTTGTTTTTTTTTTTTTTTTTGTTTTCTTGTATCGGCGGTGCAGCAACAGTTCACATCTCGTCCTTGCAACCTTTCCATATCCTTCCTACATACGCTTGCAGTTGCTGTGCTTATGAGACCGGGCTCATAAGTAATCAGCTTTGACAATAGGACAAAAAAGTTAATATTTTAAAGTATTTTATTCAAATGCTGAGCAAAGAACTTTTTTACCATTACAGCAGGATTGTTTGTTTTTGTTTATAAAACTGCAAGTTTCACACCATGCATTTACTAGTTGAGCACGATATATTCGCACACAACAATACAAACAGATCCCTTGAACGCAAACATCGAAGTCAGAAACGGTAAGACATATTGAGTATTTCATGCAGTTGTCGAACGTCGCGATTAGTAAGAGAATAATGAGAGAGAGAGAGAGAGCGAGAGAGAAAGAATGAGAGACAAAGAGAGAGCAACAAGTACTGATTTTCTCTAGCGCAGTACGTTATACGCCTTCGTTCGTAAGTGCAATGGACTTGTAAGTGTGTGAAAGTTTTTTAATTGTGTGAATGATTCTTTTTGATTATTTTTAAGCTCAAAATATTTATTGTATTGCTTTGCTAATACTAATACTATTTATTTAAAAATTTTACCAAAATAGCTGCTTGGAAAATGATTTCAGTGTAGTCGGATTATTCATGAAATGCTGAATTCGTAATTTCTGTTCCAACTATGAAATCGCTGCGTAAAGAGTAAATTTATCGTACTGAATTGAAACTTACTTCAAAAGTTAAAAAATTTATACTAAATATAACAACAAAACTCAAAGATTCTTCACGGTGCTGGGGTCTGCGGTCCGTAAAAGGTTTCTGCTATGTTCAGGGACTGTCAATCCAATTCAAAAAAGTCAACCCAAGAACTGCAGACGCTAAAACAACAGGAAATATTATAGCTACGTACAGCTTTCAAATAAGTACACACATATAGGAGAGGACGGTTTTAAAAATCGCATTAAAGACAGGCCTACCAACTATGGAAGACAGAATTTTAGAAGTGATGCTTAAGCTTATTTCGAAACTCAGCCATAGATCAAATCAACTTTTGCATGAATTATTTTTAAACGCTTTAAAAGGAAAACGATTTTACAAAGTCTTGTCCGTAGCTATCGCCGAGCTACAGACAGGACTTTGTAAACTCGTAGGATTCTGTAAGAAGCTGTAGCTACATCTACATCTACGTATTGTCTGTGTAGTCCTTCTTGACTTCTTTAGAGAACAACGGTAGTTGACTCCAGCAACAACATACGAACTAGCGGGCTACTTCCCAAATATTGCTCCATATCTATGATCGAAGCGCTTGGCATCCTAAAGGCTTGCTTATTTGCAGTGACAGCCTGTCGACTATCAGAGCAGTAATGAACTTGAACTGCCATAACATTATATGTTGTATACGAAACCTGTGCATCCACAACAGTAATAAAATATTATTGTTTTGGGTACCCAGCCACCAAGGCATTGTTGGGAATGTTAACGCGGACAATGCAGCACGTAACGCCCTTCCTTCTTCTCTAATCGCTTTTGATCGCTTTGATGGCAACTACTTAAGAAGGCATCACAGTACGCTTTGAACTACTGGGCAAACTTTCACCATCGATATAAAATCTTCAATAAAACCGTGTTGGGATTTGTTTCTCATCGAATACAACGAAAAATCAGTGAACAATGTTTGTTCGATTACGCATTGGTCACACCTAGCTTACACACCAACACTTATTAACTGGTGACCCACCGCAGCTATGTTCTTTTATTTGAAAATCAATAAATAAATTATAATACTTTTTTTTTACCGAAGCCTATTACTTAACAGCCAACTCTTGCATAAATTGTCGCTGTTGGCTGGCCCAGTTTTGGATTGGAAAATATACTTCAACTTTTTATATATATATGCACATATATAGTAGTATGTGTATGCATGACATTTTATTTGTCTCGCCCTATGTGTGTCTGTGTATGTGTGTTATCCATTGCCCATAGCGCCTATTCGTTTTTTGGGGACACACACACATACACATTTATAAACATTTGTGATATGCATTCTCTGCGGTGCGTTACCGTATGGTATACCTCCTGATATTGTTTACGCCCGCTGGTATGCAACAAAATTTTCACTAAAAATTGACAAGGTGTAAAATTTTTCCTTTTTTGGTGATATTTTCGTACACGGCCTTTCTCGAGTTACGTTAGAAAAAAAAAGTGAAAATATGAATGGAAAAACCAGTCGACCGCAAAATATTTGTGTCAGCAGAGAGTCGAGGTAGTAGTTGTTGTTGTTGTTGTTATTGCATTTTGCTGTCGGCATGCATTTAGATTTTTTTCTCTTCTATTTTTTATTTTACTTCTGTTTGCCACTAAACCGGATGTAACTGGCTGCCATTTTGTTTGGTTCAATACACGAATTTGTATGCGTTGTGTTTGTTAATTTCGTTGAAAATTGAAACAAATCTGATTGCAAAAAGCTTAGTTAACTGCTGACCTGCGCTGTGATGGTTGCTTTTGGTGTAACTCTATTTTCTAAAGAACTGTGAATCACTGTGGATGGTAGTCCACACAAGTGATGAAAGCCCACTTCACTGTGGCTGCAGCACGAGCACTATATTATACGCGCAATATTGAAGTTTTCACTGATAAATTCGATCGAAATGTGCTATGTATCATTAAAAAGGTCTTGAAACGTACATTCACAAAATGTTAAAACATATAATATCGGATAGCCCATCACCTCAAACTTAGTTTTTATTTATTCTTGGCACCGAGACGAGTCTAAAGAGCCCAATATCAGGAAAATCGCTCAAAAGTTATAAAGTTTTGAAATTTTTGACGAGTTAATGAAATAATATAAAAAAAAAAACCGCTTGACGAAGTAAAAACCAAGTGACGAAGGCGTAGTTATTACTCACAAAAACTTATGATATCAATTTTATGATGAAAGAATTTCATTTTTCATTTGTGTTGTTCGTCATGTTGGTAACTTTTTATGCTAAACAGTTTTTTTCTGGGTTTCTAAATTCGTTTCTTTACTTAAGCTCAATACTGAGATCGATGAAAATTTTTGAAAAAACCGAAAAAACTACATATAACAAAACGCAGTCAAACAACGAGAGTAAAAAATTTTTGCCACGAACTGTTTTTCGTCGAGTACGCAGATACCAAAAATGTTTGCTACCGAAAATATTCCATATACTCAAGAAAACAGTTGATAAGGAGTGTAATATTTTGCATTTAGGTAAAAAAACAAACAGAAATCCAAAGAAAAATCAACTTTTCTCCTAATAAATATCTGATTTTAGTATTTAATGCTGATTTGGGCACACTGTTTTTTGTTTGTTTGGCATAGCAGCAAAAATTTTCAATTTCGGTAGCAAAAATGTTCATCGATCTCAGTATTGTGCTTTAATTAAAGGCTTCTTCTGGAAAATCTAAAACTACATCGCAACTTGACGAACGCTCAATCACATTTTACAATCAATCCCAACAATACAAATCATTCGTCACAAAATTGTTATCAGAAGTTTTGTGAGTTGCAGTTAGGTTTTCGTCACTGGGTTTGCCACGTCAATAGGTTTTTTCATTTTATGCTCTATATACGGGCGAAGCGAATAGTTCTACCGGTTGTATTTTTTAATATTTTGCGTTAACTTTTGTTGATAACTTCCGTTAGGGACACTTTCATTAAACTTTTGTCAACTATTTAATTTGCTTAATCAAGTAATGAACAATGAAGTTCTAAGTGCAGTTTTATGTCAGCAGCATAAACAGTTGCTTTTCAATGTGCGATAGACTTAAATAGCAAAAAACCAACAATAAATGCAAAATATAAAGTTAGTTATAAATTATACTAAATAATTATACAATCGAAAATAAAACATTTTAACTTTGAAGATATACGAGTACACTTGCTCGAAAAAGTCTAAGTACACCACAAAAAAAAAAAAAAAAAAAATTTACTTTAATTGCAAATATTTCAGCTAATGTTTTATGTATTGAATTAAACTTTGTTGCCAACCGTAAAACATGGTGGAGAAGGAATTGTGGTTTGGGGTGGATATCAGCCAATTATGTTGGGAAACTAACTTTATTGAATCCATAATGAATCAAACTAGTTATATGCAAGTTTTGAAGGATAATTAGCGGTAAAGTTCCCAGAAGTTGAGGCTGCAAGAAGAATTTTGGTTTCAGCAAGACAACGACTCCAAGCACAATGCACATAAAGTAATATAAAAAAGGTGTAGTTAGTTAGAAGTCTTTGTATTAATGAGTGCGCTCTGCCCACTACTTATAAAATTTTTCTATAGTATTTTCCCTGAAAACATAGTTTTAAAATAATTTCTCCCCCATCCGCACAAATTTGTGTTTCCGTTGTTGTCTATTTGATTGAAAAAGAATGAATTAAAACTCCAAAGTGAGATAAGGATTTCTAAAAATGTTTTTAGGTAACGAAACTCGCATATTTAATCATTCCATGCGTCTGGCATGTACGCAACTGTACGCAGACTTTTGCGGTAGTGCTTTTCTGACATGTTGTTGCATAAAATGAATTAAAACTATAATTTTAAGTATTAAAATGCTGCAAAAACATTATTAGTTAAAAGAAATTAATAAACTATAGAATAAAACAAAGTTTGATTCAATGCATAAAACATTAGCTGAGATATTTGCAATTAAAGTTAAAATTTCTGATTTTTTTTGTGTGTGGTACGTAGACTTTTTCGAGCTAGTGTATATGCATATAAAAGATAATTCGAACAAAAACCGTTTCTAATATCGTCAATGAACAAGTTAAACAATAGAGGGTCTAAAATAATTTCTTGAGGAAATAATTTCAGTAAACACCATTAAAAAGATAAGACTTTTTTTTGTTTTTGAATAACTTTTAAATTTGTTGTCCGATTTTAGCAAATTTATACTTAACATTTTCGTAAAAGAGTATTCTGTCATCCCAATTCTAAAACATCATTCAACGCCATTTTATCTATGAGCCAATAGACACCGAAAGAATATGGGAATATCGTCGGAAGAATGATGAATGACGGACGAAGCTCGTTTTAAACTCTTTGGCGAAATCAATAAGCAAAACTGTCCAGTTTGGTGAACAGAGAACCCACACGTCATTCACTGCACGATGAGAAAGTCACTGTTTTGGCCGGAGTATGCTCAAAAACCATCATCGGATCAATGATCTTCAAAGTTGGAGGGACCTTCCACCGTGCACGCTATCATTGGTTGTTAGCGCATTTTGTGTGTCAGATGTGTGTTAAATGCGTGAAAAGTTCTGACACATCGCAGAGGCTACGATGCCGTTCTAGCAGCGCAAGTCTTGATGTGGAGTGACCTACTCCTTCTTCGGATTTAACTAATTGTATTCAAAAACTGATATGAAATAAATGGTAAAGAATATCATATAGAAAATATCAGCGTTACTCAATGTTGAAATACCGAAGGTCTAGAATTTATATATCGTTATATATCGCATATATCGTTGGGAAATTACATTTCGAACTACATCATCCAATCGAATAATGAAGAGAGTGAGATATAAGCAAATATATGAGAAAAGTTCCAAGGATTTCTCGAAAGCGCTTCGTTGAAAAATGTCTAGTTGACATTTTTGGAACATACGTACCAAAGTATTTAGCTAATAAAAGCATTCATCAGTTTTGTTGTTTTGTTCGCATCATAGTAACTGAATAGAATTTAATAACGACGTTATGTTATGTATACAATAAACAATAAATTGTCGATGTAAGCAAGAAAGATGATCGCTCTTACACAAAAAATCAGCATTTATTTTTTTGGTTTAGCGACTACAAGTATAAAACTGAAGCACTTTAAACTACTTCTATCCAAATTTTAGTGTTCAGATGATCATACATGTGATTGCATAGAAAATGGTTTCATTTCTTTACAAATTTCAACTAGAAACTCAACAGAAAATATGGAAAATCAACAGAATCTTGCCATACTATTGCCATAATATATAAATAAAAACGCGAATTAACACTAAAACAAAGAATTTTCTTTATTACCACTTCAAATTAAATCCTATACTTGACACTTCATGAAAAAAAAAAAAAAATACAAGGTGTCGCAAAAGAAAGTTCATATTTGATATGCTGATTGCGTGAACACAACTATTCACAGGGGCGCGGGGGGTATGTCAATCGGTAGCGTAGCTTTTGGGAATTTAGTCGCTATGTAGCGTTTCTCGGGAGCTGACCGTGAGTTTTACAAAAACGCGTAGATAATTCTGCAGTATTCGACACGTTCGTCATTTAAATGATGCCCCAAGCCCTCGACTCATTGGAAAATAAGTGGAGAAGTTTGAAGAGACCGGTTCAACGCTGGAAAAATCAAAATCCGGGCGTCCAAGGTCTTCAAGAACGTTCGAAAACGTAGACAGTGTTACTCAGTCTGTTCGTGACAACCCGGACCTTTCGATTCGGAAGCGTGTGCTGTTGCTTTAAACGTGCATAGAACATCATTGTTCCGCATTTTACACAAAGATTTAAAGCTGCACCCCTACAAAATTCATTTGGTGCACGAATTAAAGCCTCAGGATGAAATTTTTCCTGACAAATTGAAGAGGTGACATAAATTGGCATCCACGAAGTCCCGATTTAACCCCTATGGACTTTTTTCTATGGGGTTACGTCAAATCTAAAGTTTACGGCACAAACTGACTTCCCTGGCACAATTAAAAGAAAATATAAGTCACGAAATAGCAGCCATCACGGAGAATATCTGCCGAGCCGTCATAGGAAATTTTAGTGCTCGATTAAATGAACGCCGTGAACGCAACGGTTTACAGTTGGACAATATAATTTTTAAGAAATAAATTCCCAAAGTGTGTATTTTAATATATAATAAAAATTTTTTCAATAAACTACTTATTTTTTTTTTTTAGCGATTTTTTAAATGTTAACTTTCTTTTGAGACACCCTGTACGTTTAAGCTATGCAATTTTAAGCAAAATTTTCTTATTTATTTCAAAAGTATATAAAAAGTTTTAAACATTTCATGAGTAGTTTTATATGCAACTACTCTTTCGGCAGAGGTTAAAGCAACTTTCGCAGCTTACCTAGAAATTACTTAATGCAAATGCAGCTGATAAAACAAAACAAAAAAAACCGGGGGAAAATAGTGCAAAAAAATCTTCTTAAGAAGCAATTCAATGTATGTCTGTCTTTCTGTCTATCTGACTGTCTGTCTATCTGCATTTGAGTGTTCAACTCAACAGCTATCTCGTTTATACTTTCTAGCGCTTACTTACAGATGCAACTTCGTCCTTTTCTTTAACTGCTGCTACTGCAGCGCGCTTCCTTTAATGGTGCGACTACTACTCTTTTATAATTCATATTTTCCAACCACTTATTGTTCAAACTAAATAAAGCAAAACTTTTTCCATAATTAAAACCGACGGCTAAATGCAGCTCAGTGACTGCGAGCAAAACAAAAACAAGTGAAAAGCTACTGGCATATCTACATATACGGGTATATATATATATATATATATATATATATATATATATATATATATATATATATATATATATATATATATATATATATATATATATATATATATATATATACACACCCGTAGATACATACATATATATTTTATGCAGCTGTATTTGTATCTGAGTCTATCTATGTGCAAATGTATTCAAGTAAATATGCAGCAGCAGAAATCTCGAGGCACAAGCAGCCAGGCAACATTCATACTACTCGCTCGTTGGGAACCTTCGTTATGCGCTTAGTCTATTGGGAAGCAATGCATACAAATATATAAAAATATACACTAATACGAGAGCCGAGTGATAGGTAATCGGTCTAGGTATTATTATTATTATTATTATTGAGGAGGAACATATAAACCAGCGATCTAAAAATATCTATTATTAGCCCTACTATGTTAGATGTGCCCTAAACCTATATGCTGAATAAATCTTAGTATTTTCCTGGTATGTAATCTTTTCAATTGCTCTAAAACGATGCCTATCATTTGTAGTTTCACATTCTGCGAGATTGTGGAGAGAGAGGTCTCTTCTTCAGGAAATTCTATTCTTGTGTATGCCTCTATCTAAAATGAATTACGCGACTGGAAGTTAACGTTGCATTTCCTCATTGATTCCCAACGCTGTGCCCTGGGGCCTACAATCTCTATGCCCGTAACATTTCCATCAGGAGTCCGTCCGCATACAACTAAATAGTGTGTGGCTTTAGTAAGTATGATCTTTTTGACTTCCAAGACCCTTTAATGGTGAAGCTTTCAGCAAATATATTCTTCTTTGTCATTTCGTCACTTGTTATGAACATAAGGAATACACACTTCGTCCAGCTCGAGAGTCACTTCAGACAAATCTCTGAGATAATTTGGTTTTCATCGACAATTAGTCGAGTTAGGAGGGTTTCTTTAGTTTTGTGTGTTCGACATCTAGGTAAACTGGTCTTACTTCTAAAGCCTTGTTGGGCCTTTACACGGAGGCGACCGTGAGTTAGTTCGCCCTCTCTCCCCACGCTACTGTGTCTAATGTTCAGCAACACTTTCCTGCGACAGTGTTGTGTGATTTTGAGTTTTCAGTTGATTATGTCACAGAGTGTCTCTTCAAACTTGACGATATCATCTGCATATCCTTAGCAACGTATGCCATTCTCAAAGTAGGCTATCTACTATTACGCTCCACAGAAGTAGCGAAAGAAATCCATCTTGTTTGGCAGCCTAACTACGCTACTACCTCAGGCTTGATTCGGCTATTTTTAGTTTCAGTAAAGACTGTATCCGAGCTTAATATGTTCTATGATGACGTGAAGAGGATCCGGATTACCAGCGGCTGACGCCGGCGCGCATTAAACTACACTGAATGGTGCGCTTTCCTACGTGCGGCCATGACCGATAGACGGTTGTACAGCCACCTAAGTAAGTAAAGAGTAGAGGGTCTACTGCCCGCTCTGTTAGTGCATTACATATTGCCACGAGACTGGCGTTGTCAAACGATCGTTCTATATTCAGGAAGGCACGTAACGTGAACTCCTTAGGTTTAAGAGATGTCGTAATTGCTTTCGTCTGGTTAAGCAGTGCAATGTCAGTCAACACTTCCGCACTGTATGCATGTGTAATGCAATACTGTTGTCTCGAATGTGCTTGTCTATCACTTTTTCCATTGTTGTCAGCAAAAACGATGTCAAGCTGATAGGTCTGATAGCTTTGAGGAAGTTTGAATACAATTCTCTGTATAAAGAATAAAAACATCTCTGGCGCCTCTTCAAGCGTGCGGAATATGACTTAGTGCCCGGCCGCTGGGTATGATCTTCTGTAGTTTGTGGAGTAGTTTTATTTCCCCGTTCTGCAGTAGTGCCAACTACTAATGGAGATTTGAAGAATCTAAAATTGTACATAGTCCACCTTCTTCACATTCTTGGCGACTTCCATGTTAGCGCTGTATGTACGTACGAGTATCTCCTCTAATTGTAGTAGCAAGTGTGTATCTCCTGAGAACTGAGTTTCGCGGGGCAGCTTAACTTTATGTTTCTCGTTTTCGGTGAAACAGTTATTCGATCTACGGAGCTAGTGTCTTGGCTATAGTAGGAAGCTCTATAGTTGCTGCGTTTGGCTTTCTTTACGTCTTAATTGTAAAAGGAGCTTTCTGATGCATTTTTTTTTCAATGGTCTGTTCATCTGGCTTCATTGTAAACTGATTTTAGCACAGGGCGTCCCTTTCATGTCTATCTTTGAAAACAGGGTATGTAGTTGTAATATTATAACCACACAATCACCAATTATCACTACAATCTTATACTTTCTGCTCTAATTTCAGAGAATGTTTAGGGATTTTGCTTCTCTGTCTAACAATTACAACTGATGAGATGATGATGCGAATGAGAACGACAGCTGCGGGAGACCAAATCGTCTTTAGAAGCAATCCTGGAAACAACCCAATTTTTAGCTTCTTCGTAATTACGAGAGTGCTGCACAGCCAGTCCAAAATTATACGAACAAGTGGTAATTTGAACTTTCCATTTGAGCGTTTCCAGTTTGATTTTATAAGATTTTGCAGCATGGGACTGAGATTTGTCGTGCTGACAAATGTTTTTACTCGAATTGTGGCAGTATTTTATTTTTTTTTTCAATACTCTGTAGAAACGCATCAATTCTTGTTGGTAGTGATCCCCGTGTTGATTTCAATAGGTTTGATTAGCTTATAGTGGACTACATTCAGCTGATACCACAAAATATACAGCATAAGTTTGAATGCATGAATATTTGACTTAGCCGTTGATGTTGATAGTTGGCCGGGCATAACCCATGACATATTGCGTTTCAGATTATCGTAGCGGTTTCATATTTTATCGCCAGTCATAATTTAATGAGAAAGTCTCTTCATTTTATGTCGCTCAAGCAGCTGTTCACAGGTATGAAAACGCTTTCCCACGTCTCTCGGTTTCAACCTGTACGGAACCATATATACTTGTTTCTGGATCATTCCCAGTTGTTTGCGGCATTTTAAAATTGTTTGTTGAGTCACTACCAACCTGCTTGATTTTGACACGAGTCTTCATTAAGCAGTGCTACTAAATCTTCATATTTAAAAATCTTCGTGGGATCAAATCCAATACTTACCAGGAAAAAGTTTTAAAAGCTCGATTACTCCTAAACCCTCTCTCTTACACACTCACATATTTATATATACATATATATATATATATATATATATATATATATATCAGGCTCAGTTACAGCTTACATTCATATCTATGCAAAAATATAAAATGGAGGCTATGCGCCGAAACAAAAGAACTTTGTTTTTGCATATAGCTTTGTTTTGTTTGTAGCATTTCATGTTCGTGCTTCTCTCTCTCTCTCTCTCTCTCTCTCTCTCTCTCTCTCTCTCTGTCTATCGCCATTTCTTTTTTCTCTTTTTGCATTCTTATTATTTCTATTTCAATTTTTAATTCTATGCGGTAAATTAAATTTTGTATTGTCCTCGCATTTAAAATGAAATTTCACAAGTGAAAATTCATAATCACAAAAAATAAAAGCGAAAAATTTGCACTAAAAATAGCGCATAAAAAAATTAAAAGCAAAAATAAAAATATGCAAAAATGAAAATGGATTTGAATGGAAAATAACAAAAAAAAAAAAAAAAAAAAAGGAAGCATAAAGAAAAGCAGTCTGACAAAGAGTAGAAGTAGGCGTGGCAGTAGGAAATGCCTGCTTATAAAATGAAAGCGAGTGTTTGAGTATGCAGAATATGCAGCGAAAGTTGCTATGCAATGCATTTTTATGCCTATTTTGCATCTTTTTTTATGTGCATCACAACAGCCTACCACGCCCACTACCCACCGCTCGGCTGCTTCCGGGCGTTGGCAAATAAATGCATTCATATTCTTTTCGTCCTTTTTCTCTCTTTTATTCTCTACGTTGAAAGCACCTCTCAAAGTTGCTGCATTAATTAAAATTACGCATATTACGCCGCGTATACTTAATGCATTATATCGAAAAACAATGCACGGCGAATCTCTGCCAAAAAACAGAAAACAGAAAAAAAAATTATGCAAAGCTTTTCAAATAACTTCAAAAGACTACTTAAACTTCTGTATTGAAAATTTTGTCATTTATATGCGCATTTAGTCATTATAATACGTGAATATTAGCTATAATACTATTTAATATTACACATACGCCGTGTGCCATCCATAAATTGCGTAGTCTATTGAAACTTTTCATAATACTATTTAGTATCTATAAATTTAAGCTGCAAAATTAGACACGTTTTGAACATTTTAGGTTGACACACGCCTCCACCAAAACAAGCATCAACCAAGTACTATTTAGACTTTTATATACAGTAAGCCAGTACCACACGCAACGCACAGTGAGTCGAAAGTAAAAAAAAAAAATTCGCCAAAAAAAGTATAAATTGCGCAAAAGTGGTTACAAATATGTTATTCAAAGTATTGCCAATCGCTGGCCACAACTTCTTCCCAATTTTACGGCAATTTTCGGATACCAGCTCGAAAGAACGACTCGTCTTTTGAGGCAATCCAATCATCGACCCATTTTTTGCATTGTTCATATGAAGTGAACTTCTGCTGGGACAGGCCATGTGTCATCGACCGGAATAAGTAGTAGTCGGAAGAAGCGATGTCTGGAGAATACAGCGGGAGGGGTAGGACTTGCCATTTCAACGTTGCCAAGTAGGTCTTGACCGGTTTTGCAACATGTGGCCGAGCGTTGTCATGTTGCAAAATCACTTTGTCATGCCTTTCTTCGTATTCCGGCCGTTTTCGCTTCAGTTCGCGGCTTAAACGCATAAGTTGAGTCCGATAGCGTTCCCCCGTGATCGTTTCATTCTGTTTGAGCAGCTCGTAGTAGATCACACCACGCTGGTCCCACCAAATACAGAGCATAAGCTTCATGCCATGAATATTCGACTTTGCGAATGATTTTGATGACTGTTCGGGCAAAACCCATGACTTTTTGCGCTTGGGGTTGTCGTAATACTTTTCCACTTTTCATCGCCAGTCACAATGCGATGCAAAAAACCCTTTTTTTTGTTGGCGTTCGAGGAGGTGTTCACAAGCGATAAAACGCCTTTCGACGTCGTGCGGCTTCAACTCGTATCGCACCCAGTTTCCTTGCTTTTGAATCAATCCCATGGCTTGTAGACGTTTGCTGACTGTCGACTCATTCACTCCCAATGATTCTCACAACTCCTGCAGCGTTTGCCATTGGTCCACATAGATCAATGCTTCTTGTTCTTCGTCTTCAAACTTTTTGGGTTGACCCGGCCGTTCTGTTTCATTGAGCTTAAAATCACCACTTTTAAAGCGACGAAACCTGAATGTATTGACTTGTTCTTGTATTGCAGCGATCAATAAAAATATGTAGTAGCGGATTAGATTATTTAAACATGGAACTCTTAATTCGCAAATAGTTCTAATACTAATCACTGCAACTAAGCGGCATTCTATTTCATTGACGTGAACTTTCACTATTAGTGTTATAAATCAGCTGTTTACTGTCATACAATTTTTCCAAAAGTAAATGCTTACTTTGTTCAACACTTATAGCTGTCTTCCTTTCTCACACACTTAAAAATTCTGTACAAAAATTAGTACTAGTACATTATACTTATTCAAACCCGCTTATATTTGAGCTTGTCGCAGGTTGTTTAATCAATTTTTCATACATTTTGATTATAATCAGGTATACTACATAGTATAACAGATAAACGGCCGGCTTAAGTTTGATATTTACACATATTTTTATGAATTTTGTTCCACTGTATAACATTGTAAAAACAAACAAACAAAAAAACAAAAACAAAAATAATCATAAAGGTAATTATTTTATCGTTCGTTAAAATTCGCTTAATTTCAGTTTGAAAATAAAAAAGCGGCTACGGCAACGATAATGAAATGTATGTAGCAACGCCCGGTTACGCCCAGCGACAATACCAAAAACAGCGCCGGCGACACCAATACATGCGCACGAATAACAACAACAACTAATGCAGGAGTACCATTAAACGCTCTATGTGCTACGTGCATGCAGTAAGACCGCGACGTGATTAATTACCAAATTGGGAGCCATTATCGCGTGGTGGCAGCGACGCTGCTGGTGGTACTGGCGGTTTCAGCGGTGCTGTTGGCAATGTAAACTTTTTTTCCCAAGCGTTACTATATATTACTGTTACTGATACTGTTGTATAGGGTGTTGGTTTTTTGAGTAGTTCAATTTTCTGACAGGTACTAAACTATTATAAATTGTGCAGATCTGGCAACGCCATTGGCATTTTTGCAATAGATTAACGCCAGAAAAATTGTAAAAATTCATTTCAAAATTCATGGTTCAACAAAATCGTTTTTCCGAGCGACTAATTCGATTAATCATGCATCGTTTTGTGTGCTCTAAATAAAACTTGGTCGAAAAATAAATGTGCCACATCCGAGTCCACATGCCCGAAATCAAATATACCTTTCTAATAAAACCAATTTTCAGTTAGAAATTATGTAATGTCAGCATTTTAATACAACTCAAAGTTCTACACTTCTAAAAAAGCACCGTTTATATAGTCTACTGCTGCTGGTTTCATTTCATTCGTTCGCTCATTTATGTTTGTCTCATTTGGGAGCGATTTTTATGCAAAGTCTGTCTCGAACTCTGTCTACATAGCCTGAGTGCCCTGTTTGCCTTTGCCGTTGCCCTTCCCTGACTTGATTTGCCGCCTTTGTCCTGTTGTTAGTTATTACTGCAGCATAAAATCATGGCGCAGTAGGACGCAAACAAATATATATTCAGATACATTTATATATATATATATATATATATATATATATGTATGAAAAAAATATTAATGATAATAATTTATAACAGCTTGACAGGTGCAGGGTGCTCTTGCTGTTGGCAGCAGGTTGCTTGATAAGCAAACAAGCTCGTTTAGAGCGAATAGCAATGGAAGCATCAGCTAGCCAGCTAGCATTTCATGCTGATAAACATTCTAAGATTACATTCTATTTTCATTTTTTACAGAATTGAAATTTAAGCTTGCACAAGGATTTGTTTAAATAACTAATAGAAAAATGTAAGATAAGCAAGAGTGATAACTTGAAATTGATTTAATAACCTGATATGCAAATCTGCCTTAAAATTGAAATCAGTTTGTGTAATATGAACGCATAACATAGCTCTTATAGTATATTAAATTGAGTTACAAAGAAAACTTTTTTGAGGAAACTGCAAAAATTTTGTATTCATGAACCATGGCTGTGTTGCTCAGTAGAGACTTTTGCTGACTGATTACTGATTTCCGCAGACTATTTTCAATGTTTTTGTTCATCTAAACAGTTGTCCGCGGTACTACTATACGTTGTGCTATCTTTCGTTAGCTCTTCGCTAGGGAAAAAGGGTTAAGGAATTCGCTAGGTCTTTATCTTCGATTTTGTTGCTGTTATTACGATAAACATTCTAGAGTACACGGAACCAACTCAATACTGTGGAATTACTAGGCCTTTTTGTAACTATTACTAGGTTCGATGGTAACTCTTTTATATGAGTTCAAGTGGCGAATGCAACACTGTCATTTCTACAGTTCAATTGACACCCTCTGCTAGGCTCTTCAGTAGCTCTGTATGAAATGGTATTATCAGTTTGTCTGAAAGTTTGCAACGCATTAAAGGTGGCAACGTAGACCCCATTAAGTATTTATATTCTTGATCAGCTCGACGAGACGAGTCGATCTACCATGTCCGTCTGTCTGTCCATCTGTCTGTCCGTATGTTGTTACGTCCACCGATCACTTTTTGGGGTAGCCCCCATTAAACCCCCTACCCCACATTTATGTTTTACAATACGATTTTAAATTTCATGTGAGTGGTATCGTCTGTTCAACCGAAGTTAACATTTTTTTTTGTTTTTTATTTTTTATGTGATCCACACTCAGGGGACTCCATGTTGCGTGCATTTATCTTAAAACGTAATACTCTGAGTGTGGGAAACACTCAATGTCCATGGTTATCAATAGCAATGCCAAATTGACTAACAGAAGAAACAAAATAAATTGATGAGGATAGTACCGATGATATTGAAGATGTCTTTATATCAGTGATTTAGTATTTGCTGCAGCTAATGGAGATAATACCGCAGATGAGTCAACACACTATTTCCGATGTTGAAGCAGAAATTTCTTATATATTTGTTGGTAACGATGGAACGCAGTGGTTTTCGGTTTAACGCAATGTAATTCGATTTCTATAGAATAAAGTTATCTTACCACCGTGAAAAGAAATTGAAGACCGTTTAGACTCAGTTGACCTCAATTTAAATGACGATATTTTTGCGGTACTGGTCAAATTCATCAAAATGTACGCCGAAACCACAAATCGCCATAAGGCGGCGAACTAATCTGATGGAAATGAGTGTCTATGTTGGACTTCATATTTTGACTGAGACAAAAAAAGATGCAAATACAGATGTTGCCAAGCTTTGGTGTTCATCATATGGTAGCGCTACAATGAGACGAAATCGTTTTATGCATATTTTGAGAAATCTAAAAAAAAAAAATCAAAACAAACTGGCAGCTAGAAAACTGAAATTTTCAACAGTAACCCGAAAAATTTTAGCACTGCCAGTGAAAACATAACTGTTCACGAGGATATTATACCGTTTGGCGGAAGGTGTTCCTGTAAGCCACAGAAATGCCGATTTAAAATTTGGTAAGCTTGTTAAAGCAAAACAAGCTATACACTATTTAGGGAATATAAATAGCCAGAGAGTTTGTGGTTTGACCCAAAGAGTTATAAAGGAGTTAATCGTGAATGCAACCAATCAGTTTCGAATGTTAGTTATAATAAACGAAGGTGTAAAAACTTAATACTTAAAGTAGTTTAAAAAGATATATTTTCATCGCATTTACGCTTAAGAGCTTTTCAGATCCACATCGTTTCTGCATAATAAAGACATCGATAATACAATGTGCAGAAGCGTAAATGAGTACCTCATACATCTTCAACATGTGCCGCCATTTTGTAGCAGCTTAAAATGGCTACCGTCAGACGACCAATACATAAAATAATATGAATGAATGTGTGCGGGTGTGTGTGTGTGTGTGTGTGTGTGTGTGGGTGCAAGAAGTCAAGACATATAAAGTATGTAACAGAAGTATAGCAACAGAATCAGTAAATATGTATGTATGTACACAGTATATATAAGAAGAGAGCACTTTGTGGAGCGATGCGTGCAAGTTTTATTCCATCATAAACGATAATATATTACATTGTAAGCCTTTCTTTTCATTTCACTCGTTACTTTCATATATTGTACTATAATACTTTCGCATCGCAGATATATTTCTTAAGCATATTTCAGAAGTAATAATACGAAACAAGAACAATAATCAATTTAAAATTTACAACGGCTGCCGACACTGAGTAAAATGTTTCAAAGAAATAAAACATAAGTACGCCTGACTGACTTGCCTGACTGCCTGCCATCCTGGCAGTTTGCTTGCTTGTCACACAGTGGGCAACAAATTTTCATTAAATCGAATAGCGCATGTTGAAATGTTGGCACTGTTTGCAACAACGAAAATCCAAATCCATAAAATAAAATAAGGCGCAATACCGAAAATGTCTAACACTGTTTCACTGTAGTAGTAGGTATGTTGATTTTAACCCATTTTTTCTCTATTGTTTTACACCCTAATCGCATCGCCAACAATGCCAACTCGCCGTCAACGACAAGTTTAGTCAACAACAAACAGCCGCGACAAAAAAAAAAAAACAAAAAAAACGTGAAAGTCTGGCAACGCAAAAAAATCTTCTTTCGTTTTTTTCGTTTTTTTTTTTTTTGTTGGGAAACACAAAAAATGACGTACATGTCGAAAAATTACAATTCTATAAGCGGCAAAAGAGCAACCGAATAAATCCTAACACAGCAAAAAGTAAGCCTTTAACAGCCTTAAGTTGAATTCAGTGTTTTTGGTATTTTAAGAAGGCGAATGTATATGTAGGAATGGGTGCTACTTTTGTTGCTACTGTTGGTTTTGGTTGGCGCAAATAAAAAATAAAGCGATTTTTGACGCGAAACAACAAAACAGATGTTGTTATTTATGTCTGCCAAGCTGCTGTTGTCGACTGAAAAACAAAATAATCAAAAAAGTCTGTGCGGCATGGGCAAATTATAAAACTATGTTGGCAAACTAAGTCTTGCGGAAAAGGGTTAAAGTTTTAACTATGTGTGCTATACAGGGTGTGTTAAAGTAATTGAATGAGTGAATGTTAATATTTACTGTGATAAGAAAATCTAAATACATATGAATATTTAACCTAACTGATTCATTTACACATCATCAACGTAGTGCCGAGTGTGAGTTAAAATTATTGTATCTGTCGCCTTTAAACTCAAAGGCTAGATGGGGCAACATTTTTTTTTTTATTTGATCTTCCTCAAGCTCAGTTTGCATACCAGAAAGAAGCAATTAAACACCTCTTTGACTAATTTAGGAAAATTTCAAATCCGAGAGAAAAAACGGAAGTGAAAAGTCAAATTTTTGTTCATTCCAATGTCTTCGTCTTCTTTTGCATACAAAAAATAATTGAACACGTATTTCACCGATTTACGAAAATTTTATATCTGAGTGAAAGCAAAGGTGATACTTAGTGTGGGGAGTTTGTACATATGAAATACTTAAACACGTATTTCGCCGATTTTGTAAAAATTTCAACTTCAAAAGGGAAAACAGAGTCAAAAAAAAAATAGTGGGCAAAAAAATTTTTTTCATTCGATTTTCTTCAAGCTCAATACACTCTAAGCCATCGTAGACCCCATAAAGTATATATATTCTTGATCAGCTCGACGAGACGAGTCGATCTAGCCACGTCTGACTGTCTGTCTGTCCATCTGTATGTTGTTGCGCATTTTTTGGAGACCAATTTAAATGCTATTCAGTTGAAATTTTGCACGTACACTTCTTTTTATTGCAGTTTAATAGTGTGTCAAGATTGAACCGCCCCGCCCACTTTTTGGGGTAGCCACCATACAAAGCCAGCGCCCACTTTTGACTATTTGTATGAAAAACTTTTTTTATTGTAGTCTATATGAACTTAATAATTGATATGGTAACTTCTAGTCAACGTATGCTTGACATATACGTTAATGTGTGGGACCCGCCCACTATTTGAGATAGCCCCCATACAAACCTACTGCCAACTTTTGACTTTTTGTAGCTTTATTAAAGTCAATATAAGGTTGAAATACAATGTGGTGCCTTTTTATGGTCAGCCGCTGTACATACATAGACTAACAATTGTGGCCCGCCCACTTTTTAGGGTAGCGCCCATACAAACATACTGCCCAATTTTGTGTTTTTGTAAGAAAAACTTTATTAAAGTCAATATTAGGTGGAAATGCGATATGGTGCCATTTTATAGACAGCCGCTTAACATGCATAGACTAATGGGCGTCGCCCGCCCACTTTTTGGGGTAGCCCCTATAAAAACCGACCGTGCAATTTTGTGTTTTTTATGAAAAATTCTGCATTTAAATTAATATTAGCTTGAAATTTGATTTGGTAGATTTTAGTGGACAGCCGCTTCATATACATATGCAAATGGGCGTGTTCCGCCCACTTTTTGAGGTAGTCCCATTCTAAACCCACAGCTCACTTTTATGCATTTGGATGGAAAACGTCAATATCAACTTGAAATTCGATATGGCGGCATCTTACACATCTACTACATCGCTTCATACACACTTCATACCGCCCACTTTTTGGGGTAGCCCTTACTTAAACCAGCACTTTTATGTTTTACAATACTATTTAAAATTTCGTGTGAATGGTATTAGAGTTTCGGTTCAACCGAAGTCAACGTTTTTTTCTTGTTTTATTTTTCTTTGAAACGTCTTTAAATTTTTTGAGGCGTCGATAGAAAATTGAAAGAAAAAAAAAGATGTAATTCCAGTTTTGATACTTATTAATATTGCTTATTGATATGTTATGTTCGCTTGGAGAGAAAATAGTTTAAGTTCTTAATAGAAAATGGTTTTCTATGAGATCTTTAGAATTCTATTCATATCATTCTATTCATAAACAAGGAATTTGGATAGCAATACTTCCATACATGATTTTGTGAACAGAGCTGCTGAAAGTAGGACAAGTACTGATTTAATCTTATAGCGTTTCTGAGATTACTGGTGTGCGCTAAAGAGCAGTAGAAAGGCTTTACCACTTTCAGAAAGCAAAAATATGTTGAGAGAACGTTTCCTTCATCAAACGAAAATGGTTCGATAGAATTAAAACTATTAAAATGATGGTTTTTGGTAAAAAAAAAAAATCGATCTTAGCATTTAATTCAACTCATCGCCCACCTTCATCATAGCTCTTAAATGAGCACATCTTTCTAACCAAAACACCCTGTTTCATAACTGTTCAGTACATAATATAACTCTGCTGGACATCTGCACATTAACACATGCCAAAACAACAAATTTAAGCTGACCCATATAAACAGCATCCTCAAACTTAGTAGTAGTGGCCTATAACAAGCTCGAGGTGATGGGTAGCGTGTAATTTCGCTCTATAAGTCACAGTATTTTACATACAATACATTAATGTAAGTTTATTTAAATTTTGTTGTTTTTTTTTTCTTTTAATAGTGTTGTTGAACATTATTTTTTTTTTGTGTTGGCGCAGTTATCGCGTGAAACTCGCGCGCGCATAAATTGCAACTTAAATGGTTTTGGCCATTTTTTGTTTCGTTTTATTTTGTATTTTTATTTTTGTATTTTTTTTGAGCCTCTGGCAGAATATAAAGAGTGAAATAATTTTGTTAATAAATTCAAATGCAGCACATAATGAAAATGGCGGCACGTTACATTTTTAAAGCGGAAGTGCCCTTTTTTCGCTTCTATACTCCTCTTCTTGGCTCCCTCGTGGCCTTCATCAGCATGGTAATGAGTTCGTGCCTACTGCGAGTAAAAGAGACAGACGACGCACAGTGGCTCGTTTGGCGTAAATTGGTGGCAAAAATCAAATCTGTAGACATTACCGAACAGTTGCCAACTAGATCAAAGTCTTCAAGAGGAAGCCTTTAAAATAATATTTCTGAATACACAAAAAAGAAAATGGTTGCCCAACTGGCTGAAGCCTTGATAATAAAATAAAACAAGAACCACAAAAAAATCAAAGGCAATATAACCAAATAAATTTCATTGGCAAGTCCACTTAGCGCTCAAATATCAAGTGTAATAAAAAAAGTGTTTGGAACAAAAACCTCTATGGGGCTACGCCTTATAGCGGTGTTAGCATGCTTATTTAATACATTCCTTTCGAAGAGCTAGTAGGAGAGTCTAATTACATAAATTTAAATTATTTTAGTTTCGAAGATCATAACGTTCAAACGTACATAGACGTACATACAAACATGCTGTTCGAGTATATATATAGGGGAGAGTGGATAGTTGTGAGCCGTTGGGAGTTGTGAACCGTGGTGAGTTGCAAACCATGTCAATATATCCACCATGCTATAAATGGTAGAAATATTTCAACTACACTCAAATGTTTCTCTTGACGAGAGTTCACTTTTTCATTGGCATTCGTCGCATCAACACACATTTTTACTGTTTCTGTAATTAACGGTTAAACAAATCACACCATAAGTTTTTTGTCTCATTTCTGTTTGCGCTATTTGGGGTGCCGTTTCCAAGTGTAACTTAGTGAAAAACCCTGCTTGGGTTATTGGCTCTCCACGCAGAATAGACATTTTGGATGTACATTCAGTGTGTGAATAGCGATGAGGCCATTTTGCAAATGTCCGATGTGGGGAGTTGTAAGACACCATTTGTAGGAAGTTGTGCACCACACATTTCTTTCAATTGCATACATTTTTTTTAATGCAGTTGGAAATATTTCATGCGTATTTAGATTTATTTATCTTGTTTGGGCCAAATATTGGATTCCCAGCTAACTTGTTTAAATTGCTCCATACTCAGTGCCAAGCTTGTATGAAAAATCACATCTGTAGGGTTCTCGAATTGCATCACGTTGTGCCTATGGCTGATAAATGTCTCGATACCGCTCGTCTTTGGTTTTGTAAGGGTTTTTGTAATTTTTTTTTTTTTTTGCAACCAAAATACTCAGAATGAAGCACTGTGCGCCGCTGTATCGCTGCTGCTGCTGCTGTTGCTGCCTGCCAAAAATGAATGTTATTATCCTGGCAGTCGGCACAGTCACGTTTTCATAATAAATTTTCTGTACAATTGCAATTTTAGTTTTAATGAAAATTTTACGCTATATGAACGCGACGCGAATCCTTCGCAATTGGATGATGGCAGGCAGGCAGGCAGGCGAACAATTTAAAACTTCAATTGCACTGTGATTACTTTTATTTAAATTACTAATATTAAAATGGGAAAAACGAATAATTATTACGAAAATTAGTGCATTTTGCTTAATTAAATTCTCGTTTTATTTTCGTATACTACACTCACTCACTCAATTTAATTCAATTCAATCGTTACATAATTGCATATATACATATATTGCATATATAATGCACAAATAAAAACCCATCATCAACAACGACAACAGACATGTACAAGTGCAATTAAAATAAAATTTATGCGTTTTAATTGTCATTCGAGTCAAATTTAGTTGACATGCGCTGCAGTAAAGCAGTATAACAGACGTTGACGATGTCATGTTGAGTTAAAACCGAAAAGATACCAAATTCTATCTCAATGTCCGTCTGTCTGTCTGTCTGTCGGCGTACTTTAATGTCATACCATATTACATGCAACGCACCGCTCATTGTGGCTGAATTTGTAAGCCTTAAATTAAAATCTTTAAGCTGCTTTATGGCTGTTGTGACTACCCACACACACAAATACATACAAATACACACAGTAAGATGTCGTAGCTCCTGATGTGGTTACTGATGATGAGGTTGCCGCTGCTGCTACTCAAGCTCAAGCTCAAGTAGTAAGCAGCCGCAACGGTGACGCACAAGGACAATGTGGAATTTTGCTGGCATTATTGTCATGCTTTCGGTTGTGTTGGCGTTTTGAGCTATGTAATCCATGCAAGCAATAAATCTTAGAACAAGAACAACCACTCGGCAGCAGCAACAACAACAACAACAACGACAGCGACAGCGACAACAATATAAAACCAAGGCTACCAGCCTAGCATGCCTTGAAGCACTTAGCTGCAATATCCTTGCTAAGTGCTTTGACTGAGCTTGTGCGTAAATGCGTATCTAGTAGTACCAACATCACAGTACATATCTATTAGTTGATTTAGTTTTTTTTTTCTAAAAAGTCCTATAAGAACTTTTGAGTGGAATTTTTTGTATATGTTTTCTTTTTTTTTTGCAAAGAATTTCCAAGTTGAATTTTAATTAATTTATATTTCTGTCAACGCATTCGGAATTTATTGGCACAGAATGTTTTACAGACGACAGACAGGCCTATAGAAAAATAATGATTCGAATTAATGGGCGAAACACAATGACAGACAATAAAAATGTTCTTACAATTAAGCATAAATAAAGAAAGTCATTAGAACCATATTGGAGACATTGGCAGCACTACAAGCGGTTGGTCTTTCTAGCTTTCTTTCTTTCTTGTCAAGATTTTTGCTTATGCTATATAATTAAAAAGAATATGATTTGTATATGTTGCATTCAATCTAGTTAGATGAAGAGCAGACATAATTTGAAAAGCGTAAAATTTTGATGTTGGAGGAAGCATGTTCCTTTCATTAATTTCGTAATACTAGAGTACAAGGCGGTCATTGAGTTTGATAACATAGACCGAGCGAAGATTTTTGAAGAGAACATAACATCACAACGGACCTCAACAACATTCAGACTTTAGACAACTGCAATAAGGGCTTCAAATCAGTCTGATGGAAATCTTATCTGTATTTAATAAGGCCCCAGGATCACGCCGCCATGGCTTAATTGCTATACATATGTATATGTCTCTATATATTTTTGCACCATGCAGTGATAATTAGTATTCCCGTGCTCACTTGTTCCGTATTTGTGTTGGTGGAAATTTTTTTTTTTTTTTTTAAATTGGCAAGTTTTGGCTTCTGACAATTAATCGATTTAAATTGATCAGGGACGGATCCAGCAACGTTTTGGGGCTCCGAACCGATCTCCGTCTGAAATCTTATATGATTGGTTTGAGCAATTCATTAGAAGTTTAAAAAAAAACGTTCGTCATTTTATACTTTTATACAATTCAGACCTAAACCCAATGCTGAGATCGATGCAAATTTTTGATACCGAAAAAACCTCATATAAAAAAACGAACTGTTTACAATCGAGTACTCAGATAACAAAACTGTTTGCTACCGAAAACACTTCATATACTCAAAAAACAATTTCATATTGATTTGGGAACACTGTTTTTTGTTTGTTTGACATAGCAGTAATAATTTACAATTTCGGTAGCAAAAATGTTATGCATCTAAGTATTGGGCTTTAGTGTAAAATAGTATTGTAAATTTGTGGGAAAGTTTGTACCGTATCTAAAAAGATTTTGCAGGCCACATAATTAAATAAAAGTGAAATATATTTTTTTCTGAAGTCACTTCGAAGTTCCTATGAATGTTCAGCAAAGCCAAACTATGGAGACGCTTCTCTCCAATCCTGTTGCACAAATAATATTTTAACCTTCCTAAAGACGAAAAGGACTGTTCACTACAAGCAACTGAAACTGGCAAAGTTCCGCAGATTTTAAGTTATAGGTAGATATTTGTATAAAATTCAACATCACACAGTAGAGCTTTTATAAAGGCCTTTGGCCGCTTATTTGCTGAAATATTTGCCCAAAATCTTCTCCACATCTCCATTTTATAACAAAACTCTTCAGTTGTCTCTAGCATATGATATGGACAATCTTCTTGAAAGGCTTCCTAACATTTTGCAGTTATAGTATTTTGTATTCGATGCCTCAAAAACCTCGACTCCAGCTCTTTTTATGTTCTTGTGTAAGGCTTACAGGGAAGGAATTTGTTTGGCTTGTGATTTAATTTTTTTATATTGTCGATATATAGAATAGGTGTTTCAAATTCAGACAAAGAAAAAAGGCTTGTCATATAAAATTTCTGATGAAATCTGATCTCTGTCGTTTAAACTATTCGTGCGTATAGCTCAGGTCTTCAATTTGGTGCAAAAGTTATATTAAGTTAAAAAATCTCAAAAACAAACATTTTGTCCGGTTTTTTCGTCGAGAAGGTTATGTAAGGCAAATACGTCCTTACAATTGGGTGCTGCTGAAATTCTCTATTCTTCTAACTGAAACCAAAGGAACCAATAGAAACCAAAAAGGTAGAAGCTGCAGCAAGTTGAGAGAGCTGAGAGAGAAAGATAGAGCTTTGTGATAGTCTTTGTGCTTGGCCTGTTTGTCTCTCAGCTTAGAAAGGTAATCTATTGCCCAATGCTTTTCCGAATTTGATTTGCAATATTCGGAAATTGTTTAGCTATTATAGCTTCGAACGCAATGAAGATATTTTGTATGTATATTATATATATATTGCAAGTATCAGCTTCTCTTTTCATTAAATGCAGAACTATAAACTTAACTTGAACATCGCCAAAAACACCAATCCATTATGGTATAAGTTAGTTTCTGCAGCAATGGCAAAAAAACCTCTGGATTTTTTAACTCTACAAGAATGCTCCTTAAAAAATCTGCTATACTTTAAAATTCGCACAGAAATTTTCTCAACTCATCATCATTCAACTCAACTGCTCTATATTCCAGGCTTATCCCAAGCTGCTCGAAGCCACTCATCGCACACCACTTAGCACTTGCGTTTGCTGGCGTGGTCAAGTACACTTCTCGCGGTTTTCTAATTCTATTTAAAATGTTTTCTTCGTACAATTTTCTTGGAAATTGCACTGCTCTTTCCACCGCACTGCCACGCGCCACCACAATCGAAACTATTCCAATCATTTCATGTCGCAGAACTTCTATTCTATGCATCTCTCTCTTTCTCTCCAAACTGCCCACTTCATGGTGGAAAACTTTCAATTGCAGATGTTGAGAAATTATATTTGCTTTTTATGCACAACGACATCTTTTCTTTTGTACGAGTACGAGTACAGTCGCCATCGTTATCGTCTTGTAATTAAAATCATAGACCTACATTTGCAAGAAGTGACACCCAGTGAATCCCTCAAACCATGGTGTACCCAAAGGAGCCTCCTAGCCACCTTTTTTTTTTTTTTTTTTGCTTTGCTGTCTTCAAGAGGCTTCTTGTTCTTGTTGCTGTTGCTGGCACTTGAATTTGCAGCTGGCTTTTTAAGTATTCAGAACTATTCATTCAACGGCGGCAAATGCCTTTGACTTGACTCACTTGCTATACATATACATAAACTCAAAGGCGACAACGACTACAACATTGTAAGAAAAGTTAAAAAAAAAAAAAAAAAATGCAATTTTGAGCGAAAATTTTCATTTCTTTCTTATGATGCAAAGTTGTGGAAATGCGTTTTAATTAAATATAATTGAGTTTTATGAAATGTGCGCGCGTGTGGCATTGTTTAAGAATGAGTTCGCTTTCTTCATTTTTATTCATACTAAAATTCGATTTTAAAGCTGCTGCTGCTTTGTTGCAAAGTGAATTATCAACGTTCGCACACCGTATGCATTGCAAAACAGGCTTCATAGTTTTTCGCATATGTTTCGGTAGTCTTATTTGCAAATAATAGGGTTGTCTAAAAAGAGTTACAACTTAATTGATTGAAATGAAAGAACGTATTTACGAAGGTAAGCTTAGTCTATCCTCGTAACTGCATAAAATTTCTGCAGGATACAGAATTTATAAACCGCGTCGTTTTGTTGTTGCATTTATTTAATTTTTTAAGCCATTAAAATTACTCATCAGCATACTCACACAGCAGTTTTTAGCTTAACAGTACAATGCCGAATCGCACGACAACAAGATAAGTGAAGATTTTCAAGAACTCAACAATCAGAATAAAATAGACTTTTTTTTTTAGAAATTTGGAGTGTATGAATTCTATAACAATTTTTTTGAAATAGAAGAAACTTTTTTTAAGCATATAAAAACATCATTAAAGTTTATTGATAAATATTGCTTCTATAACACATCAGCTGACTCACACATCAGCAACTATAGTGCCCCAGAGGGAATCGTCAGACAAGATACATCAACTGCTAACTTTAAGAAAAGTTTCAACAAGTTGAAGAAATCTTAACGACTCAGCAGTCTATGCTAAAACGTTTACCTGAAAATTTGGCGTTTTTAAAATTTAACAAATCAGTGTATCTAGGCTGAACACGCACAAAACTTCGTATTTGCAACCGCTGAAACACAAATATTCGAACTGCCGTGGTCATTAAAAAGCGCAACATTAGTTTTAATGTAATTTTCAAGTGATTCGATTGCTCAGCCGATCAACGAAAGATCAAAGAAAGTGACTAAATTTTCTTCAATTTGAAAGGTTAACTTATGTACCGTGCGCTATTCTTAATATATTTGCATAATACACACCCCTTTTTCATAGCATTGCGGAATGTCCGTAAAACTGTAGGTTGAACACTTTTAGGTTTTGTAGGTTGAACACTGTTTTTTTTCCTTTTTTTTTTTTTGATATTTGCATTGGACTATTTTATTTAGATATTATAGCACTTCTGCAAAGGAGAAATATCTAACAATACCTCATATGTCTAAATTCATCAAGAAGTTTATGCTACAGTGCATGCCAAGGAATATATACGGATAACTTTTTCTATTCGCTTTTGTCGGGCGTCTCCCAATACATTCTTTGTTTTTTAGTTGCAGCCGGATTTTTTGTTATTTTTTTAATTCCTTTTTGTTCATTATGCCTCGCCTACACCTTTTCCTATTTAAAACAAAGAAAAACCAATTTTAAAAAACTTAGTTCTATTTTTGTTTAAATTTTTCTTTGCAAACATTTTTTGTTTTGCCTAACGCTCTCATATTTGAGTTATCAATTGTCAGTCACCAAAATAATAGCGAATCGCATACAAAGTAAAACACACAGTCTCCCTATACCTTTCCTTCCCAAACTATAGCAAAAGCAACGTCAAACGAACACTCTCACTATATGTTTCGCGCTCAGTTCCTTTTAACTTTTTGCTGGTTAACACCTGCTTTTATTACAACATGCAGGAATATTATAAAGCGCTATTCTAAGAGCTTCAAAGCGCAACAGAGAGTAATCTTTCACTATACTGCCAACTGAAAACAAAGCAACAGAAGAGAGTACTTACGAGTGTACAACAATAGCTCTCACCAAGTAGACATCACTCGTTGAGTGTTGTAAGAGAGCTGAGTGAGAGAGAAGTTTAATATTTCTTTGTGTACGTTTGAGTTGAGTGTTATGCCAAAGTGTGGCTTTTTTGTTTCATTGTAAAGCGCAAAATATTCAAATATTTAATATAAAAAAAAAGTTCTTTATGGATGGCTAAACCATTGGCTAAACGTTCGTTCTGTAAATTTCTTACATCTCTGGAACTATTTGAGATCTACAGAATCGTTGAGAGTTCGTGTAGTGAAGAATAAGAAAAGTGCAATAAAGTTAAGGACAGTTGGACAAAGACTAAAAAAATGGTTTATAAAATATTTGCCCACTACTCTACAACATTAAAATGAAAATGAAATAATAATAACTATGACTGACTTATCGTACATCACACGTATAAAATTCTTTTAAACAAGTACATATGTACGTACATATTTGTATTGCTGTACATGAAAACGCCATTGGAAAAGCTGCAAATTCGTACGTGACTCGTAAGACAGGAAATTAAGTGGTCGACACAAAGACACAATCGCAAGAACGAAATGAAATGAAACTGAACGGAAAAAGCGAGCGACACGTAGTCAAACATATGTACAGAATAAGGATAATAACGATATATGCGAAAAGCGCCAAGAGAAATGCGAATATAATAAAAGCCAAGTAGATGAGTCGCAGCGTTTCGCACTCATTTTTTGTCAATGAAAATACACACAGAAAAAAGTCCCAAAAAAAAAACCAAAAAAAAAAAAAGAAAATCGAGAAAAACATTGGGGTGCAAAAGTTTTTAAGAGTTGTCAACGCCAGCCATCAAAAACGAGGTAACGATTTAATGCTGTGCCAAAACTTTTTAAGCTCTTGAAAATGCGAAAACAACTTCAAAACCAAAGCAAGGCGAAAACTGTTGACCACTTGTTATATATAAACTTTTAATACGTTCATAATTAAAATTTTCATGTTTTATTTTATTTTATTTTATTTCATTTTTTTTTTTTTTTTTATGAGTTTCGAGTGGGACATCTAAAAGTGGCATCCATTTATACTACACTTACGCACTACACACTTGCTTCACATAATGTGCACCAGCAATCTGACAACTCTATACGAATCATTTAACACTAATTTCAAATGCAAACCACAGCGGTTTTGTCTACAATCGTTGTGCTTGACATTTTTGTTGTTGTTGTTGTTGGTTGTCATGTTACGTTGACATGTTAACCTCAGCACTGACATATACAGCAGCGCTAGTGTGTAAGACAAAGAGATAGATAGATAGAGAGAGTGAGAGAGAGAGAGAATGGTAATGCAGTCCTGTCTCTGATCTTTTATTTCACTCCCATGTTGGTTGTTTTGTTGCATTTTGCATGCGGGTTTCTACTGCACAGCTTTTTGTTTTAATGTTTAAATTACGCTAATTTTATATTTGATTTTTACACAGAATTGTGTCAGTTTGTGACAGTTTTTGGACACATCATTGGTTTTTCCGCTTTTCTACTCACAAGTATTGGTCTCATTTCTCCAACTGCACCGAAATAGCTGTCGGCTTTATTGCGCCACACGTTTGATGTTGATGTTGATGTTGACGTTGATGTTTGCTGGGTTCTATTAAAATAGTATTCCAGATAAGATTTTTTTAATTCAAAGTCCTCCACAGTTTGGGTCTCTAGCTGTAGATAGAGATGATTTAATTGTTGTACGCGTTCCTCAATATCGACACATTCTTCAGCATCCATTTTTCACATGCACAATTATTGATAATGAATATTAATTAGTTCCCGATACAGTTATATAAATGAAACGAATAGTTCAAGTACAAGCCCGACTCAGAAATTTAGTAGTTGTACACTAGACGTTCAAACTTCAACTGAGTCGTCCAACGTCTATAATCAACTGTTTATTTGCTGAGAATTACTCATATCGGCGCCGTCATAGAGTGAGTGAGTGGAGTGATGAGCTGTTTGAGTTTAAACTAATTAATAAAATCACTTGTAAATGTATGTGTTGCGTTTTTATTACTAAATATAAAAAAAACATTTGTGTAAACAAATCCAATTCAAATCAATGCACAAAGGAAATCAAATTACACAGTCGTATGATTTAGTTAAAATAAAATTTTCCATCAACTGGAAAAAATAAGCAATTTTTTGTTTATGTCTGTGGCACATATGGGTATGACAAATAAGTGTCTGGCAGATACAGTAGATATACAAATGCGTATTACAAAGAACAACTGTCTTTAAAGCGAAATGCTTTAGATACAAATATTTTAGTTCGAGGTAAAAGTTAGAAAACAAGCTTCAAAGCTTGACTTAAATAAGACAGCAAGAGCAAAGACACCAAAGAGGTGTTTCAAAATGGCTCTTCTTGTGACTACAAAAAATTGTTGTACAGGGTGTCCCAACAAGAGTGCTTGATTCAAATTTGACGTCATTTCTTTTTTGTGCAAGTGGCAACTCTGCAATTTAACTACTGTCATCAAAAATTCCTGAAACTGGCTGTAATTCGCAAAGAGTTTTGATATAAAATATAGTAAGTACTTCACACTAAAGCATTGTAACGAAATTCTTTATTTACTTAAATTATTATTAATTTTTTCTTTGGTATTTTAGTTTGTATATATAAGTAAATGGTGTCCCAAAAAGGGAGTATGTTTTAAATTTGGTAAAATTTTGATTATGTTAATAAACAAACCAATTCCTGAGCTCAGAACCGAGATCCAACGCGTCTTAAATGAATTAAAGCCACATTTTTCCAAAATGTTAGCGAAAATATCATTCAAAGAGCTACGGTCTGTGTTCATAACTATATTTTATATATAATCAGAACATGTCTACTTTACAATCCAATTTTTTTTTTTGGAAGTTATCTATTTATATTTATTTGTATATATTACTAACTGGTACCTTGACTTGACCCTTCCCATGTCATTCCTTTCCCCGCCCCACCTACTCCCTGCCACACGTTCCCAATGCCCCTTTAGTAAGCAACCAATTGTCCTACCCCTCTTTTTCTCTGCTTTCCACCCCTTCTTCAACCACCCTTACGCTGCCCACCATTCCCCTGCCCGCTTCCCCTACCACTCCTTACTTTACCATCCCTTTTCCCTCTCCTCTTCGATCACAATAAAATGAATACCACATTTCATCCCTCTATATTAAATGGTACATAACGCGTTGCTTTACCTTTACCACTCCTTCTCTATGAACCCTTACCCTATCACCCATTCTAATTCTCTTGCCCCTCTCCTAGCCCTTTCACAACATTATCATTTCCTTTCCCCCATTCCCCAACCTCCTTTTCCTTTTTAAAAGTAACCCGGCGAGTTGATGTCATTTACTTCCCTTGCCCCTCTACTTCCCTTGCCCCTATCCCATAACAATTCTTTCCCTCCCCCTTCCACCCATGCCCACCACGACCACATTAACTCATATGAATTTTATTATTAATTTTAATATTATTTTTTTAATATAAAAAAACTACTTTATGTGACTTATAAATATTAAAGTTAGACATATGCTGTCTGGCTGACTTTTTTGTAGGCATTATCAAGCTTTACAATTTTTCTCTAGAACTTAATCATACTCATGGCGGTGCCATCTGTCATCATTAAGGCAGCGTTCGTAAGAAACTTTTTCGTAAGACAGTTTTTTCTCCGACTTACTTTGCAAATCCGACTACCACGAAAAAGTTTTTTCGCTTTCCGGGTTAATAGTATACAGCCTATAACACTCACAAATAACGTGGCTTTCAATTGGTAAAAAAATTTTCAAAATCCGTTCAGTGGATCCAGATATTACCCCCTACAACCTCATAAACTCACAAACTTTACCGCTTTATAATATTAGTATAGATGATTCCCACAAGAATGGTTGCCATGGGCAGCCACTTTACAGTTTATTTTGACAGATATAAAAGTCAGGCGTATTTTGGTGTGATTTTTTGATTTTTTGCTATTGAAAAAAAAAAAATAGACCAATCAATGAATCTGTATTACATTTTGTTTGAAAAATAAAAATAAATTCACAAGTGTATTATATCTGAGGGGAATTACTTTAAAGGGATACAATAGATATTGACATATTGGAGACAAATAGCCGTACTGTGGGTATTGTGGGTTTGGAAAGGAGAATCTAACTATCGAAGCGGCTTTAGCTCTTATATGTAGTTTATTAGAACTGTTGTATCATTGAACTTTTCACTGCCTGTACACTGTGTACGCCAGCATATTTTCGGATACGGCGCCTTACCACATTTTCCGAAATAAACACGAGCTAAATGGCAAATTGAACTGCCAGTTTATGTTTTTTTTTTTTACTGTATTACTTTTCGTGTGAGCTTTAAATCCGGCTCGAAGGACCACTATGTATATTGTACGATTGAAAATCAAAACTTTAAGGTTTTTTTCGGAAAAAATTAATGTTCTTTTTTTAAAACAAAATATACATGGACTAATTTTCATAAAAACTAATAATAGTGTACCAGATTTCGATTAAAATCCGAATCTAAATCGTTTTAAGATTTATACAAATTTGTGTTGTTGTCAAATATTTTATGAAAAATGCTACTATGTGTTCAAGAACGGATGCTGCTATTTGAAAAGACAGCTAGACTCCTTGGAATTCCATAGAAATATGTGTTTGGCACACCTAATTTAGGAAATTTTGTACGCGCAATAAAAATATTGGAGCAAGATAGTTTAAATAATGAGTAATCGTACATGTAGAAACGATGTTTAGCGGTAAACTATTTTTCGGAAAAATTTTCACGGAAATTTTGCTATTGTGGAGCTCTATTAAGAACGCTTGAATTCCGTATTCACCAATTAAGCGTTATCTGTCAATTTCGGTACACTGAATGCAAGAGCAAGCTAAGTTCTTAACACAATTTAAACAATAAAAGTCTCTTTGACTGTGTCACGCTCTGTGAAATAATAGTAAAACCTAACAAAATGTAGCTTACTTTAAACCGGTCAATGACATACATTGGCTGCAGTGACTCAAACGCTAAAGATGTCCGAAAACAAACATCATCAAAGCTACACAATGGTATCAAAACAATGTTCATAGGAGGATTTGAAGTTTTTTTTTTTTTTTATTAAGATTGGAAAGATATTCTGTATGCGGTGAGTGAGCTGTTTCCAAATGGCTTGTTCCGAACCAGAACAGTTAGCAGTAAATTGGAATATATAAATACAATACAATGGCGACATGTTATAGTGGTTTAAACCGGTTCAAAGCCAGTTTTGAAAGTCTATACCTATGTTCTAAGATAATTGTTTATGTCTGCATACCATAAACTATTGCAATCGTTGGTGCCAAGCAACAATTGTTGAGACGCAAATTTACTCAGGTTGCGATACAGCACAGCAACTTGGAGACAAAACACTTCTAAACTCAGTTGCTATGAGCATTTTACTTTCATGATATTGGATACCAAAATAAATAATACAAAATAGACGTCTATCTAGAGCAAATCGTACAAAGAAGATTTGTTACGATATATTAATGAACGAATTTTGCACTTAATTTACGCACCACTCTGAAATTTATTAACAGACATTTATCTTCTAATTAGTGCGTACACTCAAACTTAAGCGCAGTTCCTAATTTTTATAAAACGCAGTAATTAAGCAAGTACTATACTCGACGTCAAAAGAGTGATTTTAGTAAGGAAAATAGCAATATGTACATATATACATATATATATAAAGGGTGTTTTTTTAGTAGGTAAGTTTTCTAACATGGAAATACTCAAAAAGGTTTTCGTTTATTGAAAAGCTGATTACATATTTACATACAAAATTGTTTGGTAAATCATCATGCAAAAACTTCAATTACAAAAAGTACAGTGCTTGGGCGCTTGGGAGGAGTTGGTTCAACCTTTCACTGCAATATTTTGTTCAGTGATGAGGCTCACTTTTGATTCAATGGATTTCAGATACGGACACATTGCCTACAATATTGTGTGATCTGACGCCGCTGGACTACTTTCTGTGCTATGTGGACATGCCAGCTTCAATTTTAGCCTTGGAAGCCAGTACCGAGCGCGAGATACGGACGGACTGAGATGGTTGAAAAAGTGGTGGAAATGGAGTTTGTCAGTCGTTCCCATGGCGGCCATAAGCCTGATATCGTCTTTTATCATTACTGCCATAAAATTATTAACCGCATAAAAAAAATATTGACTTACCGCTTTACCGCTTAAAAAACACCCTGTATATAATATATACAATACTAGTATATATACGAGTATATATTTATAGAACAAGCAAATGAGCAAAATGCGTAATTAGTAGCACTTAATAACTTTTCACACCGAGAAAAAAGGAAGGGCGGAAAAAAACACACGCACACACACACACCAACAGAGTAATGAAAACCTAGAGCAACTCAAAGTGCGGGTTTTGGTATCTTTCTCTCTTACAGGATATGCGACTTAATTAGCAAAGGAAAACGACAAGTTATAAATAATATGAAAACCACAAATTATCTAATTTCAGTGGCTCTTTCTATACAAGAAATGAAATAAGCAGAAAAAGGACATGCGACCGACATTATGTCAGATGAGTTAAAACCGAAAAATGTCTACGACTTGGCTTGCTTGGTTGTTTTATTACAGTGGATGACTGTGTCTCCTTTCTAGGTTTCCAAATTAGCTTCTTCATTATTGTAATTAACATTTTGTGCTGCTGAATACGTCTCTCGTTTGTTGCTATTCGGAGTTAAATATAGAAAATTATATTTGATATGCTTGACATATGTCCATTTCGCTATATTTAGAAATCGAAGCATCAAATTACCCGCATTTCTACAAAAATAGCACAAAATTTCCAGCTTATAAATTTTGTTCTATGGAAAATTTCGCTATTTTTTGTTTTTCTTTTTTTAAGCTTTATGCAATTTTCGATGAAATGTGTGTTGAATTCAATTTATTTTTATGCATATTTGCACACAATTTGTTGATAAATCTGCAAACAGACAAAGATATTCTTATACACATATTTTATATGGTGTTTCTATGAAGCAATTGACCCCGCAGTGTAATTCAATTTGTGTGTGTGTGTGTGTGTGTGTGTGTGTCTGAACAGTGCAGCAGTCACTCGTATCCGTTTCTGCTGTATGCTGTTTTTTTTTTAGATTCCATCCACATAGTATATTAATTTTGTCCTAATGTTTGTAACACCACAAAAAAAAAGGCTTCAGAGACTCCATAGGCATATACTGTTGATCAATTCGTCAAGACGTGAGGAAAAGGAAACGTAACCGACATCATAAACTATAAATCGTATGTTTGTGTGAGAACACCAAAATCTGGGAGACTATAAACATTAGAGCGAACTTCAATATTTAGACTTTCCTAGTCAGACCTAGTCAGTTGCAGCATATGAGCTGATATTAGGGCTAGCGCTCGAATATTAGTGGGCTTAGATTCACTTAGATCCAATTCGGAACACCAGACAAATCTGGGTTTAAAATAGCTGTATTTAAACTGGTTACAAAGTTTATTGTAGTCGAGTAGAGGGAATTTAGGGCAGAAACAATTTCTTGCATTTTACCTGAATTTACGCTAAACTTTTTTTTTTTTTTTTGTAATACGAACGAATTAATTCGACTTTCGTTACGTACAGATCGGTTCAATGTAGTGCTTGTCAACACCCTAGTATTTTAATATCCTGTGCGTTCCACACAAATGCCATTTTTACTATATACTGGTCGCTTTGATTTTCTAGAGTATGTGCTATCCAATATCATTTTTATGTCATTAGGTAACTTATAAACTTCAGTCATTATTGCACCGTGTAATGATTGGCAAGAGTTGCTGAAGTTAACTATTGGGTTATCTATATAGAAATAGGCAAGTGCAAAACTTTCACACGCTTTTTAGCCCACTTAAACACAATATATACCCTTTTTTTTCTAAACTATTGCGTCTAAGGTACGTAAAAACTAGGGCATGCTCAAAAGATGGCTACCCAAACAGTGACTGTATGTGTCTGTTTTGCACTGCACAATATTTTATGAGAATCTTTCTCAGTCGTAATTTGTTCAAATTTTTGTTTCTCTTTAGATTTAAGCAGTTGCCAAGTACTTTCAAAACAGAAAATCTAATTTCGACCACTCTCTTTTAAGATCTCTAGTTAATATTACTACATGCATTTCGTAATGATCATATTAAAAGAAACTATATTACACCCCATTCCAAAAATAGCAAATATGGTAGAACCCTGCATGAATGCGGCGAAACCGCCGAATGAAACATTCACAGTAAAATGAATGTGAATGAAAATACGCATTCACATAATAAATTTGAATTGAATGAATAATTCATTCGAAGACAGTGAATTTTCAAAGTTGAATTGAATGAATAAATGCGATAGAATCGAATGCACTTCATTTTAGTGCGCTGCTTTCTCTCCCGCTCTCTACTTGCTTGCTACTTGCATTGTAAGGGTGTTGAAACTGAGTTTTGAAGAAAATGATACATTACTTTAAAATCAACTAACTAGTAAAACGTATTTATTAAGAGCAAATGTTATATGCACTATATATAAATCATATTATGTATGAACGTGGTCATTTGGTTGTGCTTTACGTATTTTTTTCCTTCTCTTTACTACTCAGATTGCCTTTCGCTAGCTAGCACTCGAACATCAGTGCGGCTGCAGAAAGTATTCATTACGAGTATATTGTCGAACATGATCGACAAATGAATTTTTTTGAACCTTCAAAACAGTCAAAGGAATGAATGATTCGAATGTTCATGCATTCAAAGTGAAATAAATTAACATTTTGTGCATTCATTCAAAGTGAATGCTAGTGAAGTGCAATTGATTCTGCATTGAATGAAATGAATGTTGATATTTTAGAATGTTTTGTAAATATCAATTGAATGTGAATGAATTAATGGAAAGGAATGAAATAATTCATGTATTACTCTAATATAGCAAATACAAATCATTATAAAATACATGGTTTATATTACAGATGTGGAATTCTATTACCATGATCAAATGAATTTTTATGGATGGAAGTGGAGTGGAAGTTGTTGAATATTGGAATATTAACGAATACAATTTTGGTTGATAAAAAAAATCATATGAAGTAGATTAAAGTTTCGGTTTCTAAGATGTTAACAGTTTCACTTGTTTCATTTAAAACAAAAACTCATTTCAATATTTTGATTGCTATCGATGATGCCTTAAAATAGTACCTCCATTTTCAACTCTCCTCCATTTTTATCTCGTTCCTGTATTCATAATATTTACTTAGGCCATTGTAATTGTTTGCAAAGAACATTACGAATTTAATAAAAATATGTCCGAACACACAGCTTATAAAATATAAAATAGAAAAAATAAAAATCCTTAAGCATGCCTGACACGTGCAACGTGTTAAGTGCTAAAAATGTTGTATCAAAATTAGAAAAACGTACAACGAACAAACTAAACTACAGCAATATGTTGCAGCGGCAAAGTTCAGTGTAAGAAACAAGGACGAGTGTAAGATTTTTGTATTAAGGCTAAAAATAACAAGATATATTATGGTATAAAATATATAGATTGCAGAAGAAGCAGTCAAAGCATGTTCGCATCTAATATAATATTATTTTCACACAAACAAAGATACACACACACACACTCACACACGTGTGCGCCAAACAATTTTCAACTAGCATATATCCTGCTTGTCTATTGCGCCATGCTTGTGTTTCATATTTAACTAAAGCACTACTCAGCATTGTAGACAGTTGTCGGTTGGCTGCATTACATTTTTATAGAGAAAAAAAAACAAGCAAATACGTTACTATCAAGTTTGCACGACTACAAGATACACTGTATCAAGTGTAAGCAGTTCTATTTAAAGCAGAGATTTGGGAACTATATTTGAAAGAAGGCCGAACAAAGTGAATTATGTTATTGGAACTAAACGAAAACTTTCAGTCTATATTCCATCGGAGAGACACATTTTTCCGTAGATTCTGGGCCAAATTTGTCTCAATCCTCCAGAGAGAATGAAATCATTTCCATTGTGTCTAAAATCGCAAATTTCACAAATTTTGAATGAAATATAATTTCGATGTCTGTACTAGAGGACATGAGTGCATTTCCAGATCAAGCAGAACTGCACAAGCACCCATTTATACGTTGGGTCATTGTCCCGGTAAAACCGAAAACACTCTCGGAAATCTTAGGCAGTCGACACTCTGAGTGTCGAAAGTTTAAGTTCGTTCAGAAAGTTTCAATGAAAAGTAAGTTTCCAACGCCTGAGGCAGACATGTGGCGCTTCTGCCTCCATGTTTTATAGTAGGAATCAACTGTTTGTTCTGGAACTTGGTATTTGACTTCGGCAGACATATAGTACGTCGTCGGAGACTAACCATTTTGGAAATTGCTCGTTGAGTTTCCTATTTTTAAAGTTCTAGAGAAACAAATTACGTTTTGGGGTTGTGTACTGCCACACGTGGACCCATTTCAAATCAAATTTAATTGAAAATGAATTTTCTATGGTATTGGAAAAACAGGTGGAACAAGAAAAAGTGATTCTACACCAAGGTGGCGGTGCAACCACTTGAACTTATTCGCTCCGAAACTTGGTGACGTCAGTGACACACATAAATGGAATAAAAATATGATGTATTATACGAGTAAAATAATCGAAACCTTCCCAAACTGCATGAGAAAAAGGAAGCAATAAATGTTTTTAACACACTCGTATGTAAATCCTTATTAATATGCTTGAAAAAAATTAATTAATCACATGAATTAACCTGAATAAAATAAAAACAAGAAAAACGTTAACTTCGGTTGAACCGAAGCTCTAATACCATTCACACAACATTTTAAATAGTACTGTAAATCATAAAAGTGGGGGTTTAAATTGGGCAACCCCAAAAAGTGGGCGGTACACGCCCACAAGTAGATGTGCATGAAGAGATGTAGTAGATGTGTAAGATGACACCATATCGAATTTCAAGTTGATATTGTCTTTCTCCATACAAATGCATAAAAGTGAGCTATGGGTTTATATGGGACTACCTCAAAAAATGGGCGGGACACGCCATTTTGTATATGTATATGAAGCGGTTGTCAACTTAAATCCACCAAATCAAATTTCAAGCTAATCTAGATTTAAATGAAAAATTTGTTCATATTGCGATGGGTTTGTAAGGGGGCTACCTCAAAAAGTAGGGCGCCACGCCCATTAGTCTATATATGCTAAGCGGCTGTCTTTAAAATGGCACCATATCGCATTTCAACGTAATATTAACTTTAATAAAGAAGTTTTTCTTACAAAGACACAAAAGTGAGCAGTAGGTTTGTATGGGGGCTACCATAAATAGTGGGCGGGTCCCACGTCGCACCCATTAATGTATATGTCAAGCATACTTAAACTAGAAGTTACCATATCAATTATTAAGTTGATATTGATAAAAAAAGGTTTTCCTACAAAAATTCAAAAGTGGGCGTTTGGTTTGTATGGGGGCTATTCCAAAAAGTGGGAGTGGCGGGTCAATCTTGACATCTATTTAACTGCAATAAAAAGAAGTGTATGTGCAAAATCAACTGGATAGCATTAACATTGGTTCCCAAAAAATGCGCAACAATATACAGACGGACATGGCTAGATCGACTCGTCTCGTCGAGCTGAACAAGAATATTTATACTTTATGATACCATTTCACACTATGTGTGAATGGTATAAAAAAACCAAAAAAAATTATAAAGTTGAATTTTGATACCTTCGCGCAATTGCCATAACTTCGTTATCTTTCCATGGATTTCCGAAAAAAAATTATAACCTAAGTATTTTTAATCCTTTATTAATAGATGTTCTATTTAAAGTTTGACAACAAAAAAATTCGTTCGCCATATTTAGCAAATATTGAACCAAATCGATTTTTTCGATATCTCCAATAGTTTCCGAGCTACACAGCCTTTCATTCATCTATGAGCCAATGTATGTAATTTATCTGACTAGGTCTTAGAAGTTTTCAAATATATCGAACTTTGTTGACTGTATATTTTATAGTCTACGTTACCGAAGAACGGAGACTATAAAAGAAAAGACGTACACAAACACGAAAAATATACCCTTTCACTCTATATGTGTAGGGTATAATATGAATTTGAGCGCATATTGGACAAGCGTAACTAAATGTACAACGGCACCATATATAATAGAAATATTTTCAAGTCCTTTGCTCATATGTATGTACTACAATACATACTCGTATGTGCATGTGTTTGTAAAGCTTCAAGTGATTCACTTGTTATGGCGTACATTGATTGAAAAATAAAATAATATTGCGCAAAAATAAAATGTAAAAAAGAAAGGAAGAAAAAATAAAACGAAGGAAAAGTGAAATATAATAAAGCCAACGAGCTAAGGGGAAAGTAGGTAAGGGCATAGAGGGAGAGAGTTGCTCAAATAAGTGTGCAAGATGGAACAAAAGCTTGAAAACATCCTTTCGGGTATTTTATTTTATTTTTTTTTTTTTGTCGAGACAACCGCTCATGCTGAAGCGTTCGGTGACACTTCACACCCACATACACATACATACATTGCGTAGAATATCTTAGATTTAATTTAAAGACATGTACGTATCTTTGGCTATCAGAAAAAAAGGCAAGCTGCTATGTATGCTTTTAGATTGTCTCAAAATATTCTCATCGTTCTTCTCCTGATTCACTGTTGTCAACTTTGCGTATGACTTGATGTCTTGTCAATGGCCAAGCGTCAGCTTCCTTTTACTTACTCACATATCCTGCCTGACACTACTCAGGCAGGATAGTAGGTACTTACAACAATAAAGGTATCATCTAGCAGCAGGGGAGACGTGATTGTAGGGAATTATACAAAAAAGTGTAGCAGCCAACTTGTTTTCCACAAAATGATTTATGACAATGCGAACAAAGCAAGTTTTTCTTTAATGAGATAGATGCGTATAAGTAGAGTCAAACGATGTCAATACGTACACACATATGTATATGTGTGCCTGACTTTGTTTGTATGTAGTTTAATTTTACGAGCGCTGTTTGAAAGGTTTAAGTATAATCGAACAAAATTTTTCTACTTTTTATAAGACCATTAAATATATGTTACGACACCAACCCGTTGCGAACAAACTGGGGTGTCAAATATTTGGCAAAAGTTATTGAAATAATTCTCCATACACAAATTGTGTTTGAAACCATGCGAATGAAAAGAAAGTAAAAAATATTTATAATTTTCACCAACGTTTCTTCCCGAGGGTTGAAATTGTACAAAATCGAGTGGTTTGACAAAGAACGGAAAAAAATGTCCCCATTTTTTGTAACCATTGACTCCTTTTGGGTTGAATTAAACAAAATTGGCTAATCACTTGTTGTGTAGGGTATGCAAACCGATCGGATGAAAAAAAAAACAATATTCTTCCATATAACCTGCAAGCACCCTTCTCTGTCTTGTGCACAGAATTTACCTAAACGCCAACTTAGTTTTCACTATAAAAGCAAACTGATGTCCGGAAATCAGCTTTATAACATTGATTACAAATGAATCAGTTAGGTTAAGTTATTCAGAAATTATGGAATATAGATACTATTTTGCAATAAGCTATAGAATATGCAAAATTCTAAATAAAAATATCGATCCATAAATGATATTTTTGACATTTTCGACGACAACAAGTCGACTGCAAAAAAACACAGTACGCATCAAGAACACGTTTGACGAACAGCTTCGTTAAAGGATCCCAAACGCCATTGACCTGAACCGTAATGTGCCGCGACGCGCAAGGAAGTACCTGGAGTACATACTGCAAGAGACTTGGACAAATGAGTGAAATCGATTGCTAGGCTTTTCAATTCTCGCGTTTAGGCATCGTCTTGTACCCTTTCTGCGTTGACCTTTTCATGCTGTGGGATTTCCAAATATCTCCATATATTTTGGCAGCTTTTCTAGGGTATATACGGCGAATGATACAACACCAAAACTTGATTTCAAGCCAAAAACTGACGAATAATGAGTGAGATATGACTCGGTGCATTAGCTTGCAACAGACACCATATTTCTGGATCACGATATTCGGGTCGAATACGACGGATTCTGAACATCAGACATTTTAAAAATTGCAGATAATATGCGCCAGTAATTGTATCTTCATTTGGAACAAATTACCTGTGGACAATTCCTTTGCTATCGAAAAACGTTTATGCGACAGAAAAGCTTTCGATCTACTCAAACACTTGCTGCATCAACCGAAATGTTCCTGACGCATTTTTACCAAGTAAACCGCTCTTTGTTCCATGTTAGTATTTCAACATCGACAAAAAACTTGTTTTGGAAGAACTGTTATAACTTTGCTATTGTTATGACTGGAAAGAGCATGTCATAGCTTTCAAATGACTGAACACATAGTTGGCGCTACTATTTACTTTGATATGGTTTGTGTACATACAAATTGTTTGGCAAATCATCATGTCAAGACTTCAGTTACAAAGAGTTCAGTGATTGGGTTTCAACAGAATGGTGCCATAAATCATACTTCTGGAGCAACAATCGACTATGGTCTATGTGGACAAGCCAACATCGATTTTAGCCTTCCAAGCCAATTTCGACTCAATATTCGTCACATATTGTGGAAATTATGTCAAATATGGTCAAGAGGGGACGTGCGGTTGATGCTAAAGTTGAGCGATATTTGACTACGTGTGATTCAATCACGGCGACTGAAAAATCACTGATATCAGTTGCCAAACGATATTGTAATTGCCAGAGATTGAGTATCATTTGTTTCTTACTAGTGCCACTGTGATGCACGGCGTTTGAGTAATGTATCATGTATGTAGTGTTAAAAGTGTCAAGTATCAAGTTGATGATATGCATGATATGTTACTGATACGCCGTGATTTACAATTTCAAGTGGCAACTGATATCAGTCATTTTTCAGACGCCGCGATTGAATCACAGGCAGTTGACTATCGTTCAAATGATATATTGATTCAACCACGTAGTAGTATTTACAAGCGAGTTCTTCATATTTAATAAAGCTATTTAAGCACTTGCTTTGAATTGAATCTTTATACTTTGTTGGCTTTCATAACTTCAAACATCTGGTTCCTTTTACTGGAGTCGAAAATAAAATGTTTCTATCTGATATTTTCTTGCGGTTTCACGTAGTATTGCTTAAGTTCTTACAAGTTGTAGTGAAGTTATGGAATCAATCCTGGGAAGAACTATGTAAAAAGTAAATGATCCAGTCAATTTTTGAAATCGGAAATGAAATCAGCAATAGTTGGCACTAAAATAGTTCCAATACTGATGACTTCTTGAAATACCATCTTCCCGCCTCAATGCCCAAGATTTTTTTTAAAGAATACATCTTCTGTTACATGATCCCAATGATTGCGACTTAATCCTACTCTCTCCTTTTGTTTTTATGCCATTTTAAGACAATCCTCTTCAGAAAATGGCTAAAAAAAAAAATATTCCAGAAAGTGATGGTGGTTTCCTGAATTGTAGTGAAGATAGGCCACTTGTTCAATCCTGTGAAGGATAATGAGGGATATATATACTTTAGGACGTCTGCGATAACTCTTTTTAATTTGTTACGAACTTTCTGATCCAAAATGAAAAAAACTATTTACTGTAAGTAGAATTAATAACTTATACAAGCCTCACTTGTAGTTCGCATGCTTGTGTGTAGGTGTCACATGTAAGCAGCTGTCATACGCAGCAGTTTACAACATGCTGCAAAAATATTAAAGCAAACTTATAGACTGCGACAAATCAATTCTTTTTATACGTTTCTAAATTTTATAGTATTTCTATGATTTAAGCCCCATTTTTTGATTTTTTTTTTGCTTTTAGCAATCATAAGAATTTGTTTTAAACTAATATAGGTACAACTTCAATAAGAAAGGCCAATAAGTTGTCAAATGAGTGTGCTGCGCTTTCTGTTTTCGCTCACTCTCGTTTTGGCTTGCTGCAACAAAAATGTGCCACTTGACAGAGTACAAGCGGCATGACAGCAGCTTGCATCTTTATTTCAATTTTTTTTTTTTTTTTTTTTTATAGATATTTTTTGTGTTGCACTTTGTGGAGCAGCAGTGTTACAGTGTGCAGCACGTTCTGCAACATCTGCTGCATTCTTAATACCCACAAACTCACATTTCTTGAGCGGCGGTTGCTTGTTTAACCGTGCTGCGGCTATAAATGCTTCTACATTCTGCTGGTTGTGGTAGTTTCCCAATATTGTCGTTGTGGTATACAGTTGCCATTGTTGCTGTCTTATTTGTCTTATGAACTGTCAAAATGACATTCATTGACGTCTGACATGTAATAAACGAAACGAAAATGAAATGCTACAGAAAAATGTATTAAATAAACGAGTATGTGAGAGAGGCGGTAGTAGTTGAATGAACGTCTGAGGTGAACGCTATGAGCCATGAACTAAAATGTAGCCTACGAGAGTGGTTAAAACAGTTCTAACAAATCTATGTTGTAAGTGTAATAGAAGTACGAACAGTACGGAAGTTCGAAGGCTGAGTGTCTACGATTAATAATGGAATACTTGTAAACATGACTTCATAAGTTTGGCAAAAGTTTAGACTAGATTACGGACACCAGCACAAAATCCACACCAAACAAAGATTTTAATGGATATTATGGAATCTCCAATATCTGCTAGGTATACTGCTCGGCCTGAATGCGACATTTTTTACTTGTTTACGCACCCATTCAGAAAATCTTAATTCTTTATTAGTGGTTAAGCCTAACTCATAATAAATAATAAATATATATATATTTATTACAAAAGTAGTAAAACCGCGTGTTTTTGCTACTATTGTAAAATTTTCACTTAAATTTCTTTCAAGTATAAAAAATCCATATTTAAAATTTTAGTTACACAATCAAGTTACACATTTTTCAGCCAAACGAGCCACTGTGCATTGACAACCACTCAAATTAAAATGACAACTGTTTGCGTTGAGCCTTTCAGTCTTTTGTTCATTTGCTGAGTCTCATTGTGTGAGCGTCAATCTATCTAAACGTTGTTCATTAAGAGCGTCACACGAATAGCTCAACTCAGACCGCTCAACAGAAAACAAAAACGAAAAGAAACAAAGTCAGCTCAGAGAGAGAGAGAGAGAGAGAGAGAGAGAGAGAGAGAGAGAAGGAGCGAGTGTGTATGTTTTTATATCATTCGCACATGGTGTGAATTGGTATTATCAGTTTGTCTGAAAGTTTGTAACGCATTAAAGGGAGCCATCGTAGACCCCATAAAGTATATATATTCTTGATCAGCTCGACGAGACGAATCGATCTAGCCATGTCTGTCTGTCTGTCCGTCTGTATGTTGTTGCTAATTTTTGGGGACCAATTTGTATGGTATCCAGTTGAAATTTTGCACGTACACTTCTTTTGATTGCAGTTTAATAGTGTATCAAGATTGAGCCGCCCCACCCACTTTTTGGGGTAGCCACCATACAAAGCCAACGCCCACTTTTGACTTTTTGTATGAAAAACATTTTTATTGTAGTCAATATCAACTTAATACTTGATATGGTAACTTCTACTTTACGTATGCTTGACATATACATTAATGGGTGGAACCCGCCCACTATTTGGGGTAGTTCCCACACAAACATACATAGACAATTGGGCGTGTCCCGCCCACTTTTAGAGGTAGTCCCATATAAGTTTCCACAGTTCACTTTTATACATTTGTATGGAAAACGTCAATATCAACTTGAAATTCGACACATCTATGAGTGAGCGTGTACCACCCACTTTTTGAGGTAGGCCTTATTTAAACCCCCACTTTTATGTATTACAATACTATTTAAAGTTTCGTGTGAATGGTATTAGAGCTTCGGTTCAACCGAAGTTAACGTTTCTTCTTGTTTTCGCTTATGTTCGTGAGCAGAGCGTAACGAAAAAAACGGTCAACTGTTATTTGCAAGCCCTGCATTCCAGCAATACACATGCTATAGAACATCCCAAGAAGCGAGTTAAAATAGTCTATGGATAAATTGGTTGAGTGTTTTAAACGTTGCATTGAGTTAAGTGGATCGTATTTTGAATAAATATAAGCTTTGAAACATAATACAATGCTTGTTTTATTTTATCACTAAAAAGTTCGGTTATTTTTCGATCAACCGTGTAGATATAAGCAAAATGTAATTTCTGAGTTAAATATCAAGCTAGTATAAAATTAGAGTTCTAATTTGCCTATTGTATGTATATACACGTACATTCTCATCGTTCCCAGGTACAACATAGGACCGAAAAATTTATATATTAATTAGCCAAATTCGGTGATGAAGACAAAGAGTTGCAGTTAAATTATATTAAATAAATAGATAAATAAATAAAAAATTTGTCTTTCAGATTTAGTTTTTTCTGCTTAGATTTTCTTTATTATTGATTAAGTTGATGTTCAGGATGTCTTTTGTACACTAATTTTAAACAAACATTTTTATTTCTTATGGTTCAAGCGGTTTCCTTTTAATAAAGACCTGCAGAAGTTTTGCTAAAAATCAGAGTCCTAAAATTGTGTGGACAGCCTGACTTCGGATGCGTGATTATGATAAAATAAAGCAGTTTAGTTTAATTTGAATACGCCAGATTCAAAGCATATTTCACTTGTATCTTCACTTTAATGTAATACAATATTACTCTGCATTTCACTCGAATACATTTTCAAAGGAAAAACTTCAAATACTAATAAAGCTAACTACTAACAATGCTTGACGTTAAGCTCATCATCCAATTCGATATAGTACAAGTAGCTACAGAATTTCAAATTAAAAATGCCAAAAGCAAATGCAGCGATTAAACTTGATGCCGAAAAATTAAGATTGAAAAGCAGTGAACTTTTCCTAGCTTTTGCAAGAGCGCCAAAAATAGATACAATTTAGGATGCAAAGTCAGAATTGAAATTGTGCGCAGTGTGTTGAAGCCAGAAGAAAATTTCACAATGCAAACGTAATGAGTTCGGGGAAATGCGCAAATATAATTCGCAATGGAAATCATTATTGAGCCAAGGAAAATTCAAATCAACATTTGCACAGTTTACATATTTTTTGTTGTTACTAGTTAAGTATGTATGTACGAGTACTACTGTAAACGAAGCAAACTAATGGTCATTCCGGCGAAATGAAAAAAAAAAAATTGGTGCACGGTAAAGCGAAATCTGGCAATGTTGCTCAACACAGTGCAGCAGAGAGTACAGCGATTTTAAAATAGTTGCATTTAGAAACGAACAAATTCTTGTTCATTGTTACGACTGCTGCACAGGACCGTAACAAGTGTAAGGCGAGTAAGGGGCGTTAAATAATTTTTATATTGAAAATAATTTGCCATATGCTGCTTTGCAATATAGACATAAGCGTAGGCTTATCAGATCAAATATGGTAAATCTATTATTACTTTAAGCGAATAAGCTTCAGTCTAATTTTGACTCCGCTATAATATAAAGATATAAAGTTTCTTACGGAAATGTGCATGAATTCGTTTTCGTTTTCATGACGTAATGTTCTAGCCACATCATCGATAATGTTGATGATTCCAATGACGGGAGATGAGAAACTTAATTTAGATTTTCAGATATTTCTGTTTTATATCTGACAACTTTTTCAAAGCATGACAGTTTCAGTATTTTTGTATTTTCCGTTCAATTAAAGATTAAAGATTGATAGATATAATATATATCACGTTTAGCATCTTTTTGCGAAATGCTTTTGAGAAAAATACAGCTAATTTCAAACATAAAAATTTTTCTTTTTTTAGGGACGCTAATTATAACCAGGGCGCCAGCAGAGCTCATTACACCACTGCTTGCTGCTACAGCTACATTGGAAAGCATGTTTGAATACTTGCGAATTCCCAAAGCAAAGTTCATACAAGTATGGAATTGTAGAGCATTGGATACGAAAGCCTTGGACTATCATGGGAGTTTACATACATATTCGTACTCGCGTTGAGCGTCTTCAAGTATGCAGCTATGTGTACTAAAACTTGGCAACGTATCGCAACTTGTACGATAATCGTTAAACGATTTCTTTGGCCTTCTCTCCCCGACAACAACTTCGCCAACTAAAGTTTTGTAATTTTTTTATTGTTGCAGCTACTGCTTGAACTTGTAGTATTATTTTTGCCACTTGGCGCTGTTAAATGAAGTGTTTAAAATTTACGATTTGCAAAAATTTATTGCACATTGAGATATTTACGCTTGAATGAGATGGAGCTGCAAATGGCGGCGCTGAAATTGAATGGTCAGTTTGTATGCCGTGGCTATGGCTATAAAAACTTAAGTCGCACTGATCGGGAAAAAAAGAAAATTCGAAATAATTGCTTAAAATCCATCAAGCAATTCACTTTAACTTTAAATTTTTTTTTTTTTTTTTTTTTTAAAAAGCATAAATAATAGCTGCATACTCTAAAAAATAGAAGAAATGTTGAGCTTTTAAGCGTGTTAGCAATAAAAGCATATTAGAGCCATACACACACATACACGAAGGAATACCACTCAGCATTAAAGGACAAGCGCTTCTAGTAGTTGTCAATGTGTTGAAGGACATGCAAAACAGTTGCGGTAGAAGTAGTAGTAGTCGTATCCTTATTCGAAATTGCTTTGATGACTGCGCTGGGAATAAATGCGTTAAGAAGGTATGCAGTAAAATAGAAAAAGCGAATTACTTGTCGAAATGGCATACATATATACTTATGTATAGACACACACACACACATATATACTTTTATAAATGTATAAATACAACACACAGATTCACTGCGTCAAGTAGCACGCACTCATTCTGTCTATGGCTCTGTGGTTGAGTTTTCGCTTCATTGATTGCTTCACAGTAATACTAATATACGCATACAAAAAGCTGGGCTGTCTGAAACTTCTTGTGAAACAGACTTTAAAATAAACAACTTGGTAACTCTGTTCAATATTTCCAGTATACGCAACCAGTTCAGAAAGAAAGGAAAATAGTGGGAGCAGCAGACGAATCAACGAGCGTATGGTAGTGGAAATGTGTTTTACATTCTTCGTTTCAATCTAGCAATCTTCGTTTTAAAACAGCAGCAAGCGACATCTGTAAGATTAATAATCTTTTTAATTTGAAAGTGACATATGTATGTATTGAAGACTTGTCTACATAATGCATTTCAAAGTTGAAGCATTATGTTAGTATTAAGCAGCATTTATTTGTATCTGCCTTAATTGTTAGGTTTTTATATGATTTAGGCTAACTAACTGGAAATATGATTTTAGACTTAGTTATTTTGGAGCCCAATTTTGAACCGCTTCTACTAATCGGATTGAGCTGAAATTAAACATGTGCATAAACGATGACAATACTATATTCAGGGGAGGAGGGGTGGTTGGGATACGAATGTTCGGTTAGTTGCTGGTATTTTATTTACCTAAAAAAATCCAAAATCCAAAAATAGACGCTTCATAATACAACAACTTCTAAAACTATATTTCGAACAATCCAGACCGAACAGACTGAAACATAAAGTTGACAAAGATTCACGATTGACGCAAGAAATATGCGCTTAGGAACTACGTCGTTACTTTTTACAGCACGATAACGCAGAAGCTCATATTGCTGAAACAACTAGTAACTTTATTCTGGCTTCGGGCATCGAAGAAATTCGCTCAAAAATATAAACAATTGTAAGCGAAAAAATCTTCTGTTGTCACCAAGAAGATTATTATATAGAAAGTTTGATAAATAAACGAACCATATGTCTTCAGCAATATAGCGAAAATGTTCACACGAAGGGATAATATTTATATTTTTTATACACAACATAATTTCGTTACATAAATTCAAACTCAAAACTTTTTAGACAACTCTCTATCTCCCTCTCTCTCTCTCTCTCTCTTACACATACACACATTTACAAATCAAGCATAGTTCCACTGATTGCATGCGGCAAAAGCAAGGGGGAGATGAAGGCAAGTAGAAAAAAAGTTGATTTAAGTATACGTTGACAGTGAAATGGTTAAGCCAATTAGGGGCGGGTCGTACACATATCTCCACAACTCCTCACAATCCGACAACAACAACAACAATAACAACTCGTCTGTGTCGAAACAAAAGGACAATAAAGCGACAACTCGTAAATGCGCACATCACATCACGAAAAACATTGTCAACCCAAAGTTGACTGTCGTCTATCCATATCTAACAAAATGGCTGTCTGAGTGTGTCTGTGCGACTCATATTGATGACGATTGCTTCTCCATGCCGCACAGCATGCCGAACGCGCATTATTTGAGCAAAGGTCGACGTCGCTCTCGTACTCGATGTCATGTCAGGCATTTCTAGTATAAAAGTATTTCATTGAAAGCAGCTTACCTAAGCAAAGTCAATAAGCGAGGCGCAGAATAACTCAAACTCGCTCTAACCATCTATCTATAGGTACAAAATCTTCCTTTACCCAAATATGTATGCTTCATTTTCAATAAAGCGTAGCAACAAAAAAAAAAAAAAATGGGAAACTGCGCAAATACTTTGCATACTTTTGTGCGCTTACCGCTTTGGGGCGTTCCTACTTATGGTACATAAGAAGAAGAAGAAGCAGAAAACTGCACCGGAAGTTTGGTGTAGCAGTCAACAACTGACTTGATGAGCGTGCACACCAAAGCAATTACATTTATTTTCACTAGTTGTTGTTGGGAATTTGTATTGATGTGTGTTTGTGTTTTTGTGTATAAGAGAGAGAGAGTTATTCTTAAAGTTTTTACATCTATATATAAAAATTAACATAGCAAATGCCTCAAATCATTTCTATTCTACTTTTCTTTTGGTTCTTTAAAAAAAAAAACGCACCAAAAAGTTAAGAATCGGTCCATACAATAAGAGAATTTAGAGAGATTTTAGTATACACTTTTCGAAGTTATCTACTTTCAGGAAAATTTGTTTTAAGCAAAACTCTAAAGGATACCCTCTCATGTGCATATAAGCATGTGTCTATTCTTCGGTATTAACTCTAGTACTAAAAGTGATTCCTGTTGCTATTGTTTTTGTATTTATAGCTATTTTCTGCTTCTTGCTTGAATATTATTGCTGATTGTTAGTTTTTGTATGAAACTACGGATATATACAATACGTTGTAAGTACTACATATGTAAGAAGCAGCAGCAGCAGCATATTATCATAAGTTGTTTTGCGGTAAGGTTAATCGGATTCTGTGGAAATTAGTTTGTAAGCACATTAACCTTTCATGCATTCAGGGCCATTCATGCTGACATTTATAGCATACTGCAAGGTTTATACTTCAATGAAATATGTACTAGAATGTATCTAATAAGGAGTTCGAATTCGAAGAATTTCTAGTTGTGAATTAAACGCCATAAGCAGTATCGAATATTTGAGGCATCTTAAGTACAATTAGCAGTAAATTTGGCAATAATACGTTTATGCAGAGCAAAATAAATTCTGAAATACATATTTAATTTGTTTAGCTAAGAACGAATTTGAAACAATAATTACTTCGTTTTAAGCTTAGCAGCATTAAATGTAAAAAGATAGTTTACAGACAAATAAATTGTAATATACCGGGTAGCAGTAATATAGTGTTGTACCAAGGGAGAATAAAAAGTTAAAAAAAAAAATTCTTTAAAATACGAGAAAATAGGTTCATCTGTTAGAAAAATAAGAAATTTTTGTTATAGAACTTTTTTCAAAATAGCCGAATTTGTCCAAATTCCGGCCAAACGGCTTAATATTTATTAACTTCTAATATTTGATTAGGAAGCTCTTTTAAATACATTTCAAGCGAATGCCTAGTTGGCGCAATACAATATCCGTTTAAAAAAGCAAAGTTCAAACTAAATTTTTAAAAGTACTTTTTACCGATTTGTCAAAAATTGAAAGCAAAATTTCGTGTTCATATTTCGAGTGACATTACGTTGTGAGATTGGGAAAATTTTACTATAGTTAACTTTGCTGCGAAAATAGTGTATGCTGAGATAGAGCATTACAAGTATCAGATTTTGCTATATTTACCATTACATCTGTTATACAATTCATGTGTGTTCATCTGTTATAACTGTTATAAATATTATGTTTGCAAATTAAAATTTGTCTAATGCCCGAAATATCGCGCATAATGCATAATTCGGCTGCTATCTCCCTGATGATTTTCAAGCACCTAGTCTTCTTTCACTTTTTAGACCTTTTGATCAGTCGAAAAGTTTACTAGACGCCCAAACAAAACCCGTCTAAAAACAAAAAAAAATCTCCAAACGCACCAAACACTAACTTCTATTCCAAATTATTTCGCAGACAGTACCAATCATTATACATGATAGTGGCGCTCGTATCAACCACGAGAAAATATTTATTTCCCATATATATATCTCAGTGAGTGTTCATGGCCTGACCAGAAAGAAGCTACTACATTAATAATGCTTTGAAGTAACTTAGGTTAAAATAGCCAACACACAAGAAGGTATTTCGTCGATACGAAACATTTAGCTTAAACTTTGAGCTAGCGTATTTAATTTTGGTACAGGTCGTCATCAATATCGGTACAAAGCGTATCAATCTGCCTATTGGTCAGCAAATTGTCAATTAGTTTTTATTCAATTATTATTTATTCAGATGCTTCATGTTGTATCGTTGATTTAAGTTGTAAGACCTTCTTCTGAATTGCCACATTTCTGGCACAGATGAAAAAATAGCACATTTCCTCTTCATAGAGACTGATACGGTCTTTTCATCGGGTCCAACACTATCAACATTTTCCCATGCATGTGAATGGCAAAATGACGTTCGCTTTATTTAAATATATCAACTGTTTGTGGTGGTGATGATAATAAATATATGATTTCGGCAATAAATCGAATATCGAATCGAATAGCAACATTCTTCGAGAACGTTGAGTATTATGGAATAATATACAGGCAACGTTTTCTACATTGTCAACATTCACCGAGAATGTGAGGAATTTTGTACGGTAAAAAGTCCCTATAAGAGTTTGGATCATTTATTAAATCGTATGGAAGAAGCTATCTAGCAACGTACATATGAAATGTTTCTATTAAATTTAGAGTATTCGTTGCTATACTCTGTCGTATGATATCATAAGAATTCTAACTGTTACTCAGGCTATTTTGAGCACTAAGTTAACATAAATTTAAGCATACTTGCGTGAGATTCAGTTTCTGTGTCTGCCTATTTTTAAATTAAATAGAATCATCAACTACAAATTCTATCTAACTACATTCAACTTGCATTGGACTGTCATTGAAAGCTTTAACTATAAATCACCACTGCTATTTACTAATCTACGTACTATCAACAACAAATGTATTCTTCAAATAACTCAGCGCGAAAACAATTATCTGTCTGCTGTTAAAGCTGCATATAGCTGCAACCGACAAATGTCGCGCTGTCATTGTCGCCGCTGAAGCTGAAGCTGCAACTGACTTGTGGCACGTGTAAATTTCACGCCTGACAAATAAACTAAGTAAATATAGACATCGCGAAGAGTATATACTATATAGCTATGTAGTATATGAGTAAATACAGGGTGATTTTTTTAGAGCTACCATTTTCCGACAGTGATTAAACTGTTTTTAAATTTTGTCAGATCTGGCAACGCTATTGTCATTTGTGCTTCGTTTGTCGTTTGCCATTTTATCATGAATAGAATAAAGCAGAAAATCGTGGTTCAGTTCGGGAACGTTACCGTTCATTTTCGTCCATCCGAGTAATCATGTATCGCTTTCACAACACATATACTACTCTAAATGATAATACGCATCCACAAAGATGTCGTAATTGTTGCTACGTGCAACCACTTTATGAACAATTTTCCGTAAATATCTCGGCCTACAACCTTATAACATCCAGCTGATGCAAGAATTAAGGTCGAATGAACATCGTTATTCTGTTTAGTGATGAGGCGCGTTTTTGCCTCAATGGGCAAGTTAGTAAGCAAAATTGCCACACTTGGAATGAAGAAAATCCATGAAAGATTCTCGAGATACCGTTACATCTACAAAAAATTACAGTTTGGTGCGCTTTATGGGCCGTTGGAATCATTGGTGCTTACTTCTTTAAAAATGAAGACGACAGGAACGACATCGTCAATGGCGTGCGTTATAGAGCCATGTCCGACAGCGATTATTTCGTGCCCCAATTGAATGTAATGTCCGGAATGGATGGAATTGCCGAGATACGACCCCCATGTGTGCTGAATTATATTTAAACACTAACGGCTTAAAATTATCTTTCAAATAAAGCCAATTTTAATTCAATTCAAAGTTCGATACATCGAACAATACACCCTATATAGTATATGTGTATCTTGAAGACAATTGCAATGAATGCAATGCTGTTCGTGATTGCTTGCTGCGCTTGATGATGTCTAATACATTGTCGCTGTCACTACTAAAATTGCCTGCGACTCGAGTCTATTAACTCAACTAGGATTCGTTTTACATGTGCTGCGGATATTTTATAGATACATCTATATCTTAAGTCTACCTCAACTTTTCATGCAATACTGTACTACTTCATCGTTCATGTCTTCAACGTCATTCTCTCTATCTCTCTCTATCTCTGTGTATGTGTGTATGTGTGCATGTGTGTGTGTGTGTTTATGTGTGTAACATCGAAAATGCAATTTTTAAATTTCCATTAATTTTGCGCTGTCAGCTTTTGTGAAATGTCGCCAGCGAATTCAAAGTGTCGCTCAAATGTTGTCGCACCAAAGTTGTCGTCAATGTTGTAGTTGCTGCAATTGCACCTGAGGAAAAATGCAGCAGCAGTAGCAGCAGCAGCAGCAGTAGCAAGGCTTTTGCAACAACAAAAGCACTGCGCAGGCATGCGAATAAAGTTGCAAGTATGTAATATGGCACATAGCTACATGCGACACATGGATAGACATACGAAAAGATAGAGAGATAGTTATGCACTCTGTCTGTTTCGCTGTACCCCTGTCTAAAGGCTCGAGGCGCAGTTGGAACATTTGTTTATTTTTATTTTTAATGGTACATAGACGACATCTTCATTTCTTTTTTTAGGTTGCCACAAACAAATGTACTACTAGCAAATCGCGAGTACGAATGTATAAAAAAAAAGCTTAGAGGCAGCAAACTTAGAAAGAGACAAAATTAAAGTGTCAGATAGAGCGAACGTGTGCGTTGTAGCTGAAGAAACAAGTTAGCATGTACCTGTCATGCGAGGGCTGTACTATTAATTCTGACAATATTATTTAAGTGTGAATATGTATTTAATATGTATCAAAGTATCCAACTTCCAGTTAAATTGCAGGTAACCGCTTCTTCTAAGTGGTAAAATGTACAAACGAACACAAAGAAAAGTTTCAAACATGTTGGTTCGCTCGTTTGCAATATATTTTTCGATACTAAGTGAACTGAACTTAACAACGAATGTTTTCGTGCAAGGCTCTAGTAAATACGCAATTGGCGTCTTTGTAGACAACGCGAGAGTTTGTATATTGGAGTCAACAAAATTGGGAAATATAAGTATTACAGTAAAACTCGCCAATTCTTGGCCTAAACCGGAGTAAGTCCATTACGGTAATTTTTACTAGGATACCGAATTTGGTTAGTTAAAAATTTTCAACGTTTAAAAGCGTAACTTTGCGCAACTTTTCACTGAAATAGTATATCTATTGGTCACGCAGCCGAGAATTTCTTTTTTGAGAATGAAGATACAATAGAACCCTTAGTTTCGGAGTATCCTTCGCACTCAAGAATCAGATAGCGTTTGTTCAGGTCTACCATATTGGTCTTAGAAAAACAATAATATTTTCGAAATATTAATCTGTATTTGCGCTCTACTCTATCTAAGTTTCTCACTCCATTTCCCAAAGCACAATTGAAGTAAAAGAGAAAATTTTTCCTTCTTCTAGCATTCACAACATTACATCTCAATATATTTATCATATGAAAACTATATTTTCTACTAAAACTAAAAGTTCAAGAAACTTCGTCTCAATGTATGAAATGGAAAGTAGAAATTGTATCTTGCAGATATTTTCATTTTTTAATTATGCCAGGAAAAAACATCACAAGTAGATATTGTTCGAATAATTTTCTACGAAGTAGATAGGCCAGACCAAACGTCCATTGCTTCTTTCTCCATCATGTATTCCAGATTTACTGTCCTACTGGTAAACAATGTGCGGAACATTTTAGAACTGTACTTTTATGTATAACATTAAATGACTTCTAAAAAGCGTTTGAGAACTTCAATCTGATATTCTTCACTTATTTAATGACCAACCCTTCTATGCTTAGGTAACTACACAGTCGCTCTTTTCCCGCTAGGCTCAGTGATGTCTGCCATTGGTGCCGCTGATTCGCCACACCAACACGTCATGTCTGTATGGCTGCTGCAGCAAAACTTCACCTATTTTTTTGTTGAATTTTACTGTGGCAAAGAGTTATGTGCCGAAGCTGTAGCCGTTGTTGTCGCTGCATAAACTGACTACTACGACAATGTGACATTTAACTCACATTTTCTATTTTTTTATTAGTATTTTTTAAAATGCAAATGTTACAGCTTAAATCTTCGAAAATTTACTTACTACTTATGTGCAGCTAGCTAGATTAAAATAACAAACAAACAATCCAGTGACTTACCTAGAATGACAGCATAAAAAAAGAGAAATTATTAAAAATTAATTAATGTGCAGTTAATAGTTATATATAATATAATATATTTAAAATATAAATCCATAATTATGCATTAAAAATGCATCAATAATCATTTTAATGCCTGCTGTTGTACGAAACTTATTTACAAAAACTGCAAAATATATGCTTAATTAATATTTTATTTAATTTTTTTTTGCACAAAAATTTAGCGCTCCAATTAATTTGCTATTTTAAATATTTAATGTCGTAGATTATACCATTTTTTTATTCCAGTTTTTTTGTGAATTTACTAATTGAACACTGCTCGTACAAAAAAGTCAAAACTAAAACACAACTACAACAGCTTGCCACCTTTAAATTCAGAGCTAGCTAGAAGAAAAAAAAAATATATATTTTTCCTACTGCATATCCTTGCAAACTGGTCACACATGTGCATGACAGTCTATGCAAACAAACGACATGAAATGGAAAACAAAAACACGCAGAAAAAAAAAACTTTGGTAAAACTGTCGAGAAGAAACGGATATTTTGGTTTAATTAAAGTTTTAGTAACATTCAGGGTCGTTTAAATAGTTTAGTTCCAATTTCTTGACTAGCCTGTAGCTTTATACTTAGCTTATTTTATTCTGCCCATAAATTAATTTTCGTTTTCATAACTATCTATAAAGTTATTGCGCCTATTACGAGCGGAACTATTTATATTTTTGGAATAGCAAATAATAAACATTTTTTAATGAAAATGGCTTTATTGTTTTTCAAAATATTCCTCTTGATGTTCAATACACTTTTTCATTCGTTCAAACCATTTGTCAAAGCAGTTTTTCCATTCCTCTTGAGACACCTCCAAAACATGGTTTTTGAACGCCTCAACTGCAACTTCGGCGCTCGTAAATCGTTGACCACGCAGTTTACCTTTGATACTCGGGAACAAGAAGAAGTCATTGGGTGCCAAACCAGGACTGTACGGAGGATGAGTCATTAATGCGATGTTTTGATTGCTCAAAAATGCACTTGTTTGACGAGATGTGTGAGAGCTCGCATTGTCATGATGGAGAATGATTCCACTTTGGCGGTTGGTTTTACGAATTTCACCGAAGACTTCCGGCAAACAAATGGTCGTGTACCACTCAGTATTGACCGTTCTACGTTGCTCAAGCTTAGCAGTGACAGAACATGACCCATTCGGCCGAAGAAACAGGCAATCATTTGCTTCGCTGTGCTTCTTCCACGAACAACTTTTGTTGGATTTTGTTGGATATATATCCATGATTCATCACCTGTCACGATTTTATACACGTCTTTTGAAGCACCACGGTCGAACTTTTTAATCATTTCCTTACACCAATCGACGCGAGCCTTTTTTTGAGCGATTGATAAATTATGGGGTTAAGTGTTCATGCAAAATCGAATGTATTGAAGTGTAACTAATGTGCAAGGATGCCTCTATCTCACGATATGTCACATGACGATCTTGCATTATCAGTTCACGCACTGCATCGAAGTTTTTGGGCACAACAACCGACTTTGGACGACCTTCATGGAATTCGTCGGCGACCGAACTACGATTGAATTTACTATACCAGCGATATACTGTGGTTTTTGATGGTGCTTTATCGCCATACAAAGAACTGAATTCATTGACACATTCTTGGTGTGATAATCCACGTCGAAAGTTGTGAAAAATAATCCAACGAAAACCTTCTCTTGAAAATTCCTTTTTTTGGGTAAATTGCTTTTCTTAACTCACTGTAAACAAAACAAATAGCAATTGTACATCAAAACTTTGTGAGTACATTTATGCCAAAAAATGTCAAACTTTATTATGGTGTTGCCACATTTTGGCTTTTGACATTAGTGTTGCAGTTCCCGAAATATAAATAGCAGCCCTCGTAGAACTTATAACGCAGTTTGTCTATTTCTAAGAAATAATTGTAGTGCTGGCAACCTGGTTTAGGGAACGCAGCTAGTGCTACTTACAACTGGTTGATAACGGACCGATAAACAGTCCAATGTCGTCGATTTTACTGCAAATGTTGCAGCCAGAAATAACAATTTATATATACCAGTTGTCACTTAATACACTAACTGTTACTTAAAAGTAGCAACTTCGATTCTCATACTGATTCGCGCACCACCATAATAAAAATAAAGCTTTTATAAAAAAAAAAACACTAGAGAACGTGACAAATTTTTAGACCACTCTTTGAAATAAGTGTTAAGAGTTCAACAGCTTGTGCAACCTGTATTAAAGAAAATGCATTTCTATGTAAAGCTGTGCATGCGTGAGCGTGTACTTGACTATATACATTGGCTTAATTTTCCTACACTAAGTGCATACGATAAATTAATGATTGAATGCATGACAAAATGATTAATTACCGACACTGGTCGGTCAGGTTAGGTCAGCTAGCAAGCAAAGCAGTGAAACGTGCCAAACACAACAACAGCTGGACTAATTTGACAGCACGTCACACACTTGCACAGTCGTATTTGGCAGTCGCCATTGGTCACGTTAATAATTTAGACGAGGTGATGGTCAGCTAGCAAGCCAGTCAGTCTGTCAGTCAGTCAGTCGGCAAACCAGCCAAAGGGTGATTGTCGCATGCATTCACCTGAACGTACAACGAACAACGATGACGACAATGGAGGTGATGATGGTGGGAATATTAAGCGGTCTTAGCATGGTTTTAACAGCGGCGCCTCATGCCAATCGAACAAACTTCGCACCAGACACCTTCATATCGTTATAGTGTCGATGTCGATGATGTTGCCGCCGTGAGGCAAGGTAATATGTTTGTAGCAAAATGAAACTCACACAAGCAGCTCAAAGTCAAATTAGTGTACTTGTGTGGAAAATATGAACTTTTCACTAATTATTTGAGCCGATTTTCGAGCGACAGAGTACTGCATATACAAAAACAATTAACGCCAGAACACAAGTCAACGCAGTAGTACAGTAGCCCAAGTTGATTATGTTAGTTCAAAGCTGCAGGCATGTGTTACATCATAAGACTTCGAAGGTGACGGTGATGTAGATGGTGACAGGGCAGATGTTGCAAGTAAAAAAGTTCAAATTGAATGCAAATTGAAGCCAATTTCTAACTCTATAAAAAGAATCTGAACTACAAATACAGTATCAAATTCCTGAATGCTAAAATGCTGTTTGCCAATTGAAATTGTTGTGCGTTCAAATTGAAATTTTGCACGATTTAGTAGTTTGTTTGTTTGTAGCGAGCTCAGAGCGCCATACAGATGAGAAAAAAAGTATTGGGTAAAGGTTGCAAGAGCGAAAATGTACAAACTGTCCAATGCAGTTGTGAAACTATTTACTGTGTGAGCAGAAGTAGCAGCAGCAACAAAAACGAGGGCGGTGCAAAAAAGTTTGTGAAAATACCAGGTGCAATTGAGTTACATTGACAGTCTTAACCAAGACATAAAATCATAATCTCCGTTGATAATTGTAAGATTCTTACTAAGCAATACATCTTCAATTATCTAGAAATAAAATCTAGTACTATTCGGACAGTTCTCGCTAATGCACCAAGTCAAACAATATCACGTCATCGTCATTTCCCAGCAAACGTGGCATTTGGAAAGTATTATTTGGATGCATCTTCGTCGAATTAAGTTCCCAATCGATTACACTTACCCTCTTCAAGTCTCGGTTTAAGCTATCAAGATTCTTTACGTGATGACCGTCTACAAAATGTGTGGCATCACGTACCAAACGATACATAATGGAACCATTTGGATGGAGCGAGTCCAGTATAGGGAAAACTGTCATGCTCTGTTCGGCAATAAACACCATGATCTCAAAATTTTATGCGCGCTCTTGTAGAAAATGATCGTCACCGGGACGTGCGTTTCTTAAAGCGCCAACTAGTCTGATATGTCCAAACGGGATGAACTAACACATCTTTCACATATGGCAGCTTGCGAGGTTCCGTTAACAATTTTTCGCGTGATGGCTCCTGTATCATTTTCTGATAGTAGATCACCGATTTAAACGTGCGTTGTATATATTGTTTTATGATTGGATGTTGAGTGAATTCATCATCAATCGGATGTCCGTGCTGATCGACTTTACCGAGGTTTACCGAGCTCATATATAACCCAGACGACATTTATTAATGCTCCGCCGCCAAAAAGCGAAAAACCGAGTTTCAATCATTTCCAAGCACGTTAATTCTCTTTAATCTCGTCCCCCACAAGCTTCTTACGCTCGCGTTCTGCAGCATCATCTATATCATAGGCGGTTTGCGAAAAGAATTTCGACAACAGCGAAGAGTTTTCCGACGTATATGCCGTTTCTTACTGCTTAGTACTAAGCATGCGAATGGCAATCATCTGCGGCGCATGTGTTTGCATATATGCACAAGTTAACTTTCGGCCAAGATTGTCCAGAATCAGTTGTGCCAGAGAACTAACTGAGAATAAATCGTTTGCAGAAGTTCATATTAGACGAAAAAGTTATTGCTTGCCATTCACTTGAGCATAGGCAAAAATGATTCTTTTGCAAACGGCCTAAGCTGCACACTAACGTCCGTTAGTTACATATTCCTGGGCTAGCTTCTTAGCAACCGTTCCGTGGTGAGCAAATTATGAGGAGGCAACCATCTTAGTTAGGCTTAGTTACCTTCACCGCAAAACAAATTTTAATAGTGTAGACACAGAGAAAGTCTCGGATATATGATTCCCTGTTTGGCGACCGTAAATGCGACCAACTCTAGCAAGACCTTTGCAAACTTGGTATTAACATCTACTGGGACCAGCGAACACTAGACTATAGCGGCTGCTGCGCCTTCCTACGTGCAGCCATGACCGATAATCGGTAACAAAAGAAAACTTCAAAACTACTTTTCACTACTTTTGCATGCAGCAAGAAATCTGCGAGAAGTAGGTTTTTCATGCACTCAAGTGTGTTTAAGCTTGGAAAAGCTGTATCTGCTATTTTCTATGTGATTTTCGCATGATATTGATCCTTTGCCTGAGCGCCATTTTTAGGTGCCAACTACTTATCTACGTGTATATTTTCCATAGTTTATTTATTTTTTACTAACTCATTGTACTGACCTCGTAAAATCAGCAATCGAAGCGCAAAACTTATATTTTACATACGTGGCCAGGCCAGCCAATTGGAAGTGCGTGTATTGAATGAATGCCATATATAGGAGTTAACTCGTATATACTCGTATGTGTATTATAAGAAGTGTAGCAAATAAAACGAAAATATTTGAAATAGATTGAATGCAATTGCAAATTTTATTTCTAACTTCTTCTATTTTTATTTATTTTTCTTTTTATGCCACACAAAAAAACTAAAAAGATACAGACAAAAATAAAAAGATACAAATAAATAATAAAAAAAAAGAAAGAATTTGTTGCGATGCAAATATTTATTTTATCCTCGCAGCTGGAAAAGCAAATATTTAATACCACGACTAAAAACAAAAGCAGGCATTAGAGTGCAGAAATAGCCATCAACAGAATCGTAAAAACAAGAAAATAGTGAAAAACTGTTGAAAACAACAACAGCCAACAACAGATCCTAGGTTAGAAACCCTATTGGGTGTTTGAATTAATTCGTAGCGTTTTTTATCTCTTCGAAAATTGGGGCGGCTTTAATGTGCAAAATGGTTCCATTAGATAGATTATTCAAAACATTGTCCATCACTAGCCACTATTTTTCTCAACTTTCTAGCTGCTTACGTTTTCGAACGCAACAAGTGGTAATCGGAAGGAGAATACAGCGGATGAGTTAGGTGCGTTTCCACTTAGTAAACGCTTCCAACTTGATTTTAAATGGGTTTGCAGAATGGCGCCGAGAATAATCGTGCTGAAAATATCGACCGATCTTGTCCCAGCTCGATTTGCGGCAGAACAATCGGCTCTAACGCATCCAGTGTTCTCAGTAACGATGCCCTGTGATGGTTTCATTTGGGTTTGATTAGCCCATCTGATCCCACCATTTTGTGGGAGTATAACTTGGATTCATGGATATTTAACTTCGCCGTTGATGTTTTGCAGGCTTAACCCATGACATTTTGCGTTTGGGATTGTCACAATTCGATCCAAAAATGTACTTCATTGGAAAAGAACTCCCCGCAAAAACACTTTATCCGGCACAAAGTTAGACCATATTGAATAAAGTAAAAAGTTTTGTTATTTTCGCTTTAATCAAACGGCATATACTAAAAACGACGCTCAACGACTGTAGGTATACCCTTTGGATAGTGAAATATTGGAAATGCACTACACTTTTTTTTTTCTTGTTGTATTTTATTCTTTCTATCATCAGAAGCAATACGATAATACGGCACTGCAAACCACTGTTTGTACTTTTTTATGTGATCGAGTTCAAGCCAATTGCGAGAAAGCGATTGCAGAACGATATAACAAGAGCAAAGCGAGATAGCAGTTTAAAAAGTGTTTTCTCGCTTTGCTTTTGCATTCTTGTTATCGTTTCATATTTGCATGATTTTGTAGTTATATATGCAACACTTCTGAGTATATTTTTACTATAACAGGATTTTTTTATAATTACATATCGCTTTCGCTCTAACATCGTTTCTAGCGCACACGCTGACGTCAGGCTTACACGGCTTATAAAAATATTCTTTGGTGAAAGAAACTGGTATCGAACAATGACACATGTCCCCGTCTTAGCTAACTCGGCTAACAGGTACTCGACATATGGAGTTGCCGTATCACAACTAATTGCTGTTCCCATTTATAGTCGGTGCGAAGAAATTGGAGCAGCTGAGAGAGTAAATTTGAATTTGGCCTCAGATCTTGTTCCCCTCAGAGATTGATTTAATAATTTTCTAATTACTTCAAGTCAAAAAGTATTTATTTTATATTCTGTGATTTTTGTACTAGACTTGAGTGCCGCTTTATTCTTAGAATTAGATTTTTATACTTATTTCAAGTATTTTATACTTATTTTAAGAATTTGTGCGGTTGATTTATAAAACGATCACGTTTTGTACTTGATACAAGAATATTGAGTACGAATCGTACGTTTTCTATAAAAACAAGAATTTCAAACATATATGTAGAATGCCTTTTGTAGTTATTCCATCTCTTAGGAAACGCTGCGACTAATTTAAACACCCAATACACAAGAGTAATAAAGTGAAGTTGGCCAGGCTAGTAAATAGAGTTTTTCACTTTGAATTGTATCTGTCTGTCTGTCTGTCTGACTGTCTGTCTGACTGTCTGTCTGTCTCATATACAGTTAACGGTATTTGCATGTAATTAAATTTTCCACTTGGAAAACGCTTTCATTTGTAGCTGTTGTTGTTGTTCTTATTCCTATTGTTGTTGGCAGTAAACATAGCATATATCATTGTGTGCTAGAGAGCATGTGGCATGGGTAACTTCACGATTCTGTTTTGAAATTGAAATAGACAATCCACAATATGTACAGGTATACTCGTAGCTAGATACTACATGTTTTACAACAGTTAATTTTGAAATTGTCTTAATTTAAGTTATTTGTGGTTATTTTCAGAAACTAATTAAATAATATAACTCGGAAGAAACTAACTTTTCATAAATACCACAAACGTAGGTATTTATGTAAATATATATGTTAAGTGTGGGAAATCTACGTTTGGTAAAGTTAATGTAAGTTGTACTTTCGAAATTCTAGCGAAGTAGTATAAATATTTTAACTGAGAAAAATTAACAATAATATCAACTTCTATAATAATAATATACACTTCAAATAAATGGCATATCCATAAAGTGTACTGAATTTTTGTAGCTTTTAAAAAGTACATAATGTAAGCTATTTTTCGACCTAATCACCATTCCTCTCTAATGCCTTTAATGCCTTCCTCGAAGTAGCTTCCCGCCGACCATTTGGGATCCAACTCGCGTACAGTTTGCGATATCCGAGGGTTTCTGCGATTGTTTCGTGCAGTAGAGATCTGGTGATTTGCGGAAACATCGCAGCGGC